>OX465255.1:1232740-1918674 GCA_949987775.1 Aproaerema taeniolella | reverse complement strand
AATCTACGAACCCTTATAGTTTCGCCATGTCCGTCTGTCCGTCTGTCCGTCTGTCCGCGGGTTTCCTAAGAAACCCTTGGTACTACAGAGCTGAAATTTGTCATGGTCATAAATATTAACTACGCCGTCAGAACTGTAGAGTGAAATCTTAGAAAAAAAATTTTTTTCGGGTGTCCTCCCATAGACCTGAAAGGGCGATGAATTTTTTTTTTCTAGCCAATATCATTAAATGGGGTGTCAAAGGACAGCTTTTTAAAAGACAGGAGGGCTTTACTAAGAACGTTTTTCGATTCAGCACTTTGTTTGCCTAATATACATTTTTAAAGTGAAAATTTTTGTCAAACACAAGTGTCCCCCCCCTCTACCAGCTAAACGGTTGATTCTAAAAATGTGAAAAAATTCATGGTGGTAGTGTATACAATGAAATTATAAGGAAAACTATCACACATAAGATGGCTTTTCAAGTTTGCGAGTAATAGTCGACCAAGTGCCAAACTTAGTTGGGATTAATAAGAATATTATTTACTATTATTAGATCCTTGGTAATACACAGCTGAAATTTGGCACGGTCATACATATTGATTGCGCCAACTGACTGAAGTAATAAAATTTTGGAAAAAACAATTTTTCGGATGTTTCCCATACACGTGAAAGGGCAATGGTTTTTTTTTTCTCGCCGATATCATCGAATGAGATGTCATAGGATAGCTTTTTAAAAGATAGAAGGGGTGTACTAAGAACGTCTTTCGATTCAGCATTCCCTTTGCGAAAAATTAGTTTATAAAGTGAAATTTTTTATTAAAAACAAGTGTCCCCCCACTACAAGCAAAACGATTGTTTTTAAAATGTGGAAAAATTCACGGTGATAGAATATACAACAAAATTAAAAGGAAAACTATCACACATAAGTTGGCCCTTCAAGCTTGTGAGTAATAGTCGACCAAGTGCTAAACGTTGTTGGGATTAATAAGAATATATTTACTAATATTAGATCCTTGGTACTACACAGCTAAAATTTGGCATGGTCATACATATTGATTGCCCTGACAGATCTACAAAATAAAATAGTGGAAAAAAAAAATGTTTTTCGGGTGTTTCCCATACACGTGAAAGGGCGATGGATTTTTTTTCTCGCCGATATCATCGAGTAGGTTATCATAGAATAGCTTTTTAAAAGATAGAAGGGGTTTACTACAAACGTTTTTCGATTCAGCAATCCGTTTGAGAAACATTAATTTTTATAATGAAAAAAATGTGGATTAATTCACGAGGGTAGCATTTACGACGAAGTGTACCCCAATCCAAAATGGTTGCCATACAAGGTTCCACGCTAAAAGTGAGGCGAGCCGAAAGCCAAGCTGTGACATATTGACATTTCAGGTGTCGTTTAATAGATTTTTGGGGTGCTAATTACGAAAATGACATCAAAATTATACACGATCACCACGCGACCTGCTTTAGCAGTAGCTCGATATTATTATATTATGCCTAACAATATTATTATCGCAAAAAAACTAAAAAAAAAAAATTAAAAAAAAAAAATTAAAAAAAAAATAAAATAAAATAAAATAAAATGGTGGAAAAAAATTGTTTTTCGGGTGTTTTCCATACACTTGAAAGCGCGAGGGATTTTTTTTTCTCGCCAATATCATCGAGTGGGTTATCATAGCATAGCTTTTTTCAAGATAGATGGGGTTTACTACGAACGTTTTTCGATTCAGCAATCCGTTTGGGAAACATTAATTTTTATAAAAATAAAATGTGGAATAATTCACGAGAGTAGCATTCACGACGAAGTGTACACTAATCCAAAATGGCCGCCATACAAGGTTCCACGCTTAAAGTGAGGCGAACCGAAAGCCAAGCTGTAACATATTGACATTTCAGGTGTCGTTTAATAGGTTTTTGGGGGTGCTAAGTACGAAAATGATATTAAATTTATACAAGATCACCACGCGACCTGCTTTAGCAGCAGCTCGATATTATTATACTATCCCTAACAATAATATTATCGCAAAAAAAAAAACAAAAACCAAAAAAAAAAAAACAAAAAAAAAAAAAATTCGCGCTCGCTTCGCTCGCGCATAAAATACGTCCATTTTGTTATATTTAGGCCAAAACTACAATTATTTCTTAAACTACAAACTTTTTAACACATTTCTTTTTGATACTATAGTATTTGGGGATTTTAACATCGACTATGACAATATGCTCGTAGAATTAAGAAATTAATTTATTAAATTAGCTGCATATTTGAACCATGCTGCTACGGAACCCTACAATGCGCGTGGCCCGACACGCTCTTGGCTTGTTTTTATAGATATTATAAAATGCTATTCCACTTTTATGAACAGATAACTTTCCCGAATCACATCCAACTATTCACACAAAGTTCATGAAATATTCTAAAACTCTATAGAAAGTTTTCTAAGCAAATTCGGGCTTACAAATTCAATTTCACCCAGTTCAGTACGGACAAGGCCAGTCAATGTTAATCGTGAACGTTTTCCCGCGTTTTTCCAAAACTCATTTTGTATACACGAGGTGAATTCTCGATTGCGTCGAAAGGTTTCGTATTCTAAAATTATTTTTTATCTTAACTTTCTACAGTTTTTAGGGTTCCGTACCCAAAGGGAAAAAACGGGACCCTATCACTAGGGCTCCGCTGTCAATACTAACAAATACTAAAAAACAAAAAAAATATATTTAAGGGGGCTCCCATACAAAAAACGTGATTTTTTTGCTCGTTTTTATACACACGTCAAAAACGTCTAAGCAACACGCACGATTTTTCATACAACAGAGGCCTCTTTGAGAAGCTGTGAAAAGTATTTAAGACACGTATTTTTAATAACATCTTTAGTGTGACCAAGTTCTATACCTGAATTTTCAATCCCTATAAATGAACTTAATTTAGCTTTAAATTTGTGGAAAAGAGGGAAAAATGAAAATGAAAACGCAGTTTTTCTTTGCTTTTAGTATGGAAATGGTGAAATAAAATTTTTATTTTCGTCTCTTTTTCACAAACTTCAAGCTAGATAAAGTTCATTTATAGGAATTTTAAATTCGGGTATAGAACTTGCTCACACTAAAGATTTGATTAAAAATACGTGTCTTATATACTTTTCACAGCTTCTCAAAGAGGCCTCTGTTGTATGAAAAATCGTGCGTGTTGCTTAGACTTTTTTGATGTGTGTAGATAAGTTTATCCGAGGCTGTATCTCATGAACCATGATAGTTACATAGTTGAAATTTTTACAGATGGTGTATTTTAGTTGCTGCTATAACAACAAATACTAAAAAGTTGAATAAAATTAATATTTAAGGTGGTTCCCATACAACAAACCTATTTTTTTTACTGCTATTATAGAGATAATGGGTTTTATAGAGTCCGACTCGCATTTGGCCGGTTTTATAGGTAATCGTATAGAACCCTTCATGCGCGAGTCCGACGCGCACTTGGCCGGTTTATTTTTATGTATTTTGAAATTGACCCTCGGCAAACTTCATGTTTCCCAAATAAAAATAAAAAAAAAACAAAACAAAAAGTATAATTATCAAAATTTTAATTGTTGGAGACGATCA
Source organism: Aproaerema taeniolella (assembly GCA_949987775.1). Taxonomy (NCBI): domain Eukaryota; kingdom Metazoa; phylum Arthropoda; class Insecta; order Lepidoptera; family Gelechiidae; genus Aproaerema; species Aproaerema taeniolella. The sequence goes on along the minus strand of OX465255.1, from coordinate 1,915,089 downwards.
ATCTAATAACTCATAGGTAATGAAATTGGTAAGTATTGATGTGCAGTCGGGAAATAGATGATTCCCATAATTTTCCCGAATTCCCACAAGAACGAAGTCCCGGGCGGAAAACTAGTATTAAATACTAGTTTTCCGCCCGGGACTAGTAATATGTAATAAAAATATGAAACAAAATTTTCCATACAAACTCGAAACTTCGTGAAAATACACACATCAATAAAGTCTAAGCAACACACGATTAAACGAAGATGAAAATAAAAAAAGCAGTTTCTTTGCTTTTAGTATGAAAATTGTGAAGTTAACATTTTTATCTTCGTCTCTTTTTTTTTAAATTTTAAGCTAGATATAGTTCATTTATTATAGGAGTTGAAAATTCAGGTATAGACTAAAACTCTATAGAAAGTCTAAAACTCTATAGTGAGTAAGTACTCACACTAAAGATTTTATTCAAAATGCGTGTCTTAAATGCTTTTCACAGCTTCTCAAAAAGGCCTCTGTTGTATGAAAATGTATATATGTATTTATTCTTTATTGTACAATGATAATACAGAGGATAACAAGTTTACAGTAGTAGGAAGTTTCGTGCTTGTTTCTTAGACTTTTTTGATGTGTGTGTAAAGCAAATAAGGCAAAAACGAACATGTGTTTCGCGATTTTTCGAAAATCATCTACTACAGTCTCGAAATGGATTGAAGAAAGTTAAAATGTTTCGCGATTTTTCAAGAGTCAACGACTTAAAGAATGAAATGGGTGACAAAAAAGTTCTTTACGCAAGCGAAGCCATGGGATAAAGGTAGTCAGTTCATAAAACGAAAGTCGCAACTTTGAAAATATTTATTTCTTAAATAGTTTCAAAACATTTGTGACAAGTAGATGTATGAAAACTTTCTATCGAATTGGGAATACAGACCTTACCGTAATATCGGCCATGACACCTTGACAGGCAATTTCACAAAAACATGGGCATCAACTTGGTAAATTTGATTATCTTTTCATGGCTTAGTAAAGTCATAAAGCAGGTTTGTTGGCTAAATCACATATTTTTCTTTTTAAGAAATTTCAAAAAAAAAAAGCTGGAGGTTTACAATTACCGACACATACACACATCAACACGGTCTAGGGATATTGCACGATTTTTCATACAAAAGAGGTCTGTTTGAGAAGCTATAATTAGCATACTCGAGATACATGGAGGGCTATTATTTTCAGACGAGCAAGTGCTAAAACTGAATTTTTATTTCTAGTCAATAACTATAATTTTACTTGAAATTTGTGAAAACGTGACGAAAATTAAAAAGAAAATTGCGTAAATTCGACCATTTTCATACAAAAAGCAGGCAAAAAGTGCATTTTCGTTTTCGTTTCCGTCACGTTTTCACAAATTTTAAGTCAAACAAAATTTATTGACTAGAATTGAAAATTCAAGTTTAGCACTTGCTCGTCTGAAAATTATAGCCCTCCATATAACTCGAGTATGCTTTTATAGCTTCTCAAACATGAATCTTTTGTATGAAAAATCGTGCAATATCCCTAGACCGTATTGATGTGTATACTTGATTATACTTACACGAGAAGAAGATATCCATCCAGACATCCACACACTTACGCTTGTAATCCCTCTCGGTGTAGGCAGGTTCTAGAACTATTTGACGTCACATTTGACATATATTTTGATAGTTATTATTAGATGGAATATGAGCACAACCATGCCCTACGAAGACACGAACCTAACATTTTTCTAATTTTTAGCCCCCGACGCAAAAAGAAAGGGGTGTTATAAGTTTAATGTGTCTGTCTGTGTATCTTCTGTCTGTGGTATTGTAGCTCCCAAACGGATGAACCGATTTCAGTTTAGTGTTTTTTGTGTCATAGATAATTTTATCCCAAGTGTTCTTTACCATGTTTCATGAAAATCTGTTCAGCCGTTTAAAATTTATAAGCTATTGAATGTCGGGGGTGATTCAAAATGCTTGTAATCAGAAGGTTGCGTGTTCAAATCCTGGTGCGGGCCTGTACCACTAAATTCGTCTTTTGGATTTCTGTACGGATTTTTCATTAATTATCATTTGCTCAACGGTGAAGGAAAACATCGTGATGAAACCCACCCGTCCAAGAAAATTCGATTTCGAAAGGCGCGTGGTTCGCCAACCCGCATTGGGCCAGCGTGGTGGACTTTGGTTTTAATCCCCTTCGTGTTTCGAAGAGAGGCCCGTGTCCCTCGGTGGGGACGTACATGGGCTGTTAAAAAAAACAGGATACGTTAAAAAAACATCCACGCTTTACTACCAAAGGCAACAAAGGTACAGTATCTTATTTACATTTTTCACTCATTATTCATTCATGCGGATTTACAAAGCGTGTCTTTGATGCCATAACTTATTATGGCGCTATCTAACAAAGGTAGCCTGTTAAGGGAAGATACAAGATAAAATATACTCACCCACCCCTGGATTTGGAGGTTTTTTGCTTGGAATAGCAAACACGGTAAAAAACTTGTTTTATATCTGACGAAGAACTTTTTTCAGAAAATTGTATTTTCTATTTTCGACTGCTGGTTTGGTCGAGTTGTAATGGCGCTGCCTTTTAAACGGTGGCCTGGGTTCGATTCCTATTCTAAGCAAATATTAGTGTAAAAAGCAGATGTTTGTTCACGGGCCATGGCTGTTCGTGACTGTCTTGTCTTGTGACTGTCTTTATGTATGTTCCAAGGGACACCCACGACACAAGGAAAAACATTAGTGTAGGCCTTTTAGTGTGTAGCGTTTTTTTTATTTATTTATATTGAGTGACTTAATGTTAGCAGAAATTAAGGATGCGAATCAGCCTACGAAACTGGATAACCAAGGAACATATAAAAAAAGTGAAAAAAAATTTATTCTTTCTAATACTCTCCATATAATTTTGCGGTCAGTTGATTTGCCTTTGTATATAATACCACTTAAAATAAGTCAAGATTACATTTTATGCATACAAACATACATTAAAGGATTTAAATACATACGCATTCGTTCTATTGACCTTACTGACTCTATGCCTATTCGCAGAAGTGCAGTCTTTCCCAGAGAAGAATAGGAAAGTATGGGCAGTCCAACGTTTTTTGAGAATTTAATATAGGTTCTCTGGGGAAAGTTGTTCACTTTTATGGGGGGAATCACCCCCTAAAGTTTCGCTAACTTATTTTACAATGCAGTTGCTCGGAAATGGAACCGTAACATGGCCACGGAGTGTACGTTTACGTTCCCCATAAAACACATGTCATGTTATGGAATTTTGAAATGAGAAGACGATTTTGGAAAGAAATAAAATATTTGAACTAATCAGCAAATAAACCATTTTTCATATACCAAAATTAAACTTCAGTGACTATTCTGTGATCCAGTAAAGTATTTTTTTTATTAAATGATGCATAAAAAGTAAGCAAAAAGTGAATACAATACTGACAAAAATGTATGACGCAATAAAAAGTAGCTGGTTTAATAATTCAGTGACCCTTTTGACAAGTGAGAGTAATACATTTTCCATAAAGCTTCATACTGGCTTTATAGAATGACAGCAAAGAGTTTTTATGCCTGACAAAATAATTATTTCTAACGAAAATTTTGATTTTCAGTTAAATAAAATATAAAAGTAAATTATTTATTTTACTTCTTCAATCAAACAAATCTGATTTCTAACAAATAATTGAACTATTTAATAATTTCTGTAGGCGCAATTGGCATTTTATTTACTTCGCCTTTGCCTCATAAATGTGGAAAAACATTTTGCTCGACATTGTTTTGCCCGCCATTTGAAAATATTTGTTCAACAAAATCATTTTTGTGTTTTAAAAACGTTAATTCCTTGATGTTTTGTGTTTAATCGTAAAAATTGTTCAATTGTAACTCGTTTTCAGTGAATGTTGATTGAAAATACTATCTTTTAAGATTTTTGGATATACCTATACGATGTAAGTTTTTGACAACATTTTTTTAGTTTCGTTTCCTCGGCTACTGCATTGTAAAACGTTGAAAAATATACGTGCCTTAGGTAATGTATAACTGGAGCCCTATAAAACACGAGCGAACACGTTACACATTACCTACGACACTAGTATCGTTAATAACTATAATGTCACCCCGTAAAATGTACTCTAGCACGTCAAAAAATTTATTATGTATTTCTGTAACACAGTCATATTTAAAAGTAAAATAACTATATTCCACGCTGGACTTGGAGTGAAAGAAAAACTTAGAATGTGCCAGCTGCCTACTCTTCCCAGGTATACTGTAAAAGTCGGTAAGTGGGACGTGAGGGTTTTGCTGTATCATGAGCGAAAGGCTGACCACCTCTCACCATTACACATTTTCCATCTAATAACCCTCACCATTTGTGTCAAACGTGGCATTAAGTGGTTTTCTAGAACCACTCATGCTCTGCCTACCCCGTTAGGGATTACAGGCGTGAGCGTATGTATGTATGTAACTATAGTTATTTCTATTTACAAAAACTGTCATAAATAATTTTCCACGTTATAAAAACGTATGAGTCACCGACTTCAATACCAACAACAGTTCGCAAATGTCACTCATTTATTTAGATGATGTTCTGATTTGTAGTATTTTTTTGTTTTTGTTGTTTTTTTTAAAGCATTGAATCATTTTCGATATAATTTATATGGGACCACCTCTGGAGTATACTCTTTCGAACAAAAAAAGAATTTTGAAAATCGGTACATAATTGGCGGAGAAATCGGTGAACATACATTAAAAAAAATAAAAAATACATACAATCGAACATAGAACCTCCTTCTTTTTTGAAGTCGGTAAAAAAGTGAAAAATTTCTTGAAAAAAAAGTGTCATAAAATTGAATAATTCTAATAGCATGCATTCTTTAAACTCTAAAGGTATTTTTCATCTATCTAGTCTTGACTCTTCTAGTGATTTTTATGTTAATATATCGATGGCCCGATGAAACGGAAAAAAGGGCGCTTTCAGTCGATTGTTCATCTTAGGCCGACAAGCCGTTTGTTAGGTTTTTTTTTATTACGTGATGGATTAATTTTTGACAAAGGTCATAGATGATATCAACCATGGTGCGAGTTAACCCAGAAAATGCCACTTTTTGGCGTCGGACTTCTGTGGGAGGGTGGTCTCAAACAAGAGGCCCCTTTACAGAGCCTATCACACCACATTAAACCATAGAACGACTCCTCAAATCCAAAACAAATTCAGGTGTCGTTGCCTAGGATGAATTAATAGGAGGCGAGTCTCATTTTGCCCATGATACAGCAAAACCTTAGATTCTCATTTTACTGACTTTTACAGTATGCCTGGGAAGAATTGGCAGTTGGTACATTGTAACTTTTTCTTCCACTCCCAGTCCAGCGTGGAAGAGAATTAAAAGCTTAGTTTAATTTACGTCAACTTGGTACAATAAATCAGTGGGCCTTTTTACAATATGTATTACCATTACCATTAGCGCGATACTAGAAGCTGACAAAATAGAAGGCAATGGTAATACAAATTCTGTCATGCCGTATACCGTGTCATCCGAATTATAAAAATGCCCAATTCAAATCGCAAATTTTTGGTCACTATTCTAAATATAGATAATTTTGCTTTAAACTATCGATAAAACTAGAAACACTGCTATCACTGTCTCAGCTCTATCTGGCACCTCAGTCCTTCAGTAGACATCAATCTTTGTGCTCTAGCGCACTCAGAACATGTCACGAGAGAATGCATATTATACATCACGACTTGCAAGAAAATGCTTCACAAAATTGCAGACTATTTTGTTAGAAAGGTGCATTTTTCACACAAGCTTCACAATCATTATTTTCATCACTCTAATTTTATAAACTAGCTTTCTGCCCGGGTCATAGCCCAGTTGGTAATGACTAGCTCTTTACCAACTTGTAATCGGAAGGTCGCGGATTCAAATCCTGGTGCGGGCCTGTATTCGTCTTTCCGGATTTCTAATTATCTCTTGCGTAACGGTGAAGGAAAACATCGTGATGAAACCCGCCCGTCCAAGAAAATTTATTTCGCAAACACAAGCGGTACAACAACCCGCATTGGGCCAGCGTGGTGGACTATGGCCTAAATCCCCTTCGTGTTGCGAAGGGAGGCCCGTACCCTTCGGAACGTATATGGCTAGTAAAAAAAACTGAATAACTTCCTGAGACACAATGTGATGGAAATTTTTCACGAGCGTTTCCGTGCTTCAGAGGACAGGTTAAGGTATCGGTCCCGGCTGTATTCGATTGACTATAGCCGCACAATCAAGTCAGAGGCCATTTTGGCAGTTTAAAAACTGACACCAGCAGCTGAAGCACAACGTGCTCGCGGTGTAATGTGTCTGCCGTCAAAAGTGTCGAAATGACTATGCCAAAGGTGTATCAAAGTGAAGTTTCACCGTCATCTGAGTTGTGTGACGCGCGAGTTTGTCGCAGGCCTTGCTAGCTATGCAGGGTAAGTCAAGTTCATCACATAATTGACTAGTAAAGGTGACGTTTGTAAAAAAAAAACAAAAAAAAAACTTGAACATAATATTACTTCCTTGCGGTCTAAGAAGTTTGCACTTCACCCACCGTCTTACGAGTTTTACATTTTTTACCCATCCAAAAAGTGCACAACGCCGCTAAAGAAGTTTTCACTTCAAAAATATCAGACTATATAATTAATTATTCTTCACAAACTAAACTTTCTTTGGCGTTCACACTTTTTTTTCAAACTTCATAAATGTCGTACAAAGAAACATGAAAAATATCGAAGTTAGTAGCTCAAACTCCCTAAGGTCCTGGTGACACTCTGATATGATAGAGAATATTATGAGTAGGGAAACAAAGTTAGGACCTTTTATTTCTTTGAGATATGTTTGTCCCATAGGGTCTTCTATCTAGTTAGTTGTTATGGCTATGACAATTTATTGTGATCGACACATGAATGTCACAAGATGTATTAGAAGACTCATGTGTCAAAATAAATAAATAAATAAAAGCTACACACTCAAAAGCCTAAACTAAGATATCCACGCTATGTATAGGCATACACCTAAGTCGACTGTAAGATACATAAAATAAACGCAAACCAACACCATTCATAACTATCTACTAGTAATATTATAATAGGTCTTTACCTATGAAATTGCCGTTTTACATACAATATTTTTGGAAAACTGAATTTTCCATACTAACGTTTTTGGATTTTTCTCGGGAATGTAAAATGCAAATTTACGAAAATTTTGTGGGAAGGTTTGGACAACATTAAGTTAATTTTCATCATACTTACTTTATTGAAAGTTGTAACAGTAACAACGGTACAGCAAAAATAAGCAATGAAACGGGCAACGGATGAAACGAGCTATATTTGAGCTTCTTTTTCAGCAAATAAATCTAAAGTAAATATGTATTAATTTGACTCAATATCTCCGTTATATGGCCAAGGTTTTAAATAAAAAACAAATTTAATAATAGCTGTTCAATCAAATAAATTATGAATAAAATAAAACTTGAGAAAAAATCGGCAATTTTATAGGTAGAGACCTATTATATAAGTAGTACGAGTATTACAACATTTTTTTTTGTTTCAACCTGGGTGTATTAGGTATACTAAAAGAAAGAAAGAAAAAGAAATTTATCTAAATATACAAGAGGCATCCAAATCACCCTTTTGTATGATCCGCAATTTTTGTAGTTTAGAAGTTACAAGGTATTTAATTATTTTTTTACGTTTTCACCCGACATCGATTTACCATGATCTGATATTCCAAGGTTCTTTTTTTATTTTAAGTGGTAACTTATTATATCACTGTGATAAATAAATCTAATATAAAATAACAGACAGACAGATAGAGTTACTTTCGCATTTATAATATTAGTACTCTTATTAGCCCATTTACATTCCCACCGAGGGGCACGGGCCTTCCTTCCAAACACGAAGGGGATTTAGGCCATAGTCCACCACGGTAGCCCAATGCGGGTTAGTGGACCGCTCGTCTTTCAAGTGATAATTAGAAATCCGTACATAAATCCAATATTAGTACGGAAGTAGGAATTTATTAAGCACATTGTACATGTGCCTATCTATAGATATGGTATGGCATTGATTGTGCTGTCAAACCCAGGACCACAATGTTAACAGACCAACGAGAGCCGAGCGCTGACTTTATGTTTTGTTGTTAGTTGCTTGCAGCTTGCAGTAAGGGGCAATCTTTATTTATTTATATAACTTAATGCACTAAACATACATTTGTACAAAAGGGCTTTATTTCCCCCTGGTAATTTGTAATCTTTGTCTTCCCCAATGAGACAAAGGCTTGATCTTACGTGTAAGTAAATGTAAGCTTTTTCCTTTTCAGTGATTTGTCCAGAATTTAAAAAAAGAAAAAAAATCTCTCTGTGTGTCTGTCTGTTGCATAGGTATTGTAACTCCTAAAAGAATAGACCTATTTCGATACGGTTTTTTTTGGAAGCTTACGTAATCGAAATAGTTCTTAGCTATATTAGAGTTTATGATCAAAATTGGTTCAGCCGTTCAGAAGTTATAAGCAATCAAAGGTCGGCGGTGATGCAAAATTTATTTGAAAATAATAAATATTTGAAGAGTAACGTAAAGACTAATAATTTTTAGAAAAATATTCGGCACGAATGGGACTTGAACCCACGACCCCAGGATCAGATCTCCTGGTGCTCTAACCAACTGAGCTATTGTGCCTTCAAATCAATCGGCCTAGGGTCGTGGGTTTAAGTCCCATTCGCTCCAAATATTTTTCTTTCCCTAAAAATTTGATCTTAATATCTCTTAGGCGGGTAAGCGGTTTAAAAATAGTATTTTATTTGGAGAATATTTTTCCATATTCTTGGCAGTATTCGACATTTTTCTTTTTTTCCTTTATTGCTTATTATTTTCATCGCCCCACAACCAATTCATCCTTTTTGTCTGTCATATTACATACTATTTTTAGGGTTTCGAATCCAAAGGGCTCCAACGGGATCTTATTAACAAATCTATAACTTAGACTAAAAAAATTATGGTTATGATTTTACTAAATATGATGATTACGATTTTACTAAGTATATGATTATTACTAAATAATCATATTCCAAATCAGATGCTTCTACGCTGGACTGAGAGTAAAAGAAAAACGTAGAACGTACCAGCTGCCTACTCTTTCCAGGCATACTGTATAAGTCAGTAAATGGGCCGCGAATATTTAAATGTATTGTGGGCGAAAGGCTGATAACCTCTCACCACTTACATCATATTTCATCGAATACCCACTGAAACGATGTCAAGCGTGGCATCAAGTGATTTTTAATACCACTGTTGTTCTGCCTACACCGATAGGGATTATAGGCGTGAGCATATGTATGTATTATTACTCAATTAAACTCAAATTTAAAAGTGTTTATTTCATTGAACATATAAAATGATTCTTGAACACGTCAATATGATGAATTACATTAGCTCTTTTGACTTTGCGCCTATTCGCAAAGGTGCAGTCTTCCTCAGGAGAAGAATAGGCAAGAAACTCCGAGGGTCGCTCTTTTTAAGTCAATCATATAAATTTTCTTACTTTTAATTTTAATTGACTTAATATCTGATGAGTGTGTATGAGTCCACCAGCCCGTATTGGGCCAGCATGGTGGACTATGGCAAGGGAGGCCCGTGCCCCTCGGTGGGGATGTATATGGGCTGGTAAAAAAATACGTGGCTTTGGTTTCCTTGTAGACGTCTGTCTGTCAGTGGACTGTATTTTAAGAAGCGTAATGCTGCTTTATCAAAAAGTAACAACAAATTATTTAAAATTAGATATAAGGCATGCTGACGCTGATTTTCTACACTAATATTATAAAGAGGAAAGATTTGATTGTTTGTTTGTTTGCATTGAATAGGCTCCAAAACTACAGGACCAATTCGAAAAATTCTTTCACCATGAAAATGCTACATTATTCCTAAGTAACATAGACTATACAGGGCTTTAGGTATTTCTCTTTCAACCTCTCGGGTAGTTAATTAGTCCATGAAACTGAACAACTTCCCCAAGGAACATAGGTCAAAAAATACGAAAAGAAAAAATTTGAATTCCCATAAAAATTTTTTTTTCCTATTTTGACCTATGTTCCTTGGGGAAGTTGTTCAGTTTCATGGACTGATTAACCACCCGAGAGGTTGAAAGAGAGATACCTATAGCCCTGTATAATTTTCCCAAAATTATGTCCCGGGCGTAATGCAAGTATTTAATATACTTATTTTAAAAAATTAAGGGAGTCCCAGCCCCTCATACAAGAGAGGTGATCTTGTATGATGGTACAGAGGGCCGTAAATCAAGTAACACATGTGCACACTCGTGCTTTTGCAATAAAAACGGTTTTTCAGTAAAGTGTAACCTGATGTCCTGGATTCTGTACAAAACCCAACGTATAGGTACATTGTACAAGTCCAACTCGTGCTTGGTCTGTTTTATTATTACTCGCAATACATTATGTGTTCAGATACTATTATCATACATGTTCAATGAACAAATAGCTTTCTCTATTTCACGCGAAAATCGGTATAAATATGCGAAGCGTGAATTTCTATGCAAATGACCGATTGCATGATAGCGAAATTTGTTAAGTGAAGGCACAAAGAGCTGTGAAAATAAAACCAGTACTATTTTGTTTATAGAGAACTAGTTTCTTCCGGTTGCTTGAATCTATAGCAATAGGCCGCCGCATTGTACATTATAAGATAAACATTTTTTCACATGTTTTGGTGTGCAATATAGAGTATTTTATTGTGTTGAAGTTTTTCACCCGGGACTTCGTTCCCTTGGCAATTTGGGAAAATAAACTCTATCTGTCCCGCTCACTGATAAGAGTGCTCTCTATTGGTGAAAGATGTTTTAGCATCAGTTAAGTAGTTCCAGAGATTAATTTCTACAAAAATCTTACAAAGGATAATGAGTAATTTTATATGGGCACCGTACCCAAAAAAAACTGTAGCATTATGAACTTTGTTGGTATTTGTTGTCCTCATGGAGTAGTTAAATCATCCTAAGACAGAATATCTAGATTCGCTTGGAAACTAACTGTATAACTCTAAAATTAAATATATATATATATATATATATATATATATCTCCCCCACATTCGATTACTTATAACTTTTAAACGGCTGAATTAATTTTGATTAAATATAGAACCATCTCGATTCCGTCAACTTTATAAAAAAACCAACATCGAAATCGGTCCATTCGTTTGGGAACTACGTTGCCACAGACAGACACACAGACATCCAGATACACAGATATACACGTAACACTTATAACACCCCTATTTTTTGTCGGGGGTTAAAAATTGTCATTGGAATTAAAATTTGAAAAAAATTTTGGTTATACAATATGATAAAAACCCTCTTAACTATATTCAAAATTCTGAACCAGTATCACTCAAAGAACATATATTTTTTTTAAATATTTTTTCAATGGGAATAGTTCATTTTTTGCTTAAACGTAGACATTACTCCTACACCAGGCACGCGAGGTGTGCGGGTAGCGCTCGGGGGGTGCACCCGAGTGGTGTATCGTTTAGGAAAAAAATTCCTACCGAAAATAATAATAAAAAAAAGAAAAATGTTCTGTAAGTGATACTGGTTCAGGATTTTGAATATAGCTAGGAGGTTCTTTTTCACCCTGTATGAGCCCTGAAAAGCAGAAGAAAATTTATTTCCTAAAAAAAGAAGATCTCTGTGTCTCAGAACTCGAAGTCACACAGTCACATTTCAGACTTTCTAACCTCTAAGCAACGACATTTATAGGAGGCTTCCTCAATAGATGTTTGCTTAAAATCCATGCAAGTTTTAATAGCACGAAAATTTGCTGTTAGAACAACATTCTCAAAAATAACAGGACCGGTTTTAGGATTACACGCTCAAAAGCAGCTAACGTTTTTCTTAAATCGTGTGTCGTTTGGAATACAAATAATATAGTTAGACTTTCTTTAAAATTGTAGGGTCCTTACTCAATCGCTGGTGCATCAACGCCCAGCCCAAACTCTTGAACCTAGTACGCTGAAATTTGGCACAAAAGGGTACCTTTTACAACGTGTGGTGATCGGTTGAGAATAACACCACCCCATCTCTTTCCGTGGGTGTCGTAAGAGGCGACTAAGGAAACACAAATAACCTGCCTCCTAGTAATCCATCCCAGGCAACGATACTTCATTTTTCTTCTGAATCTGAGGTGTCGTCTTATGGTCTCATGCGGTGTGGTAGGCTCTGTAAAGGGCCGTCTGGTTCGCGACCACCCTCCTACCGAAGTCCGACGCCAAACAGTCTACTGTGTTCCGTCGGTGCGTGGGAGTACCAGTGCCTTTATAGGCATTTTCTGGGTTAACTCGCTCCATCGTCGACCTCGTCTTTGACCTTTATGGTTAAGATTGAGGTCAAGAGTTAACCCATCTTATAATAAATAAAAAAAACGTGAAATCAGGAAGAATTTTACACAGTTCCTACGGGAACGAACTCCCGGGTATCCCCTAGTAAACATATAATTCTTTTTACACAAATGTTTGAAACAACAAAAGTCTGATTACGGGGCAGCAGCAATAGGATTTAGCAAATGGTGATGACGAATATTGAATTTTTTTTTTTTCAAATTTCCGTATTTTCATAAGTTGTTTTTATAAATAACATAATTTAGTGAGAACTTACTTAATCTCTGTCATAGACTCACATGGCTTTTGATCGCCGACTATCTTAATAGCTCAGTTGGAAATGAATAGAATAGAAATCATTTATTATTTACTAGCTTTCCGCCCGCGGCTCCGCCCGCGTGGACAACAGGTTTTACCGTAACCAGCTGTGGGATAAAATGTAGCCTATATCCTGTCCCAAGGCTAAAACTATCTCGCTATCAAACATCAAAATCGGTTCAATATAAGGAGTCTAGGTGTTATATATCAGTTACTTAACACATTTAGTGGTGGTATGTAATAGCTTAGTTTAGATAGTGAGTTATCCAAAATTTATTAATTTATCTTATAATTATATAAAAATGAATCACTAAATCTGTTGGGAAGCGCAAAACTCGAGAACAGCTGGACCGATTTGGATGATTCTTTTTTTGTTGTGTTTCTTATTGACAGGAAAAGGTTCTTATGAAAGAAAAAACTAAAAAAGTGCCACGGGAACGAAGTCCCGGGCGGAATGCTAGTTTACTTATATTTATTTCTAAGTAAATAATTATAATCCTTGATTGTTGAAATCTAGATCCATCTAGATCCTGGCAGAAGATCAGCGCTGTAAACCCGGCCCCGGATCTAAGGGGGGGAGGTGGCAAACCGGGGCACTTTCCCCGGGCGGCAGTTTCATGGGGTCGCCAAATCCTTGAGACAAGAATTTGAAATATCGAACAAGTGAAGCCTCTTTTTCTACAATCTCATAGGTTTTTATCAAGTAATCGAATCTTAAAATAATATTTATCCTTACTTATATTATAAATGCGAATGTAAGTTTCTTTGTTTGTAACGCTTTCACGCCTAAAATACTAAACAGATTATGATGAAATATGGTATAGAAATAGATAAGAACTATTACATTTTATCCCACAGCTAGGCACGATATAACCTGTAGTCCACACGGGCGGAGCTGCGGGTGAAAAGCTAGTCTAAAATTATTCAACCCATGAAAAACGCTTAAATTTTGTATTCTCTTCGATAGGCGACAGGGCATCAAATTCTTACAAAGCTACTCCACATCAAAGTTTGAAATATACGAAGGGTCCGAGACCCCATATCAAAATCCTTCGCAACAAACCACAATGTCCCTTCTCCTAAAGCAAACACACTATTCCGATTCACATCCCATCCCGACACCCTGATTGTATCTTTTATCTATCAAGGTAGAGGGTGACCTCTTTGACCTCTTTGGAAAATAATCTCCGATAAATCTATGCCTTCCTGGTACTTTTTACGAGTGGGTCTTACAATTATTTTATTTTCATTTATTTATTAAAGAAATTCCAAGTTAATAAATATACTTGAGTGTTTAACCTCTTGAGTGAATGTATGATTCTATTTTACATAATTCTAAAATTTTTAAAAAATTGTAACCCCGATATCTGATTACTTATAACTTTTAAAAGGCTGAACCAATTTTGATTAAATATAGATAAGAATAATCTTGATTCGATCCTTAAAAACAAAAGAAACCGCTTAAAATTAGTCAATTCGTTTAAGGGCTACGATGCCACAGACAGATACACAGACATACAGATACACACGTCTCAACACTGGGGATTGAAGTAATTTCCTCTCACTTACGAGGCTAAAAGCTAGTGGTGTATTTGAGCATATGGACGCTCAGATACAACACTAGCTTTTCGTCCGCATGGAATTCTGTAATATCGCGTTCCTGAAAGTACTCTTCAAAATTACGAGATGAAATGTAGCATACTCGTATGTTCATCCCCCTTATACTTTATACAGAAAAAAATAAGAAAATCAGTGACGTAGTTTAGGTGTAAGCACGTAACAAACAGACAGAGTTACTTACGGCAGAATATTAGTAACCTAGTAACTTGAGTACAGTGCTTTCTTATTGTGGTTCAGCAAATTTCGTATTTCCACTAAGTTAATTGATTTTCAAAAGACAAAGACAGACACTGTTTGCCGAGAGACATTGAGAAAATAGAAGTGCTGTAAAACCGTTTAAGTACCTGCTTAAATTATAAATTAGAATATCAGTGTTGTGTCACAAAGGCAAAACATATGTCTGACACTTTGGAAAAAATGTATAAGTTTTTATTTTTATCGTCATTTGTTAAACTTGCTTTTCATGTATAAATGTATGACTTTGTAAATATTGTGAGTGTATGTGTTTACAAATAGCAGTTCATCATTTACCTTACGCCTTGTAATGGAAATAGGGATTATGTTGCCTAAGTACATCCCTGTGGCCACCACGAAAGGACCCCGCCATTAACAATTCAGACGCTTTAAATAGAATCGAAAACGTGCCAAGTCGGTTCTAACCTTTCTATGTAGGCGATGTCATATTATATTCATGTAACAGCACTATTTTAAAAAGCTTATACCAGCCATCTACGATGTGGTTTTTTGGTAGAAACTATGGAGAGGTTTGTAACTATTTATTTTTCGAGACAAGGTTTTATGTCGAGCCTTCCTAGATGCTACAGTTAGGGTTTTCTGTCACTGGCTTGGTAAAAAATAACACTTATATATTAATAAATAATGTTTTAATTAGAAAAAAATAACTCTTAAGGAGAGCTTAGTATAATTACAAAATAAAAATAATATAAGTTATACAGATACACGGTCACGAAATTTAACAATTGTGTTCTTACTAGTTATAAACATATCACAACGGGTTATAATTTTACGGGTCATTTTTACGAGTAATCTTTTTAGAAAATAATAAATAATCATATAACAAAAACATAAATTTAACTGAGAACCTGCCCCGTTTTTTTGAAATTCGTTAAAAAATCAGTCTTCTTTTCTGTCACCGGAATTTTGTGAGCCATTTTGGTAACATGACTTTTCCAAGTAAAAAAGCCTGTTGAATTCTGAATGTTACCAAATCAATTGGTTTCTTTTCTCCTTTTACAAAATACCGGTGAGGTTCAACCCGTCTAAAACAGGAAAGATATAGACTACTGTCTCTGATGTGGGACCTTAGTAATTTATATTCTTTATACAATGATGAATAAATGTTCATGATCAAGTTTCACTAGATCCCAAGTAAGGTATTTTTGCAACTAATACAGAACTATGTAATATAATTTCTTGTAAACAAATAATATTAAATATTGATTAAAAAGTGGATAAAAAATATGTGATAAGTGTTCAATAATTATACGTTGTCGGACACAATCAAAAAAATAATATTTGTAATAGACGCTGTAACTATAAACTCAGAATCAAAGGCTTGGTCGACCGGTTTGGTCGAGTGGTAGTGGCGCTGCATTTTGAAAGACGGGCCCTGGATTTGAATCCTAGTCGGGGAAAATATTTGTGTAAAAAGCAAATGTTTGTTCTCGGGTGATGGGTGTTTGTTTCTGTCTTTATGTGTGTTCCGAGGGACCCTTAGTTTAGGTATTTAAGGGAATGACGTTTTATTATTATTATTATTATTCAAAGCGCTCTAATAAAATCAAAATTGATTTATTTTCATAGAACATACAAAATGTTTCTTGACACCAGAGTTAAGTCAAGTTCGACACACACTTGACTATACGATAAAGAAGGAGGAGGTTACGACTATAAGCTGTCCCCTAACTAAATTAAATCTTTGTCTCTTGCAGAATGCCGCTGAATTGAACATTGTCTTTTGTACACCCGGCAGCACAATATGCTTCGTTATAGTGTCGGCTTTAGTAGTGCAAATGGGTTACCTGATGCTGTCTGTACAACACGAAAAAACATTTACTAACGGCCAAAGATAACGTTAGTGAAATGTTTTATGTAACGTTATTGTGTTACATGAAACTCACTTATTCTTATTAACGACTTCAACAAAAGGCGGAGTAGCTTGGGCAACGAATAATTTGTGGATGGAAAAGTCGAGCTTCGAAAGTTATAGAAAATTTTATCAGCTTTTATTATGTAGTACAACAAAATTTCGTACAACGCACCGTTTTCGAGATGTAAGCAAAAAACCAAACATCGGGACCTTTGTGCCCCCCTCCCCATGAAAATCGAGCATTTTTCGAAGCTCGGAGCTAGGCAAATATTGGAGATAGATAAAAAGTGTGAAAGCCAAAGTTGTAGAAAATTTTATCAGCTTTTATTATGTAGTACAACAAAATTTCGTACAACGCACCGTTTTCGAGATGTAAGCAAAAAACCAAAAAACGGGACCTTTGTGCCCCCCTCCCCCCTCGGGATCCACTCGGAGGGGTCAGGACTTTTAGTATGTTTATCTCCTAACTACTCCAAATAAAGTTCCTTAGTTAAACTTTCTGCTTTCCACTTTTCCATCCACATCCCCCTTGTGAGCACTCATTGACCAAATTAGGTACTATGTTCGACTGTATGTTCACCGATTACTCCGCCAATTATGGACCAATTTTCAAAATTATATTTTTGTTCGAAAGAGTATACTCCAGAGGTGGTCCCATATAAATTTTATCGAATATGATTCGGCGCTTTTAAAAACTCAACAAAAACAAAAAAAACTACAAACCAGAACATCATCTAAATAAATGAGTGACATTAACGTTTGTGGTTATCTGCTAATAAGCATTGTAGTCTGCAAAAAATACTAGTTATCTACTTTGTGCTAACTGTTGTTGGGATTGAAGTCGGTGACTCATACGTTTTTAACATGGAAAATTATTTTCTCACTCGAATCCTGTCTAGAATAAGTCCACAAAGTCCCCGAGACTACATATGAAGGTAGTCCCGCAAGCGGGTATCCGTTTGCAATAAATTTAAAAATGTATGTAGTTTCGCGCCTCTCACACGATGTACCTACTCTCGCGCCGATTCCACGACGATTTTTATGTATTTCCCGAGACGTACATTTGGATATTGCGTAGTAAAGTGCTACGGCGTAGTAAGATGCTACGACAGGGCCTACTACGAGATCGAAGTACATATGTAATTGTAGCCTTTATGTTATTATGTCTCAGTTTTTTCCTTATGGTATCACAAATTACAAATATTTGCACTACTGGGCACAGAAGGCGGAAAGAAACTCAAAAAAGTTTTAAAAAACCGCGAAAAAAATGAATCACCTTTAATGGGTGAACTCTACCTGCACTAAGTCAAAAGTGACTTTTGTGATATAGACCATAAGTTTGTATTAACATTCATTCTTTTTTGGACAGCTTATTAAATGAAAAAGTTAGTCAAGGTGTTTGTACACTTAGTGTCATAGTAAAGTTTTGACCAAAGCATCGGTATTTAACGTGTTACAAAGAAAATTTAAGAATTGTTAATCTTCTTTTCGGCTTACGATTTAAAACTCTTAAGGAACTTTAGGTGGTAATGACTTTCGTAGCTTTATTAAACTATAAACTTTAAAAAAAATTATGTAATTCCATCCAATAAGTAATTATTTTAAAATTTTGGTTAAAATGAGGAAATCTGGGTATTTTCGTAAAAATATCTTAAATTAACAAAATCTCGAAAACTATTAACTTTTGGCCATACATAAGATAGGATAAATTTATTGCATTTTGGCTGCTCTATCACGTTCTGCCAGGAATATGTCAAGTTTCCGTTAACTCTGTATATTACTGCAAAGTTTAATCTAAATCCAATCAGTTGTTTGAGGTGAAAAAACATTCATCCATTTATCTATTACAAACTTTCGCATTTATAATATTAGTACAATAGGTACACTTTCGATCTTCGAGAAAAATTACTTTCAGAATGCAATTTTTTAACTTATTCTAAAAACTGGAAGCCAAAAATACTCAAAGGTTACAGTTAACCTAACTTTAAAAAAAGATTCAACCGAATCCTGACCTTTTCATGCCCGGAAGCCGCTAACCAGCCGATATATATCAGCGAGTACAAAGGAAGCCTCCATCGCAGCCTCCTTTGTGCATTGTGACATATTTTTCCTTTTACCGAATCCTCCCACAGAAACGTATACTTTGTACCTATAAATATGTACATTTGTGGACCGGGAATATTAAAAAAATGTGTCAGTTGCCAATTCGTTCCAGGCACACTGTAGAAGTTGGTTGTTTAAGGTATTTTTTGGAGCTGCGATGTTTTTTTTTTAGTTTAATATAACATTAATTTATGTAGAAATTCATTTATGATTTCTGCAACGGTTTTTATTTATTTGACTATTCATTTTTTTAAGTATTAATCAAGTGCTTGTAGATATTCTTAAGAATAACTCTGATTTAATTGAATAATATCCATGCGGTTTTCATCGTGAAAAAAATAAATACTTACATGCTGGACTGGGAGCGAAAGAAAAACTTAGAATGTTCTGCTACTTGGAGTACTCTTCCCAGGTATACAGTACAAGTCTGTAAGTGGGATGCGAAGGTTTTGCTGTATAATGGGCGAAAGGCTGACCACCTCTCACCATTATACAACTTGTTTTATTTGATAACCCTCACAATTTGTATTCTAGAACAAATGATTTTTTTATTTTATTTTTTTATTATAAGATGGGTTAACTCTTGACCTCAATCCTGACCATAAAGGTCAAAGATGAGGTCGACGATGGAGCGAGTTAACCCAGAAAATGCCTATAAAGGCACTGGTACTCTCAAACACCGACGGTACATAGCAAGCTGTTTGGTGTCGGACTTCGGTAGGAGGGTGGTCTGGTCACGGACCAGACGGCCCTTTACAGAGCCTATCACACCGCATGAGACCATAGGACGACACCTCAGATTCAGAAAAAAATAAAGTGTCGTTGCCTGGGATGGATTACTAGTAGGCAGGTCTCATTTGTGTTTCCTTAGTCGCCTCTTACGACACCCACGGAAAGAGATGGGGTGGTGTTATTCTCAACCGATCACCACACAGTATTGATGCTGTGCCTACCCCATGAAGGATTATAAACGTGAGCGTATGTATGTATGCGTATATGTCACGATTTCCTCACAAACCTTCGCGTATGTAGTATTAGTTTGTAGGATAGCAATATAAAAACAATATCATGAATATACGCTTTCGCGTTTCCTTGAGATTATCCCTACTTCATCATTTTCTTTGTCAATAAATGGATTATATTATATTTACTGATATTTCTTACATTCCATTGTTTTCTTTTGTTGAGCGAATATTTATACTTTGTCGTGCTATAAGGGCTTCTCGGGGTAATACCAGAATGTTGCAGTAAATTTGTATAACTCCACCATAAAAAAACGTTCCATATTCCGTGGTTTTACTGTGCCGGTCTCTCTCGCGAGCTTCTGGTGGCAGCTTTTAGACTGCGATCTGGCCACCTGCCTTTAAATAAATTTTTACATATGATGCGTGTTTCATCCTCGGATCTTTGCTCATGTTGTAAAACGACCGAGGATTTATGGCACTTTTTGGTTGAGTGTGACCTTACCAGAGTCAATAGAGTCAAGTTTTTAGGTACAGGAGTACTCCAAAATGGAGAAGTTAATGTAAGGCTAGCTGTTCCACTAGCTCCTGAAGCTCTTCAACTGTATCGCTTTGTGATATGCTTATTTAATGAGCGCATCATGGAGTGATTCAGTTATTTTTATTTTTATTCTTTTTAAGAGGCTTCCAATGAGGCTGGCATAGACTTGTATGTGATCTAAAGCCTCGTTTTCTTTTGTTTAACAAGATTTGAAAAAAAAAACGTATCCATAATTTTACATAAAAACAAAAACCGCAAAAAACAAGCCGAACTGAACTGAATATTAAAAAAAAATCGTATGGCTAAAAATCTTGTAGAAATTCATGGTTAGAACCACCCACTTATGTTCTAAGTCAGTATTGTATAGTTAAAATAACTACGTTTTTAAGGATAATACTACGTTCCAAGAATCATGAAGGGAAAGAATCTATTCTTTCTACAACATTTGCTGATAGTTCCGGTTTGATGGAAATGACAATGTGACCTCGATTCTAGTGGGATAGGCAGGGATGCACAACCTGAAAGTCAGTCGGGTCGAATTGCAAGTCCATAGTGATAGAGATAGCATTATTTCAACTAAGTTCAGGCGTGTCATATACTGTAAGTGGGACGCGAGGGTTTTGCTGTATTGTGGGTGAAAAGTTGATGAGCTCTTACCACTTACATTATATTTTCATCTTATAAATAACCCTGTGAATTTATGTCAAACGTGGCATCAATTCAATAGGGATTACAGGCCTACGCGTATGAATGTATAGTATGTATATAAGGTCCTAATTTATTAGTCACTTTCCTTTTAACACGTTATTGTGTAGGTCAAAATATATCATTTGAGTCAAAAAACAAAAGCATAATATTAAATTTAAAAGGTCTTGAAAAATTTTGTTATGATATTTTTTCTTTACTATGTTGAATAAACCCATCCATTCAAACGTAAATAATAATGGCAGTAGTAGAGCGGGCGAGCGGGGAGTAGACGGCTATAATCGAAAGAGAACCATTCCTTTATCTTTAAATGTTTTTTTTTTTTTTTTACAAAATGTAATTTTCAGATAATTAATTTTTATGTTGTTTTTTGGAATACTATCAACCTATACAATAACGCCTTAGAAGGTAAGTGACTAATAAATTAGGACCGTATATATGTCACCGGAAAATAATAATAATCGTAAGTTGATCAACTTTCGAGGTAGTTTATCAACTACCGAAAAATCATACACGGCAGTTGAAATGTATTATTTAACGTATACATTTCCGGTAATTGATCAATTTACGGTGCCTGATTGTAAGTTTATCAACATACGTCAAATCATATACGAATGGACCAATCGCTGCTCAGTGTACATTTTTACGTTAATCTGACATCCGTAATATAATACACTGTTCTCTGATTGGTCGAGGCATTGGCGGCAAGGCAAAGTTCGATTACGGCGACATATACATATTTATATTTTGTTGTTAGAAGCATCCACAGACTTAATGTCCGTGCCTTTGTCTAAATTAAGTTTTCTTGTTAATACTTTTTTTGTCCCATTTCTAATTCCGTTTCTTATTCCAGGTATGTTTGATCAGGATCTAAGCTTTGGGAGGTCAGGAAACAAGAGCGAAGCGATTTCAATCTAGCCCAGCGACAATATCAACTTGACCAGATTAAATCACAGCTATATTCAGTTGATAAAATTTTCAGATTTCTTCTCGATGTTTCCCTCACCGTCAGAATATCTGTCTACAACTAATGAACATATAACTTAGAAAAGAGTCATTGGCGGCACTGGGAATTGAACTCGATTGTTGCTTTTTGGTTTGCCTCGGACTGCGGAGGTAGCTCCGCCGTCAAATAATAAAAATATATTTATATTTCAATCATTTGGAAAAAAAAAACTAAATAAAACGCTACATACTCAAACGCCCACACTAAGGTTTTCCCTTGTGTCGCAGGTGTCTCGGAATTTACATAAAGACAGACACAAACACCCATGACCCAAGCACAAACATCTGCTTTTCACACAAATATTTTCCCCGACCGGGAATCGAACCCAGGGCCCGTCCATCAAGAGGCAACGCCACTACCACTCAACCAAACTAATAAGGAATAAAGCTCACAGAGTAACTAGTCAATATTAGTAACATCTATATTTAGTTTCATAGAAATGTTGGCAATGCCTGAAAAAATGATTTGGCGACGTACATCAAGGCCGAAACAATTGCTCGTGGCCGGGTTTCTGATGGCATTACCCCACAATATCCAACTTATCGGGCCAATCTGCGGCAACTGCCAATCTCGGGAAATATGCCCTAGTTGGCTTGACAGGCCCTATTGCCTTATATTTTTTGCTATGTTCTACTAAAATAGACTGGAAAAACGGAGATATTCTGATGGTTTGCTTCAGTGGCTACTAACGCTGTCCCATGAAACGATTGTCTGTGCGTTCTTTATATTTTATTTACCATCTCTGTAACTAACTGCATATCACATTTGCATGTTACAGAGGTGGTTGTTATAAATTTGAAGAACATATATATGACGTCCTGTAATAACTGTGAGGTGCTTTGTAGAGATTCGGTTCCCAGTCAGAGCAAAATAATTTTGTAAAACAAACATTTGCACTCGTGGTTGGATGTTTCTGTCTGTTTTTATTTTTATTTTTTTATTATGATTATTATGAAATAGGTTAACTCTTGACTCCGATCTTGACCAAGGTCATAGATGAGGTCGACGATGGAGCGAGTTATTCCAGAAAATGCACTGGTACTCCTGGTACGGAACACAGCAAGCTGTATGGCGTCGGACTTTGGTACGAGAGTGGTCGTGAACCAAACGACCCTTTACAGAGCCTACCACATTGCATGAGACCATAGGACGCCACCTTAAAACAAACTGTGGTGTCGTTTCCTATTATGGATTACGGTAGGTCTCATTTGTGTTTCCTTAGGCACCTCTTACGACATACACGGATTCGATGTAAATTGATGGTTTTCGTGTTTTACACAGTTATCATTATATTTTATTATAAAATGAAGTGTATGGTTTCGTTTCAAATCAGAAAATATAAAAAAACACATAAAAACATTTAGAAAATCTTTCTGAGATACCTGGAAAACTATTCAGAATGATGATCTGAATTTATGGTTTCAGTTTTTGCTAATCTGTCCCTTCTACTCTTACGTTATGAAACAAAAATCGATCCAGCTATCACGCTTGCTTTCTAATTGGTGTTTCTTTCTCGTCGTATTGGAATCGCGGTGAGAATACTAATGTCTTCCGCCTCAAGTAACCAGAAGTATCGAGCTTTGCTGAACTAAAGGAGAGAAGTAATGGGTAAAGGACGCTGCATAGTTCTCTAAAGTAGTAGCTGTTTGTTACCTGCCCCCCGATTACGAACTATGAACGTGCTTGCCAAAACTAAACCGCTCGCGTTTCTTTTGTATTCAGGTTCTTTATAGTTGATCGAAGGTATTCAGTCACGTGAGCGGCTTAGCTTTGGTAAGCACGTTCAAAGCTATCGCAATCGGAGGGCTAATGGGTGACAAAAGTGGCAATAGATCACGAGCATTTCCGTGTTACAGAGGGCACGTTCTTGTTTCGTAACTGATTACCTAAATGGAAAACAAAATCTTCTTTCACAGCTGATTACCAAACTTTGGTTACGAAAATGGACAAAGAGCTTGTTAAGCCGGTCGCCCAGGTTGTTTTCAACTGACTGAAGATTTAGATTTGTACTAAAGTTTGCTAAAGTTTATTGATTCTATCGATTACACACTATAACACATAATGAAATACAATAACATACAACAACAGAAATTAAGAGCAGATAGTAAATTACAAAAGATATATTTGCGGACTTTACATAGGATTCCCAGGGCTTCGTTCCCGAGGGAATTTCGTAAAAGTCTTCATTTCTACCTTAGGCCACAGTTTTGTAGGTTTTAAGGATGAACGTTGATGAGTATTGAGTCAGGACCTGCAGTTTTATATATTAAAAAAGAAGACTAACTCCATTTTACTGTCTTTGCTCTATGTAGTGAAGTATCAAGGTAACTATACGGAATTGCAAAGAGCTCAAAGATTTATCTTCAGCGTTCCTACAATTTTCTTTTAATGGCACTAAAATAGACGTAAACAGGACTACACCGGGAAATACATTTTAAGATTAAGTTTTTTAAGGACTTTTTGTTTATTTGTTGTTAATAGCATTCAAGTGTAACAAAGGAAATTACTTCGGTCTTTATTATGAAATTAACTATTGAAAAATTCGATGGTCTTACTATAATTTTTGATTTTTTTTTCGGGAGTGGCAAATCTAAATGAAACAAGTTTTAAACAAAACTTAGATACTCGTAATTATATCCAGATTTATGATATCCATCTGTGTGAGCTCACGACATCTTCGTCCAGAATTTTACCAGGTGTTCTGTAGTCAAGACTCAAGAGCAAACTCATGATCAATAGGCGTAGTCAGTAGAGTCAAAGAACGGATATGTATGTATGTATTAAAATCCTAAAAACATTATGAATGTGAAAGTTTCTGAAGATGTATGGATGTTTGTTACTCTGTCACGCTCAAACGGCGTGACCAATTCAGGAGCTGAAACTTGACCGATTACGACAAACTCGCGCTCGGCTCATGCTGAAACTTCACTTTTATGGCGCGAGGGTCCCACACAAAGGCTTGCTCACCCTATGGCGTTGTCAATGTTGACATAGGACTGCGGTGTTGTCGCGGAGCTGTCACTATCGTACTGGGTCTGCCGATAAAATTTGGTATCGAGGTAGCTGCCATCCTGGATTAACACATAGGCTACATAATTTTCCCAAATTCTTACGGAAATGAAGTCCCAGGCGGAATGCTATAGTCCTTTAACGAACTTCACTACTTTTTTGACTGTTTTGACTTTTACAGTAAAAAAGCGCACAAAAAAAACTTACATAAGCGCACGCCTGTTTTGATTGGGGTGCAGATACCACAGATTGTACTACTTAGTACAATCAAAAAAAAGCTTTTTTGCTTCCTCTACATTCATAATTCAAGACATAATATATGCTCGTCAGATTCGGGTACCTACTCGTAACTTTTGGGTAAAAATACGTTTCCTTTCACTTTTAAAAGTCATCATTTAAATCGTATACCTTGTCTACGTGGATTTTTTTAACATGCGTAAAAGAGATACACCCGGGAGAGAACTCTGTGTCTCTTTCTTAAAAACTAGATAATGAACAAGATTTACTTCCACGCTGGATTGGAAGTAAAAGAAAAATTTAGAATGTGCCAGCTGCCGACTCTTCCCAGGCATACTGTAGAAACCAGTAAGTGGGATGCGAGGGTTTTGCTGTATTGTGGGCGAAAGGCTGACTACCTATCAGTTCCATCTGATAACCCTCACAATTTGTGACAAACGTGGCATCAAGTGGTTCCCTAGAACCATTGATGCTCTACCTACCCCGTTCGGGATTATAGACGTGAGCGCATGGATTATGGATGGAGATAATAACTAAAAGTATCGACAAGATAGCATTTTAAGCGATATAATATGATACCAACATCGATTTCACGTAATATATTTTATGTAGGTTTCCATGCCTTACAACCTAAAAAGTACTAGGAGAACATAAAACGATGAGGGTAGACACGATAAAAGGGTCGTCTATTCGTAGGCTCCGACCCGTGAACTGTGGCCGCTTTCCTTGTTGTATGTGATTCCTGGTATTTTTTATTTATGCCCTTTTTATGCGACTTCTTGCGGTTTGCTAAGATATATTTGTTTTTGTGAATACTCAGATAAACTGTCTTTGCATGTTGACTTCTTGAATTTTTAATGCTCCTTTTTCCTACGATGAATATTACAGTTTTGTCAATTTACGTCTGTTGATTTTTGTTGCTTGAGAGACCATTTCCTTACGAAAAAATTTTTCTTTATTTAATTATTTTTTCTCCTCCGAAGGGTTTCCTTTTTACAATATACCAGGGAACAAGGTTACAGATGCTTTTTTCCCAGTACTGTGCCACTCAACATACAGTTGTTAGCTAGTCTGAAATTTATTCGAGTAACAACAGGCACAAAACAGTAACAGGTAGGGCACAGTCAAACATTAAAAAGAGATACTTCAGACTATAAATTGTATTTAACACCAGACAATTGTAAAAACCGTTATGTTACAATTTCACTAGTAAAATTATAATCACCCGCGACATTACAAATCAACAAAACTTTAAGGTCCGTCTACATGAAATAAGAATAGGTTAGGTTATGTCAATAAATATTATAAAAAGTTCGTCACAAAGTACCGAGCGATTATAATCTTACTAAGTAAAATTACAAAATTACAGGTTTAACAGTTTTACGGTGACAAATTCATTGCTCGAACTTATGTAGCTACTGAGCATAACCACAGAAGTATGGTCAAGTCGGGAACAGTAGCTCAGTCGGGTACACTGACTCGCGCCTGCATTTCCTATGTAGAGCAACAATATCTATTTGTCTCTTTCATTAACCGGTGTTTAAATATCGAGCGCTACCGATGAATGAAAGAGACAAATAGATATTGTTGCTGTACATAGGAAATGCAGGCGCGAGTCAGTGTACCCGACTGAGCTACTGTTCCCGACTCGACCCTACATCTTGTTCTAATCAGTGCAACTCCAAAATAGGATTTATAAATATAGAAAGAGGTTCGACTTCTAATTTGGTATTTAGACATAAAGATTGACACAATACTTACTGTCAGTCACTTTCGGGACGTCCGTATTTAAGCTTCTTGGTAGACACTTACCGATGCTTTCAATCCAGTTGACACAATCTATGTGTTATATTACCTGCAACCTAACTATCGTCTGATCTCCTAAGCATTAATACCAGAGTCACTAAATAAGCATAATCTCATAAACCGAGCCTAATTACCATTACAGTAGTAATGGGGGTTATCAAATTTAATAGGTACAACCGGTATATTCAGTTAGGTGGGTACCCTAAAATGATTCTTGTTTGTCAGTGATTAGGTTCAAATTATAACTAACTTGAATACCTAAGGCGGCATTATGCGTTTCTTGCTTTGGTTTAAAAGAAAAGTACTAACGTTACTAAATCGTGCAGTTCATAAAATATAGTCGAATACTCGAGATAAAAGAATAATAATTAGAACGAGATATGTATACATATATGAAGTAAAAAGATTTGAATAAAAATAAGAGAAGTAATGAAGATATATATAACAGATGCCTTGAAAATTTTGTAAAAATCAATTTGATACTGAAAAATGACACTAATAATACATCAAGCTTCTATCTTCGTACTACTTACAAATATTGTATCGTACATGAAAACAGAGGCTATTTTTACTGAAAATATTACTGTGTATGCATCTGAAAACATGTATACAACTGAAAACGTGTATGCAACTGAAAACATGTATGCAATTGAAAGCGTGTCTGCACTTGAAAAAGTAACTGCACCGACCCCAAATTCATTGGAAACGACCCAGGTGGATGAAAATGATACAAATATATCTTCTCATAAATTTACACAAAATTCATTGGAAACAACACAGGCGTATGAAAATGACACAAATATATCTTCTCATGTATTTACTCTTACGGAATGGAAAAAAAATTTAACCACCCACGTTGCGGAAATACATCCTTATATAGTCATTATTGCTTTAGGTGTTCACCCTAAATATAAAGAGGAAGAAACTGATAAGTATTTATCAAAAATGTCTTGTGCTGGCAGTCTTTTGGATAGCAAATGGGTTGTGACGTCAGGCCGATGTGGTGTACATATGAAACAATTGAAAAAGGTAAATTGCGCAGTTGTTGTCCGTAACTTAAATGTCCCACCACTAAAATCAAGCCAAAGAACATCAATTTTAGAAATCGTAACTCATCCTGAATACAAAATAATGCAGGTAAAGAATGATCCAATAATTACTGTTCGTAATGATGTAGCTCTTGTTCAAATTAAGCCTCTTATAGACACATATGTAAAAATATCATTGGAAAGCCCTAAAAATTTGTGGAATAGAGCGGCAAGATACTTTGGTAGCTCTGACGTTTCTCAAGATTTTATAAAAGAAAACCCAACAGACGAACCATTGCAAATAGGTTCGGGGTATTTAAAACACTGCCACAATCCACATTTTGATCCTAATCTGTGTGTGGAGCCGAAAGCCATGCTCAAAAATAGCAAAGTTCTATTGTGTGAACCAGGAAGCCCACTTATATTAGAAGATTCTATTATAGCAATATGTTCCAGCAATAGTGATCATGATCATGGCATTTACACTCCTCTGAGACCGTTTATCAAATGGATACGCCAGGTCTTAGCTATCAAATTATTTTCTACATGATTCTTATAACAAAATATTAAATTAAATGGCCTCGTATAAGTAATCATAGTTATCACAGCTATTAAAACCATTTATTCCCAATCCTCCTCCAATTTTTTGTTAAAAATATTTTATCTAGTTGGAGTATTTTTGAATTTTACACCCTAACTTTTTTTTATTGTCTTAACATGATATACCTAACTTTGTACCATGTTCTATATTGGTGCGCAATATACAGTATAAAGTTTATTGTACTGTATTGTATATTTTATTTCATGTACAGAGATCAACGCATCAAGTGTCATGTTCTTTATAGAAATATGCACTTTTACGAATAGGTGTAAAGTCATTATAGTCAAAAGAACGAATATGTATGTATTTATTTAAATTCTTTAAAGTAACATCCCGAATAAATGAATATTATTATATATAATAAATAAAAAATTATAAACGCTACACACTCAAAGGCCCACACTAAGGTTTTCCCTTGTGTCGTGGGTCCCTTGGAAAACACATAAAGACAAACACAAACACCCATGACCCGAGAACAAATATCTGCTTTTTACACAAATGTTTGCCCCGACTAGGGATCGAACCCAGGACCTGCCAATCAAGAGGCAGCGTCACTACCACTCGACCAAACCGGCCGTCATTAATGTAACTTTTGGGCCAGTGTGGCGTGGTGGACTATGGCCTACAAGAAGGGGACTTCTTGTTTCGAAGGAAGACTCGTGCCCCTTAGTAGGAACGTATTTGGGCAGTTAAAAAAATGTAAGTTTTACTTATTATGTAAAATCTTGAATATTTTATAAAATAAAGGTATTTTGAGTATGATTTTGACATTGTTCTCAACATAACAGCACAAAGTGCATTTCAGTGGTAATCCATGTGCTTGCCTCAGTATTCTGTACCATCTATAAATCTACACTAATATTATATAGAGGAAAGATTTGTATTTTTGTACGTAACGAATAAACTTAAAACTACTGAACTGATTTCAAAAATTCTTTCACATTATAATGCTACACTACCCCTGAGTAATATAAGCTACATCATTTTCCCGAATTCCCACGGAAACGAAGTCCCGAGCGGAATACTAGTTCAATAATAAAACGAAATTATTTGTTTAAATACGTTTAATTATCGCCATTAAGAACAAGACACCCAATGACACTTTCTTTTTTAATTTATATATTACATATTAATATATTAAGTGACCTTAAATTAATAGTTGAATATTCAGACAAAAATCTGCCTTTTATTCATAAGACTCTTATAGATTTATTAGCTGAAATTTTTTTTTCGTAATAGATGATACATAAATCATAGTATGGACTGCATAATGTTTATATATATATACATTATATAAAACCACCATTTTTCTTGGTATGGAAATGAATGGATGTCAAAATCGCCAGTTTTTTTTTTTAAACTTGCAAACGATATATACGTTGTAGTATGTTTTGACAGATTTATATTCTTACGTTTTGTATATTACTTTAAGGTCACTCCACAATATTTATAAACTAAGAAACACACGTATCACAGAGTATTTTGATAGTGCTCAGAATTGACCATATACCTTAACAGTGTGGACGATCACAATAAAAAAAATCTAGGAGCACATGAAGAAACAACTTGGAGAGAAAAGATTTTTAAAACTATAACCTTACTTGTGGAAACAAACGCGACAATCTCAGGCCCGTGTTACAAAAGGAGACTCAAGTCTTGATATATCCTTAAGTATACTTAGTATTATTTATCTATACTTAGTATATCTATACTTAAGTATAGATCAGTCTGAGTCGAGTTCTGTAATACGGACTTTAAACAATGAAAAATTTTCCTGTTCTATAATTTCCAAACACACTAGACTAACAATTTCTCTGTTTTACGAATGATACAGTCGTCAACATAATTGTTAAAATAAAAAACTAAGAATATAATATGGTCCTATTGTAACATAACATGGGTAATTTTGTAAGAGGTTATTTCTGTTTTATTATATTTGGGGTAAATGATTTTGATGTATCCCTTCTGAATTCTTATTAAAAGAAATATATATGTTAAATAGTATAGTTGATACATGAATAATTATAAACACGAAATAGAACGCCAAAATCGTATTTGCTGTAGTGGTCGAAATATGTTTCATGTGATAATAAAGACTAACAAGTCTATCACAAATGTATTTTTAAAACATATAACAATATGTTTTAAAAATACGTTAAAACACCAAAAACCTTATCTCTCCAAGTAATCATAACATAATAAAAACGGTATTCGATAGATTTTCGTAAATTTAGACATCATCACCTACCTAGTTTTCCATAATAATATTATATACATTATTACACATTTATTATAATAATTTAATAATAGATTGGCACGACAGAAGTGATTTAATAAAAAATGCAGCCCATGTTTCATTAACTGCAAAAACCAAAAAATTTCAACAATGAATTTTAGAATTTTTGGTTAGTTTGTAATTTTAAATATTGACAGTAATATGTCATTTTCCAGATATTTGAGGTTTTTAAAACAAATTTACATAGTTGATTTTCGTCAACAAAAGAAAAAAACTTATACAGGGCGTAAAGGACAGCTTAGCAAGTACTGAAACCCTGGACTCAGACAATCATTCTGAATAATTTACCATTGGAATTTTTCTCCGGAAAATTTTCAACTTTTTTTCATGTTTTTTAATATTTTCTGCTTACATTTTTTATTATGTTATCGAATACAATCCATTTTGCAATAAAAAACAATCATAACATCGTAAAACACGAAAACCAGCAATGTACATCGCATTCCGATAGCAGCGAGGCGCGGGGGTATCGGGCGCGGGGCGCGGTTTCACGATACGTTGCGTAGCGCCAAAGTAGGTAAATAATGAAAACTCTTTAAGATGACGTTTCTGGGAAGAATCATAACTTATAGCTGATGATAGCTATGGGTAGATTCTACCATTTAAGTATTTGCTAAGCTGTCCTTTACGCCCTGTATAAGGAAGCTTATAATTGGCTGTGAGATGAATTTTTTATGTTCCTAAAATTATACAGTCCCCAAATACAAAAAAATACATTTAATGACAGCTGCATTGACTAGTAGCGCCGCCGCCAATTGAAGCTTTGGCGCTGCTAGCCGAGTCATCAAATGTATGAAATTTTGATAGTTCTTAATTTCATCATCTTCATTTCACTGCAATTGATTAGCAGAATAGCCGCTTAGAAGAAAAAGGCTCACAAAAGACTGTGTTAACATTTTAAATTCATATTATCTGTATAACTCTGTCTCTTCACGTACGAATCCAGTTTTCAAAGTCGCGTATTTAACATGGACTGCTTTACCTAATAGTGTTTTACATTCTACATTGAAAGATTTAGTAATTAGAATAAATAAATTACGCAGATCAAAGCTAAAACCACGCATGATCTTAATTTTGATTGATATTCTTTTAAACAAATTTTCCGTCCATTTTTTTGGATTTTAACAAAAAAATTAATAACATACTAAATACCGATTATTTTTTTGCATGATATTGTGCTCGGGAAATTATACGAATAATAGTTTTCCATACATGAACGTTTTATATGAAATTTAGATTTTGTTTAGCTCTGACCTTAAGAGTAGTTTAACTTACTCTAGCACACGAGGATTCAGAATAGAAACAAAGAGGTAACATATAAATAAATACTAGAAAATAAAGAAAAAATATTTCACGCTGGCATAGTTTAATTTTACGAAGAGTATAGTATTTTTTTTAAACTCTGTACTAATTCGAACAGTCACAGTTATAGCCCATAATTAAAACATCAACTTACAAATCAAGTATTTAATGTAAACTTGATTAGGATGATAAATTATCAAGGCAGAGAAACTCATTTTACTGTTTTTTTAAGTAAGAACTTATTATACATCTGTTAACTAGACTAGAACCTTACTTGTTTAAAAAGTTTTCTAGTCAGTTTCATTGCAATCCGTGACGTCGTTGCGTAAGTCATCTCATAATTATATTTATATAATTCTAAAAATTTTGTCACTGACTGTACTTATAACAAATCTGAAATAAAACAAACAAATATGAAAAGAACATATTAAATAAGTGTTTTAAATTCTTAGAACTCAATTTAATTTTTTTCCTAAAATTAACACTAATTTTATTAATTAATTGAGCACAAACAAACCGATCACAATATCAGAAACACTTACAAATATTAATCAAAAGACATTCGTTGCCTAACCAAACAACAAACTACATCCATTAACAAAAAATCTTAATATTTAACACCCAATTTTACAACAATATTACATTAATATATTTATTTTATTTTAACTTTATACACAGTTTTCCATTTTATTTCTTAAATCCCATGACGCTTTCGTTTTTCAACGTTTGTAAATATAATAATATAGTTACAAATATTTTTTTATGTGGCATAAAACATCGAAATTCAGTGCTTGCTATGTATTTATATAGAATTACTTTTAGGTAATTATTTTCTTTATAATACTTCCGCCGACTTCATAATGTCTCCACTTGTTACGGTATTGCTTTACACGAGAAACATGAGCTGTATTAATTTTTTTCTTGAGATTTTTAATTTGTTGCCTTACCTTAGTATCAGATGTTGACTTTCTTTTTGATAATGTCATATGGGTCTTTTATTTCTGTACCAATGTTTTCATTGGAATTTTCTATATGGGTTGGTTATTGGAGAATATTTTGAAGAAGTAAGATTCCTGTCTTGCTTCTTCAATATATTCTCCAATAACTAAACTTTCTTCCTATGACATTGCTTTCAAGCAATAAAATTTCTTACTAAGACATTGCTCGGTCCGTTACTTCATACAGTTATAAAAATGTCAGTACCTTCTTATTATAAGACACTGGTTTCAAAGGGATAAACTTATGTCACAGGTGAATGTGAGAAAGTGACATTCTCTTTCACTTCTGTTAACGACTGTACTTGATTGCTTGTATGAGACAAAACAATATTTTTCCTATTTTCGCACAAAGAAGACTTTACCAAACATAACTTTAAAACTTTCATAGCAATCACGCGTTTTGCCCAGTCAGTGTTAAAAACTAGCATTTATGATTTTGACTGTATACAGGTTGAAAAAGAACCAATTTTAAGTCACCCCGTATAACATGAAAAAAAAAGGTTAACTAAATTATTTGTTACTTTTCTATTTTGACGGCTGGTTTGGTCGAGTGGTAGTGGCGCTGCCTTTTGATCAGCTTTTGTGTCTATTTTTGATTATTCCGAGAGACCTACGATTCAAGGGAAAACTTTAGTCTGGGCCTTTGAATGTGTAGCGTTTTACCGTATTTTTTTAATGGTCACCCGCTTTGCAATGGTAAAGCTGGCGCTCAATGAGCAATTTCATCCCTCGTGCTGAAATTTTTCGGTCCAAAAGTTTCCAACGGACCGTTTTAAATGGACTCTTTTTGTGGTCGGTTTCCAACTGCCCTAGCATACGCAATGAGAGTATAGATTTCCGAATCAACCCAAGTAAAATAAACCCTATTTTCATTAAGAATAAGAGAAGTTTTCATTTCTCTTGCATTTTGATTTGAACATACGTCCTTATATAGCAATTCAAGATCATGTGTCAATTTAATGCAAAAGAAATGCAACCTTCTGCTCACTCATACAGTTAAGGTTATGTTTTTCTTGGCAATTAATTGTCATGAGAGTAAAGTCTCATCGCATTAGCGCATTAGCCCTAGCATTAGCTAGGGCAGCATAACTGTGCTCATAGACTGAGATCCCAAGGCCGCCAGACCTTACTTATTTTCTCAGTAACCAAAAGTGTGGGAAAGAGTAGAGTTAGTACGTACTATTAACATATGAATACCTGCTAGCCTGGGCCGACGGCTAATTTTCAGCTACCAGGTTCTGAAGGTACTTCCAAAAATTACTCACTTGTCTTGAAGTCTGGGTGCTGATGTCTTATAGAATATAATTAATTAAATATAAAAATTAATGATCAACATCGCCAGACACTCTCCGTTGGCTGTAATTTCTGCCAGACGCTTTACAGCTCGGAAGTAAATTATGAAATTGTACCTTCAACCTGAGCCGTGATGTTTTTATATGATGTTCAGTGAACTATAACAATACTTTTGACAGCACCCAGACTTGAAGACAAATGAGTAATTTTTTGAAGTACCTTCAGAACCTGGTAGCTGAAAATTGGCCGTCGGCCCAGGCTAGCAGGTATTCATATTGTAAGGTTTCGTTACATATTTTAGCAATTTTTGCACTTTTTAAAATATTTTTAAATGTTTAACTTAAATTAAATAGTTCGGTGAATGACTTTTTCCAGTACAACCACTGACAGAAAAAACAGTAGCAAAGTTTAGTGGCTAACTTCATGCAAAATTCAAAAACGGAAGGGGAGTTTGGCTGACGGGGATATTCGTTGCCTGGCAGTTGAGGAGAGTAGTCGTGTCCTTAGAAAGTGTAGTTTACGGAAGTGTCCGTTAAAATAGTGAGATCTAAAATATAATTAAATTGTACATTACCATGAAGTGGAAATATACGTTTAAAGAGGACTGGTGTTTCCTTTGGATTGATGCACGTTTCACAATAATTTGTTAATAGTACATATTAGCACTACTCTTTCCCACACTTTTGGTTAATGAGAAAATAAGAAAGGTCTGGCGGCTCTGGGGTCTCGGTTTATCAGTGTAGTATGCACCGGTAATGAATTTCATTAAAATGTATACGAGTCTTTTAATTGGTTTAATGCGCTCAATAAATTGATGTCAGGCTTCATTACCTATTAATTGAAAACGTATGATCTCAGAATGCATGTACTAGGTTTAAATGATTAAAGATTTAATAGTATTAAAGACTTTTCGTCAGATTCAAAGGTCATTAATTGCATTTTTTTAACAATAAGATAATTGTGGGTGGTGATCGGCGATCAAGATAGCCTATACAATACTGTAATTTATCATTTTTAACCCCCAACGCAAAAAGAGAGGGGTGTTATAAGTTTAACGTGTCTGTCTTTGCATCTGTGTATCTGTCTGTGGTATCGTAGCTCCCAAACGGATGAACCGATTTTCATTTAGCTTTTATTGTTTCATAATTAATTTTATCCTGAGTGTTTTAGGCATGTTTTATGAACATCTGTTCAGCCGTTTAAAAGTTATAAGCAATCGAATGTCGAGGGTGGTTCAAAATTTTTAATTTTAGTGTTATTATGAATGGACCTGTATATTTCGTCTAGTAAAGCAATACAAGTGCTTATAAAAATACATTTTGTTGGTTATTGAAAGTTTAATAATACATCACTTACCACATTCATTATTTTGGATTATCTCTGCTAATAATAGTCACAGAATACATACATTCTTATGGTTTTAAAATAATTTGATAGACATCTTAACGTTCTTTTAATATTTTTCTTACCTCACAAAATAAGAAAAGAACAAGATAAACCATCATGCTCAGTATAATACTTATTACTGCACAAAAGAAAAAGACTAATTATGATACTCAGTACAACGAATAATTATTACCTAAAATGCTGCTTTTTATGCTGTGATAACATGAATAAAATAAACATATTATAACAAGAAGACAAAAATCCCTACTGCCTTTATTATGTTTGTGTATTGGTATATAGTGTCCCAATGATAAAATAACAGTTAAATTTTCAACAGAAACCGTGAAACAACTTTTACATTATTAACTCAACAAAATGTGTAGTTATGAGCGTGAGCGTACCAAGTGAAAACTTCTACTTAAAACTAACGCATCGCCCGGAATTTCCCGGCTAAACTTGTCTCAAGGCACTGTATTTAGAAAATATATGTAGTAGTACACACAACGCTACACATATAAATGTTGCAACTGGAACTTTTGCACCTGTGGAAAACAATATTTATGTTAGTATTTCTTCTTTTTTTTAATTAATAAAAAATAAAAGTTTTCTTCTTCTTCTTATCATGTAGGTGTCAATTATGTGGAAAACTTGACTAACCCTGGCGTCAGAGTTTTCAAACCGCCAAAATGGCCTCTGATATGGTTTTAACGACTGTAGTCAATCGACAACAGCCTGGGCCACCGGTAAAACGTGCTCTCCGAAGCATGGAAACACTCGTGATAAATTGCCACTTCTGTCACCCATCAGGTTCTCTGCCCCTGTGGACGTTGCTTAACCTCACTGATCGGTTCAGAGCAGCGAGAACCACTGGGCTACGAGCGACTTCTATTGTCAAGGTTGTTTAAGCCAAACTTCTTCATTAGTAAGTGGCAAACACATCATCTGATAAACTGGCAACAAAAAAAAGTGGAAATATCTCCTGTATTCAATAAATATGAAATATTCCCCAATAAAATTGGACACGGGGAATTCTCTCCGGAAATTGGTGTGTAAATAAAATTTTCCTATCAAATAGAATGCGCGTCGTAAATAAAGTGTTTCAATTTGATTTTTGTCTGCTGTTGAGTTATTGTTTATAGTGCTTTACTTATTTATTAACAAAACTAATAGATACTCAATTTAATATCTATTTTTGTAGCAGTTAAATAAAGAACCAATTAAATTGGAATTGTACACATTTTCTCATTCAAGACGTTCCATTTAATTAGCATGCTCCTTTAGTATCTGACGTATATCCCACCAACTCCATTTAAACGACCACTATTGTCTATATTGACTATTATCAAGAAGAAATGCAATAGATGAAATAGATCCAAATCTTATGTCACAACAAGGTAATTGATAAACACATTGCAACATTACTCTGTCACGAAAAAGATCGAGCACTAAACCAGTGGAGGCGCAATCTAGGGCAATCATTTCTTACAACACTTCAGTGACTTTTCACTGATATTTTTAAGGTAGCGCGCGATCACGCCACTGGTTCCATCTCTCTCTCTTCTCTCTCTCTTGCAAGCAAGATAGAACACGTGTCCTTGCCTCCTTACCTCAGCTATTGGTCAGAGTTTATTTCTAACTAATTTACGTTTAATGCACTGGGCCCTGATTCTGTAACTTAACTTAAGTGTCGATGGAATAGCGAAATTGAGAACTATCCAAATTTCTTACATCTACTGACGGCTGCTTTGATTGCTGGCGCCACTGCCAACTGAATTTTTAGTTGCTAGGTAGTCTGCAACTTTATGTTCGGTTGGCGGTGGCGCTGCTGGTTGAGGTGGCTGTCAGCAAGTATATGAAAATGTCCTCAATTCCATTGACACACAGCTTAAGTTACAGAATCCGGGCCCTGGTTAAGTGCCAAATACATACCAGAAGCAGTGAACATGGAAAGATGAGGGGACCGCGCGACATAGATCTTGACACTCGAAGACCTCTTGTGAGGTGGTTTTACAGGTTGCGTGGCCTCACAGCGCAGGTCCACATAGGGCCTCGGCGTAGCTATCTTGATCCGGAGGGCCCTGTGGCTCGATCTGAGGCCGTCACGATCAGGAGCTGACGTGTCTGTGTTATCTGGCAGCCATGAGTCTATCTGTTGGACATATATAGTTTAAAGTTTATAATTAAGCGGTTAATTTATAATGACTCGTGAAATTTATGGGTGGCAATATAATCAACTCAACCCACTAAATTGAACTTCTTTCGCCAAGGAACATAGATCGAAATATGAAAACAAAAATTTCGCCTCTCCATACAACTTGTGCGATCAGCCTTAGATGGAAGGCCGAATTTTTTTTTGAGTATTCATAAGTATAGGTTTGAGTGAACTGGGACTATGGTCACCCATCATATATTTAAATTCACCGATCAATTAAACTGAGCATTTCTGACCTACGAAACATATAATAGATTACTTTTCTCTATGGAATCTATATTAAACTGGCTCACCGCTGGGGACTTCGTTCCCGTGAGAAGTAGCTTGACTGTCATCTAATATACTATATTAATGCAAAGTTTCATCAAAATCTATTTAGTAGTATTTTCGTGAAGGGGTAGCAAACATGGACACTCACTTACAAACTTTCGCCTTTATATTAGTGTGATATTCCTTTCATAATCTTTTAAGCACTTTAAAAATAAAAGTTAGTGGAAGCCGGTTGAAACAAAACTGAAGGTACAAGACCAATAAAATTTTGCCACAGAGAGTAAATAATTTAATTTGGCAATTTCGAATGGATTCTTCGGAGAAACTTTAGCGAACTAATTTTAAGGCATCTCATAATGAGGATAAATTAATATTATACCTAGAAGTGCTAATATAATCAAAGTTTTGACGAAGTTTTATCTTTTAGACGATAAATTAAGTACATGCCCATTTTTAAATATTATTAAGCGTCTTTTATTAGCGAAACTTTCAAAACCATAAGCCAAGTTTGCCGGAAGTGTCTAACGTTAATAAATTGTATTTTAAGAATAACCGTAGTCCTTAGGCGATTGGATTATGTTATGATTAAATCTGAACGGGTCAGTGAGATTAAGCAACGTACAAAAAGGCAAGGAACCTGATGGGTGATCAAACTGGCAATTTATCACAACGGTTTCGGCCGTCGCTCCCAGCTTGACTACAGTCGTTAAACCAAGCCAGAGGCCATTTGGCAGTTTATAAAGTCTGATTCCAAGGTTGGTTATGTTTGCTTTATGCTTGTTTATACCTTTAAGATAAGGATGGAGGAGGTATACTTCTATATCACTAGGTATACGACGGCCGGTTTGGTCGAGTGGTAGTGACACGCTGCCTCTTGATCGGCGGGTCCTGGGTTCGATTCCCAGTCGGGGCAAATATTTGTGTAAAAAGCAAATGTTTGTTCTCGGGTCATGGGTGTTTGTGTCTGTCTTTGTGTGTTCCAAGGGACCCACGACACAAGGGAAACCCTAATGTGGGCCTTTGAGTGTGAAGCGTTTATTTATTTATTATTTATTTATTTATCACTACTACTGAGTCAGAGGCCATTGTGCGGTTAGTCAAGTTCGCCATACACTTGACTATACCTACACGATAAGAAGAATAAAAGCTGACTGACCTGCTCTTGTTTCCCGTCGATGTACCAAACGAGGTTCGCAGGTGGGAAAGAGTATTCCGTGGAACAGTTGACTATGACATCTTCTCCCATCTGAACTGTCTGCGGCGCGCCTGTGATCAGCGGGTCTTTTTGCAGAGCCACTGTTGGAGAAAGAATAGACAAAATCTTGATTGGGAAAAAATTCGTCTTACAAAACGTCCAATTCTTGACATGGGCCTTTTCCAAACAATATTCATAATGATCCAATAGCTTTTTGTAAACTTTGTGGGTTCATCAGTCTACTATTCCTGAATAGGCATTTCCTGGGTTATCTCGCTCCATCGTCGACCTCATCTATGACCTTGGTCAAGATTGAGGTCAAGAGTTAACCCATCTTATATTAAAAATAAGAAAAGGCCTTCCTGCGGTGCAATTTTCTTCAGTGGCGTCTCAAGGATTCTTTTAGTCAATGATTGAATGTTGAGCTAAGATTTGCTAACTCACTTTTTATCTCCATTTTGACGAGGCTTGGAGCGTCTTATTACGCACATGATTTCACGTGATTTCAAAAAGAAAAAATAAAAGATCCTGAAAATCAAAGAGCATTCTTAATTTAGAAGACTTTTTTAACATACAAATATTTTTATTTTGCTATATCAGCAAGAGGTTGGCTTAGAGCTACTATAATATCTAACTCGGATATCTAACTCATTGGACATGGATTGCCGCAAAGTAATTCCTAATTATTGAAAATTTTGGAATGAAATAACAGTTCAAATATTTAAATTACCTGCAACAGTCAAGTACTTCGTCAGTTTAACCACAGCAAACCTCGGCCCTTCAGTAGACACTTCGCAAGTGAACCCAACTCTGGTGTTGTACTTGTGGGGGAGGGATACAATGATGGTGCAGTTGTGCATAGTGCAGGAGCCCCGGGTGGTACCACTGTTGGTTGTGTTGAAGATGCGGATCGGTGGCTGTGGGAGAAAAAGAATAGTGAGAATTTGTTGAGAAGTGAAATAGTGTCCAACTAAATAGTTCTATCAATGGAACAACCAATGGAACGGACGGTTTTTTGGGAAAAAAATTACTGATAGATATTGGCGGCAACAATAATAATACTGACGTCTTTATTCAACTTTTACAAAGGATTTAGCAACAATTGACCTGGAATAACAGCATGCCTACTTGTTTAGTTTAAACAGTACAATATACTTTATTTGCACACAGAGAACTACAGTACAATTAACAGAAGGACGTACCTCGCTCTAGGATGTACCTTGCTCAAAGGATTTCGTTGGCCATACAGCGCGGCAATGTGGCCAGTACCATGGGAACCTTTGAGCGGGGTGAACTTTGGGGGGGGGCTTTCTTGACTAGGGTTTTAATTTTTTATATTTTGTTTATATTTTTAGGATTAACAGAATATAAAACATAGTGTATAACAAGGCGGCTTTATTGCTAGGTGACAATTTCTTCTAGGCTACCTTAGAGCAGGTCATCAGTAAGGTATAGAAAAATTATTTAAATGTTATATACCTTACTGATGACCTACACCAGCTTGATAAGATGACTCTGTAAAAGTCAGGTTTCAAGTTCTCAACAAATTTGAATTTCTAGGCTTACACTTACAGCAAGAAAACCGATTAATCTGGTATTCCATTTATTAAAGAACATAGGTAATATAAATACAGGTAGTGCAACCTTTGAACCAACATTTTTTGTAGAGCCCGAAAAACGAAAGTCTTAAAAATAACACCAAGACATACCGGCAGATTTTTAATACCAATTAAAAAAGACCATCCGATTCTATCTCAAATAATACAAAGGGCAGACCAGGAAAACAAAAGGTGGCAGCGACAGGTACAGTAATTAACAGCGATTCCTCGTTAACGACCCACCTGTTGACTAGATCTGAACTGAAGGTAATCTGGGAGTGCTATTGGAGATGCCTGTTACCTTTTCATGATCTTCTGACAACTTGTTAAATGTCTCAGTGGACTCTATGAAGTTTTAATTGCTTTGAAGGGAATTAAATCCGATGTTAGGTTTTTTATTGTTTGTTGATGCGTTAAATAGAGAAAGATTATGTAGGTATATAATCCTTCTCTATTAAACACATTTATGGAAATTTTTTTTTTTATATTTCTTCAATAGGAATACTCGTAGTTCATTTTTTGTTTAAACGTAGACATTACTCCTACACCAGGCACGCGAGGGGTTCGGGTAGCGCTCGGGGGGTGCACCCGAGTGATGTCTACGTTTAGGAAAAAAAAATCCTACCGAAAAAAAAAGCAAAAAAAAAACAAAAGTGTTCTGTAAGTGATACTGGGTCAGGATTTTGAATATAGCTAGGAAGTTTTTATCACCCTGTATTCCTTGGGGAAAGTTGTTCAGTTTATCGGGCCGATTCTCTACCTCGATTTTATGAATGTAATATAATATAATTGATTATATTCAATTATGAATATAATAGATTGTTTGGATATTTAAACCAAAGATACTTAGTTTCATGGTTTAGATCAATTGACTGCGATGCACTACATTGTACGAGCATTCTTGATTTCACATTAATGAAAAGGAATTTAAAAAAAAATTTAATCATACAGAGCCCGTGTTCCTCGGTGAGGACGTATATGGGCTGGTAAAAAAAAAGAAAAACCATACAGAGCCCGTGTTCCTCGGTGAGGACGTATATGGGCTGGTAAAAAAAAGATAAATCATACAGAGCCCGTGTTCCTCGGTGAGGACGTATATGGGCTGGTAAAAAAAAAGATAAATCATACAGAGCCCGTGTTCCTCGGTAAGGACGTATATGGGCTGGTAAAAAAAAAGATAAATCATACAGAGCCCGTGTTCCTCGGTGAGGACGTATATGGGCTGGTAAAAAAAAAGATAAATCATACAGAGCCCGTGTTTCTCTTGCCTCTTACAATGACAATGAACCTGTTAAATCTACACTACATCATTGGGAGAAACCAAATGGTACTGTACCTACTTCATTTGGTTATTCGTATGGCACAGTAAAAATAGAAGACATCAGGTATCAGTCGTCTCTCCTCGCACGCTATTATGTAAGTTTACGACCAATATTTTACTTTAGAGTATCGGCAGTTATACTACATCTCTCTCTTACGCTGTATAAATGACAAAAACAGTTTGTGACAAGTACCGGTCTTTAATTTGGTCAGGGTATCTATTGTAGAAAATCTACAATTGAAACTGCTAACTGTCAATAGTACATTTATTTATTTACTAGCATTCTGCCCGGGACTTCGTTCCCGTGGGAATTTGGGGAAAATTATGTAGCCCATGTGTTAATCCAGTGTCTTATAGTAACAAATAATTTTAAATTTCGCAACATTTCTACACATGCTGCAATTGCTCGTAGCGCCTTCCGAAATGCAACCCAAATAATCGTTGTTCTGAATGAAGTTCAAATACTCGACAACAGATGGCGCTACTACACTTAATTTCCAAGTTAAAGGGTTGGAAAAGCCTTTATATCTTTAAAAACACGCCCTTTAGGTTAAAATGGGAACTTTCTTGTTCGAGGGGGGATAAAGGGCTATCACACTATATAGGGCTATCCCTTTATCGTGCTGGGACTCCTTTTTAAGTTTTATCGGCACGCACATTTTATTAACTTAGTTTTATTATATATAATGATTTAATAGGACCATAGAATTCATAGTTCTATGAATTCATAGAGTGCTGATTGCTTTGGTATTAGAAGCAATTTTTTTTGAGAATTTGTTATAAGTTTCTTGTGGAAAGTTATTCAGTATTATTGGAAGAATCACCCCCAAAAGGTTGACTAATTTCAAGTCAACCTATATAAGGCAATACCGCGTTGTAGGACTACCAAAATATCATTTACCTGCTGTTCAGGCGTGAACCTGAAGATCTCGTTGTTGTCCCGGTACCACTTGACGGAATGCAGTGGCGGGTCCCCCCGGTCGTTGGCGTAGTGGCACTCGAGCCGGGCCTCGAGTCGGGGGTCCCCGTAGGTAGGGACCTCGAGGTTTGTGATGTTGTGGGCCGTTGCTATCACTGCGAAAGAAAATAATAGTGAGATTTTTCGTATGATGATTAAGCGCTTGTGGAAATGAAAAATGAAAATTTATTTATTTCTAAGAGTAGGTACATAAAACTGAATCTCATTAGGGTAATTTATTAAAACCTGGGTAGGTAATCCATATTTATACTTTGAATTATCTAGCGAAAATTGAAGTAGAGAATCAGCCCACTAAACTGAACAACTTCCCCCAAGGAATACAGGGTGATAAAAAACCTCCAAGCTATATTCAAAATCCTGAACCAGTATCACTTACAGAACACCTTTTTTTTCGGAAGGATTTTTTTTCCTAAACGTAGACACCACTCGGGTGCACCCTCCCGAGCACTATCCGCACCTCGCGTGCCTGGTGTAGGAGTAATGTCTACGTTTAGGCAACAAATGAACTATTCACATTGAATTTTTTTTTTTTAATTGTTTTTTCATAAATATGTTCATTGAGTGATACTGGTTCCGGATTTTGAATATAGCTAAAAGGTTTTTTATCAGCTTGTATAGGTTGAATTGTGAAACAAAAAATTCACCTCTCCGAATAAATTATGCGATTTTTTTGAAAATTTAACATGGGGAGAACCGCCCCCTAGTTTCGCTATCTAATTAAAGTCACCCTATACTGGGTTAAAACCTCCTAGCTAAATTCAAAATACTGAACCAGTATCACTCAAAGAACATATTTATGAAATAAAAAAAATTTTTTTTTCATGGGAATAATTCATTTTTTCCCCAAACGTAGACATTACTCCTACACCAGGCACGCGAGGGGTGCGGGTAGCGCTCGGGTGGTGCGCCCTAGTGGTGTCTACGTTTAGAAAACCCCCCCCCCCCAAAAAAAAAGTTTTCAGTAAGTGATACTGGTTCAGGATTTTCAATAAAGCTAGGAGGTTCTTTTTTTTTCAACCTGTTCATCATAATGTAAGTTTGTTTGGATTTCACTGGAAAGGAAGATTACCGTGTCAAGTCTAGTAAACGACTAGTTACTGTTGTAGCCCGCGGCTTTACACCTCGAAGCGTGATGTTGAATAATGACGTTTCTCAAGAATTATCAATTTTTTTTTTTGTTATGAGATGGGTTAACTCTTGACCCCA
The DNA here is from genome assembly GCA_949987775.1 of Aproaerema taeniolella. Taxonomy (NCBI): domain Eukaryota; kingdom Metazoa; phylum Arthropoda; class Insecta; order Lepidoptera; family Gelechiidae; genus Aproaerema; species Aproaerema taeniolella. The sequence goes on along the minus strand of OX465255.1, from coordinate 1,870,586 downwards.
ATCTTGACCAAGCTCATAGATGAGGTCGACCATAGAGCGAGTTAACCCAGAAAATGCCAATTAAGGCACTGGTACTCCCACGCACCGACGGAACACAGCAAGCTGTTTGGCGTCGGACTTCGGTAGGAGGGTGGTTGCGAACCAGACGGCCCTTTGCAGAGCCTACCACACCGCATGAGACCATAAGACGCCACCTCAGATTGAAAACAAACTGAGGTGTCGTTGCCTAAGATGTATTACGAGGAGGCAGGTCTCATTTTTGTTTCCTTAGTCACCTCTTACGACACCCACGGAAAGAGATGGGGTGGTGTTATCCTCAACCGATCACCACACGGCGAAAATGCAAAAAGGTTTCCAGGTTCAAGGTTGTTTTTAGTTCCCGGGGATACTTTAGGAGCCAATAAGTGAGACGCGAGGGTTTTGCTGTATTTTGGGCGAAAGGCTGACAACCTCTCACCACTATACTCATGTTCCATCTAATCCTCAGAAGTCAAATGTGGTGTCAAGTGGTTCCAAAACCACGTGACGTTCTGCCTATCCCGAAGGGGATTGTGGGCGTGAGTGTATAGTTAGTTAGATCTTTTTGTTTGCAGTTGTAAGTCCAATAAGGAAAGATCTAATATATTATTTATTTATTATAAGATGGGTTAACTCTTGACCTCAATCTTGACCATAAAGGTCAAAGATGAGGTCGACGATGGAGCGAGTTAACCCAGAAAACGCCTATAAAGGCACTGGTACTCCCACGCACCGACGGAACACAGCAAGCTGTTTGGCGTCGGACTTCGGTAGGAGGGTGGTCGCGAACCAGACGGCCCTTTACAGAGCCTACCACACCGCATGAGACCATAGGACGACACCTCAGATTCAGACAAAAATGAAGTGTCGTTGCCTGGGATGGATTACTAGGAGGCAGGTCTCATTTGTGTTTCTTTAGTCGCCTCTAATAAAACCTTATTCAAAATCTCTTAGCCCAGTGGCGCTCGCTGATCTTAACCAATCATTGAGGTTAAGCAACGTACACAGAGGCTGGTAGCCAGATGGGTGATCAAGGTGGCAATTTATCACAAGCGTTTCCGTGCTTCGGAGGGCACGTTAAGCCGTCGGTCCCGGCTGTTGTCGATTGACTGCACTCGTTGAAACCAAGTCAGAGGCCATTGTGCGGCTTGAAAACTCTGACACCAGGGTTAGCCAAGTTCGCCACACACTTGACTATACCTACATTTATTTGCCTTCTCTATCGTGTTTTGTCTGATAAGTGCAAAATTTTAGATTACTTTAGAATCAATTCCCGTATCGATTCAAAATTGCAAACTGCACAAACATAAACTGAAATTAGTTTTCACGAAGTTTTAATTACAGCGATGCAACTAACGAACAAAAACTGAGCTTACAATTAACGGTTATAACATTTCATGATACATATTAAACTAAGATATACAGGGTGTAATACAGCTTAGAAAAACTGAAATGGTTTAATATATCCATAACTATGATTGGTTACAAGTAATAGTTTTTTCTAACGTGAAGTTAAACTATATGCAATGTACCGTGAGACCGCGCCCTGCGCGATGTTCCCCCGCGCCGCGCTGCTGTCAGAATGCGATATACATTGCTGGTTTTCGTGACGTACGCTGTTATTATTGTTTTTTATTGCAAAATTGAGTGTATTTAAATAAACAAATATTAAAAAACATGATAATTGAATATGCTTAACAGAACCCGAAACTTAAGTGATGTCAATCAGTTTTGATGATATTTTAATATGTCATAGATTTCAGTGTCCTGATCAAAAGTTACTATGGGTACTAGCAAGGTTTTCAAGTTCGTTACCGAGCACTCATTTTAAATTAAATTAATTCAAAATTAAATTGAATGGCATTAATTTTAGCGTTAGATACTTTTAAAAATAAATTATGCTACTAAAAACACCAAACAGAGATTTTTGTGGTCTTGGTTAAGCACGGACAGATTGACCCTATCAAGATGTACGTTGCTTAACCTCACCGGGAAATTTAATTCCGCCACTTCTTCTTCTTCTTCTTCTTCTTATTGTGTAGGTATATTCAAGTGTGTGGCGAACTTGGCTAATCCTGATGTCAGACTTTCCAAACCGCACAACGGCTTTTTTAGGGTTCCGTAGTAATCTACGAACCCTTATAGTTTCGTTATTTCCGTCTGTCCGTCTGTCCGCAGGTTTCCTAAGAAACCCTTGGTACTACAGAGCTGAAACTAAGCATGATTATACATATGAATCACGCCGACAGAACTGTAGAGTAAAATCTTGGAAAAAAAATTTTTTTCGGGTGTCTCCCATAGACGTGAAAGGGCGATGAATTTTTTTTTCTCGCCAATATCATTGAATGAGGTGTCATAGGATAGCATTTTAAAAGATAGAAGGGGTTTACTTGAAACGTTTTTCGATTCAGCACTCCGTTTGCGAAATATAAATTTTTAAAGTGAAAATTTTTGTCAAACACAAGTGTCCCCCCCCCCTATACCTGCTAAACGGTTGTTTCTAAAAATGTGGAAAAATTCACGTTGGTAGAATATACAACGTTAGTGAGGAAAACTATCACACATAAGTTGGTCCTTCAAGTTTGCGAGTAATAGTCGACCAAGTGCCAAACACTGTTGGGATTAATAAGAATGTATTTGAACCATGCTGCTACGGAACCCTACAATGCGCGTGGCTCGACACGCTCTTGGCCGGTTTTTTTTATATAATAAGAAGTCAATTGTCAACAGCCGATTTCTTAACGTGTCTTCCGGAGCACGGAAACGCTCGTGCTAAATTGCCACTTTGGTCATCCATCAGGTTGTGTACGTTACTTAACCTCACTGATCGGTTGAGATCAGCGAGTGCCACTTGGCTACTGACTCCACGGAGCACAGCTGAATCGTTTGCAATTTACGAAAGAACAGCTTTTTGTAACAATTTGGTGCAATTGCAGCCGCAGATGCACATCGTATCGCACTGCATACAAACCATGGTATGCGTTACTGATGAAGTCGGAAGGAGTCAATTTTAGTGCAACTTTTCTTCAGGAATTCATTTATTTTATACGTCATTTACTAGTTTTCGTAGTCCGAAACTACCTTAACCTATATGGGAAAACCTATGTCTTTTGAATATGTGGAAAACAGTTTGGATTAAGTAGTTTGTTAGATTTTACTTTATTAAGGTATTTGAATTTCTTTTTTTATGTAATAACATTCCGCCTGGAACTTCGTTCCCGTAGGATTCGGAAACATTATGTAGCCTATGTTACTCAAGGATAATGTATCATTTTAATAATGAAAGAATTTATCAAATTGGCCCAATAGTTTCACAGCCTTTCAATGAAAACAAACAGTCCAATCTTTCCTCTTTATAAAATTATAGGTAGTATAGATCTAAAAATATAATCAAAATTAAAAACAGAAAAGTATATACTTAGTTACACATTTGTTACACATTTGCACTACAAAAGCCGGCGCTATTACAAACGGGATAAGGGCGTCGCCAAAGTCAATCTGTATAGCCTGATATGTTGCCGTGTGTACCGTCACAACAACAATTAAAGCAACTTTTATCATGTCACAGCAACAAAACACTAATATAATTTATTATAAGACGACTAATTATTTATTCTCCTCAGTTAACACAGCTTACGCGTACATTTTAACATGCAAATTAACAAAACCTTGCTCGGAGAGTGCACCTGCATTTAGCTATAGTGCTGTGAAAACCTGAAGTGTTGAAGTATTCATCTCAAAAACTCCTTTTGAAGGATTTTGTGAGCTCAAAAGACTTTCAAGTTGAGTCAAGCGCGAAATATCTGAGTGACAATTTGAACCCTGTAAAGAACTAGAATCATCGTACTACTGAAGCTGTTCTATGCCAGTAACAGATGTAGAAAAATGACCTATTTAATAAAACAATTACAATTTGATGTAACTACTCTCAAAACCAAATTTAAATTATTATAGCGCTTAAGAATCTCCCGGTTATCGGATACTCAATTTAAAACAAAAATCTTTGTAAAATATATGTGTACACACACATACATACGCTCACGCTTAAAATCCTTATCGGGGTAGGCAGAGTAGGTAGATATGTATGAGTAGGTATCCGATATTTCGGCTCTGTTGCATAACTAGTTTTAATTATAGAAAGTACCCGAGAAAACCTTAGGTAGAAAAGCTTTGTAGAAATGTGAAGTCTATTGTGAAACTCAAAGTTTTAAATATTTTCAAAACGACTTTAGTGCTTTAATATGACTTGAGTGTAACTTAGAAGCGTGAAAAACTTTAAGCTCAAAGTAGGTCGAGTGTTTTTAACAGACTTCAAAATAGGAGGAGGTTCTATGTTCCACTGTATTTTTTTTAATGTATGTTCACCGATTTCTCCACCAATTATTGACCGATTTTCAAAATTATTTTTTTGTTGGTAAGAGTATACTCCAGAGGTATTCCCATATAAACTTTATCGAAAATGATTCAGCGCTTTTAAACAAATCAACAAATAAAAAAAAATACTACAAACCAGAACATCATCTAAATACATGATTGACATTTTCGTTTGTGGTTATCTGCTAATAGGCATTGTAGTCTGCAAAAAATACTAGCTAACTACTTTGTACGAACTTTTGTTGGAATTGAAGTCGGTAACTCATATGTTTTTAACGTGGAAAATTAACAGAACTTTTTAAAGGGACTCAAAAGACTCAAAATGTACATTTGACAACACTAATCGCTACTATATGCTTTACTGTGCTAGACGCTTTAAGCTCCGTCTTATCACGCTTCCAGTTCCTAGCGAGCCAAAGTCAAAGCCTCTGTTATATCTCAACTACGACTATGTTCCTTTGATAAGAGTTTAAGTTAGATATAACAAGCCTTATATTTCAAATAACCTGGCAAGGACGAAGACATAATCATTAACATTCACATTTGAAAAGAAGACATAATCATTAACATTTCTTCTATATGTATGTATATTTGCGTAAGGCAACTTAGGTGCAAATATACATACATATACATACATACGCTCACGCCCATAATCCCTAACGGGGTAGGCAGAGCATCAATGGTTCTAGAACCACTAGATGCCACGTTTACCGCAAATTGTGAGGTTATCAGTTGGAAAAGTTGCATAATTGTGAAAGGTGGTCAGCCTTTCGCCCATTATACAGCAAAACCCTCGCATCCGTCTTACAGACTTTTACTGTATGCCTGGGAAGAGTAGGTAGCTGGCACATTCTAAGTTATTTTTTCACTCCCAGTCCAGCACGGAAGTAGATGCAAATATGCGTAAGAATATATTGTGAACTAGCATTCCAGCCGAGACTTCGTTCCCGTGGGAATTCGGGAAAATGATGTAGTCTATCTTACTCAACAAAAATGTAGCATTGTAATGGTTAAAGAAATTTTTAAATCGATCCAGTAGTGTCGGTGCCTGTTCAATGAAAACAAACAATCGAATCTTTTTTCTTTATAAAATTATGGGAATTTGGAAAATTATGTAGCAGATAATAATAAATAAAAATAAATAATAAACGTTGCACACTCAAAGGCACACACTAAGGTTTTCCCTTGTGTCGTGGGTCTCTTGGAACACACATAAAGACAAACACAAACACCCATAACCCGAGAACAAACATCTGCTTTTTACACAAATGTTTGCCCCGACTGGGGATCGAACCCAGGACCCGCCGATCAAGAGGCAGCGTCACTACCACTCGACCAAACCGGTCGTCATGATCAGGGGATAAAGTAGGATTCTAACGAAGAAAGAATTTTTAAAATCGGTCCAGTACAGCCTGGCAAGAAAGTCCTGAAACAGAACTAAAAAATATTATAACTGCAGGCGTATTCAGGAGCGTTCGACTATTTTCCGTTCGACTATTTTCCGAATTCGACTCGAGTCGAAGACGAGTCGAATGCCACGGAAATCTTTATTCACAACGACGTTCGACTCGTTTCCGTCTTCGGAAACTATGTGACATAGATAACACGTTTATGCAAGCATTTACGGAGATAGTAGATTTGATTGAACGAATAACTGAGTGAATGAAAAATTATAACATTTATAAAATATCATTTTATTTCTTTAATTTAATTCTTAGATGAATTTCTGGCCTAGAGAAAATATAGCTTTACTTTTTAAATGGTTTTTAACCATAGTAACCTTAATAATTCTTCATTATAAAAACTTTTTTTTAAATTTACGAAATGTCTTTGTAAACGAGATGTAAAGTGTCAAGATCTTGCTTTGCTTTGTTGTGGCGGTTTATTTTGTGTTTTCTTGAAACTAACTTGAAACGTACAACATACTGATTCCCGTAGCAATTTGGGAAATTTTACAGTTTATGTACTATTCCGACGTCGCTATATTAATTGGACATTTCATCAAAATCCGTCCGAGAGTTTTAGCGTGAAGAAGGAACAAACATCCATCCATACTTACAAGCTTTCGTATCTAAAATATTAGTAGGATACATAAGTGTTTTTAATCTGTTTAAGATGGTGTGTTGAAGCTACAATATGAAGCTACAATAGGGTTTAATAATTTAGCTTCTAGGTACTCACTGTTCCACTACTTAATAAGAAATTGTTATTGTTATTAATAAGAAATTAGTATTCAATGTTTGTAAGAATACCTAACTACTGTTGTAAATACACCCAAAGCGATTTAAATAAACTGTGTATTATAATATGTTCAGTTTTATTCAAGATTTTTTTTTTAATAAGTAACAATACAATTATATACTTGCAATAAGTACTATCACAGAAAAAAAGGTTTGAATCGCAAGTGAACAATAAAGTATGCTAAACTACTTAAAAATAGACACAGTCAATCTTCATAAGTAAATGTTCTTAATGGGGATAAGCAGAGCATTCAGTAGGTACTAGCATAAGTGCTCTCAGAACCATTTACCTCGAGAGTTAAGAAATAAGTATTATGAGCATTTTACATGTCATGTTTGTGATTTTTGCCCAGTCAGCCTAATAACTATGGAGTGATTTGAATTTATTTGTAAAACAACGCCAAGTACTCCAAACACCTTTCGATGCAGTTTAAGGACTTCATGTGCATTTTATTAAATTTTTCTTCAGGACTGTTCATGTCAGCCTGCGAAATCGGGGTCATCAGGCTAGGTTGGGTAGCCTGAATACTCTGAAAATAGTCAAAAATTTGGATATTAGTACATATACCTAGTTATTTTATGTCTATGAAGGCAATTTAAATATAAAGTTAATTATAAGCAACTAGCTTTCCGTCCGCGGCTCCGCCCGCGTGGACTACAGGTTATATCGTACCCAACTGTGGGATAACATGTAGCCTATGTCCTTTCCCAGGCTCTAATCTATCTCTGTACCAAATTTCATCAAAATCGGTTCAACAGTTTAGGCGTGAAAGACGGACAGACAGAGTTACTTTCGCATTTATAATATTAATAAGTAAAGATAAAGAATTACACAGATAAGCAAATCTTATTTTAAAAAAAATATTTCCTACTTGATAGTGAATGCTATGAAATCACATCCACATCCTCATAACTTCTGGTGCATTCAGTGCCTGAGTTGTTTGCGTTATTGATGTAGACATTGATGCCTGGCCCTTTGTTACAAAATTTCTGTTAACTATCTTGTGCCAGTAAGTGCAAGGCTGTAAAAAAATGAAAGCAGAAATTAAAAACTATTTGTAACAAGATCTTACCACAATTTTTGTTTAATAATGAGTCTCCGATGCCTCTGTATCTTGTGAAAATAAAGGCAAGAATCTGTATTTTAAATTACACCAATTATACATACTTACTTACTTTGAATTCCACGGGAATGGCTAATATCTTGGTGGTTGGTGGATAATATGTTTACAAATTACTCAACAAAGTGAGATATTCGCAAGGAAGCGACTTTTAAATGATATATGTTTTGAAAATTGGTATCTTGAAAAGTATTAGAAAAATCCCTTATCTCCATGTTGGAAGACATTGTCTCCGGTCCATGTTTTGCTCTTTCTTTATTTCTCACTCGAATTGCTACGTAAAACTGAATTTTAGCTTGATTCTAGCACAAAATGTTTATTTACAAGTGTAAATCGAATGCTCAGAAGCAATCGTGAACTTTTCCGAATTTGGATCCGAATTCGAATGTCAAATTTGACATTCGGATCGAGCCGAACGCTGTAGAATACGGTGAGTCGAAGGCATTCGAAAACGGATCGAATTTCGATCCGTTCTCGATAGTCGAACGCTCCTGAATACCCGAATACCCCTGCTGGTAACTTTCTTTCTGTCAGTTATCAATCACGTCAAGTAGGTACGTATTGTGTAATTTCTTTTACAAGATAATAATTAATTGTGGTTTTTTTCTATTTTATTGTGTTATTATGGTGATTTCGGTGACCAATTGTGCTCAAATGAGCAGGGGTGTAATCCGGAGCTCTGTTAGAGGAATCATCTATAAAGTTCATTTAAAATGTTTTTTTTTTTTTTTTTTTTTAAGTGTTATTATTAGCATCCACAGACTTTATGTCCGTGCCTTTGTCTAGATTAAGTTTTCTTGTTAATACTTGATTTTAACTATAATACATTACTTTCCATAGAGGTTTACAATTTATAAATAAGTATAATAAATATATGAATACATAATGTATATAATATGTATATAATGTATATAATATATATTTAAGCGAGTGACGGTTCTTCGCTGTTGCATTCAGACCTCAAGGCATCCATGACGGCTTTGTCTCGACTTTTGATCGCCATTTTGAGGTTGTAATTGACCACTTTTCCCCTGCCTGCCGCCTCTGCTTCTTTGATGAATCTGCCTATCGCATCGTTACCATCATCCGCATAATATTTGCAACTGGCGGTATGACGCGATATGGCAACTACAGCATGTGGGATACTGTCGTGTAGCTCCTGCCTGGTCGTTGTAGTACGCACGATCACCACCTTTTCGTACGTCAACCCTAGAGCCTCGTGTATGGTGAGGATGCGTGACCCGGTGCCCGATCCGTATCCCTGGTTTTGTAGAGTAGTCTTTTCTACCTGTGTATGAACAAGGTACAGGGTTTCGGACTGGGTTCGATCGATCTGTGCATCTGAATACCTTTCGAGTTTTAAGGAAGCCGTACGAAGTTTCGACGAGTAAATACCACTGTAGACTTCTCTAAGGGCAAATGCTACGTCAAGAGGGTTCCTATGGGTACACAAAAGCTCCTGCGTTATGGTACTCATTATTTCAGGGCGGGTGTATTTTAAAGGAAAAAGATTGTGTCGGTCAATATAGGGTAGTTGGTTTCTATCACCGATAAGCAGCAACTCGCTTGCCTTGACAATTTGGGCAGCCATAATAATAGCTCCAAAGTGGTTCATGAGTGCTTCGTCCACAATGAGTCTCTTGCACCTGTCCTTATTCGGTTCTCTAAGGCCATTAACTAGAACAGATGCAAGAGTACGCACCTTGGATCTGGCGAAGCCTCCAATACGGCTTGCAAGTTTGTCTCTAAGGTCTTTTGCCGCTTCGGTTGTAGTTGTGACTACCAGGTCTTGTTCAGCCTCAAAACGTTTTACAACCCAGGTTGTTTTGCCACATCCAGGAACTCCATTTATCCATGATATGTTTGGCACCTCCCAGGACTCGAAAGCTATGTCATCGGAAGAACCTCTCGAAACCTTATCAGACGTTTCAAGGATCCTGTCGTCTAGCATTACCTTCGTGCATCGGGCTGTAACGACTATAGGATCTTCTGAAGGGGTTTCAAACGTTATTACTCCCGATATTCTAGTTTTTTCTTCGTCCAGAGGCACAAAGCCACCAGTCTTGCTATATGCAACCATATGCCGACTTATTTCTTTGCCTTTAAGGACTTGGCAGGTGTCGTTGTTATATATGGTTGCATCTGCTTCCTCGAGTCTTACCTTAAGCAGTCCTTCATTTCCTAAATGGAACGAATGCAAGATGTTCTCGCAGGTCCTGAGATTGACCTGTCTGGTCGCTTTAATCACTGCTATGAACTCAAGGAATGCATTCGCCATGTGGTCGCGGGGAGACTCTGCCTGTCTCAGGGTAGGCGGATCTACTTGCCCCATATCGGCTTTTGTTCGGATGGAAGAGGGGTTTACTGGATGTCTTTTAGGAGGGCTTTTCGTGAACAGCTCAACTGCTGCTGCTTGTCTTTCTGACGTGGTCATTGTATCTTTTTTTTTCCTGAGAACGCCGGGGATATTGGTAGCTGCAGCATTTATTGCATTAAGTATTGTGCTTATAATGCTTTTTCCCTTGATGCTTACATCTTTTCGCTTCTGCTGCGTCTTTTGATTGGCTTGGGCTATCTTTTGTTGTAACCTCTCGGATCCGCTAAGTGTTCCCGCAGTGGGGTGACCGTTGGATGTCTCAGTGTTCGGTGCATGTGGTAAGAGGAAGTTCAGGTTTTCACCCCTATCTTCGTACACCACTATCTCATGTATTTCTGATGTTTTTATACAGCCATTGTAATCCGAGACTGCTCCTTTGGCATGTCCAACCACCATTGCGTCCACACTAATCTTGCGGGAGGTTATCGTGGTGTCACTCTCTCCTAACTTTGCGAGCACTGAGCATGCTTGAGCGAACTTGGTCTCTTCTGTGTCTCCTTCAAATAACACTACCGTTTTGTTGCGACATCGTACAAGGCGACAACGGTAGCTTGCTAGTTTGATTTCCGATAACGCATTAAATGTCTTGCGTTTCATGCTCGTTCTGAAAGTGCTGCCATTCAATAGAGCTGCGAGGCCTGGTGATAGTGTTATATTTCCTCGGTTTGTGACGCTACAGAAGCCTATTCCTAGCCTCTCTGTGTTACTGTCCATGAATAAAGCCACTCCACGAATTCTTAAATGTTTAGAAGAATTCGAAGCAGGATAACGTTTATCCGAATTCAACGATTTTCATAGAAGAACTGCTGATATGACTGGTAAAATGTGGTTTTATTTATGTAATTATATGTAATTAGTGTGATTCAACTTGCAATAGCTAGAATAAACTGCTCATAGAATGACTCTTTACATTTGAAATTGACACCCACAAATTTGAGGTTTTGTTTACAAATACAGTAACAAAAGAGCGCGTTCGAACAATTTTGATCTTTTTTTTGTTGATATGGCATAAATTGGAAAAATTCATGCCAACACGTAATGAAAATAATAATACCAAAGGGAAAGACTCTGTACGACAATATTGACAGAATAATTATAAACCTCCAAGATGAAAACAATAATTAAAGAAAGACAATAATTAAACAAAAACTTTGCAAAAAGGGCTATTACAAAATGTCTGATAATAAACTGTTCAACTCTAAAATTATTTCACATTTAGTTAATTAGAAAAAAAAATAATGGAATGAGATTAAAAAGAGCACCCTAGGAGTTTCTTACCTAATCTTCTGTGGGGAATAATACATCTTTGGGAGTAGGCGTAGAGCCAATACAGTCAAAAGAACGAATATGTATTTAATGTAACTAATTTTAAGTAACATTCTGAATGTTCTATAAAATTAAACTATTTTGAATTAAAAATGTATAATATATAGTAAATCAAACAAAACATTTTTTTATTAAAATAATTACGTTACAATCCATTCAAAAGTTTTATTAAGTATTTTACTTTACCCTTCATACCTTGAACTTACTGGCAGAGTAATGGCGAGATATGAGATATGAAAATGTATGTTTTTGACACCTTTTAAAAGAAATATGATGAGTATGGTGTATAGCATAATTATAATGGTTTTCCCGTAATTATTATTTCACAAAATCGGCTAATAGTAATAGATAAAAAATTGTATATAAGTCAAAGTATCAAAACCGTTATTGTCGCAGTATATAGGGTGGCCACTAGGCACGATAGTGGCGCCGCCATTATTTTCACGACTTTCTTGCCAGGCTGTAGTTTCGGAGCCTATTCAATGAAAACAAACAATTAAATATTTCCTCTTTTTAAAATTATTATAGTTTAGACAACGGTGAGGACCACTGTCTTAACGTTCCCTCCGAAATACGGAAATTCTCGTGACAGAATGCCACTTTTTTCACCCATTGTGTTCCCTGCCTCTCTGTACGTTGCTTAACCTCACTGATCGGTTCAAGTCAGTGAGCGCCACTAGTCCAAAAGCGCTTCAAAACAATAATATCATATTTCCTCGTTTTTTATACATCTGCACCTAGGTTTAATTCTACTTCCCTCCGTAAAATATCACAACTTGTTATAATTACTTTTAGTTTTCCGCGTCCATTACTTCTAATTAACAATAGTAGAATAGCATCGCCGAGTTTAAACTTATTTCCACTAAGTTAAAGTTATTTCAAGAGTTAATGTTATGAACAAACAGACGCTGCGATAACACAGGCTTAAGACTCGTACTTTACGGGGTTTTAACTTTGAAGTCAAACATGTATGTGAAGGGACTTACACATTTTAAGCAGCTATAAAATTAAATGAGGTATTTGGAGAATAAATTGTAATGCATGAAACAGCCAAGCCAAGTTCGCCACACACTTGACTATACCTACACGATAAAAAGAAGACATAATCATTAACATTTATTCTAGTTCATACACTGTAGACTTCCATGCTTGACTAGGAGTGAAATGAAAACGTAGAATGTACTAGCTGCCAAGTCTTCCCAGGGAGTCAGTCATTGGGATTTGAGGTATTGTTATACCTCAAATCCCACTCATGTTCTATCACCAGTATACTCATGTTCTATCTAATAACCTTCAGAATGAGTGTCAAAGGTGGTGTCAAGTGGTTATGGAACCACATGACGCTCTGCCTACCCCAAGGGATGTAAGGTGTGAATATATTGAGTGACTTTAAAAAAGAGAGTAAATTTCCCAAGGAAACTGAACAATTTTACTCAAAAAAGATTTGTGAAATTCTCAACAAAAAAATTCGACTTCTCGTACAAAACCCAATCAGAGAGGTGCAATTATTTTTTTTAAAATTTCGACCTATGACCGTAGGAGAAACCTTGGAAGGAACCTTGGCAAAATTTAGTCAGTTTAGTGGGCTTCGTAGTTTAGTGGGAAAATACAGGTATTTTCACTAACTTATTTCAAATTATCCAATATGTAAGCGTTCACAATCGAGTTTTTACTTGATAGACGCGTCACTTAAATATTTTTATAAGGTTTTTCTTTAATCAAAATATTAGTTTTCTAAAATAACCTAAAAATATGTTTTGAAGGCCGTTATGACCCCAACCTGAACGCAATGCTGAGTCAGGACCTTTTCCTTGACGAGCGATATCACGTCATTATTTCCCCTTGATGTTTTACTGTATTTGTCTCTATATGTTAAATGAAGTCGTTTATTAAAGCATACAAATAAATTTCAAATATTATTATAGGGAATGAAAAATGTTTGGCGGGAACGGCATTTGGATGAGAAATTTCGCTGCTTGACTTGAAAGACTGATAGCTCAGTTGGTTAAAGCATCAGGAGATCAAATCCTGGGGACATGGTTTCAAGTTCCATTCGCGGAAAACATTTTTCTTTCTGTAGAAACTATTTGTGAATATCCCCCACGCGGGTAGCGTTTTGAAAATACTTAATTGTTCATGTCTTAGTTGTTTGAGCAGGTCAATGAATAAACATTGTATTTATCTATCTAAGATCTTTTCCTGATTAAAATGTATAACATATAAAAACAACAGTGAACCAAACCTGAAAGCACAAACAAGGAAGCCATTTGCTCCTGTCAAGTGAACCTACGGCCTCATAAATGTCGGAAAGAATCGTGGCCAGCCACACGAAACCACTTGACTCTATGTGACAGAGTTTAGGAGGGATCTGGGCCCCAATTCTGTAACTTCAGTTGTTTGTAGATGGAATGGTCGCCATTTTATCTGTTCAGGTGGCGAAAATAAGAATTATTTAATTTTCATGACAACCACACCGACCAGTAGCGCCACCGCCAACCGAACGTAAAGTTGCAAACTACCTAGCAACTGAAAATTCAGTTGGCGGTGGTGCCACCAGTCAAAGCAGCCGTCATTAGATGTATAAAAGGATAGTTCTCAATTTCGCCCCCCGAACGGATGAAATAGAGACCATTTCATCAATACACAACTGAAGTTACAGAATCGTGGCCCGGTGTCTTGAGTTTGGACGTCTTTACGACCACGAGAGGGTACCTAAGCTAGTAATGTTGAGCGGAAGGAAGACTGCATTTTTTAAGGTGAATGTACTTTTCTTTTTAACCCCGACAAAAAGAGGGCTTTTATAAGTTTGACGTGTGTATCTGTTGCGGTTGCAAATAGTAAACTTACGTTGATTTTTAATAACTTTCATTACGAAATATAACACTAAAATTAAGAAAATTGTATCACCTTCTTAAAGCACAAGCTAAAGCCATCTTCCTTTTGGCACACTTGTTTTATTTATTAAGTACTTTATCATTTGTAGTTGATAGTAATAGTATTGTATAATTACTATATTTTTTGTAACATTAAATAACTTTTTACTTTGTTGTTACTTTAAATAAAACTCTCTGTTTAATTTTTATCAAAATTCTGCGTGCGTCGGGTAAGTTGTCAGCCTATTTTAATCTGAAAATTTTCTTTCAGATAAGGATCCGTGTAATATAAAGCGAGTGGCTAGGTATGCGGTTTGAATATTTAAGCAGCAGTCAAAATAACTCGACGGTTTATGATAATATCGAATCATATAAAAAGGTTAAGAATTTTTAAGTTTTCTGAGAAAATATACACAAAACCAGACAAGAACTCGATGGGCCACGCGCAGTGTAGGGTATTATAACTGAAAAAAATATTTCCTATATTTTTCCTCCCATGAGTAATTTAAAGATATTTTTCTTTGTTTCTTAAAAATCATCAATTTTCCATATGGATTTTCCATATGGATATGTAAATTTAAACATATTATATAGATTTTCTCGGCTGTCTATATCTATAAACTTTATTAGAATTGTCACCTTGAAAAAACAAAATTCATTGTCGTTTCGTTTTAATTTTCACGTCTTACTAGCTTTCCGCCCGCGTGGACTACAGGTTATATCGTGTCCAACTTGTAGGATTGTTTGTTTTAAAATATCTTTATTTTATAATAATGAGTCACAACAATAGTAAAATAGTTTAATATATATAACTATGATTGGCTACAAGAAATTATTTTTTCCTAGAAACGTCAACTTGTTTTCGAAATAACCTACTAGCTTTCCGCCCGCGGCTCCGCCCGCGTCGTTTACAGGTTACATCGTGCCCAACTGTGGGATAAAATGTAGCCTATGTCCTTTCCTAGGCTCTAATCTATCTCTGTACCAAATTTCATCAAAATCGGTTCAGTTATTCAGGCGTGAAAGACGGACAAACAGAAAGACAGACAGAGTTACTTTCGCATTTATAATATTAGTATGGATTATATTTATCGACAATAACTAATTCAGAACAGCGCACTTCACTGTCATTTTGTTTTAATTTTTATGTCTAGATCTTAAAGTTATCGACAGAGTAACTTGAATTTTGAACTACTTACTTTATATTTATGGAAACCCGACGTTTACAGAGGGAAACAAAATAAATAATAGTTTAAAAAAACTAAAAAGACACGCTTTTATTGCTAACCGAACTAAAAAGTAGAAAATAATTTTTAATTACAATCAGGATAATTCAATTCACAGTAAAAAGCGTGAGGTGCTTGATGTATTGAATGTTAAAATTATTCTATTGCCAACAATCTATGATGAGAGAGTTATGAAAATATTGTAAAATGCACCCCACGCTTTTTACTCTGAATTGAATTATCCTGATTGTAATTAAAAATTATTTTCTACTTTTTAGTTCGGTTAGCAATAAAAGCGTGTTTTTTTAACTATTATTTATTTTCCATTTTTTAGTCCGCGAATAGATTTATTAATCCTGACAATCCTAATCAGGATAATGGAATTTTTTTATCGAGTTATTGCATTGTCATCGGCCCTTAACACGTGTGCAAAGTTTTAAGTTGATCAGACGTCTAGAAACCAGTGAAAATTAGGCTCAAAGATTCCGTTACATACATACATACATACATACATACATACATACAACCCGAGCTAATAAAAGCGTGTTAAAAATAAGTGCACTGTCTTAATGTACCTTTACCATCCTTTAAAACGTCAAATAACAGTATAAAAACTGGCATCAACTGAGCGACAAAGTTAGATGTATCCGCATCAAGTAACTTTGATCCTATCTGCACTGCGCAACAACTTTTTGCTACTAACTGCGACAAGAGAGAATTTGTATTAGTCTGCGACAACCATTACTCAAAAAAAGTTCATTAATATCAAACCAGCAGACAGCACACTTTTGGAAAAAGCTTGATTTCTTAGCGATAAAAAAATCGAAAATTATAAACTAGGGGATAGACAATACAAAAGTCACCCACGTACAGTAAGACTTCTACTCATTACTTATTATAAAACAAAGTCCTCTGCCGCGTCTGTCTGTCTTAACGCGATGAACTCAAACACTACTGAACAGATTTTAATGCGGTTTTTACAACGTGATACAAGTGGAAGGTTTATGTGTATTATTCATTCCAGAAATTCTCAAAGGAACGAATTTTCGTGCAGGAAACCGGTCACATAAATTTCAGAACTTTTAGTCTCGAATCTAGACAATATTACAATCTATTAGCGAGAAAGAAAACCTACAGCTCGAGTACGATGGTGATAGCGTAAGTAATGCGCCTCAAAATATGTCAAAATGTCAACATTAACAACGCCACAGGGCGAGCAAGCCTTTGCGCGGGGCCCTCGCGCAATCAAAGTGAAGTTTCAGCGTCAGCCGAGCTGCGTGCCGCGCGAGTTTGTCCCCATCGTGTTCGAGCTGCTAAAGTTTAATTAAAATGTATGGTGTTGACGAACACAATAGGATAGTCACGTGGTCAGTCCATTTTAATCCCACACATATCAGAAACATCGATCTTAATAATTGATAACAAAATGTGACTCTGTCCAGACCTTAAGCACGGCTAAATAAATTAAAAACAATAAATTAAAAAAATTTAATCACCCCTGACATTCGATTGCTTATAACTTTTAAACGGCTAAACAGAATTTCATAAAACATAGCTAGAAACACTCGAGATAAAATTATCTATGATCCGAAAAAAACTAAACGAAAATCGGTTCATCCATTTGGGAGCTAGGATACCACAGACAGATACGCAGATACACAGACAGACACGTTAAACTTATAACACCCCTCTTTTTTGTCGAGAGTTAAAATGGTTACAAACAGCTGTCAGCTTTGTTAAGTGTGCAGATTATAAAATTAAAACAAGATTATTGGTTTATTCTTAAACTAACAAGTTCTAAAAACGATTTATTTAAATAATCTTTAATCTGAGAAATGTTTATGATTTGCTCAAGCAGAATCAATTAATTAAGCAACATGACTGATGTTGACGGGTTAAAGTTACTCTTTTTTCGTTTATTTTCTACAAATACAAATAATTAAGGTACAAAATTACATTTACAACAGGCTTTGTCTGAAAATAAAACAAAGTTTTTTATTTTATTTTGTCCGATACTCATGTCTAATATTATATATTTTATTTAAATATTAATCGAATGGTATGTTATGATCAATGAGTCCCTGTAGCTTAAATATTTAATATTATATCAAGTAAGAAACCAATTAAAATGTGACACAAAGGCTGTGTATTTGAAAAAAACTCTCGTAGCATTTCGTACAGAACTCGTAGCATTGAGCTACAGAAATTTGTAGCTGACTTGCTACGACCGATTATTTATTTAAAGAATATTCGAGAAAAAAATATTGCAATGTGGTTGAAAACTAAAAACCGGACTCACTGTATGATCTCTATAGCCTTATCATTATCAGTTATAAAAGGAAAAGTTACCTTACGGAATTAAGAATGTACAAGACAAACACTGAAACAGAGAAAAGATCATTCCCTTGCGTGTTTCATTTAATATTTCATCGCGAAGAAATTCAATTTCGCAGAAAATAAAATATTTTTGAAAGTAATGGAAGAACATTTATTATTTTCTTTCGTTGAAGCATGGGATGTTTTTGGGGTCCCGTTTTAAAATATTAGAATCTTTATTTAAGTCAACTTTTTGTCTTTCTATCAGTTTGTTTGCTACAAGACAAGATTTACTTGTACTTTATTTAACAAAATTTAAGGAACGGGGCTTTAATTTAACAAAAATAAAGGTTGTGCATCAGACCACTGAACCAAATAGGTCGAAACATTAAAAAATTGGCTCTCTATCTCTACACTATATGAGCGATCATCTAAGTATGTAAAGACGGATTTTTTTTTAAATAAAATCTCGAGTTCCTTGGGGAAATATGTTAAGTTTAACGGCATAAATCTTCCTTTTATATAATATTAGCATTCCGCCCGGGACTTCGTTCCTGTGGAAATTCGGGAAAATTATGTACCTTATGTCCACCACGGATAATGTAGGATTCTACTGGTGAAAGAATTTTTCAAATCGTTTTTTTTTTCTTTTTATTATAAGTTGGGTTAACTATTGACCTCAATCTTGACCATAAGGTCAAAGATAAGGTCGACGATGGAGCGAGTTAACCCAGAAAATGCCTATAAAGGCACTGGCACTCCCACGCACCGCGGAACACAGCAAGCTGTTTGGTGTCGGACTTTGGTAGGAGGGTGGTCACTAACCAGACGGCCAGACACAGAGCCTACCACACCGCATGAGACCATAGGACGACACCTCAGATTTAGAAAAAATTAAGTGTCTTTGCCTGGGATGGATTACTAGGAGACAGGTCTCATTTGTGTTTCTTTAGTCTCTTACGAAACCCACGGAAAGAGAGGGGGTAGTGTTATTCTCAACCGATCACCACACGGTTAAAAACGGTTCGGTCCAGTAGTTTCGGAGCCTATTCAATGCAAACAAACAAAAAATCAAATCTTTCCTCTTTATAATATTAGTGTAGATGTAGATATCTTAATAAAAATGTAGATCCTGACTCACTGACTCATCAACGTCCAGCCCAAACCCTTGAAAGCTGTTTAGCAAAGGGTTCCTTATAACCCTTTGCTAAACACGTCAGGATAAAGTTTTTTAATACGTAAAGATAACGGAACCTTTTCCTATTCTTAAAATTCATATAGTTTTTTCTCTCATCTAGTTAATTATTGGTCACTTAAAATCACTTGTGCGTTCTAGTGTATCGTAGCTTAATACGATTTATCTTATTATACACACACATACACACACATACACACACATACACACACACACACAAACACACACACATAGACACGTACATATTCACATAAGTGGGTTCATATGGTCATTTTCGCTTAATTTTTCTTTGTTTCTTTAACTGGTTATATTGTGTCTCGAGCGGTTACATTGGGTGATCCTTTTTTTTTTAACCATTACTATATAAAATCTAAATACCGATAGGAAACTCACTCCAGTGACATTGCTCGTACTTTATACAGTAATAATTTATACGGTAATTTAATTTTGCTAGTATTTATACACATTGGTAACTGTACTAGGTTTGCAAATGTTTTCCACCTCCTGTTTAAACTAGAAAACCTGTAATTGGCTTTACAATTAGACCTAAGCTAGCTACTAATTTTACATGTCTTGTAATTAAGCTGTTGGTTTTGTACAATAAATAAATATATAACTGTCAAAACCTATTATTAGTTACCCATTGTTATCTAGGTTTTCAAAATTGTATTTCAAACTGTTGGTTTTCCGAATAATTAAATAAGACGCAGGCAAGGTATAAGGAAGGATTTTACGAAATTCACACGGGAGTGAAGTCTCAGGCATCCTTCAGTCTATACTAATATTGTAAAGAGGGAAGATTTGATTGTTTGTTGGTCTTTTTGCATTGAATAAGCTCCGGAACTACTGAACCGATTTGAAAAATTCTTTTACCATTAGAATGCTACATTATCCTTGAGTAACATAGACTACATAACTTTCCCGAAGTTCCAAGCGGAATGCTAGTAATACATAAAGTTGTATAAAGTAACCCATAAAGTTCTTGATTATCTGCGTGAGCAGCTTAAAATAAAATAAAAATTATATCAATATCTCGTTACTCCATTTGGTGGCAAATTCGTAAACATATCTCTATTTCTTTTTAATTACATGTATTGAAGTTTGATCTAAACGTTAATGAGACAGTATAAAATCACAATATAAATATACAATAACACAATATAAATTTGACGGCCGGTTTGGTCGAGTGGTAGCGACGCTGCCTCTTGATCGGCGGTCCTGGGTTCGATCCCCAGTCGGGGCAAACCTTTGTGTAAAAAGCAGATGTTTGTTCTCGGGTCATGGGTGTTTGTGTTTGTCTTTATGTATGTTCCAAGGAACCCACGACACAAAGGAAAACCTTACTGTGGGCCTTTGAGTGTGTAGCGTTTATTTTTTTTATTTTTTTTTTATACTTAATTTTATTATAAAAGAAAAACATAATAGTAATCCATAAAACAACAGTGAAAGCAAACAAATTGGAAACGGCAATATCACTTTGAATATGAAATATGTAAAGGGGAAATAAAGTAAAGATAAAATAGCCGATATGAGAGAATAAGAGAGGGAAACATACTGCTCCGACTTTTGTGAGGATTGAGGAAGACGATAATAAAAATCATACACTGCCTACTTATCAAAGTTTTTAGATTGATAAAATGTTAGGGTGTGAAAATATCGCGTATTATGTTTTATCAGCTGTCCGCCCTCGACATCGTTGGCATCATAAATCACACCGACTTCAAAACAGCGAAAAAAGAAGACAACATCATTTAATGTGCAACGTAGTACTTACTGATCTGTTTGAAGTCGGTGCGAAGGCGGTCTATCAAACTTATTTGGCTTAATTTTTATAAATGTTGTGTTTTCTTGTTGTTGGCTATAAACACGCTGTATAGTATAGCATCTTTAGAACAAATAATTCATAATTTTCAACCGACTTCAAAAAGAAGGAGGTTCTGAATTCGACTGTTTGCTTTTTTTTTGTATGTTTGTTACGCGATATTTCCGCCAACTGTCGCCCGATTTTCAAAATTTATCTTTTGTTCGAAAGAGTATACTCCTGAAATGGTTCCATATACATTTTATCAAAAATATTACAGTGCTTTAAAAAAATAAAGAAAAACAAATAAATACTTACAAACCATAACACTATCTAAATAACAAAAATACATTATCGTTTGTAGTTATCTGCTAATAGGCATTGTAGTCCGCAAAAATAGGAAAACTAAGGAAATAAAACCATGTAGTTTCAAAAGTTGCGGGATTAAGTAGGGATAACTTCCCTGAATCTTTTTGGAACTTCATAAATTAATTTCTTTTTTGACATCAATTATCTACATACTTTGTGCGAACTATTGTTGGTATTGAAATAGGTGATTCATACGTTTTTAACGTGGAAAATTATAACTTGTAACATTCTATGTGTTATAAAATTAAAATTAATTCTAAAACCTAACTTTCTCACACGCGCGAGTTTCATCGAGATGTTTTCCGTTACCGCTGGGAAAAATGAACATTTTCCATATCTAAACAAAAACAACACAAAATCTGACAACCAGGAACTAGCTGTCATAACCATAAGCTTTGAAATACTCTTCAAATGTCAAATACAAATTGACTACGTCCATTAAATACTCTGTTATGGCATCTGTTGCGGTGCAAGTTTTCTTTCAAAGCATTTCATGAAGCGACTGAGTATTTTCTTTTTCGTTTTGAACAGAAATTGCATTTTTACAAATAAAAAATAAGTTTAAAAACTAAAACCCTAATGAAGAATCGCGCTCTAAAAAGTATGAAACAAGAAAATACTCGTTTCCGAAATATTTGTGAAAACTTTCAATACTTATCATTTATTTAATAAACAACGTACACTTACAATACAATACAATACACTTAATATAATTAAAGTCATTAAACACATATTCATAGTGACGTTCGGAGGAGAGCCGTGGTCGTATGCCACTTTGTTCTAATACGATCGCTTACTACCTGGTAAAAGGTGGCACATGACCACGGCTCTTAAGGTTATGTTTATAGTTATTATTATAGCTAAAAGTGTCTTTCTTCAGAACCCCGATTCTGTAAATTCAGTTGTGTGTCGATGGAATGGTCGCCGTTTTATCTGTTCAGATGGCGAAATTGAGAACTATCCAAAAATACAACTAATGACGTCTGCTTTGACTAGTGGCGCCACCGCCAACTGAATTTTGCTAGGTACGTTGCTAGGTAGTTTGCAATTTTACTTACGTTCGGTTGGCGGTGCCGCTACTGGTCAGGGTGGTTGTTAGCAAGTATATGAAAATTAAATAGTTCTCAATTTCGCCACCTGAACAGATAAAATTGCCTCCATTCCATCGACACACAACTGAAGTTACAGAATCGGGGCCCAGGTCAGATATCTGATTTTCTACAGAGAGCTCCGTAGTACAAAGTACCTATAACGTTATTTTTGCTTAGAAAATTATAGCTGACTTCAATACTTAGTAAAAATAATAGAACGCACAGTAAGTGAATCGGAAAATGCAGAAACGATGATCTTTTACTACAAGGGAATAAGATAATTTTTTGATTAAAAATATCCAAAACTAAAGAACTGAATTAGAAATATTTTTTTATGATTATACAACGTCTTCTTCAAGATCAGGTAAGAGAATAAAGTCTATCAAAGAACCAGAAACGCCTGGAGGAGTTCCTGGTTCCTAAATCAATACATGAGGGGAGACCTGCCTCTCTCTTTAAAACGAAGAGTTGTCGACTTGTATTCAGCCCATCTTAACTTACGGTGAAATTCAAAAGTCCAAACTCAAGATTTGCCAACGAGCTGTAGTGACATCATACATTATTTACTAAGCATTTCGAAACACGACGCGTCCACTCCTTTTTATGTAATTTATTAATTGTAACGTATAAACCATCCTTTAATAGATGCACTCAAAGATACTGAGTAATTGGACACATCTATCTTCATGGTACCTAACACAAAAGAGCATGGAGTGAAGTATTTTGGGAGTGAAGGGAATCGAGCGCGTTAGGAACACTAACTTGCGATCTGAGACCCGTATTGTCTACGTAGGCTATAAAACAGCGAGACTCAAAAGGTATTGGACCAGATACGTCACCCGAATGCATCCCAATCGATGGGCAAACAGTTTAACAGTTTATCAGACGGGAAACATCATCGTGATTGACTACGAGAAAGATGGAGTGGACACCTTTCGGATGAATTGGTAGACTGTACCTTAGAACGAACAACATGGAAAAAATTAAGGAAAACGACGTAGGTAAAGAAACAAGAGAAGATAAAAGTGATATTATTATAGTAAGCTATTTTTATCATAAAATTATCAGGCACAAGGAACCCAAACTTTGTTTGCCGAGTTTTTATTTCAAGTCTTTCTAGTTGTAGATTTTATTTCGGGGTCGTTAAACAATCTAATTATAACCATTTGAGCACATCTTTCTGATTTATTGAACTCTGAACCTTACCCTATAGTATTAAAGTGTAATCATTTTAGGGAAAAAAATGTTCGGCGCGAATGGGACTTGAACCCACGACCCCAGTATTAGATCTCCTCCTGGTGCTCTAACCGACCGACTGAACTATGTTATGTGCTTAGTAAGGGAATGAGAAATATCGCCGCTTGACTTGAAGGCACGATAGCTAGTAGATTTAAGTCAAATTCAAGCCGAATTTTTTTTTCCTAAAATTATGAATATCCCACACGAGCGGGTATCCTAAAGCGTTTTAAAAATACTATACTTAACAGTGTCAATCTACCTTACAAATAAATATTTAATTTAACACGAACTAATGCTTAAAAATTTAATTCTTTTCATCCCGTCTTTATTGCAGATTGAATTAAAAAGCCTGAAATTAAAAGCTCCCCGCGACATATTGAGCCATCCCCCCCGTCAGTTCTATGTCATGACGTCATTAATATCTGTCTCGACAGAAGCGCAGATTTTCCTCTGATTCATTTATTACTAGCTTATTCAGCTTTTTTAAAAGGGAACATTATGGCCAATTCCTCCGCTTCGAAGCTCTATTGCATTAAATCCTTAGTAAGCTTGGTGCAAGCATTAATCCAAGAAAACAAGGTCGTTTCTTCTCAAGGCTGCCGCGTGCTTACGTCATCTTTCTATGTGGCATGTTACTAGAAATAATATGGCTTTGCTTCCGATATTTTAACATAATAAATACATTCAAAGCAGTTGTTAAACAAGTACTATGCAAAAAAGCATACTTTGATGAATACCTGCCGTGTGGTGATTTGATTTTTTGTTTGTTTGCATTGAATAGGCTCCGAAACTACTGGACCGAACCGTTTTTAACCGTATGGTGATCGGTTGAGAATAACACCACCCCATCTCTTTCCGTGGGTGTCGTAAGAGGCGACTAAGGAAACACAAGTGAGACCTGCCTCCTAGTAATCCATCCCAGGCAACGACACTTCATTTTTTTCTGAATCTGAGGTGTCGTCCTATGGTCTCATGCGGTGTGGTAGGCTCTATAAAGGGCCGTCTGGTTCGCGACCACCCTCCTACCGAAGTTCGACGCCAAACAGCTTGCTGAGTTCCGTCGGTGCGTAGGAGTGCCAGTGCCTGTATAGGCATTTTCTGGGTTAACTCGCTCCATCGTCGACCTCATCTTTGACCTCTATGGTCAAGATTGAGGTCAAGAGTTAACCCATCTCATAACAAAAAAAAATGATAATTCTTGAGAAACGTCATTATTCAACATCACGCTTCGAGGTGTAAAGCCGCGGGCTATAATAATTATAAAAAAATATATATATATACATGTGACAAAACTGTGTATAAAAATCAATTGAAATCAATCAATTTACTGTTCACTAAAATAAAGATATTTTGAGTTTGAACACCTTGAAACAGTGACTAATGAAATCATACAGAATTGGATCACATACAGATTATTTTTTAGCTTAAATATGTAGTATTTTTCGCTGTGGTTCCTTATCGTAAGGCATGCTATGATGCTAGATTAATTCAATTATTTATTTTTTCTGTGGTGCTGAATACAAATAAATCCACTCATCTTTTCCCATCGACATTATTATAAAAGTAGTATCTAAGTACATGGGACTCGAAAACTGTAACGCTTAAATAAATCATGACTATCTGGATTTCAACGAAAAACCAGTTTTACAACTACATGTAAAACTAATAAAAACATATAAAAAGCTGTTGTTGGCCCCCTACAACCATCACGTACATATTACAGAGGGATCCGGACAGTCCTGTCATGGCGTCATTAATATCTGTCTGGCTAAGTCGCGGATTTACCATTTTATTTATTAGTATCGTCCACGCCAAATTTAACGCGGTTTTGGGGTAAAAATCACACGTAATGTATGCTACAGTTCAAAATCGGGACAGGGCTTTTGAACCACTTTGTTATTCTTTGTTGTACAGAGGCCAGCGCATCAGGTTACTCCATTTTCGTTGCGAAACCGCTCTTATCCTATTAGCACAGAGTGCACGCATGTGGTAACCTAGTGTGTGGCCCTCCGTACACAAAAATTATGTATAATATTGTACAGAGCTTAGGTATTATTGCTGTATCAATCAGTCAGTCAAGCCATCAGCCAGTTAAATCAGCAATCAGTTTTCGCTTTCATGTATATAGATGATCTATTCGCGTCCCCTTCTCTTTCCATTAATAAAATTTATAAACGTCAATTTTAATTCGTTAAAAAATTCACTCAAAAAAGCTTTGATAACACAAAAGCGTAAAATAAGAAAATGTTTTTACTGAAATAAATTTAAAAGGCTTTTCAAGTGAGCATTACTCATTGATTGAACATTGTCTCAAGAAAAGGCATTCCCATTAACTAAGTTAAAATATTCAAGAAACCTTTTACAGACTCATTACAGCAAAAATCTCGTTTGATAAAAAAAATCCAGACTGAGTAAAATTTAATAGAAAAATTTCATTAAAATTATGTTTAACCTTTATGAGCGTCAGTGGCGCAAAGAATAGTAGGTCAGACTAGTAAGCGAGAGATATCAAGTTAAATTTCTAATCATAATCATCAGCCTGTGTTAGTCCACTGCTAGACATAGGTTTCTCTTTTAGCACGCCACTGAGTTCAATCTTCCTCCAATCACTGCCCGCTACATTACGAATATCGTCATCCCACCTAGTTACAAGCACCCTACACTACATTTGCTGATTCACGGTCTCCATTCTAGAACTCGTCTGCCCCAAATGCCATCGGTTCTACGACAGACATGCCCAACCATTGCTACTTTTAATTTTCAGTGTAGCCATTGGGCCTTTTTATTATAATTCGAAAACGGCACGGCAAAATTGTATTACCATTGCTTTCTATGTAATAATAATACTAGAAAGTTGAGCACATAGGGGGCAATGGTAATTCAAATTCTAAAGTGCCGTGCCGTGCCGTTTGAATTATAAAAAGGCCCACTAAGCCTTTTTTAGGCTTTCTTACTTCATTAAGTGAGTTTGCAACCGCCTCTTCTATACTAATATTATAAAGGGGAAAGATTTAATTGTTTGTTTGTTTGCATTGAATAGGCTCTGAAACTACTGGACCGATTTGAAAAATTCTTTCACCATTAGAATTCTACATTATCCGTGATGAACATAGGCTACATGATTTTCCCGAATTCCCACGGGAACGAAGTCCCGGGCAGAAAGCTAGTTTATGGTAAAATGATAATAAAATAATTCATTCAATAAGTTTTTTGAAAGACTCATGAAGATAAGTACTGTGGTATATACATTCTCTTCATGGTGAGACTTCATCCTCAATCATCACTGGCCATTGTGAGTTGCTGCCATCTAATATGGCTCTATGTGAGTTGCTGCCATCTAATACCAATTCGGTGTAGATATTCAAATTATAATTGAATCTGGGTAGCACAGCCCGCGACACAATCGCAGGCCACGCCAATCCGGTGACGGTAAAACTTCACTTTGATTGCGCGAGGGCACCGCGCAAAGGCTTGCTCGCCCTGTGGCGTTGTCATTTCGAGTTTTTTGATATTTGACCGCGTTATTTTTCTAAGTTGTGCTTGCGCTGCTGGCTACAAAATGGGAACATCACGTTGAAACAAGGAAAATTAATTAAAAATGTAGAAATATCTTGCTCCTACCATCGAAAAAAGTCCTGTATAAATGTTTTTCGAGGAAATAAAAAGATAATACGGAAAATTTCTATCAGTTAATTACTAAAAAGTAATTTAAAAAATAACGCTGGCAGAAGCTTTGTGCTCAAAATCAATGGAAATATTATCAAAAGCGAATGAGTTGGGATATTAGATAATATGGGCAACATCTGACAATATTTAGGCCAACAACAACTCTCAGCAGCTCTAACACGATAACAACAAACTCGCGCTCGTCACGCTGAAACTTCACTTTGATTGCGCGAGGGTCTCGCGCAAAGGCTTGCTCGCCCTACGGCGTTGTCAATGTTGACATTTGACATAGGATCGCGGTGTTTTCGCGGCGCTGTCACTATCGTACTCGGCCTGCAGGGCTTCCATTAATTAATGACATCTCAGTGGCACTTAAAAAACAATGGTGACAATTCAAAACTGTTGAAACCTGATACACTCGATGACAAGCGCTACCGGCAGCCGAACATTGCAAACTACCAAGCAACTCAACATTCAGTTGGCGGTGGCGCTGCCAGTCAAGGTAGCGGTCATCAAATGTATGGTTTATATAGCTCTGAAATTTGCCACCTGAACGGATAAGGTGGTTACCATTATTATTCCATTGCCATAGAGAATCCATTGGCATAGTATAAAAACGGGGAAGTAGGTTATCTTCATACAAACGCACCGCGCGCGGCTTGTATGTGTGCGCCATAAAATCTATGCGTCGCCGCACGCACACTCGAACCTTGTGCGGTACTGGCGGACTGCGAAATCAACACGCCGAGATTTTGTTGAGTGTGCGTGCGATAACCTATTTCCCCTTTTTATACTATGCCATTAGTTAGCAGAATAACACTTGACACCACGTTTGACATTCATTCTGAGGGTTTTTAGGTGGAAGATGAGTATGGTGGTGACAGGTTGTCAGCCTTTCGCCCACGGTACAGAAACACCCTTACGTCCCTTACTGGCTTCTTAAGTATTCCTGGGAAAAGTTGGCAGCTGGCAAAGTCTAAGTTTTTCTTTCACTCCTAGTCCAGCGTGGAAGGAACTATGAATTTTTGATTGACATTTTTCAATTAAAATTACCTACTCAAAAATATCCGAGGGGACATTAAAGTTGATACCTCAACGCCAAGTTATGTTCTTTTTTCGACCTTCTGTATAACTAGCAGCTTTTGAAATACCGATTTTAATTACGTTACTAATTAAAAGGTCGAAATCATATTTCGTAACAGAATGAGTGTCCATTATGTCGACGGAGCCAGAATGGCTCTTTTGTATCAATAATGGATTTCTGCTGAATAACTCCTTGAGTCAGCCGCAGGAGAAAAATTGTACTTCTAGTAAGACGTGTTATTTATTTTATTACTAGCTTCCCTGCTGGGATTTCGTTCCCGTGGGAATTTCGAAGATGTTATACACATAAACCTTACTGTTGAATCACTTCGGCCATGAAAACTGTAAGAAAATTCGTTCAAAAGTTTTTTGAGTGTGTCGTGTTCAGACACAATACTGATTGGTTTAATTAATCAATTTAACCCTCCCCATACCAGGTGGGGTGTAATAAACCCAGGCGGTGAAAAATCGATATATTTTCAAAAATTTTCGTGCGCGGAATCTGAAGCTCTCAGTAGCTGGAGTTGCGACGTTCTTACACTGGCAAGTACCATTAGTTTAGTGGTGCGTGCGTTTTTTAGGGCTCTAGATGCGTTTTTGTGTAGAGTTGTTGTTATTTGAGCATATACAAAATGCAATTATGGCGAACTAAAGAACTCCTACTTCGAGATTGAAGTAAAAATTTAAAGATGTATCATCGTTGTTCAATTTTTTTTTAATTTAGTCAGTTTAATTATAAGTACAAACATTGGTAATTATCAATTCTTAGGGTAATTTCAAGTCTAAATTAGTAGTCAGAAGATGGCATTTTCGCTACCCTTTTTTAACAAACCATTTAATCTATTTCATTTTTTTTATATAGTGCTACTCAGGTTATGTTCAATTTCAAAAATATGCAATAATAATTCAGTACTTACCCCTATTCCTATCTGATTACAGCTACCATTTTGTTAGGGTATGTCACAACCCACCTTGTATGGCATGTTACAAATTTTCACCTGGTATGCCGAGGGTTAATATCAATCGAAAGTATGAAGCCTATAGTAGAATATACAAAGGCTGGTTTTTTTTTCTGGCTTAACTGTTAGGTTGGCAGGTGTTAACAAATATCTAGACTAGTAATTTACAGCCATCTCACCTTCCACGCTGGACTGGGAGTGAAAGAAAAACTTAGAATATGCTATCTGCCAGCTCTTCCCACGCATACTGTAAATGGCAGTAAATGGGACGTGAAGGTTTTGCTGTACTATTGGTGAAAGGCTGACTCCACCTGGGACTTCATTCCCGTAGGAATTCGGGAAAATTATGTAGCCTATGTTACTCAGGGATAAGAATTTTTGAGATCGGTCCAGTATCGTTTCGGAGCCTATTCAATGCAAACAAACAAACAATCAAATCTTTCCTCTTTATAATATTAGTGTAGATATTTTTTTTAATTGTAAGATGGGTTAACTCTTGACCTCAATCTTGACCATTAAGATCAAAGATGAGGTCGATGATGGAGCGAGTTAACCCATAAAATGCCTATAAAGGCACTGGTACTCCCACGCACCGACGGAACACAGCAAGCTGTTTGGCGTCGGACTTCGGTAGGAGGGTGGTCGCGAACCAGACGGCCCTTTACAGAGCCTACCACACCGCATGAGACCATATGACGACACCTCAGATTCAGAAAAAAATGAAGTGTCGTTGCCTGGGATGGATTACTAGGAGGCAGGTCTCATTTGTGTTTCCTTAGTCGCCTCTTACGACACCCACGGAAAGAGATGGGGTGGTGTTATTCTCAACCGATCACCAAACAGCATAAATAGATTTTTCATCTAATAACCCTCAGAAATTATGTCAAATGTGGCATTCTAGAACCACTGATGCTCTGTCTGCCCTTATAGGGATTATAGGTATAAGCATAAATATGTATCTGTTTAGTAAGAGATCAGAATACACAAAAATTCTCTAAAAACCTTTTCACCTTTGCTGTAGTAGATTCACCGGTAAATTATAATTACATTCAGGTTTTATGTATAATTAGAACCTTCGTTAAGATTCTGTGGCAGTTTACACCATGAATATCAACGATGGAAAAAGTCTTGTAAAACAGACTTTTTTCCTACAACCCACACTACGGGGGCTTAGAGAATCTTTTGTTTTATTTAAAACATAATGAAAGAAGTGCGAGTCTGAATATGGTTCCGTAAATTAGTTGATTTGATGCTGACGTCTTAATCCAATTAAGTAGTAAAGTGAATCAATGCACCAAGGTAAATTTCAACAAGTACTTTTTTTTTTGAAATGAAAACTTCTTTAGCGGCGTTGTTCACTTTGAAGTATGGGTAAAAAATGTTAAACTTGCGTGAGGACACTTGACGATCACGTGACCCTGATAGAACATTCGTAAGGCGGAGGTGTGCTAAATAAATATAGGAAACTAGCTTTCCGCCCGAGGCTCAGCCCGCGTGGACTACAGGTTATATCGTGCCCAACTGTGGAATAAAATGTAACCTATGTCCTTTCTCAGGCTCTAATCGATCACTGTACCGAATTTCATCAAAATCGGTTCTGTAGTTTAAGCGTGAAAGACGGACAGACAGACAGAGTTACTTTCGCATTTATAATATAAGTAAGGAAGTAAGGATTAAAACTGCAAAAGTGAAAATGTCACGGAGGGGTGTTTAGTAAATATAGGAAATTAAAACTGCATAAATCAAGATGTCATCCGGTATCAGCATAGAAAAAATAAATTAAATATTAATCCACAACGTTAATGTTCAAGTTTTCACTTCTGCCGACACTCCCGGAGTGCAACCCGTTGTTTTTTTTTAG
Source organism: Aproaerema taeniolella (assembly GCA_949987775.1). NCBI lineage: Eukaryota > Metazoa > Arthropoda > Insecta > Lepidoptera > Gelechiidae > Aproaerema > Aproaerema taeniolella. Next base: position 1,839,451 of record OX465255.1, on the reverse strand, counting down.
CAGTTAGTGTCCCACTGCTGAGAAAAAACCCCTATTTACTCACTTCACTTCCCCTGACACAAAAAAAGTAATGTAACTAAGTATTAAAAAAACAATAAATTAATAAGAAGAAAGAACACGAGTTTTAACGTTTTCTTCTTCTCATCAATCAAGTATATAAACCTGAGTGACCCTGGTGTCATAGTATTCAAACCGCAAAATATTCTTTGACTTGGTTTAACGACTTCAGTCAATAAATTACAGCTTAACGTGCCCTCCAAAGCACGAAAATCCTGGTGAAAAATTGTCACTTGGCAACCCATCAGGTTCCCTGCCCCTGTCTAGGATACTTAACCTCACTGATTGGTTCAAACGCTGCTAGGCTATGAGATAACAGATTTACTACCAATAAGAGTACCCGACAGACAGATTTATTTAGAAGACAATAATCATTTCGCTAATGCGGTTACAGAAGCTAAGGTACATAAATAGCTTCACATATACTATGCATGTCTCTTACTACATGCATACCTATGTTTATAATATGTGTTAATGATTCCAATATTAAACACAAAGTACTGCGAAATAGCTAATTAACTTTGTAAAGTCACCAATTACTAGAACACATCAAAAGATGTAAACTATATGTGGCACATGTACGAGGTATGCACTACATCACGGTGCATGTTGCAAGGCAAAGCTTTGAAATAACTTTGAATGCGATGAAAATTTGATACTGTAAAGAGCATATTATAATTAGCTTAACAAATTATTCAAAACGGAGCTACATAAGTTTCTTTGTGACAAATGTTTTTATAGTGTAGACGAATTTATGGCACATAATATTTAATGGAATATGTATTTTTAGTTCATTTTGACATTTTGAAATTATTATTGTTATCTTTATTTTATTTTATTTTTTTAATTATCTCACATTTTGACATTGATTCACTTCCTGCCTTGACATATGTATTCCAAATCGTATTTTAATTTTAACCCTATTGCATACCATTCAAATGGTTAAATGTGTAAATCTACCTATCATATACCACCAATGTACTGTACCACATTTATTGCAAATAAAGAATATTTCATTTCATTTCATTTCATTAAAATGTGTCGTATGAAATGTATTCGAGCAAGGCAAAGTCGGCTTTGCAGTAGTAGGTAATAATATTAACATTACCTATTCATGGAGATTTTTTTTTAATTAGTTGAAAATATTTAGTGGTTTATGAAAGACTTAAGAAAAATGTAGAATCAGTTCAATAAGCTGAATCACTTTCTTCAATAGACAAGTCGAAAATGAAAAACTGATATTTCAATAAAACAAATCTATAGTGATATTTTGTTTCTCTTTTATTAAGAAATTCTGGAAAATGAGACATAGCCCAAATTTTATGAAATATATACAAGATGTTTCTTGGTAACTGAAAAAGCTGAAATTAGTTTATTCAGAATCGAGAGTACCATCAATTGAAATAAATTTTATCGCGGGTGTTTCTTTTTCGATTTTTTATTCTTAGAAATTTTAATTTTCTCAAGAATGTGGTCACGAATTAGAAAACTACTTTCCCAAAAAAAAAGAAACGTACACTTTTAGCATCAGAAAACTACTTACGAAATCATTTTTGTAAAGTTGAACACTGGATATTAATGGATAAAAGAGAGTTAAAACAAATTAAATCATTTGGAGTGTCTAAGCTCAAGAATTGCAACTCTGATATAATGAACTAGCTGATACCCGCAACTTCGTTTGCGAGTTAACTTTTTTTGTACAGAGTACACAGATTGATTGGATCTTACGTGATTTAGATTTTTACATACAAAAGTTTTTTCCCGCTAACTCCCGTTCCCGTGGGAATTTTGCCATATCCTGTTGCCAAATTTCAAGCGTCTAACTTAAGCGGTTTAGATTTTTCATACAAAAGGATTTTCCCGCTAATTCCCGTTCCCGTGGGAATTTCGAGAATTCCTTTCTTAGTGCACCTATACGGTACCTAAGCTACATCCTTTCCAAATTTAAAGTGCTTAAGGCGGTTGCTGAGGTGTCATTTTCATACAACACGTTTCACCAATACACGCCGGACTGAAACTATATCAGATTCTCCAAACTACTTTGAAAAATTGTTTAAAAAATCTAGTTTTCGGCAACCGAATAAAATTATTAATAAATCAAACCATTTTGAAATTATAAGTCTTCGAAATTATTAAAATTTTTGCCTGGGTTCTGTTTGTGTGCGTTACATTTACACAAACTGGCAGATACGTCGATAGGAAATGTTTTCCGCCATACATAAACTGGCCGTTCTGAGACGTGATACTGTTTACTTTGTTTAGTAAAAAAAATAAGTAAAATTATTTAAAAATCACGTTATTTTAAATAAATTTAAATTTAATATAACACATATATTACAAAAACTACTTAGAAATGCTTCTTATTTATTTATTTTCATTTTTTTACAAGGCTTTATCCGAAATGTATAGTTTTCAAACGCACTTTTATTAATGTCACAAATTATGAAATGTATCAAGTTAATGTCATTGATTTGTTTGTTATGAATATAATTTTGTAAATTTTGTGATTCCTCTAATTTGAGAATGGTAAAAATGGTTGTTCATAAGAACGTCCGGTTGCCATTCGATTGAAATAAGCAAATCGCCAAACAGCTTACGCGTGACCGAGGCCGAATCCCAAGCTGTCTCGAGCAGTCGAGTTACCTATATTTTTCCTAAACCATGAACCAAAAAATGCGTCGTAAGTATTTGTAAGCCTTATAATAAGTGAACATTCTAGTAGCAGTAATCTACAACAAGTTTTCATTTTGTTTTATTGTAGCCGCGGAAAGGGTCCCGTTCTGTTTTCCCACTAAACTGAAAAGCTTTCCCCAAGGATCAGGTCTAAATGTGAAAACAATAGTTTGCCTCTCCATCCAACTCGAGTTATCAGCTGATATACCTACCTCCATAGTAGGTATAAAAATTTTAGAAGTGGAATTTATTTTGAGAATTTCTTTGAGGAAAGTTTTCAGTTTTATAGAAAATTATCCTCTAAAGGTTCGTTTACTTATCAAAGTCGCCTTATAAAGATAAACGCCGTATAAAGAGAAACAAACACCCCGCTTTTGAGTGTTTTTAATATGATAATTATTTTAAAAACTTCATTTTTGCAATCAATGAGCATTAGACAGGCTTATTCATTGCCTTTTTCTAGAGTAAATAAGAAATAGTTTCATTACAGATACAGGGTCAACTCAGAACGTCGGGAAGGTGCATTGGGACAAGACAATTTTTTATAAAACATGCATGCTGCCAAAAGAATGCCTTCCAATCTCTAATGCAGAGATCCACCGTCTTATAAAGGGCCCATCAAGTATAAAACGGAAAAAATAATAATATCAGCTCGTCATAGTTTTGAAAAATAAAATTTTGATTTAAAAAACTTCTAAACGAGTCTCTCATTTTAATTTGTATAACCTGGTATGATTAGTTATTAATTCAAATCCCAAGAAACACCAGCCAAGTTCGTCACACACTTATGAGAAGAAGAATTCAAATCCCTAATTCCCAACTAATATCACAAATGCGAAAGTAATGTGTGTCTGTCTGTCTCTCAGTTATTCTTTTAGTTATTACGCCTCAACTACTAAACCGATTTTGATGAAACTAGGTACAGAGATAGATTAGACCTTGAAAAAGGACATAAGCTACGATTTATCCTATAGCTGGGTATGAATTAACCTGTAGTCCAAGCGGGCGGAGCCGCGGCCAGAAAGCTAGTTATTTATAATTTAATACGATATAATCCTCAAGAATTCAGGCTCATTATGTCCTTTTTCTTAAAATGTCCTTTCTCAAAATGTTCTCTTCGCGTACCTAATGTCCTTGTCGAAAAAGGACATTTTTCAAAAAGTGGTTAGGCTAATATTTATGTCTTTTTCTCAAAATGTCCTTTTAAAAAAATAACTTATGTACAAGCTTTGGCTTACTATGTTATTTTAATTTTTGATCGTTTTTTCAATTTGGAATCCATGATATTTTCATGAATATGTTTTTATAGACATACCAGCATTCCACTCGGGATTTCGTTCCCGTGGGAATTCGGGAAAATTATGTAGCCTATGTCTAATGCTGAAAGAATTTTTCAAATCGGTCCAGTAGTTTCGGAGCCTATTCAATGCAAACAAACAATCAAATTTTTCCTCTTTATAATATGTATAGATACACTGTCGAGCTTATACAGAGTGTAAGTGTAATATATGATCACAGATATGGGTACATTAATATATATCTATATGGAACTGTTTTGTTAGCAAGTACCCGCAATTGTATTTCTCAGTAGGTAAGCGAATTATGTAATTTCTTAAACCGTAGATCATGATCGGTCCCAAATAACCATTTTTCCCGGAAACGTCAAGGAGGTATCGTTATCTACTTTAGCGCTACGCAATGTACAGAATGCGATGTATGTTTTTGATGTTTATGTTTTACGCGAATATTATAATTTTTTAATATAATATAGACTATAATGGTAACCCTGGTTGTGACACCAGATTTCACTCGTTCCTTGTGGCAACACTGGTTTTTACGCAAAGGTTACTTTTCCCATAGGTAACAAACACCACAGTAGACATCGCATCGATTATCGATAAAACACATCAAAATGTTTTTAAACGATTTTATTTAGCTTGCCTTGTTATCTAGTAATTGAAATTTGACCCTTTCCTGTTGACGGATTGATCTAAAATTTTGTAGGTAAGTACACACCTTTAGTTTGGATAACAATATAATTTAATATATTCGGTATCATTGTAAATCCAAGATGGCTGCCGCTGCAAAATGGCGGATTACAAATTACATATTCAGTATGGGTATCAAATAAAAAGTCTTGATTAGTAGAATAGATTACACTATTAAAAAAAACAATATGGCCGCCAACAATTTAATTTTTTTGTTTGATAAATTTCATAGATTGATGAGGAGAGTGGTGTGATGACTGGTACCTAGCACCTACTGAATTATTGTTTAGCTTTTAATACATTGTCTACATTATTTTAATCGTTTAACTTAACAAATTTTCTTACTCATTTTTTTTCGTAATAATAAGCTAAATATTCAAAGTTAAGCTATTATCTCACTCCGTTTCCAGTAATGAACTATGTACTTGTAAAAAAGTTCAAGAGGAGTACGACATTAAGATCTCTGTTGTTAAGTTCTTCCGTTGTGATATTTGGCTGGTGCTGATATTTGCTATATTTTTTGGAATAATAAACCTTTGCGAAAAATATAATCTTTTGTAACATTAATTATTAAAGAAAACAAACTTTATTGTGATTAAAAAAAACAATTTCCAAATCATTTCTGTGAAGAAAATCAATTTAAGAAGCTCGTTGTCATATAAAACGAAATAACAGAGATTTAGTGTAATCCTTTCTTCCTCGTGTAGATGTTCGAGTCCTAAGATAATTCAACTGACACCGTTTGTAAGTTCCTGGGCTTAAATTTTTTTAAAAACAATGTAATTAATTTTAATATTTTAAATTTAAGCGCAAGACTGTCATGTTTACAAATGTCAAGTATATGAGTCTATGACATTAATGGATGATTAACCGCGCAACTGATTCCTAGATTTGCGACCATCTCACTTTTGAATTTAATTTTGGATTTTCTTTTTATTGGGTTATTTTGAAACACTTGCCGACGTAACGTATGTCGTTCTGATTGGTGTTCCACCAAATATGGTGGACAGGCTCTATGTTGTCTTTTTATTTTGATAAAAAATATAATCTCTCATTCATTTTGAAAAACGTAACTACATTTCTTTGCCTTTTTTTAACCTGACTAATAAAGAAAAACCACAAATTAAGAATTAAGTATTTGTAACTGATATCATGTTTATTGTAGAGACGATATAACACGATGTATATCCATTGGCTAATGAATTTTATGGGACTTTAACGAACAGACTTCAAACTAGAAAGGGTTATTGGTAGACAATTGTTCAAACACCGTGACTCATTCAAACCGAAAAATAGATACTCTAATTTGCTACCAGTTCAGATAATAGCGTTATGAAATAGCATAGTCAGAAAAGCACAACTTTAAATATTTTACTTATTATTACGAAACCCTATTCTAATGTGTTACATCGATACTCGATCTCTTCTGCGGTAGTACCAACGGGAATAGGGTCTTCGTCGTGGTTAAACTCGCGTAACAGCCAGGATAACAACAAGAAACGAGTGAAATCTGGTGTAACAATCAATATAACGTGAAATTAGTGGAAAATTCCACTGAAAAGTTATTCAGAATGATATTCTGAATCAGGGTTTCAATTTTTGCAAAGCCATCCCTAACACGAAACGTTTTGAAAGACATATTTTATGCTAAAGCTGGTCGCAGTTGGTATGCTTTCAGGGAGGCATAAACTTGCCAGTATTTTCTTTTGCAAACATTATGTCCGTCATTTAAACTTGTAATTTACATATGGTAATTTTATATGTAATTTTATATTTATGTAAAAACGAATATCCGTCATCGTGGGTTTCAAAATGGATGTCATTTTCGTAAACACCCCCGATAATCAGTAAATAGATACCCATATCAAAATTTACAAAGAATTTTCCTTGAAAAAATTCGGCCACCTTGAATTTTTGAGGCCCTATATTGACTTTTCCTGCGGCCTCACCTACCAGTGGCGGGACCCCGCCTAGACGTAATTCAGTTCAAAATAATATGTAAGTCATTAAAAAAAAAGACATTTTACGAATAGAACATTTTGCGAAAAGTACAATATGAACTTGGACTTTCTATTCAACACCATAACGCAACTTTGATTTCCTACCTAGATTTATAGGTAACTACTAACAATCCGCTTCGGGTTCGAAAAGGTACCTATTGCTGAGTGAAGCACATAAACAGTCACCTATCATAGTCATCTTTTAGAATGGGGTACCTAACCTTAATTACTGCTTTCAAATATAATTTCACTTATTTTTGAATGTTCTGCTGAAGCATAAAAACGGTCACCCATCATTCTTTAATTCTTAAGAAGGTTGCCTCACCTCATTGATCGCATTCAGATTGAAACTGAACTGAATTTTGTGTGCTCAAGAATCGAAAAGCGGCTAGAAAAGATCAATATGCTAGAGATAGAGAAGTTACGAACTCAAAATTTTGGTTTGTATTTAGATTCCTAATAATCTGACAGATAAAACGCCTCCTACTAGTAAATTGACAGATAAATACGCGAGAATTTATGAATGAAACTCGCAATTAGAATGTCTATGTGTGCGTAATAAACTTTTATTGCACGTTTTCGCAATACACGGGAAAATAAAACATTAAAATAAACTGAATCCTTACTATAACAGTCAAAGATAGATACAGGCTTTCGGCAATTTCAAAACATTATGCAAAACTTGTCTTGATTATAAAATAATCGAGAAAAACATGACGAAATTACCGATTCTAAAAACAGCGCCATCTAGTGGGACTTTTTCAATTTTGGTTTCACAGCAACCGCCTTAAGTTTTGCCGTTTAGGCTGTGCGTTGATATGTCAGTCAGTCAGTCAGTCAGTTTCTCCTTTTATATATTTAGATAATGAAAGCGTCTGTGGAAAAAAATTCATGGTAAAATTTAACATAACATGCCATTTATTATTTTTACTCTCGCGCTCGTAGCTCAGTGGCAATCACTAATCTCAACCGATCAGTGACGTTAAGCATAGTGCACAGAGGCAGAGAACCTGATGTGTGACCAAAATGGCTATTTATTGCGAGCGTTTCCGTGCTTCGGAGGGCACATTAAGCTGTCGGTCCCGGCTGTTTGTCGATTGACTCAGTCGTTAAAACCAAGTCAGAGGCCATTGTATGGTTTGAAAACTCTGACACCAGGGTTAGCCAAGTTCGCCACTCACTTGACTATACTTACATTATAAGAAGAAAAAGATATTGTGGGGTAGAAACTAACAAATGCGTTACAGGTCTTCCTAACACAGATATCAGTAACTTCTTAACATAAATACATGAGCAATGAACCATAGTTCTAACACGCATGTTTTTAGTGTTATATTTTCTATTGCTACAGTAAATTTTATAATTATCATCCATTATGTTATCAACGTACTCAGGCAATTTATTGTTTAAAAAGTGCCGACCCATTTCCACTATTACAATGACTACAGTGGTGCGTAAAATGAGCGGGTCACCACACCATCCAATAATGAGAATCATCATAGTGTGACCATATCAATACTAATATCATTTATCATGGTCTTTTAATACCGTAATACCGTTGTCGATTATTTTGAGTTGAGTTACAACACTCAGTACTTTATCAAATATTAATTGCTTTAAAGTGCTGTGCTGTCATTGTATTCATTGTTATTGTTTACATCAAACCAAATCAATTGTTCATTCAGTCCTAGCTAAATTTATAAATTATGTAAAAGAGTTTTTATTAATTTGTTTATACCGGGTGGAATTTTGGAATGCCACCTGAAGAAGGGAAAGTACTATTAATAGTGTTGATAGAAAATTGTACTCAAACAAAACATTCCTTTATTTTTGAAAAGAAAATAATCTGCATTCAAGGATTTTCGCAAATTCGCTTACCACACCCGGGAATCGACCCGACTAAAACCTGTAAGAATTACACCCTGACTTTTATTGCATTGATCGTTAAGGTCAATTAGAAGGATAAAATCTATCTAAAAAAACTTGGTAAATTAAATGAAAGGAAAACTTTCATGTGGCATTACAAAATTCCACCCTGTATATTGTGACTTTAAATTAGTGAGCAAAAATTGAGGATGTTAATCAGCCCTCGAAACTGAACAACAAGAAACTAAAGAACACAGATCGAAATATGAAGGAAATGTTTCGCCTCTCTATTCAAAACATATGCGATCTACTGATTTGCCTTTGTATGGGATAAAATACTTTTTTGAGAATTTCAGATAGGTTCTTTGAGGAAAGGTGTTCAGTTTTATGGGGGGGAGTCACCCTCTTAAGGTTCACTAATTAATTTAAAGGCACTCCATATTTTCCCTTCATATATGTCGTACCTATAGGCCTTTATCCCCTTCGTGTTTCGTGCCCCTCGGTGGGGACTTATATGGGCTGTTAAAAAAAAATCTCGTAAAGGAGCAATAGATCGACCTGCACAGAGATAGTTGGCAAGCCTGAGAGTAATATAGGATACTTTTGCATTCGAACGAAGTCGTGGAAAGAATGCGAGTTGCCTTCTATCCACGAAATAAAAAAAGTTAACTGAAAGCTTAAAAATTTGCTGATGTTTCTTGGTTGATTTCGTAATTTCTGAGAATAAAAAGATTTTCCATAAAAAATTACGAACGGAAACCCTGTACGGACCAAATGAATCTTGATTTTTCAAAAATAATAAAACAAATAATGTAAATTTCGTTTGTGATTTCATTTGTACGCAACCTTATCATGTTACATTTCTTGAGAAACATGTACATTTCTTGAGGAAAAGGTAAGTGAAGTGTCTGATATTATGAATCTTGTATTTCGACCACACAACTTTAGTTATGAAAATTCCCAAATTTTTTTTAAAAATGTAGACTTACCGACAAAAAGTCCAAAAACCAAAATTACAGTCATGTTGGAAACCGGAAATTTCATAACACACGGATATTTAATTCACTTATCATTGCACTTCAAATCAGTAGATGTCGAACTCCATAATTTTCCACTTTTAATTTTAAGGCTCACACATTTTTTTCGTCTTTACTTGTATTGTTTAATTTTATTTTAGAACAACGTCACTGAAAAGTTTGTCGCAAGAATACGTTCGCGTTCGTTCTGTGGCTGAGAGACACAGGAGATGTACTCTCCTCGGTAGTCAAAAGCAAACTGCGGCACAGCCTCCCTGTTCCCAACCGCGTTCCCGCCCCTCCCTTTCCTCACCCCTCAGTCGTCCTTATCGCGATCCCATAATTAGATAAATGTCATTGCTGTTGTCTGTGAGTTTTTTGCTTTTTCTCCCCACGAGTTTTGTCGGCCGATGTAATAGACTCCGCGTGACACACTCATTTGGGTAAAATGTGTACGAAAGAGAACGTAGAAATCTCATCTGTCCTTGTATGCGTGAAAAGATTCTCCGAGAGAAAATATGTCTTGTGCGTATTGCCTTGTTTTATGATGCTTCTATCTTTGCTTTTGTATGCTCTGTAGTTGCATTGTTTTGGAAGCGTTCGTCTAAAATGAAATGTTTATTGTGTTCTCAAATTGTTTTTTCTTCCATTTTCTCTTCGACATCGCCATTGCTTTTTATTACATCGCTTATATTGTTCGACTCTCCTTGTATTCAAAGTTTGGGTACCTTTTTTCAGTTGAATGGTCTCTTAGAGATATTGATATTTAGCTTTTATATGTAGGTACCTGTTCTTGTATTGGACTTTCGTCGGTTCTTTCAACTTTTCTTCACGTTCGGGGCCTGATTTAACGGTTGAATGAATTGTATTTTGGAGACCAGAATTATTTGCAAATATACGAATACATATTTGCACTATGAAAACTTAAATGATTTATACGTTGGATCGGGAGTGAAAGAAAAACTTAGAATATGCCAGCTGCCAATTTTTCTCAGTTTTACGGTAGAAGTCATCTGTAATATCATCTGTAATAGTCCTACGTATTACTCATTACTTTTTTTATTATTATAAGATGGGTTAACTCTTGACCTCAATCTTGACCATAAGGTCAAAGATGAGGTCGACGATTGAGCGAGTTAACCCAGAAAATGCCTATAAAGGCACTGGTACTCCCACGCACCGACGGAACACAGCAAGCTGTTTGGCGTCGGGCTTCGGTAGGAGGGTGGTCGCGAACAGAGCCTACCACACCGCATGAGACCATAGGACGACACCTCAGATTCAGAAAAAAATGAGGTGTCGTTGCCTGGGATGGATTACTAGGAGGCAGGTCTCATTTGTGTACTAAATTGTAAGAGACTATTTGATTAATGTTGTATACATATGGTAAAGATGTTCCTGTATATAAATAAATAAAGTCAGCAAGTAGGACACGAGGCTATTGCTGTATCGTAGGTAAAGGTTAACAACCTAATCACCACTATACAATACAATACAATATACTTTATTACACTCCAACACAAATAAGGCACAGTTATATTTTAATACAAACCCGTTATATCAGGGTACAAAAGGCGGCCTCATTGCCGCCTCACTATACTCATGTATCATCTAATAGTCCTTAAAATGAATGGCAATGTGGCTTCAAGTGTTTCTAGAACTACATGACGGTCTGTCTACCCCGAAAGGGATTTTAGGCGTAAATGTAAACAAAGATGGACTACGAAAACCACCGCTATTGTAAACAAAGTACGAATCACGTCAATGACAGCATATATTTGTATACCTACTCTGATATATATACTGTTGTATGTCATTACTATATTATTCGTAAAGCCTATAGACGACGTCTACATTGGTTTAATTTTGAAATAAATATTGAATCAACCAAGTGAGTAACAAAGTGTGTTGATTTTAAATGAATTTGTCAATCGTGACGTAAATTCGCAGCTTTCATTTGGTCCATGAAAGTGTTTAATTTAATAGCGCTCTTAGCCCACTGGTACTCGGTGATCTGAACCGATCAGTGAGGTAAAGTAACGTATACAGGAGCAGAGAATCTAATTAAACCGTGTGGTGATCTGTTGAGAATAACACCACCCCATCTCATTATATTCTTTATTGTACACACATAGTTTGATACTTAATTACTAAAAAATGTTACAAAGGCGAGCTTATCTCTATAAGAGATCTCTTCCAGCCAACCCATCCGGTGTCAGAAAAGCTATAAATTACGGGCACAAGACAGTGTGCATTAATTATAGTAGTTACAAAAATAAGTATTAACAGTTCCTACTAAATTACAAAAATATTCGTGGGTGGCTATCTCTTTCCGTGGGTGTAGTAAGAGGCGACTAAGGAAACACAAATGAGACCTGCCTCCTAGTAATCCATCGCAGGCAACGACACTTTATTTTTTTCTAAATCTAAGGTGTCTTCCTATGGTCTCATGTGGTGTGGTAGGCTCTGTAAAGGGCCGTCTGGTTCGCAACCACCCTCCTACCGAAGTCCGACGCCAAACAGCTTGCTGTGTTCCATCGGTGCGTTGGAGTACCAGTGCCTTTATAGGCATTTTCTTGGTTAACTCGCTCCATCTTCGACCTCATCTTTGACCTTATGGTCAAGTTCGAGATCAAGAGTTAACCCATCTTATAATAAAAAAAAATATATAAAAAAATGTTGCTAAAAGGGCAATATATAACGAGAATTTTCACGCTTCGAACAACACGTAACCGATTGCTTAAACCAAGTTTTGGCAGTTTGAAAACTCTGACACCATGTTTAATCAAGTTCACCACATGCTTGATTATACTTACACGACAAGGAAAGAGCTGTGGTACAGAAAAGCAGCGATAGCCTAGTTAGTAATGAGCCAGATTTGTAACTGGAATGTTTGGGGTTCAAATTCTGGTGCGGGCCTGTACCACTAAATTTGTCTTTTAAGGTTTTACGTAGGTATAGATTTTTCATTAATTATCACTTGCTCAGCGGCATGAAGGAACATATCGTGATGAAACCCGTACCTACGTCCACCAACCCGCATTGTGCCAGCGTGGTGGACTATGGCCTAAATCCCCTTCGTGTTTCGAAGGGAGGTCCTCGTTGGAGAAAAATATGGAGTGGCAAAAAAAAACTTTTTTAAGCTGTTATAAGTTGTCGATTAAAAGTATTAAACTAGCAATGAAATATCGATCAATCAATCCATCACTAAAAATGTTTTCGACAAAACGAACCTTTCTTTCGACAAAATGAACTTTCGCTTTAAAGAACTGTAGACAAAATGTCATCGACAAATCAACATTCGGCTTTCAAGTAGGGACCCGTCCCTACACCTTTTATTTTTGCTGTTTCTATTCCATCTAACATCTTCATCTATACAATTTTTCCCAACCATACTTTCCCCATCCCCCCTTTATTAAACCCTCGTACCTCATATAAAGCTATTAGAGGGTAAGGATTTTCTACACAAGCAATCTCACTCACATAATAGGTCAGATTGATCTACTATTGTCTGGCCCTCTTTCGGAGGGCTCTTGATTCGTCTTATCTGATACGAAGTTTCCCTCTTCAAGTTATTGCTATATTGTAGTCTTTATTAGCAGTGGAGTAAGGACTGTTTTTCTTTGAGAAAGATGGTTGCTGAGTGAAGAGTTGTTAGATTTTGATGTTGTGTTGAAGGTATTTATTAAAAGAAAGGGGTTGTTAGTATTGCTTGGAAATGTTTGAAACGTTTTCTTTATAGAGTATATTTTGTTTACTAGTTACACATTTCTATAATTTCAATTTTAGGAAAAGAATTTTATCCTAGAGATCTTATCCTGGGGTCGTGGGTTCAAGTCCCATTCGCACTGAATATTTTTCCTTCCCTAATTTTTTTTTTAATTTTTTGTATCCCGCTCCCGCAAGAACGTTTCAAAATTAAGGGGAAATATTTTGCCTATCGCGTGTCTCTAAATTAGTTAGCGAACATTAGGAGTTTGAATCAATTAACGGAACTGAACAGCTTTTCCCAAAGAACATAGGTTTAAATATGAAAAATATTTTTAGCCTCTCCAATAAAGTATAAAGTATTTATCTATCTATTTATCTCCAAATAACTTGTGCGATCAGGTGGTTTGTCCTTGTATGGCAGGTCAAACATGTTTTTTTCAAAATTTCCGATGGTTTTCTTTGGGAAAGTTGTTAAACCCTCGCGCGATGTCTGCACATCTGTGTGTAGGATTTGTAGCGCGGCGTAAACAAGCGCGCGACGAGTTTCATAGGAAAAATCACCACTTAACTAATTTTTAATCCTTACCTAATTATCAAACTCACCCCATATATATAAACTATATCAAACTAAAAGAAGATACAGATAGGGACACAGATAGTCTTCAAACTTCAACACCTCTTTTCAAACATTTGAAAATGTATTCGAAAACCTACATCATCCATTTCACCGACACTTTGAATTCAAAAGTTAGAACCCAAAAAATATTAATTCAAAACTGACAGAAATTCAAAACCAGCCAGTATTTTACCATAAATATAGGGAGCCTAACAAACGTAGCATATCCTATCAACGAGTACTAAAAAAAGTGACGATCGCTTTAGAATTCCGAATTTCAGGTACGGCAAAATCTCCTTTGGTGCACGTCCATTGCTCGTCAGAGCTGTTGGTTTTTCGAAACGCTTCTAGCGGTGGAACATGGAATGTTTACACACTTGAAATCCTGGGCTTTCCGACTGACGGCCTGCAGTATATACCTATTGGGTAATGGTTATATGAAAGGCTGACCAGAAAGCTGATTTTATTTTTTCATCTACTGAATAGAAGATATCAGGGACTTTGTTCTCTTGGGAATTTCGTAAAATATTTCTTTACTTTAACAACTCTAAAATCCTCGATCACATCAGCTTCCAAAAAAAAAACGCATCAAATTAGTACAGTCGCTTAGGAGCTCCGATGCCACAGACAGACACACAGACACTTGTAGCCCGCCACGCGCTCTACGGTCACTACGGTAGTTTTTTTTTTTATTTCTATTATGAGATGGGCTAACTTTTGACCCCATTCTTGACCAAGGTCATAGATGAGGTAGACGATGGAGCGAGTTAACCCAGAAAATGCTATTTGAGGCACTGGTACTCTTTTTTTATTATAATCCCACGCACCGACGGAACACAGCAAGCTGTTTGGCGTCGGACTTCGGTAGGAGGGTGGTCGCAAACTAGACGGCCCTTTACAGAGCCTACGAAAGCGCTGTCTTTCGATTCTCATTGGCTCGAATATATTTATGGTATTGATACAAAAAATATTCTCAATAGTCTTTGTTTCGTTTTAACCAACCGGAAGTAAGAATTTTGGCCGGTTTTCAAGCAAAAACTACTAAAATAAAATAGAAAATTGAGCGAGTACTATCCCGCCATTTTGCATCTTGCGAGTGAAAATGAATTTATGAAAATGATTCCAGTAAGGAAAAGGTAAGTGTTTATTCTTAGTATTATACAGGGCTTTAGGTATCTCTCTTTCAACCTCACCGTGGTAAATCAATCCATGAAACTGAACAACTTCCCCAAGGAAAAAAGTTCAAAATACGAAAAAAAAAATTTTGATCTCCCATACAAAATGCGCTATTAGTAGAGTCAGTAAGCGGGAAAAAATGAGTTGAGTTTCGGAAATTGGATTAAAGCAAACCACTTGGTATGGTAGTTTCTTAGGTTAAAATAAGCCGATAAAGATCGGTAGCCCTCGAAAATATCCCCTCTGAACCGGGAGGGGGAGGGTCAAAGAGGTGCTCCGCCCGGCGTTACTTCAAAAAATATTACCACTCATTTGTAGCTACCCGGTTTAGTTTGGTATGGTTTTCGTATAAATCAATAACGAGGAATTCATTTCTGGTATTTATTTTACACATATGTGCAATGGTTTTTTAAATAATCGCAAAAATATAAAATTGTAATCACAAAAAAAAACCTTTCGCAGCCTATATTTTTTTATTTAAGAGACATATAAGTGTTAATAAAATACTCAAATGTAGCCTGTTTAATATTAATTTATAAAAATATAACTTAAGTAGGGGTTTTCATACAGAAATTTTGGACGTTTTTTGGACGTTTTTCGTATGGGAACCCCACTGTAGTTCAGGTTTTTAATTTTATTTATTATATTTTACGATAGTTACTATCAAAATACGTATTTCCTGAAAATTTGGACACGCTGTCTATAATAGTTTGAAAGATAGAGGGCTGCGACTGAAACACCAAATGTACATATCAATTAAATGGACGCCCTATAATTCTTTCCCATGAGAACTCCGTGTCACCACATTTAGGTAAGTTTCCAAAATATCTGAAGATCATCTATGCAAAATTTTAAACTTACAGCTTCAATAGTTTTTATTTTGCGTGGAAATATTTGAAAATTGTATTTTTTTACCCACTGAAAAAAATAAAAAAAAACACAAAATAACAAAATTAAAAAATATATTAAAAAGCAAATAAACGCTTCGGTATCATAAAAATGACCAGATCATAAAATTATTATATGATTCAAATAAAAAAAGATTCCTTCTTTCAAATAATCCGTCCGCCGCATCGGGTTCTACATTTTTTCGTGTCATATTTCTGTATGAAAACCCCTACTTAAGTAATGTTTTTATAAATTAACATTAAACAGGCTACATTTGGGTATTTTTTTAACACTTATATGTCTCTTAAATAAAAAAATATAGGCTGCGAAAGGTTTTTTTTTGTGATAACAATTTTATATTTTTGCGATTATTTAAAAAACCATCACACATATGTGTAAAATAAATACCAGAAATGAATTCCTCGTTATTGATTTATACGAAAACCATACCAAACTCAACCTGGTAGCTACAAATGAGTGGTAATATTTTTTGAAGTAACGCCGGACGGAGCACCTCTTTGACCCTCCCCCTCCCGGTTCAGAGGGGATATTTTCGAGGGCTACCGATCTTTATCGGCTTATTTTAACCTAA
The DNA here is from genome assembly GCA_949987775.1 of Aproaerema taeniolella. Taxonomy (NCBI): domain Eukaryota; kingdom Metazoa; phylum Arthropoda; class Insecta; order Lepidoptera; family Gelechiidae; genus Aproaerema; species Aproaerema taeniolella. The sequence continues at coordinate 1,822,868 of OX465255.1, read as the reverse complement.
GGAATAATCATCCCAAGTGGTTTGATTTAATCCAGTAGAAAAATGTGAATCTGCTTAATGACTCTACTATATATGCTGATGAAGTTTGTATGGGAACTCAATTTTTTTTTTTTTTCGTATTTTGACCTAAGTTCCTTGGGGAAGTTATTCAGTTTCATGGACTGATTAACCACCCGAGAGGTTGAAAGAGAGATACCCAAAGCCCTGTATATCAATTTACTGAAGAAATAGCCCTCTTTTTTCGTCGAGGGTAACACAAACAAAAAAGCTCGCTTTTCCCAGAAGATACAAAATATTGATTCTGGATTTTAATTAGGAACGCAGTTAACATTTTAATTATAGAGATACAAGGGATTCTTACGGAAATTAGTCGCTAATGAGGTAGAAGGGTTCCGTCTAATTAGAGTATCAGGTCGTAACGCTTCGTCCGTGACGGTAGGTAATTAGAAAAAGGTATTTTGTTTGAATTTTTGAGGCTCGTACCTAATACAAATTCGAAACTCCTCTAAATTAAACCTTAGCTGTGATACGTGATCAAAATCTGTAAAAAAATATTGTTTACCATTTAAAAAAAATTAATCATCATCATCATACTCAGCCCACATCAACCCACTGCTGGGTATAGGCCTCTTCTCTGTAGCGCCAATCGTCACGGTCCTGTGCTAACTTCATCCATAGAGGTCCCGTCAATTTGACGACATCGTTTGACCATCGGGCTGGCGGTCTGCCCACTGGCCTTGTCGCTCCCTTTGGCCACCATTCTGTGACTGCCTTGGTCTTCCAAGGCATACTGTGAAAGTCAGTCACAGGGACACAAGTGTTTTGCTGTACTGTGGGCGAAAGGCTAACCACCTAGCCCTTTCATCACTATATATCATGTTTGATCTGATAACCCTCTGAATTTATGAATTTATGTTCTGAACCGTGGCGTGAGCGTATGTAATGTGGATAATAATGAGTATGCACTGGGACTTCTTTGCTGGACTATTTCTTTGTTAAACTTCCAGTCGAGGAAAACTATATTCATGAGTTTTAATTATTGTCAAATATCAATATGTTTGACTGTTAGTTCATCTTTAAATAAATATATAATTTTAGCTATCAACAGACAATCTTATTGAAGGATCCAAGTGAACTCATTTCGTGCATTTGAATATTTAAATCCATTGTTTCGAACGATAGATTCTAAAAAAGGAGGGAAAAGTATTTTTGGATCCATCAAGGAGCTATCCAATGGATTCAAGAGGACGGAGTGGAGTCCGCTAAGGTAGCGAACACATGACTGAATTTACGGTTTTTGGTTATGGTTTTTGTTTATAGAAATCAATTAGTGCAAAAAAGAAATAAATAGAAAGATATATATAAAAATAATAAAGAAAGATTGTGTGTTCCGCACACTATTCCATATTCTTGACATTCTTGAATTTTTTTATTGTAATTTTTATTATAATTTATAGACATTTTATTTTATAATGAAGGAACTTAAAAATAACCACTGTTTCAGCGGACTAAGAAGCCTTTTACAACCTCTTATGAAGCTCTCATTTGGAACATAGGTTACATCCCTCCACTTTTCGTGATTAGAATAAAATTCTAACTGATTTTTCACAAAAATATGCTTCAAAATATTTTCTGCATTAATAAAAGTTATTTAATAAGAAATGAGAAAAAAATTGAAATATTTCGGTTCATCAACTAAACAAAAACTCTTTGAAACACATAATATACCTAACTTTTGAAAGGCAAGGCCCACATAAAAAAACAAATAAATTTTACTTTACATTTATCTACCGTACTGGAAGTGTATGAAAAGCTTTTGTATTTCATATAAAAAGTTTCCGTCAGGCTCTAGTTTACATAGAGATGCGAAAAAAGTAGCTGTGATAAAGTACTTTCATTAACTTTATGGGAAAATCAGATTTAACTTGCATTACCTTTAAGGGATCTGCATTTATTATAGTTTTCAGAACTAATGGCACCTACCTTTTTGTTTCAATCTCTTGTTACATATTAGATATTAAACATTTTGTATCAACTGCATTGAACAAATAAACTATTATTTATTTATTTATTCTTTCTTATCGGGATTTGTTTCCTGTGGGAATTTGGGAGAATGTAGCCTTGTGTTATTCTGATGTCCTAGCTATATTGTCGCAAATTTCATCAAAATCTCTTCAATAGTAAAAACGTATCTCTTTAGTAGTAAACGTAATCTCCTTAGTTCTTTCACGTAAAAACGTGAAAGAGTAAAAAACATCAATACATCCTAACCACCTTTACTTTTACTTTCAAGCAGGATTGGCTTTACGCTCGCGACTACGTAGGCGTATAGGTTTTAATTTATATTTTGCAATATTTTTTCATTTTCACTAACAGGTACTGATATAAGGTTAGGTTTTGTATTTTAAAACTAAACACATCAACACGGTCTAGGGATATTGCACGATTTTTCATACAAAAGAGGTCTGTTTGAGAAGCTATAACATAAGAATGTAATTTTCAAACGAGTAAGTGCTAAATCTGAATTTTCAATTCTAGTCAATAAGTTTTGTTTTACTTGAAATTTGTGAAAACGTGACGAAAATGCAAAAAAAAAATGCGGAAATTCGACCATTTTCATACAAAAAGCAGGCAAAAAGTGCATTTTCGTTTTCGTTTCCGTCACGTTTTCACAAATTTAAAGTAAAACAAAAATTGACTAGAATTGAAAATTCAAGTTTAGCTCTTGCTCGTCTGAAAACTATAGCCCTCCATGTATCTCGAGTATGCTATTATAGTTTCTCAAACAGGCCTCTTTTGTATGAAAAATCGTGCAATATCCCTAGACCGTGTTGATGTGTATATAATTTTTGGCACCCGAACGGGTCTCGCAAAAAATCTTGATAACCGTTGTAATCCGGCGATACAAGCTATGCTTTACTAAGCATAGCTTAGTAACAACTGTTTACCCACAATTTGTATGCTCTTTGTAATAAATTTGATTTGATTTGAGGTACTAGTTACAAAATACTAGTTAGTCAATATGAACCACCCCAGCTCTATCTAAAGCTGTATCTGATTTGCCGTCAGCACCTGGGTAACAACACAAATCCTTACTTACGTTCATTCTGTGAAGCCTCCATAATGCCACAGACAGGAGCCTGTATTATTATTGCCATCTCTAAGGAGAAATAACAAGAATTCGTATCTTTAAGGAATTATTTAGAAACATTCGTTAACGATGTCATTTTGGAAGTTTTGTTAAGGATTTTTTGCGGTGAAGTGTTATTAGGCATTATTTTAAATCGACCTTGACAACTTTAAGTGACTGTACTAAAGATCTCCTACTTTTTTTAAAATAATTTTGGGAAAGAAAAATTACATTTAATTGCTTATATCTTTTCGGCTAAATATAAAGCTAAGAACCATCACAATCACGTCAGCTTTCAAACAAAATAAAACGGGCAAGTGCGAGTTGGACTTGCGCACGAAGGGTTCCGTACCATTACCTACAAAACCGGCTAAGTGCGAGTCGGACTCTATAAAAACCATTATCTCTATAAAAACGGCAAAAAAATCACGTTTGTTGTATGGGAGCCCCTTAAATATCTCATTATTTCTACTGTTTAGTATTTTTTGATATAACAGCAACCAAGTACATTATCTGTGAAAATGTCAACTGTCTTACTGTCACGGTTCATGAGATACAGCCTCGGACAGACTTTCTTTAAAAACGAGCAAAAAAAATCACGTTTTTTGTATGAGAGCCTCCTTAAATATTTATTTTATTCTGATTTTAGTATTTTTTGATATAGGGCACATAGAAATACATCATCTGCGAAAATTCCAAGCGTCTAACTATCACGGTTCATGAGATACAGCCTGGTGACAGACGGACAGACGGACGGACACGGACAGCGGAGCCTTAGCAATAGGGTCCCGTTTTTTCGGGTTTGAAACCCTAAAAATCACAGATTTCGTGCCTCACATGGCTATCGAGCACTTGGAAATGAATCTACGGAATTCGAAAAAATTATTGTCGCTAAGCGACGAGAAAGTCGGGATAAGGAAAAAGTTACAAAATAAAACTACAACGTTGAATGATAATTATTTTATTCTTATATTAACATAAGTATCTTCGAGTATCCTCTGCGAAATATGAAGTCATAAATATCATGTGAAAAATGTCGTTCTGACTTTTTTCAAAAAGTTTAGGTTAGGTTAAGTACATTTTTTGGAATTCCGTAGATTTTTTTCCAATGTGCTCGATACTTGTGTGAGGCACGAATTTCAATTTTTCGTCGTACGATGTTCTGACAGTTGTGACAATTGTACTATTTTGTCATCATTTGACATCTTATTCACTATTCGTTTTCTGTCAAATCCTTAAAAGAACAACGCAGATCGATAGTCGGATTATCAGATTATTTTAAGTCAGATCGATGTATTTTTACTAGATCAACGGAACTTTTTTTGACAGTTAAATAATTATGCATCCAAAGACTTGATGCCCGTACACGCATAACGATACCTAGTTGGAGAGCAGCAGCTCATGTACGACGGTGATAGCGCGCGTAATGCTTTGCGATCCTATTTCAAAATGTCAACATCGACAACGCCAGAGGGCGAGCAAGCCTTTGCGTGGGGCCCTCGCGCAATCAAAGTGAAGTTTCAGCATCAGCCGAGCGGCGCGCCGCAAGAGTTTGTCGCCATCGTGCTCGAGCTGCAGGAAAATTCTTAAGCTACCTTTCAACGCTACAAACGTTACAGGAAAAGTACACACAGCAGCACGTCAACCTTGTAGACCTTGACGTTGCCCTTATCTCGTTCGTAACTGAAAAAAAAATGAAAATGAAAATTTATTTATTTCTAGAAGTAATTTTTACATTTTCACTTGAGGCCAGCCCAGTAAGCATTAATCTGCTTGTGTTGGGTGTGCCTCGCACAATCCCAGTTTAAATAACAAAATTTCTTAAACAAAACATAAATATATCTAAATTTACTTAAATCAAAGTGTGTGCAGATGTGTATGTGTGTACGTGCATGTGTGTGGGTGTGTGTGTATGTGTGTGTACTACGTAGTAAATCGGTAATCTGGCGTGCTTCTTTTTCTTATTATATACCTACATCAAGTGTGTGGTGAACTTGGATATACCTCTATCATATACCTATTTCAGAGTTTTCAAACCGCACAATGCCTTGGACTTGGTTTTAACGACTGTAGTCAATCGACAACAACAAAGACCGACAGCTTAACGTGCCCTCCGCAAAGCACGGAAATACTCGTGAAAAATTTCCACTTCGGTCACTCATCAGGTTTCCTGCCTCTGTGTACGCTGCTTAACCTCACTGATCGGTTAAGATCAGCGAGCGCCACTGGGCCAAGAACGGTATAAACCTAATGTGCTGCTGTCTATACAATGAACGTACTAAAATTAATATGACTTTTATGCGAGCCTTAGAGGGGGAAATTTAATAAAACAGGAATTCGTATTACAAATCCGCAAGACAGCTCCAATACATATTGAAACGGCTTCTTATGGTAATCCGTGTCAATGGGCATAATTTTCGCTTTATACATCTCAGAAACGAATGACACGAACAAATCAAGGAATTATTAGAAATATTCTTGGTATTATTGTGCCTACTTGGCTTATTGTTGCGCGATTTTTTTGAAGTAGGGAATGTTATTGTTTGGGGAATATAATAAAACACATATGAACCTGTTGGTGGGTCTTTTGAAGGGGTGGTGTGGGTGGTCAGGCGTCTGGATTTACTCGTTTTCATACCTATTATTTTGTGTATGTATGTAAATCCTTTATTGTACAACTAGCTTTCCGACAGCGGTTTCGCCCGCGTGGACTATAGGTTACATCGTGCCCAGCTGTGAGATAAAATGTAGCCTATGTCCTTTTCCAATGTCTAATCTATCTCTGTACCAAAATTCATCAAATTTATAGGCACGCGCCGCCGCCGCCGGCACCGCCGCAACCGCTATGTCCCTGCATTTTATATCTGTCATATCTTCGAAAATATTCATTAAAACTACATGCTGTAAGAGCCATATTGATCTATAAATAATGCACAATATATTTAAGGTACTTAATAAGATAAGGATTAACTCTGTATTGCTTAAAATCGCTTCGTAAATAAGTCACTATTTCTTGTGAAAAGTAAAGGATAATAAATTGTAATTATTTATGTAAAAATTACAAAAAAATATATCATAACTGGCTTATATTTTAAGGTCTCTTTTCAGGGGTAATTTAAATATAAATTGGGCATATTTGTTCGTGTTTATGCCTGTCTAAAGTGCCCCAAAATACAAAGAAAAGTGTGAACTTTGGCTCTATAAGGCGCATATGATGATTATTGACCCTAATAGCCATAAATAGATCATAATTTTCAAGCGACAATTGAACAATTGCCAGAAATGTGTGTGGGTTTGTCATAAACAAGTAAAACAAGAGGATGTTGAGAATTTTGTGAATATGTAGAGTCACTGTCAATCATAACTCTTTGGCCCGTATTATAGAACGCGACTCAGACTCTGATCTATATTGAAGTAGCAGTCGTCTTTGTCAATTTTGACAGTGAGAGAAAGAGACAATCGATACTTAAGTGAAAAAATGAAAAATAGTTTATTTTTGTTTACAGAGTATTGTAGGTAGCTCAGTGGATGAAGCCTCCTTTTAAGCTAATAATGTGCCTGTGCACGACGGAATAGTACAATAGCCTTAAAATTAGGATAATTTCATTGAATTAGGTAATGATCTAATGATCTAGGGTATAAATAAGTAAAATCATAGCATTTGTAGCTTATTTAGAATATTTTAGGACATTAATTACGTATTAAGTATTAAAAAGAACATTTAATATTCCCCTTAAGAAGTGTATTCGCCTTAACGAATAGGGAAACAGGTAGAACATTCGCGAACCTTTATTTTTTACTACGCAAAGTCGAATTTTCCGGAAAAATTTGTGAGTGCGAGCGAGATAGTTGCGCACTATTGTGTGTGATAAAAAAAGACAGATGTATAAACAAAACAATTGAATGTTCTGGAAAGTTTATCTAGAAAAATAGAATACAAATGTTAGAAAGGGACAGAGGAGGGTTCGGAATCACATAAAATCAGAGCAAATCGGGATTTTAACACAGTCTAAGTAAAGTCACAAGCGACAACACAGTGAGATACATGGAAAAATAAGGAAAGAAGATCTCAAGAGTGTTTAGAGTCCTTCTCTCGCCCTCTGTGTGTGAAATCAGTATTCGGCGTGTTTCATTTCCACGTAGACCCCGACCTGCTGGAATAGTAACCACAGGAGTCTCTTCAGAAAATCAAAGTGTACGCGGCCTGCCACGACTTCGTCGTCCATTACTGAGCTATCAAGGAAATAGACCGCGTACAGTGCCTGTACCAGGAGACTCCGCTCTTCCTAAACATAAATAAACTTTTTTAAGTATAGACCAAGACTTGATTGAGTCTCCTTCTGCAATAGGGAATATGCATGATTTTTTTTTCATCGCATTGATTAACAAAATATGAAAATACCGTAGTTGAGATGACAAAAAGTGAAATTAAAATTAAAATCGGCCAAGAAATACGGCCGATATACGCATTTAAAACTATTAATTACGCACCGATTAGACAGAGAGATCCGACATGGACTGTGACGTCACATGTCACTACGTCCATATAAACTCCGTGTTAAATTTCGTTTTGCTAGAAAGAGATAGAAATAAATCTTCGATGGCTTATATAATTAAACTGTTTATTACATGAATGAGGATTAATTTTTAAATTTAAAATAATCATGCATATTCCCTATTGTGTAATCCTTCTGTAGACCTAATATTAATACTGTAATTTACATGAAACCTCTAAGCTCCGAGTTTTTATCAACAAAATAAACTTTCTTGTTCTGTTTAACGAATCATTATTTCCTTAAAAAAATACAGGGTGTAAAAGAGAGCTTACCAAACTTAAAACCCTGGACTGAGACAATCATTCTGAATGATTTTCCGATGGAATTTTACTCCGGAAAATTTTCATTTTTTTTTCATGTTTTTTATTATTTTCATCTTACAATTGTTATTATTCAATCGAATAATCTCTATGTTGCAATAAAAAACAATCATAACAACGTAAAACACGAAAACCAGCAATGTACATCGAACTCCGATAACAGCGCGGCGCGGGGGGATTGCGCGCGGGGCGCGGTGTAGCGATACGTTGCGTAGCGCCAAAGTAGGTAAATAATGAAAACTTCTTAACATAACGTTTCTGGGAAAAAACAATTACTTATAGCTGATGATAGCTATGGGTAGACTCTACCATTTAAGTATTTGCTAAGCTGTCGTTTACAACCTGTATAACATGTTTGTGTTTTATAGAAAATACAAATTACTTTCGTTCAACATTTAGTTAGGTTAGGTTAGGTTAGGTAACCCATTCTTATATACAAATACAAAAATCTTTACTTTCTTGAATCAGTTTTACAATAGTGGATTGCTGGGTACCCGCACTTATCTAAGTATCTAATAAGAGGATTCCCGGGATTTCGTTTCCGTAAGAATTTCGTAGATACGTGCGTTATAAACGGAACTCTTGCGCCAAATTTCAGCTTCTAGGTCCAAGGGCTTGGGCTGAGCGTTAATGGATCAGTGCGTGAGTCAGGATGTTAAACGCTACACACTCAAAGGCCCACACTAAGGTTTTCCCTTAGAATAGCTGTCCGCCTGGGACTTCGTTCCCGTGGGAATTTAAGAAAATTATGTAGCTCATGTTCATTAGGGATAAAGTAGCATTCTAATAGTGAAAGAATTTTTGAATTCGGTCCAGTAGTTTCGGAGCCTGTTCAATGCAATCAAACAATCAAATATTTCCTCTTTATAATATTAGTGTAGCTTTCTATTTTTTTTTACTTTTTTTTTACCAGCCCATATACGTCCCCACCGAGGGGCACGGGCCTCCTTCGAAACACGAAGGGGATATAGGCCATAGCTTTCAAAAATGAATTTTCTTGGACGGACGGGTTTCATCACGATGTTTTCCTTCACCTTTAGGTTTAAAGATCTTTCTTATTCAAGACATGGCGTCACTTACATAAGAAACCACAAATAACATGTTTATGCAGTTATAAGGCCGTACAAAAGTTAATAACTGGGTACAATACCTACATCAAAATTAACATTACACCAAATTTACATTTTGAGCTACATAAGCAGTTAGTTTTGCCTTAAAAACTCGATCTGAGTCAATATTTTTTAAGTCAGAAGGTAGATGATTAAAAAGTTGTGCTCCCTCGAAAGTAAACATTCGCTTACCATAATTGGTTCTAATTTTTGGTGTAACAATATAACTACCGCGTCGTGTTACCCGCTTCATAACGTGTTTTGCTTGTGTGAGGGAGATAGATCTGTTTATTAAGTACTTTTCGAACCAGTATGCAGGTGTGGTAAACATATAGTTGCCTAATGCTCATGAGACCGGTTTCTTTGTAAATCTTGAGCAAGTGATAATTAGAAATCCGTAGATAAATCCAAAAAGACGAATTCAGTGGTACAGGCCCGCACTAGGATTAGAACCCGCGACCTTCCGATTACAAGTCTAGCTCATTACCAACTGGGCTATCAACGCCACTTTCTATTACTTTTTAATTAATACAGAGTTTTAGTCTACCTATTTCATGCTAATTACATGTTCTATTGAATTTTAATAACTAACTAGAACCTAGTAACAAACACCGTAAATTTTCAACGTCCAATTATAACCGTCCATGTATAGGTATCAAATTTAATTGGCCACTATTGATACATAAATTCTGAAAACGAAAATAGGACCATTTCTAACTCCATGTTTCAACCGCCATATTTCAAATTTGGCATTCGCCCGTTGTTATCTGGGACCATTTATTATGCACCGGAATCGATATGCCGCAATTAGGCCAACATTTCATAACATTCCCACTAGCTGTCACGAAGACCCATGTTATGGAACATTTGTGAGCAAAATATGAGACTTCACTCATGTAGGGTTTCAATTATTTCTGTTATTCACGCGAAGTCTCGTGAATTGGTAGGTTTTTTATTGTAAATACGGGACTTCGTGGATTTGGACTTTTCATGTCGATTTTAGTGTGGAAATGTTTAACATTTCAGTCGGCCACGTTACGTTGGAATAGAAACGCGGGTAGTTGTAGCATAGTAATTTTGTCAACAAAGACCAATAACTCTAGCCACATACAATTATTAATGACTAGCATTCCGCTCGAGACTTCGTTCCCATGGGAATTCGGGAAAATTATGTAGCCTATGTTACTCAGGAATAACGTAACATCCTAATGGTGAAATAATTTTTGAAATCGGTCCAGTAGTTTTTAAGTTTTTTCGTTACATACAAAAATACAAATCTTTCCTTTTTATAATATTAGTGTAGATGTCAATTTTAACTTCCGACCAAAAAGAAAGGGGTTATTTACAAGTTTGACGTGTGTATCTGTAGTCATAGACACATACGTCAAACTGCTAACACCCCTCTTTTTTGTCGCGGGTAAAAAATTTAACCAAGAACCATCTCGATTAGGTCAGCTTTCAAACGAAAAAAACACGCCTCAAATCGGTCGATACTACAGACAGACACACAGAGACACACGTCAAATTTATAACAGCCCTTTTTTATGCCGGGGGTAAAAACGAAAAATATTGAGCGTTATCTAGAGAATGAAGATAAAAATGTAGGAGTCTAGAGATAATTTTAAAAAAGAGCTTTCATTTCAAAACCTTTTACAAGTGTAGACGATATTATAACGCTGAAAAAGAAACGGACAATTAGGAAACATAAAAGCAATTTGTATTCAAATATTTTAACATTAACAAAAAATTAACGGGAAATGTTTGGTTTTTTATTTTTTTAATAATAGGTAAGTATCTAAAGTGTAAAAAGTTCCATGCCCATCATTCAGATTGAATATTTCACGAACTGCTGTAAACATACGTAGGTACATAAGCTCACGCCTTAGTCCCATTGGGGTAGGCAGAGATCACAGGTTGCTACTTGCTACGATCCAAACAAACCTCTTTCGCTTCCTCTACTTTCATAATTCGCTTCATACATGCTCTTCGGATTCAGGTACTCCTAACATGGCCTTTTCTGAGTACATCACCAATTTAGCGGTGATAGCCCAGTTGGTAAATGAGCCAGACTTGTAATCCGAAGGTCGCGGGTTCAAATCCTGGTGCGGGCCTGTACCAATAAATTCGTCTTTTCGGATTTATGTACGGATTTTTAATTATCACTTGCTCAACTGTGAAGGAAAACATCGTGATGAAACCCGCCCGTCCAAGAAAATTCATTTTCGAAAGACGAGTGGTCCACCAACCCGTATTGGGCCAGCGTGGTGGACTATGGCCTAAATCCTCTTCGTGTTTCGAAGGGAGGCCCGTGCCCCTCGGTGGGATGGGCTGGTAAGAAGATGTTCGTCTAGGGCACCCTCTTTCCGACCGTTCCAATATTGCTGTAAACAACGGCAATAATTTTAGACATTTTGTGAACTCATTCACTGCCCAATACGAGTATATTCGAGCGATTCAATATATTTTGGTATCCAGTGCTACAGTAGCGTAGCTCAGAGGGAGCAAAATTGGATGTTACTCAAAGACACCCATGACCCGATAGCGAAAATCTGCTTTTTACACAAACATTGTCTCGACCGGGAATCGAGTCCAGAACCCGTCAATCAAGAGGTAACGTCTCGATCACTCGAACAAATCCGCCGTATAAATTGTACAGTTCATTTTCTAAATCTATCTTAAGCATATCTTCTTTGTATCAAGTGTGGCGAACACTAACATGTGAATAGAAGAAATCCTATTCGTGCAAATAAAAGGCGTCTGTACTACGTAAGGCATGTTTTCAATTAAAAACTTCAATACTCGTTCTAACAATTTCTATACAAAATAAGGGGGAATACAGATGATATTCCCGTAGTTCCTTTTGTCGACGTGACGTCACTCGGCTGCAGCGCGTTTGTAGTCAGCTGACAGTGGCGGCAGGAAATGAGAAGTGGCCGCAAACACAGTCTATAAATCGAGGAAGTGGTAGGATATCTTTGTGAAGTAATATTTATTATAATTAATAGTATTTACCCTTTAAAATAGCATTTTACCCACAAATAAGTTAAGGGCTACAATCAACTCAAGGTTAGAAGAGAGGTAGCACTGGTTTTTTTTTTAAATTAGTATAAGAAAAACTTAGAATATGCCAGCTGCCTACTCTTCCCAGGTATACAGTAAAAGTCTGTAAGTGCGATCCGAGGGTTTTGCTGTAAAAACTGATCACCTCTCATCCATAAAGATAGACATATTTCACTGTTCTCTGAGTGAATTCACAAAGGTGGCACTAGCTGTAGAGCCATACAGAATATAGTAGTTTTTTTTGACCAGCCCATGTACATCCCCACCGAGGGGCACGGGCCTCCCTTCGAAACACGAAGGGGATTTAGGCCATAGTCCATCCCGTTGGTCCAATGCGAATTTCGAAAATGAATTTTCTTAGAATGTAGTAGTTATTTTATTATAAGTTCTTATCCTTTACTACCGCATTAGGGAATATCACGGTCTCGGAAATAACTTAATAAAATTTTACTATAATTTTTGCACTACAGTATAACATTTGGTCAGGTAATAAGTCAAAAAAAACATTAAATTACATACGCTAACGCCTGTAATCCCATACGGCGTAGGCAGAAAACCCTCGCGTCCCTAATAACTGACTTTTACAGTATGCCTGGGAAGAGTTAGCACTTAGTGCTTTCTAAGTTTGTCTATAACTTCCAGTTCAGCGTGGAAAAAAAAATCATTTCTATTTGCCCAATGCCTCGATACCAACTCGTAAAAAAATATCTGTATTGTGTTTGGTCGTTTAGTGTCAAAGGTCAGCTAAACTGTCAGTCTGCCTATCCCACTTTCAAGCGGGACATGTTTTGAAATAGAGCGTCCAGAAGCAGGGAAATGGGTTCATTAAAACCTGACAATAATCCAATTTAATTTGAGCTTTGTCAACTTATCCATAGCAACTTTGATTTCTCGTCCTACATCTTAAGTATATTATTTCTGTATTAATGAATTGTACTTTATGTAAATTGTTGCTTTAGGGGTGAAAACAACTTATTTAAGTCCCGAGACGGGGTTTGGTGACCGAGCGTAGCCGCTCCGTAGGCAACTTCAGACCTACTTTCCGAATATGTGTAATGAAAAGTCCTTTTTTTACTGACTTCAAAACATAATTGGACTGTATGTTACCTTCAAGTTTGTTACACGTTAACTACGGCTGTTTTACAAAATGTCGGCTGTTTACAAAATGTTTGTTTTTGGTCGAAAGAATATACCCCAGAAGTGGTCCCATACAAACTAAAAGTTCAATAAATATCCACGTTACAAACGTAAGAGTCAATCAACTTCAAACTCAATCGTATATTATCAGCAGATAACCATTCAGACAATAAAATATTTTTTTAAATTGGTCAACAATTGACGGAGTTATCGCAAAACAAGCTAAGAAAAAAAAGAAACAGTAGAATTGAGAACCTCCTAAACTTTTTTTAAGTTAGGTAAAAGCGTAAGTACTCCTGGCAACACTTTATTTTATTACGTCTGAATTTACTTAAGTTTAAATTGGAACTCTCACCGTCTCACCTGCGAAGTTTCTTGGTTAATAACAATAATAACAGAATCAGCGTCGCGGGATCAATGCAAATTTTCGCTGATAACCGAAACTTTCCTCGGAGCTACTGTTTGCATCGAGATGAGGGTCACTGACCTCTCACAACTGCTCGACTGTGATGCTTTGAACTTGGGAACGTCTACCACGAGTTTATCCATCCATCGGGCCCCGATTCTGAAACGAAAAGTTGTGTGTCGATGAAATGGTCGCCATTTTATCCGTTCAGGTGGCGAAATGGAGAACTATCCAAATTTCATGCATCTAATGACGACTGCTTTGACTGGTAGCGCCACTGGTTATCAGCAAGTATATGAAAATTAAATAGTTTTCAATTTCGCCACCTGAACAGATAAAATGGCTTCCATTCTATCGGCACACAACTTCAGTTACAAAATTGGGGCCCAGGACGTCTTTTTTAGTGACGTTTCAATGGTAGTAGAATGACAATGATTGACCATTAACATATTCAAGTGGTGAAATTAAGAGCTATCCAAACCATATACATTTGATTACAACCACCCCGACCAGCAACGCCACCGCCAACCGACCGTTATGTCGCAAACTACTTAGCAACACAACATTCAGTTGGCCGTGGCATCGTCAGTCAAAGCAGCCGTCATCAAAGGTATGAAAGGATAGTTTCGCCACCGGACTGGATAAAATGATGACCGTTGTCATTCCACAGCTATTGAGACGCCATTAATTAGTGGAATCTGGAATCGTAAGTCTGGCGCAGAAAGAAAAAGTAAAATAAGTTTGTAGTTAAAATAATACCAATTTGGTAACCTCTACACTTCAGATGGCTTTCCTAATTCGTCAGACTAACAAAAACAGACACAAAATTGATAAAAATAAATTAATATGTATTGTATCGAGAAAACCCTGCGACAAAAACCAATCAAATCAAATCAATCGTTTATTTGTTAGAATATATGTCATTTACAATTTAGGATGATGTCAAAACGTTATATTTGTTAGGTCACAATATATTCTACCGAAGAATTCGGTGTACAAATTTTACATACCATTTTGTCAATTATATCATACTAGGTTTCCGCCCGCGGCTCCGCCCGCGTCGACTACAGGTTATATAATGCCCAACTGTGGGATAAAATGTAGCCTATGTCCTTTCTCACGCTTTAATCTATCTCTGTACCAAATTTCATCAAAATCGGTTCAGTAGTTTAGAAGTGAAAGACGGACAGACAGACAGATAGAGTTACTTCCGCATTTATAATATTAGTATGGATTATAATCTTATGTTATCTTTGGATCTAGTGTTGTGAAGCAAACTATTCTTAACCGTATAAAAACACTTGTCCAGAATGTCCAATAACTCCCAAGTGAGCTAAGAGTTATAATATAAGTAAACAAAACTCATGGTAGAGTTGCGAGATTGTGATAGCAAACTTTGTCAAATGATGTCACTATTTTAGAATTAAGACCCAGACCCCAGACAACTTATGGCGACTTCGCAACAAAATTGTAATACGCGTACATAACTTTATTAATATCTGTCACAATCACAATCTTTGTACAGACAGCAGCACGTCAGATTACCCACTTGTACTACAAAAGCCAAGTCTATTACGAGGCAAGGGCGACATCAAGGTCAACATATGTAGTCTGATGTGCTGCCGTGTGTACTTTGTACCTCTCCTATTTATATTGGAAAATCTTTGTTGGGTCTTTGTTGAGAATCGGTAATTGCTGACTACTAAGAAAAGATAAAAACGTATTAGTCACCGACTTCAATCCCAACAACAGTTCGCACAAAGTACGAGTAGATAACTAGTATTTTTTGCAGACTTATATGCCTATTAACAGATAACCAAAAACGTAAATGTCACTTAATTATTTAGATGATGTTCTGGTTTGTAGTATTTCTTCTTTTTGTTGATTTTTTTTAAAGCGCTGAATCATTTTCGATAAAATATATATGGGACCACCTCTGGAGTATACTCCTTCGAACAAAAAAATATTTTAAAAATCGGTCCATAATTGGCGGAGAAATCCGTGAACATACATTATAAAAAAATACATACAGTCGAACATAGACCCTCCTCCTTTTTTGAAGTCGGTTAAAAAGTAAATATGAAAGGCTTTTAATTAGCTAGTAAAATCTTAGATATTTTCCCTATGAAACTGAACAACTTTCCATGGGATACCGATTGAAAATAATTTTAAATTATTTTTAAAAACTTATGTTTCCTAGAGAACGTTGTTCAGGTTGGTAGGCTGATTTCCATCCTACATTTTCACCAGCAAATTTTAAGTCACCTAATATAAAATCCATGACTCCATTTCCTTTACCCAAAAGTTGCCTGGAAGTGATCGTTATCTTACAGTACAGTTGCCGTTTTGTACTAAAATATAGCTACATTTACTAAGTTTCTCTTGTGCTATACGTATACATTCGTTAATTCAGCGCAAATGAGACTTGTCACAGACAATTCTCCGGTTCATGTCTTCGAGGTATGATTTGATAAATCATTTTAGTGTGTAAAACTTGTATATAAAATTTAATATAAGTTTTTTTTTTTACCAGCCTATATGCGTCCCCACCGAGAGGCACGGGCCTCCCTTCGAA
This sequence comes from Aproaerema taeniolella, assembly GCA_949987775.1. Classification (NCBI taxonomy): domain Eukaryota; kingdom Metazoa; phylum Arthropoda; class Insecta; order Lepidoptera; family Gelechiidae; genus Aproaerema; species Aproaerema taeniolella. The sequence continues at coordinate 1,806,575 of OX465255.1, read as the reverse complement.
ACACGAAGGGGATTTAGGCCATAGTCCACCACGCTGGCCCAATGCGGGTTGGTAGACCGTTGGTCTTTCGAAAATGAATTTTCTTGGACAGGCGGGTTTCATCACGATGTTTTCCTTCGCCGTTGAACAAGTGATCATTCGAAAGCGGTGATAGCCCAGTTGGTAATGAACCAGACTTGTAATCGGAAGGGTTCAAATCCTGGTGCGGGCCTGTACCACTAAATTCGTCTTTTCGGACATAGGGAGATAAAATGTTGTAATCTGAAAAAATATATATTTGCCAATCCATCGAAGACACAACCCTCGTCAACTCCACATTTGCTGCAATACAGAAGCATAAACTGTTTATGATAAAGCGGGTTCTCGACCCTCATTCCCTCGCAGTTTCATCCCGATTTATCCCTTATTTATTACACAATACATCCTCTTTTGTATTGCAGATTGCAACCTATCTATTGTGTTATCTCTACAGAATAATATGAAGCATTTTGTTTGTGAGAAGTAATTTCAGAGAGGACATTGGGTCTGACGGGCTTGTTGTGTTTATAAAACTAACTCGCCGACCATTTGGTTACGTGTAAATAGCTGCTTCTTAATCGACAATGCGGAGTTAAAAGCCAAGCCTACTTTCAACTTTTTTGCCGTGTGGTAATCGGTTGAGAATAACACCACCCCATCTCTTTCCGTGGGTGTTGTAAAAGGCGACTAAGGAAACACAAATGAGACCTGCCTCCTAGTAATCCATCTCAGGCAACGACACTTTTTTTTTCTGAATCTGAGGTGTCGTCCTATGGTCTCATGCGGTGTGGTAGGCTCTGTAAAGGGCCGTCTGGTTCGCGACCACCCTCCTACAGAAGTCTGACGCTTTAGAACTGTTTACAGTTTGCTGTGTTCTGTGGGTGCGTAGGAGTACCGGTGCCTTTATAGGCATTTTCTGGGTTACCTCGCTCCAACGTCGACCTCATCTTTGACCTTTATCGTCAATATTGAGATCAAGAGTTAACCCATCTTATAATAAAAAAAACCTTACTATCCTTAATCTACATATAGAAAATTGGAGGTCCTGATTTGCTTACTTATCAACGCCCAGCCCAAACCATTAGACCTAGAAAGCTGAAATTTGGCAAAAAGGTGTCTTTTATAAAGTAGGCAAGCGCTAAGAAAGGATTTTTAGAAATTCAATCCCTAAGGAAGTGAAATGGGGGTTCAAAGTTTGTATAAAGATAATTTTTCTGGACATTTTGCCCCAAAACTTCGCTAAGATATACCTTGAAGCAAATAAAAAGCCACGTGCTTCTCGATTTTTCAAAAATCTAAAATTTTGAGATTGAAATAGGTGACTAAAAAAGTTCTTTGCGCAAGCGATGCCGAGGGAAAAAGCTAGTAAGATTATAAATGCGTAAGTAACTCTGTCTGTTTGTCTGTTACGCTTTCACGCCTAAACCACTGAACCGATTCCAATGATAGATTAGACTTTGGAAAAGTACATAAGTTACATTTAATTCCACAGCTGGGCACGACATAATTTTAATAATTTAAGTTATAAGCGTAATTTTTAAGAGGATCGATGGATGTTTGTTGCAATAAGTATTTAAATGAAACTTTGCAGTAACTTTGTTTTTTTTTATTATAAGATGGGTTAACTCTTGACCTCAATCTTGACCATAAGGTCAAAGATGAGGTCGACGATGGAGCGAGTTAACCCAGAAAATGCCTATAAAGGCACTGGTACTCCCACGCACCGACGGAACACAGCAAGCTGTTTGGCGTCGGACTTCGGTAGCAGGGTGGTCGCGAACCAGACGGCCCTTTACAGAGCCTACCACACCGCATGAGACCATAGGACACCACCTCAGATTCAGAAAAAAATGAAGTGTCGTTGCCTGGGATGGATTACTAGGAGGGAGGTCTCATTTGTGTTTCCTTAGTCGCCTCTTACGACACCCAAGGAAAGATATGGGGTGGTGTTATTCTCAACCGATCACCACACGGTTAAAAAACATTCTGACAATGCATACTGAATGACGGATTAACGCACAGCCTAAACCGCTGGTTGCAGATAGATGAACTGTGAGGGTTCTAACTTACTGATTTACTCCAGAGTCCTAAAACCTAGTTCTCTTAACAATGTTAACTTTAAATAAGGAAGAATTTTCAGGATTACCACGGGAATGAAGTCCTGGGCATTCTCTAGTCTACGCTAATATTATAAAGAGGAAAGATTTATATGTGTGTTCGTAATTATATAAACTGAAAAACTAATTCACCTTTAGAAAGCTACACATTACCGCTGAGTTAAATATGCTACATAATTTTTTCCAAATTCCCACGGGAACAAAGTTACGGACGGAAAGATAGTCTACATCTACACTTATATTATAAAGAGGAAACATTTGCATTTTTGTATGTAACGAATAAACTTAAAAACTACTGGACCGATTTCAAAAATTCTTTCACCGTTAGGATGCTACATTATTCCTGAGTAACATAGGCTACATAGCAGATCAATGGAACCAAACCCGAGACGTTGTACCTTGTCCACACACAGGCAGAAAAGGAAGCCCTGAAATGTGAAGGATACGGGTCGGGAACTGGATCACGCGTCCTCACCATACATGAAGCACAGGGCCTAACGTACGAAAACGTGGTAATTGTTCGTACTATAACAACCAGGCAGGAGCTACACAACAGCATCCCACATGCAGTGGTTGCCGTATCGCGCCATACCGTCAGCTGTGTATATTACGCGGATGACGGTAATGATGCGATAGGCAGTTTTATCAAAGAAGCAGAGGCGGCGGGCCGAGGAAAAGTGATTGATTATAACCTTAAAATGGCAATCAAAAATCGGGATACGGTTGTTATCGATGCTTTAAGGACTGGAGACAATAGACAGAAACCACCGCTGGCTTAGGTAAATAAACAGAATAAAAATGTATTTAAGTATATTTTAGTTTCTTTATATGTATTTATTGTAAACTCAAATGGAGTATAAAATCTGTTGAAAATGTAAAATTAGTATTAAAAATATAAATTATAATAAGACAAGGGCACGGACATCAAGTCTGTGGATGCAAAATTAAGTGTAAAAAAAAAAAAAAACAAAAAACAAAAAACAAAAAAAAACAAAAAAAAAAAACAAAAAAAACAAAAAAAACATAGGCTACATAATTTTCCCAACAAACAAACAAAAGTCACGGACGGAAAGCTAGTCTTGAATAAAATTCTAAACTAAGAAAGCATGGTAACCTCGTTCATATTTCCCCCACATTTTCATAATCTTGACATTTATCGTCTTCTTTCTGATAATATTTATTGCAATGACATCATTATTCTCTAAGAGTGTATATGGACAGACGGAAATGAAGACTCGGCTAGTGGCATGCAAGGGACAGCTAAGCAAACACATAAATGACAAGATTTGCCTATTAATTAAATTATGGCATCTATTCTGTAAGCCTACGACCAATACGAATATGCTTTGTGCCAAAGGACGATGGGACAAAACGTCCCCCCTCCGACCAACAGATTTGAAATGTATCTCAAATGAAAGATATCAATGTAGTGATGACTTTTTACTATGGCGACATCCCTCAAATGAAAATATTACTTTAATGTTAATATTGATAACAAAAGTAACAGTATGTTATTTAATAATTCTTTGATTATTACCATATTCATAATATTTTTATTGTTATATTCATATTTATCATCTCAGGTATACATTTAGAACACATATAAAAATATAAACCAATAGGTATTTCAGCAATCTTTAATTATGTGTTATTTGTAAACCCCATGGATTTTGACATTAAACGTAGCTATTAATCTCTTTAAAAATACGTATGAAACTGACGACATACACAAAAGGTCTGTTGGAGGGTGGGGACGGTGTCCTTTCATTTTTGCCCATGGTCTTTTCAACTTTCTAGGTCCATGGGTCCAGATTGGCTGTTGATGAGTTAGTGAGTCAGGACCAGGACCTTTAATCCTTACTAATATTATAACGCTGTCTGTCTGTCTTTTATGCTTTCATGCATAAACTACTGAACCGATGATGACATTTTTTGATGAAATTTGGTACAGAGATCTTGTGAAAGGCTACATTTTATACCACAGCTGGGAAAGACATAACCTGTAGTCTACATGGGCGGAGCCGCGGGCGGAAAGCTAGTCTATATCTACATATATCTATCTATATCTATACATATTATAAAGAGGAAATATTTGATTGTTTGTTTGTTTGTATTGAATAGGCTCCAAAACTACTGGACCGATTTGAAAAATTCTTAGAATCCTACATTATCTGGGATGGACATAGAGTACATGATTTTCCCGAATTCCTACGGGAACGAAGTCCCGAGAAGAATGCTAGTTATATATATTGGATTTTCGTACTGTTACTGTCATCTCCCATTTTTGACTTGTTAAAAATTCACAAAAAAGTTTACACGTTGAATTTTCCGCCTAAACTTGCGTTCAAAACTACAAAATCTACCCTCAGGCGATAGAGAGGTAGGCTACAAACTACAGCTAAAACAAACCACGGGTCTGGTTTTGACAGGTCGGTAACTGGAAATTTCAGGTGCGTGGCAGTCCACTGGGCGAGTGAAATAACGCATTTCTGATAACACATTCATACAAACACACACCTATATTCCCTATCGGGGTAGGCAGGGCATTAGTGGTTTTAAAACCACTTGATACCACGTTTGACATAAATTCAGATGGTTATAAGATTAAATATACACATCAACACGGTCTAGTGATATTGCACGATTTTTCATACAAAATAGGTCTGTTTGAGAAGCTATAATTTTCACACGAGCAAGTGCTTAACCTGAATTTTAAATTCTCGTCAATAAATTTGCACTTTTGCCTGCTTTTTATATGAAAATGGTCGAATTTATAATTTTTTTTCCTTTTCGTCACGTTTTTACAAATTTTAAGTCAAATAAAATTTATTGACTAGAATTTAAAATTCAGGTCAAACTAGTGTAACTTATACAAGAAGGATACTCTCCTCTTGCAGGTCGTGAAGTAATCCCCTAGGTCAGGTGATAACCAGATTTGATTTAATTAAACAAGAAGACCCAGGATTCTTGTAACTGTTGCAAGAACAGCCTGATAGTGTATTTGTCTGAGCGTGAAGTAGATGTTGTATAAAGTGTACTGTATACAGTAGGTAAGGTAGAGTAAGCGTGTGAGAAAAAAAAGAAATTACGATGGCAAAAAGTGAAGAACTTACATTTTCATAAATGTTACGAAAATTAAGTTATTTATGCACGAAACTAAATTATCACTATATTTGTTGTCCTATAATTTTAAACTGATATCATTTATAATGAATTTTATGAAGAAATAAATTAACTAAACTATTCTACTATGAGAAAAGCAGTCGTTTCACGGAAATTTTTTTGTTGAATGAATTGTCAACTTCAAAAAAGCCAAAAATTGAGAAAGTTCCAGAATTTAAAATTTATTTAATGGATAATTTTCCACGTCAAAAACGTAAGAGTCACCGACTTTAATCCCAAAAAAGACATTTTTTTCTAGAGTTTCCCTAAATTTTTTCAGGATTCCACTATCAGATCCTGATTTCCTTACCATGGGACCACCCTTGAGATACTCTCTTTCCAACGAAAAAAGAATAATCAAAATCGGTTCATAAACGACGAAGTTATCCGCGGACATACATAAAAAAATATATACGGTCGAATTGAGAAATCCTCTTTTTTTGAAGTCGGTTAAAAAGAAAACTAGGCGGAAAAGAATGGGTAAACACGAAAAAGATCGCATGTTTGAGTGTGTAAAATTGTGATTGTATAAAATGTATATACGAGTATGTGTAGGTTTGCGTGTAAAAGTAATCTTCGTAAATATATAAAAGGAGAAACTGACTGACTGACATATCAACGCACAGCCTAAACGGCTAAACGTAGGCTCTTGAAATTTGGAAGGGACGTAGCTTAGGTACCGTAGAGGTGCACTAAGAAAGGAATTCCCGAAATTCCCACGGGAACGGGAATTATCGGGAAAATCCTTTTGTATGAAAAATATAAACCGCTTAAGTTAGACGCTTGAAATTTGGCATGCAGGTACCTTAGTAAATTTAAAGCTTAGTTGCAACAGGATATTGCAAAATTCCCACGGAAACGGGAGTTAGCGGGAAAAAACTTTTGTATGTAAAAATCTAAATCACGTAAGATGTTTTCAATCTGTGTACTCTGTACAAAAAAAAATTAACATGCAAACGAAGTTGCGGGCATCAGCTAGTGATAGATAAAAGAGGACGCAATGGAACAAAATAACACAAAACATGGCCACTGTGATTGATCGCTGGCGGGACGATTGGTTGACGCGTCATCAGTTCACGTCACGGGGACATTGTTAATTCTGATATAATTCTAATTCTGGTGGAACATAAGATAAATTGATGGACAATACAATAATCCTTGCCAATATATGTATTATAATTATGTATTAATATGTATTATTAATTTTATCATTTATATATGTATTAATTATGTAACCATCTCTTAGTTTGTATTTTCTTTCTGTTGTGCGCAATTCTCTCTTCCCGTCTAATACACTATTTCTCACCGGTTAGGTTGGCTGGAAGAGATCTCTTCTAGAGATAAGCTCGCCTTTGTAAACATTTTTTCTGTCAAATTGTCTTACTTTGTTGTGCAATAAAGAATATTATTACAAAAGTGAAAGTGTATGTTTGTTTGTTTCCCTTTGTCCATTTTCGTAACCATTGGTAACCAGATGAATAAGAATGAAAAGGGAAATTTTTCATTCATATTTGTTTCTTCAACAGTTGATATTTACATTTTGTGTAGTTGCTGTGTGTAAAAACACCTATCCATACACAGTATCATTTTGCTGAAAAATATATCATTCTTATCACAGTATCATTGTTTGGTAACTGGTTACAAAACTAGATTTTTTTCCATTTTGGTTACGTATTTTCTTGACCATTATATTGGCGCGGTACATACTCCAAAACAAAAACTGTAAATGAAAACAATCACAATTGGGGCACTTATTTTGTGCTCCCATTTGTCGGGTCCCGGAAGTGACGTCACCTCTCTCGCCAACTTCCGTTTTAGTACATAGATTAGATATTATGGAAATTTATTTTAAATCTCTACTACTACATATTTTATGAATGCAAAAGTAGCTCTGTCTGACTGTTATGCTTTCACGCCTTCACTCAACCGAATTTGATGAAATTTGGTTCAGAGATAGATAAGACCTTGGGAAAGGGCATAAGCTAAATTTTATCCCACAGTATTGTAATGTAGTCTACGCGGGCAGAGCCGCGGGCGGAAAGCTAATATACGTATAAAAATCTAAGTCCTGACTCACTGACTCATCAACGCTCAGCCCAATCCCTTGAACGGATGGCCGCCACTCAGGTTACCACACTCGTGCACTCTGTGTTGTTGTGATAAGTGCGGTTTTGCAATGGAAATGAAGGAACCTGATGCACTGGCCTCTGTACATAGAACATTATTTGATACAAAGGTTCCTCTTATATTCTAACGCAAGCAAGGAATGAGGAAGAATTTTACAAAATTCCCACGGGAACTAAGCCTGGAGCATCCTCCAGTGTAACTTGATAATACGTACAGAGGCCAGTACATCAAGTTACCCCATTAATAGAAAAACCGTCCTTATCGCAACAGCGCAGGGTGCCTGCAGAGGTAATCTGATATGCGGCCCTCTGTACCTACACGATAAGGAAAGAGCGATAGCACCCCTACGTCGCTTTCCCTCCGGCCGCCATGGCAAATGAGTTTCGCAACCAGTTGTCAATAGTGATAAAAAGATCATTATACGCAACGAGTTGCCAAAAACGGATTTTTTTTTCTTGCTTCACAACCAGTTGCCAACTAAGAATTGATCGTGGTCACACAGATAGTCTTCGTAATATTATATCTTTATTTCAAATATTAAATCCTTATGGTTTTTATAGTGTCAATGGGCAACACGTGATTTACAATTATTTATTAAATATTTAAAATAAGTACTAAACAAAAAGGTCTCCTATACGTACTCGTAATTAACTAAAATCTTCAGTTAAACAAAAATTTCTCTCATTAAATATTTAAAATAAGTATTAAACAAAAGAATCTCCTAATCACTTTATTTTTATTTGCTCTCTGTCCAACCTGTGTGATCCGTGCGATATTTTCGCTTTCCCTTCTATTCTTTTCGCATTTGTTTTTGAGTGGTCCCGTGTCGAGTTGTTTACCAATTTTAATTGGAGTTTAAAAGGTTGTGGATTATTCTGAAGAGGAACGGAAATTGGTTATAGACTTCACTTGTTTTTATTTCTTCGGAGTTTTAAGTTTATTTTGTTTGGCTGCACAACAAATTTTTAATATTATTTTTAGTAGCCTACTTTGCGTTCCACTAAAATCGCAGCTGGGCGTTGAAAAGGGGTTTCCTTCTATTTTTTTAATTGAAACGGAAAACAATACAAAATGCTTATTATATCGTTTATTTTTTAATAATAATAATATTTATTTATTTATTTATTTAAGCTACAGGGGCTCATTATGTGTTAGTAAAACTTAACCTATGTTAGTATTTTACAAATGTCAAAAAATAATAGAAATTAAATACATTGAAATAAATAATAATACATACACAATACCTCATGCAACCAACACTCTAGTGAGGTGGCGCATGATATCCGAGTCACATCTCGCCACCACGGTACTCAGGATAGAGTTGGAGCTGGCCCGCACCCAGCAGAGCAACGAGGCAGCTCGCTTCCGCACAATCGCATAGAAATCATCTGTGCGTGCGTCCGCGAACATGCCTGGGACCTTATTCTCTAAGTGCGATAGTGATAATCAAGCTGTATCGCAATCTTATCGCAATCAATTACTGTCAAATAAATTATAGATGGAACAGGAAATGGCCAACTTCATGTTATACTGTCCGAATTCTCAAGCTGTTATAACTGGAACAAAGACAGAGAATGACATTTTGAATGATATTGAATGAATGTAATTGTCAATTTGTCAATTATTTTCATGTTATTTGATAATTTCTTATGAAATGTTTTGTATTTATTCAAAAATACTAATGTTATTTAACAAGAAAAAGTAATTTGGGAGATACTGCTCTCTTAAAAATTAATGTGGTAAATAGAAATAGGCACATTGGGAAGTATTGACATGCTTTTTAACCAGAAAAAGGGGTTGTTTTATATTGTTCTGGTGTTTGTTTACTTCTGAGAAATACTATTATTATGTTATTTTTCTCGTGTGATTGATAAAAAACATGATTATTGTTACGCAATTATAGCAAAGTAAACGTATGTATACGTATTTGTGGGTACTTCGGAATTTGTTGGGGGAATGATGATGCATCTTACGAGTAAATATGCTTCCACCACGGCGGGCTGTATATAAAAAAGTGCAAAAATTTTGCAAAAGATCGTCAAGCTGTACCATTTTTATAAATAAATAAACGCTACACATTCAGAGGCCCACACTAAGGTTTTCCCTTGTGTCGTGGGTCCCTTGGAAAACACAAAGACAAACACAAACACCCATGACCCGAGAACAAACATCTACTTTTTACACAAATGTTTGCCCCGGCTGGGGAACGAATCCAGGACCCGCCGATCAAGAGGCAGCGTCACTACCACTTGACCAAACCGGCTACATTTATACATTATACCCCTGATTATGGATCATATTAAAACCCTAAGTATTTTTGATTGCTTGACGCTCTGCCAACCCAAGTGTTAGTACGTATATGTCCAATACAGGCGATCATCTCGTATGCCACTTAATTTTTAACGTTCTCAAATCATGATTTTTTTTAAATAATGTATTAAAATCATTATTTAACACCATTTTCCAGATATTCAATGTTCATCATATCTAACGTCTGGACATGCAAATAAAATAACATATTTTACGTTTTGACAATGTCTGAACTTCCTAACGTGAATCCTTTATTTGGAAATAGAAGTTTTAACTGCAAAACGAGGATGATATGAAGTAAGAAGTGTTTCCCAAATTATGATATTTCTCATTGGGTTATCATTATCGAGCATATTTTAAATTTAATTACAATTAAGCTTGGATAATTAAACCACATACCACATACGTAAAAGGGATCATAGCCGTAAGTGTACAGATAGATATATGATTTATGTCTTAACACACTTCTTCTTCTATCATGTAGGTATAGTCAAGTGTGAAGTGTGTTTACCCACTGAAGATTCCAAAAAGAAGTTCGGTGGAGCTTGTCCAGTCCAACAGTGGGTTCACATAGTACTTATCAAACAAAAAAAACCCAGTGAATCAAGAACTAATAGCGTATTTTCTTAAACCTTTACGTAGCCTCTGAGTTAGTTTTATCTGTAAATATAAATCCCATTACACATTGCAGAAATGTGAACTGAGAGCCATTTTTAATATTGTGATATAATTATGCCTTGGTTGTTGACTTCAACGAAAAAAGAAGTAATATCTAAATGGGTGCCTTTAATTCTGAAGTCGGTAAACATTTTTATAATTTTTTTATTTATTGTATGTTTGTTTGTGACGAATAAACACAAAAACTACTGGACCGATTTTAAAAATTCTTTCACTATTAGAATGCTACATTATCCCCGAGTAACATAGGCTAGGATATCATTTTTCTAAATTCCCACGGGAACGAATCTATCATGAATAAAGTTTGATAAGGTACTTACATTACAGGCACTTTAAGTAAGTGTTCCTAATAAAATCAATAAATTGAAAAATTATAATGACAAACATATTATTTGAAGTCTTCCTTCCTTACAGCATTAAGATAACTCTATCGTATTGAGCATAGAAAATCATTTTTCTTACTTATATTATTAAGAGCACGCTAAGCTGGACACTTTATAATATACTTATTAGGGCATATGTATTTATATTTATTATTATTTATGTTTAGTTTCGTAAGTATAATGTTTATAATTTAATATTTTATCTTTCACCTCGGATAAGGTGTGGCTACCACTCACTCTCACCAATCACCCTAAGGTAAACTGGTAGATAATGCCATTGGGCATTAAGTCCGCCCTTGTACTTTTAGTGCATTAAGTTAAGTAAATAAATAAAATAAAAACTACATTCCTGTGAAGTTGTCCAAAATCCCTTGAATTGTTTTTTTTGTGAAGGTGTAACTAAACTCCGTCCGTCTCAAACTTTTACGTTTATAGTACATATACATATACTCATCCCTGTAATCCCTATCAGGGTAGGCAGAGCATCAGTGGTTTTAAAACCACTTGATGCCACGTTTGACATAAATTCAAGAGGGTTTTAAGATGAAAAATGATGTAAGTGGTGAGAGGTTGTCAGCCTTTTGCCCACAATACAGCAAAACCCTCGCGTCTCACTTACTGACTTTTACAGTATGCCTGGGAATAGTATGCAGCTGGCACATTCTATGTTTTTCTATTACTCCCAGTCTAGTATGGAAGCTACTGTAGCTTCCATGCTTCCACGTTTATAGCAGGGTAGGGTCATAATTATTCTAAACTCATTATTATTATTTTGTGAAACAAACTAGGTACATTGAATAGGTAAACAATCAGACGCACTCGCGTTAATAATAAAAGTAAAATATATCAAACATATATAAGCTTGTGCTTATATCTTAGAATGCATATGATAAGTTAATTTAAAAATTGTTTCTTTTTTACAGATTTTCTCCAAGCACAAAAATCAAAATTCAATTTAGTTCATGTATTTTATTTTTATATAAAAGAGCATTAAAGTTATTCAAGTGTGGTCATTTTACATCTTTGTTACTTATTTTCAAAAGCTGATATCCTCTCTTGAACCTCCACGTTTCAAAACTTCATATGTCATGTCACTCATTTGTACAAACTTCGACGGCAATTGGATGATGTCTCGATAACTGAAATACAATAATACTTTGTAAAGTAAAATATAACTACTTTTTATCTATACTAATATTTAATTAAAGAGGGAAGATTTGTAGTTTTAAACGACTTCAAAAAAGGAGAAGGTTCTATGTTCGACTGTATGTATGTTTTTTTAATGTATGTTCACCGATTTCTCCGCCATTTATGGACCGATTTCAAAAATTATTTCCCCATTAAAATGCTGATTTATCCTTGAGTAACATAGGCTACTACATCATTTTTCCAAATTCCCACGGGAACGAAGTCGTGCGCGGAAAGCTATCATGAAAATAGTTTGATAGGGTACATCATTATACTCAGCCCACATCAACCCACTGCTGGGTATAGACTTCTTCTCTGTAGCGATAATCGTCACGGTTCTGTGCTAACATCATCGATAGAGGTCCCGTCATTTCGACGATATCTTCTGACCATCGGGCTGGTTGGTCTACTCATTGGCCTTGTTGCTCCCATTGGCCACCATTTGAGACTGCCTTGGCCCACTGTCTGTCGTTCCTCGTATATATAAGATACATACTTGAGGTACTTACAAATGTTTGATCTTGAATTTGTAACTTCGCATTTTCGTGGTTTTGTGTGGATGAAGTTACGAGTGTAGACGTCATTTTCTATCAATTGCCCTGCAAACAGATTTATGAGTGAAAATTATGCAAAATACCTTTGATGTTGTAAATATAATAGACTAGCTTTTACTCGCGGCTACGCTCTCGCGCAAAGAACTATTTTAGTCACCCATTTCATTCTTGACACCCTGATTTTCGAAAAATCCGGAAACACTCGTCCCTTTATTTGCCTTAAGGTTAATCTTGACGAAGTTTCCAGTTAAAATGTCCAAAAAAATTGTTTTTTTCATACAAACTCTGAACCCCCATTTCACCACCCCAGGGGTTGAATTTTGAAAAATCCTTTCTTAGTACTTACAATCTTTACAAAAGACACCTTTCTGCTAAATTTTAGTTTTCTAGGTCTGAGGGTTTGGGCTGGGTGTTGATGAGTCAGTGAAAGTGGACGTCCAATTTTATATATAAGAAATTGTATATATAAGAAGAGCTTGATATTTAAACGATATTGAGTGGCTTGTGCCTGAAGTTGTGGTTTCAAAACCCTGCGCATGTTTGCCATTCTTTACAAAATAGTTTTTTTGCAATATTTTTTTGCTTTCTATTGTAGGTATAACATAGATGTATTATCGTACTACTAATGTAAAAAAAACCTGTTATTTACGGGACTATAACATAACCATTTAAATATCATATTTACAAATAAAATACTTACTTCTACGTGGACTGACGTTGACAAATTTTGACACTTTTGATAAACATAGAGTAATTATAGTAAAAAGATAAAATAAACAATAGACACCTCTTTCATAGAAAAATAAAAAAAGTTTTATGTGTTTTAGAGTTCTGTACTCAAAGGGATCCATTTGATTTGGTAGTAAAACACGAAAAAGAAAATAATAATAATCATTTATTATTATTTATTACGTAATATCTACAATCCAATTACAGTAGTAGGAGGAAGAAGAAGACCCAGGTTTTGTTATTGAAGTTTTGTAGAATGACGAGTTCTTTTAAAGATGAGAGACCTGGGAGGAGCAAGTTATTAACTTATTACTGATCTTGGAAGAATGTTATTGAACAAGAAATGTCTTAGCCTTGTTTTCTAGAGCCCGGCCTTTCCCGAAATACGGCAATAGGCCCGGTAGTACCACATTGGTACTAAGGCAAAGGTCGCAGTCTTATGTGGAACGCTACATGCGCCTGCACCATTACACAACACAAGCAAATAGTGCTATGCTATTTGTCTTTATTTTGTATTATTTTGACTAATGAATGGGTTAGTGAAATTAATGGAAAGAAAAACATAAATTTACTACGTTTCGGATGGCTAGATAACTCATTTTGGCTCTGAGTTTCAGTAAAAAATTATTGAAAAATATAGGTATATACACTGAAGCCTAAATCCCTGACGGAGTAAGCAGAGCATCATAATGGTTGTAAAACAATTACATACCTAACCTACATTCTGACGGTCATAATATAAGATAGAACATGAATATTGTTTTAAATAGGTTGTCAGTTTTTCAGCCACAGCAAAACCCACTAACTGACTTTTAAAGTATCCCAGAAAAGATTTGGCAGCTGGCACAATATAAGTTTCTCGTAATTCTAGTCTAGCATTATTGCCATAAATATTTAACTATTGACCTCAGGTATACAGAGCAATATCCTCTTTTAACGTTTTAGTATTTAACGAATTACTTATATAATATATCTATGTACTGAACCTAATTCAAATGTGAAGATTTTTTATTTTTTTATCTAAAAGTTTAAAAGATGGGATCATGAAAAGAACATGATAATATTGGTTACAAAGCTTGTTTTCAGGTCAGTGTATTGGTTGCTACGTGCTGTCTCACTTTAATTCACTTTAGTTACAACCCCATCTCTCTTTAACTTATTTTTACTGTACATGTCATTTAATTGATCACCGTGTAGAATGAATGTATTGGAAATCGCAAACTTCAGACAGGAAGTACAAAATGAACGAGAAAGCGAGAGGAATATACAAGAGACAAATATATTAAATTAGTTACCGACACGAATGAAATTGATAGTTTGGCAATTTATCAGCCAATGAAAAGCTGCCATCCCTATATCATTCAGTGGTAAAATATCATTCATTTTCAACATCCACTTTTGCTATTGCATTCAATATCACTATCGCATTGAATTATCACAATCACTATCATTATCTCTATCGCAGTTAGGGAATAAGCTTCCTGATGCGCTGCAGAAGCGGGGCAGCCCCATCAATATCCTGAATCCATTATTATATTGAACTCGCAGGGCGCTAATGGTCTTTTGCGTAAAGTTGGTCCACAGGCTGCACGTTTTTGTTTCAAGACCGTAGGTTACTGAACCATGTTTTTTTATTTATTTCTGTAATATTTTCAATATAAAATGCGGATGCGGGACTTTTCAATATAAAAGTGGAGACTACAGGCAGTTAGAGCAATGAAGCCAAAAGTTTCATCAGAGAGGTGGGGCATCGAGTGCGAGATAGAGGCCATGATCCCCGTTCTGGGTCCTTCTGGTGTAAAGGTTATCCATCGCGATACAACGCGGCAATGCGGCTAGCGTTATGGGTACTTTTGTGCCTGGAATGGTCCGGGGCGGGTTATTTGACTAATTAATTAGTTTATAAGGCTAATTATGTATTATTTTATAATTTTGACGATTTTATTTGTAATTAATAAAATAATTTGTTTACGAATATACTATAAAGGAAATACTCATATAAAATGTTTAATTTAATTTTTTTGTAAATTTAAATTTTCCTTAAAACTCATATTTTAAAAACTTAAATTCCTTTTTTAGGGTTCCGTAGTAATCTACGAACCCTTATAGTTTCACCATGTCCGTCTGTCCGTCTGTCCGCGGGTTTTCTAAGAAACCCTTGGTACTACAGAGCTGAAATTTGGCATGGTTATACATATTAATTATTTTATTAAATCTTTCTATTCACCAAGGTATTACTAGATATCTGCAAGGTGTTGTTTTTTTCCCATTTTCTCAACGTACCGATCATTTATTATTTATCTATTCCTATATCGGATCACCAACATTTTATTCCCTTATTTTTCCCCTAACAAAAATCCCGCATTGACTTATTAAAAACAAGACATGGCCGCCAGCAATATAAACAAAGCCAAGTTCGAAAAGAAAGTTTACGTTAGCTCATATATCTTGTAAGTCATCATATATTCTAGTAGGGAGTTGGTCGACCAGCGTATCTTGATCTGAGAAAAAATTTCTCGTTTGTCAACTGCTAAAGACTTTTCGTATATGGTCGGATTCCCTTCGTCTATATTCGTGACCAGACTTTGGTAACCAGCTACTAAAGAAGAATTTTTTTACTGTTCCATAACCAGTTACCAAAGAAGATTTTTTTCCACGTTGGTAACTTTTCGTAACCAACAGCTACGAAACAATTTTTAAAGTCCTAGATTTGTAAAAAAAATATTCACTTTTTTTGTTGAGAAATAAGAATAATAATAATTTATATACTTGTCACTTCGCTACACCGTTTCTCTACGGAATCCAAAGATTTCATTACTTTGTCATTTTAATTTTAGACGGTAATGAAAAAAAACTTCAAATATTTGTTATATAATAAAATTGAAATTTTTTTTTCTTTAGCTGTCTACTTGGCAAAGGAAAACTTCCCATAATTCCGTACAGGCGTTAGATAAGCTTAGCAAGGTTGTGAAAATTAATATCTCTTTTATTTCTAAGCAACTAAAAAGTTCTTTTGTTTTTTGAGAAAAGGACCCTTAATCCTACATATATTATAAATAGAAACCAGACCGATTTAAAAATATTCTGAAAATCTTAGACAGCCTATTCTTTCCTCCACCCACGGTCTTACCGTTGTTCTCGCATAAATATCATACGATGTGTTGCTAAGAAGCCATTACCTTCTAATTACAGTTTGCATGATGCCTCTGATGATAATTTTAGTAATGTAGATTTAAAGATTTAGATAGTATACTTCTTTAATGTAAGTTTCGTCAGCAACTCCTCTCTATGACCTTTATTCTTATTACATTCTGTTATAATTAAGTAACATATATTAATGACACGGTATCTACTTTCTTTGGAGAGTAAACTGTCGATTGTTTCCGTCTTCCTCGTTGGCGAGACGAATTCGTCAATAAAAAAAAACGGTACATGTCTACTCGAAGGCTACAAAAAAACATAATACAAAGACAGTCACGAACAACCCTGACCCGAGAACAAACATCTGTTTTGTCACTAATACTTTTCCCGATTGGGAATCGAAGACCCCTTGATCAAGAGGAAACGCCACTACCACTCAACCAAACTGGCCTATCTATACCTCAACATATTTTTGAAGTGAAAACTTCTTTAGCGGCGTTATGCACTTTGAAGTATGGGTAAAAAATGTCAAACTCGCGTCAGGCTCACGTATCTGTCACGTGACCCTGATCGAAAATCCGTAAGGCGGAGGGGTGTTTAATAAATATAGGAAATCAGAACTGCAAGAGTCAAGATGTCACGGAGGGGTGTTTGATAAATATAGGAAATTAAAACTGCAAAAGTCAAGATGTCATCCGGTGTCAGCATAGGAAAAATTAAATTAAATATTAATGCACAACGTTAATGTTCAAGTTTTCACTTTTGCCGGCACTCCCGGAGTGCAACCCGTTGTTTTTTTTCCATCAGTACCTAAACGGAGAACGTCAAAATTGTAGTCTTTTGTTTGTGTCGATTGTTTTCTTGTCTAAATTCTATTGAAACAAATTGTGATTTACTTTTAAAATCTACTTTTGCGAAAGCTCTAAATCCATTCCAGGTTGGTTCTGTATTAAGGTACAAAGACACAGTTCACCAAACAATGGTGGTTAATCATATATTATTCAGGAGCCGACGGGATGGCGTACAGTTTTTCGCCATTACGATGTGGCTTCGTGCAATGGTTTTCGTATTTTCGCTAAAAAATACGAGCGCGAAGGAATTCAAGGTGCGCTGTTAGGAAAAAAGTTTTATGGGAAAACTGGGTATACTGTTTTTTTTAAATTTAACATTAGTTTCCCACTGTTGGGCAAATGTCTCTCGCGCAGACCTCAAGATTTCCCGATCTTGTGCAAATGGTTAGAATTATTTTTTGGATTCCTTTAGGTTTAGACTGTATCTACAAGGTGTTTCAAAAATACCCAAAAAAAAGATATTTCAAAATTAATTAAAATTTGGCTGTGCCTCCGCTGCCGGTACCGGCTCCTAGAACTGCTGCCGGTACCGGCTCCTAGAACAGCTGCCGGTACCGATAGACGGTATAAATCATTATAAAACTTAAATGATAGGTAATAATAATAGTAGATAGGTACTCAATGATGTGCTGCTATGTTATATGTTACCGGAAATATATGAAATCTACAAAACAACCTAACCTAACCGAGCAGAACTGCGACAACCGCTTAACGCAACCACAGTCGTTTCTGGCACATCGCCGGCCGCTGCCGCGGCACGCTCGTTTCGCTCGCTCGGCTCGTGCGTTGGGGGTCGCAGTTCTAACCTAACCTAACCTAACCAACCCTTAACGGGTTAGTTAGGCTAGGCTACTGACAAACCTAACCTACAGTTTCTGCCCCGATATAATCTCCGCGGGGGAGGAGTTTTAACTATAGCTAGTTTTAACTATAGCTCGATGTGACAACTAGTTTTATCTGAAAATCAAAGTCGAATGTAAGTAATACATTTCCGATAGTGATTTAGGAATATTCGCAAATTCAATCTTAGATAATCACCAACGCATCAAAGCACAGACCCCGATAAGAACACAAAATCAACTCATGTCAGCTGTCAAAAACGTCAAAAATTGAAACTGACAGTAACTTCCGGCAACCGTTCCAATTTTTCGTCGTTGCCGGTACCGGCAGCGGAGTCACTTCCTTAAAATTTAGCTTATTGCGCAGCTCTGTTACAAATATGTCATATTAATTATATGAAACTTTCATTTTGAAAGATGTCAAACCGTGCAACTGATTACAAGAGTTGCAAGTATTTCACTTTTAAAATTAAATTTTGGAATTTCTTTTTTTTGTTTTTTTTTGAAACACCTTGTATATGGGGTGATTCTTTAAATTAGCTAGCGAAACTGTAAGGGTTATTGTTCTCATGAAACTGAAGAACTTCACCAAAGGAACCTACATGAAGTACTTTTAAAAATGTTGACTTCTCATACGAAGACAAATCAGCTGATCGTAAATGTTGTATGGAGAAGCCAAGTTTTTTATCCACAATTCGACCTATGTTCCTTGGGCAAAGTTGTTAACTTTTATTTTAGGGAACTAATTTGAACCCAATATACTTGAAAAAAATTCCTGTCTCACTGATTCTTCAACGCTTAGCCCAAATCCTTAAAACAAGAAAGCTGAAATTTTACACAAAGGTTTCCTAAACGGAGTAGAATAGGAACAAGGCAGAATTTTACAAAATTCCCGCAGGAATAAAGTATCAGGCATATCTATCTCCTTATAAAATTATTCCGGCCCCTAATTTTTCCCAAAGACAAGACTGGATTCAGCGAAATTGCTAGGTTTCCCTCAAAGACTAACAAAGAAGGCCTAAACTGTTCATAATGACGCCTATCAACGGCAAAGAACACTTTCACCGGCCCTAAATTTGAGTAAACTTGAGCTTATCTCTTGAATAATTTTGCTCTTTAGTGACTTTGAATACAGCTGTTTTTTTTGAAGACATTACTTCGGAACTGTTGAGTTAACTTACGGCTCGATTTATGTTTGGTAACTGTAAATTAGTTGTTGAAAATTAAGGGTGTCAACCAGCCCACTGAACTAGACTACTTTTCTTAATGAAAACAGGTAGAGAAGGAAAAAAGTCGAGGTATGGTTTTGTCGTGGCCACAGCCGTATGTTTACCTTAAATACGCGCGATGCGCGTTGACAGTCCTCACGCAAAATACGTTGACTGATTTTTGAGGTATCGAGTGAGGTAAATATTTTTTTACTATAGAGTTTGGGTGTAGATGGTAAACATGTAGCTGTAGCACAAAACTGTTTTCCCTGAATTTGTCATCATTATTTTTTTTGAATTGCGTCTCACTAACGAAGCTAATGGAACAATTCGCTTTAAAAACGGTATTTACGTCAAATGTTTTCTCTCCATAGGTACAATGGAATTCTACGATCTCTGCTTATCACAATTACTTCTTTGGTGACAATAGCATTTCATGTTTGGCCAAGTACTAACAGAATTGATACCAGCAACCATGAGCTTCCCTCTGGTACGAGTTCGAAACACGAAGGGAATTTAGGCCAGTCCACCACACAGGCCCAATGCGGGTTGGTGGACCGCGCGCCGCCCGAAAACAGATTTTCTTAGACAGATTTTCTCGATTTCATCACGATGTTTTCCCTGACGAATTTAGTGGTACAGGCCCGTATCAGGATTTGATTCCACAACCTTCCGGTTACAAGTCTGGCTCATTATCCAATGGGCTATCACTTATGATTGAGTGATTGATATAAATCAAAAACTCATTGGCTTCCGGCACACATTGAAATGTGACGTTAAAATATTCATCATAAAGCCAGGTCAAGCGCTATCAAAATATTGGTTCAACGTTCCGTGGTAATTAAGGTGAGAGAGCTTGTATCAAGCCATTATTTTAAATAATTAATAATTTACGGAGTGTTTGTATCCTCGTGGCGCTTGCTAAGCTAAGCTAATCCCGAGATCAAACAACGTACACAAGGGAAGCGAAACTGATGGGTGATCATAGTAGAAATATTTCCGAGCGTTTTCGTGCTTCAGAGGGCACATCCTAGCTGTTGTTGGTTAATTACAGACGTTAAACCAAGTCAGAGACCATTTGGCAGTTTAAAACTCTAGCACTATGGTAGTCCGTATGTATTTAATGATACCTAAACGACAAGAAAAAGAATAATTAATGTTCACCGTTCATTCATTAAATACACCTAAATATAGTGTTTTGTTGAAAAGTTGAGAGTTTAAAAATGTTTCCCAATTTTCTCGACCCAAAGGAGCAGAGTAAAGGCCCTGTCCTTATTTTCCTTGAACCCACTAATACACTGTTATTAGCCCACCTCCGCTACACAGAGAGATTTCAGAAAACACATTAATCTTACTTTATAAAATTCCCCACCACATTTTATACTTAAACACGCCAAAATCCACCTTACCTCTTGAAATATAGGTCCTGAATAACTGCAAGAAAATTTCATAGCGCATTTTCTCTCATGTCATGCGAAAATAGACCTTGTTATTTAGGGCATTCGAGTGAAATATACTACTTTGAGAACAAATCTACACTTTGTCGCGTAATCATAAACTGTGACGTCTCATGACGATACAAATTTGAAGGATAAAACGTGGACATTTTTCGTAAAAATGGAACAATTGTTGACGGCCGGTTTGGTCCAATGATAGTGACGCTACCTCTTGATCGACAGATCCTGGGTTCAATTTCCAGTTGGGGCATATATTATTATAAAAAACTAGCTTTTCCCCGCGGCTTCGCTCACGCAAAGAACTCTTTTAGTCACCCGTTTCATTATTGACCCTTTAGGGGATGATTTTTGAAAAATAACGAAACACGTGTCCGTTTATTTGCTTCGGGGTTTGACGAAGTTTTGAGTCAAAATTTGCAAAAAAATTGTTTTCTCCATACAAACTTTGAACCCCCATTTCACCCCCTTAAGGGTAGAATTTAGAAAAATCCTTTCTTAGTGCTGTAAAGTTCATCGCCATTTTGATGATTCCTAACTAAACAAATAAAAGTTGAGATCTTATACACTTGACATTGATAGGTATTACATAGAAAGCTGCAGAAAGGTGTAAAAATACAAATTTTTGATTTGAATTACTTACTTACTAAAGACGTAAGCTGAATAGAATAATCATGTTTGTTACATAGATAAAAACACCTTTAAACAGACGAATATTTGCTAATCCAGAGTAATCAGTATTTGGCTATGCTTTTTACCTAAGATATTAAATTTAAGTCTTTCAATTAAGTTATGCATAAATAAATGTTTGAAACCTAAAATAGCATATAGGTAGCCTTATTGAAGTATTTATCATAAACGAAGAGGGTATTCTAATTGCTTGAAATGCTCTGAGCACTTATGCAATGTGCATCTAAGGTCCGTATTATAGAACGCGACTCAGACTGATCTATACTTAAGCAGCAGTCGTCTTTGTCATTTTGATAGTGAAAGAAAGAGACAATCAATACTTAAGTATAACTCAAGCTTGGTAATTTAGGTAATACGGACCTAAATTACCAGTAGAGGGAATGTCCACCGAGACTGAAAAAGCAGTCTGCATTGCTGTAATACAGCATACACAACTATAGATATTGATTGATTTTATAACATATTATTAAACTTTCTGAAGTTTTTTTTTTCATTTATTGATACTGACTCCCCGCCCGTACGGCCCGTACCCCAGTGACGCCTACATCGCATAAGGTGCTGCCTAGCTAGCTAGCTGAGCAGGATGAGCGGCGACCACGAAACTTTTTTCTAATACTTACATTTTTAAACTCGTGATATCTTTTGAATGGAATATCCGAATTGCATAATTCAAAAAGTTGTATAAAGATATTGAAGCACTCTTGAATATGAAGTAATTTATTTTATAAGGATTAATACCAAGATACAAATAAAGAGCATTTTATAACGGGCGGCATTTCAATTTAATTTTTAAAATAAAAGAACACATATTGTGGCATAACTATAAGAGTTAGACATATGCTGTCGCGACAATTTTTGTAAATATTTATGTGTTCTGCAAAGTCGTAGTACATTATTTTATTCTATCATCAATAGTTTACGCAGCGCACGCAATGTAAATAATATTTTAGGTATTTTTTTACACCTTGGGTTACATTATTTGAGTTTCAGTAGGGATCCCTAATTTTTTTTGAAAATATAATATAGCCTATGTCCATCGGGGATAATGTAGCTTTCTAATGGTGAAAGAATTTTTCAAATCGGTCCAGTAGTTTCGGAGCCTATTCAATGCAAACAAACAAACAAACAATCAAATCTTTCCTCTTTATAATATTAGTATAGACAAGATGTTTGCTCTCGGGTCATGGGTGTTCGTGTCTGTTTTGTGAATTTAACATACAGTACCTACAATACAAGAAAAAATCTAAGTGTGGGCCTTTGAGGGTGTAACGTTTTTTTGATTATATTGTGTTTGAACATTGCTGGTCCCAGAAAATGACAACACTTGAGTAAATCCTTATAACATTCATTATCAACACAATAAAAGAGTAACATAATCCATTATTGGATGTGAGCTTCTCTTATGAAATACTTTTACTACACAGGTACACCTTGTGTGGCCTAGTAGCTAAACTTTTAAGCTTCATGTGGTTTGAAAATCAGAACCACTTGACTCCGCGGTTAATTTTTATGGCTACTAAAAAAAATGAAAGATTGTCAGCCTTTTATCCACATTAGAGCGAAACTATCAAGTCTTACTGACTGCTCGATATTTAATGTTCTTTTTGAATTCCCAATCAAATAACCTAGCTCAAAATTAAATGCTTGTGTTGATCAAATCACATAACATACTCAAATATACCTAACTACTCGATAAGCAGTTTGGAATATAAATCATTGCCACACAAGTGGAGTAAATGAAGGTATTCCGCACAGGAATGGTTCCTTTCTCACCTGCGAGCATGATGTGCGATTAGCATACATCTCAGAGACACCTCGGCACCGCTCCACGTTATTTCCGACTGTCAGCGGCAGCTTGAATTGCATAGAGCAACGATAAGTCAGTATTCAACGAGTCAAACATAAGATTAAATATTATATAACTGTTCTGTAAGGATAAAAGTAGCGATACTTTCGGATGACCGAATTGTGAAATGGGGGAGTCAACTGGGATCGTATGCAGTTCAATATCACAGGCACAGGTATTTAACGAATACCTGTGCCTTTATGTCTAATATTCATTTCATTTCATTCATTAAGAATGAGATAGCAGCAAGGGAAATAGCATTCACTGGGTGCACCGCCCTCCCCAGCACAAATCATGCACAGGCAAGAAAATAGTGCAACGTTACCCAGCCACTGCAAATCAGTACACTTGGCAAGTGTTTCTTCCAACCAAAGGGCATCATCGGGAAGTCACTGAGTCCGCCGTCAAACACCCATAAAATGCTAAGCAAACCGTTATTTGCAAAAATTTTTACCTCTGCTAATCGATCTCACTATGCAACGCCTGATTATATCAATCACTTTAGACGCTACACACTCAAAGGCCCACACTAAGGTGTCCTTGTATAGTGATTCCCTTGGAATTATTATACACACATAGTCAGGCACGACCACCCATGACCCGAGAATATCTGCTTTTTACAAAACATTTTCCCCAACTGGGAGTTAATCGCAAGACCGGTCGATCAAGTGGCGCTGCCTCTGCCTCTACCACGCAATCATACCGGCCGTCAAGAACATTAACTAAGAAGTAAGAACACTGATCTCTCATAAGCTGTGTTCTAAGTTGAAATAATACTCCGCCCACATAATGAGCTGGCAGTTGTTTAAATACACTGTGGATTTATGTGAAGAACTCACCGGTGGCTTTGACACACTTTGTCTCAGTCTGACTTACAGCTAAGGGAAATGAATACGCAGATTTGTAAGGGAAATTAATGATTGTTGAGTTAAAAACTAAATATAGCAAGCTATTAAGAACAGCCATCACTACATAATAATACAAAGTCTGTCTGTTTTCTTATTCTTCGCGTGTTGATAATGATCCAAAGCTTAAAGTTATTTGGACCAGTGCTTAGCAACTTTGACTGAGTTTCATCTGGCCTCATAGAAGTCCTCCAAGATGGAATTGTCACGGCAATTCGAACACAGCAATGGGTGTTTATCTACTTGACGGTTTGCCGGCCGGCTGCGACTAGAAAGCTTAGGCGCCGACGACGGCACCGGTGAGAATCATCGCCTTTTCGGCGCCGGATCCGGTTATTGAAAAAACATGACATATATTTTCATATTTTTTTGTTCCCCCGGTAGCTGGGCTGTTACTGGCGCCGGTGCCGTGTCGTCAAGTGGAAAAACGCCCAATGGGCCTTTTTATAATTCGAACGGCACGGCATGGCAGAATTTCTGTTACCATTGCCTCCTATGTTCCCAGGTTCTAGTATCACTTAGTACATAGGAGTTGCCGAAGCGTTTTCAAATTATACTTAAAAAGTCAGAATCATTTAGAACTATTATACAGAATCATTTTCTGTGTAAAGTTTGACGTATTGATTGGAAATGAATGTACGTTTAACTATTTAATAATCAATTGTAACAATCTGTAGCACAGATTTATTTCTCATAAGATCCGCTATTTGTTTAAGAAATGTATGTGGAAAATCCTATTAAAGGCACTTCAAAATAGCTCAGTAAGTATCGAATACAATGAAACTGGCAGTAAAAGATACTTAGTTGTATCGAGCAACGGTAAGCACGTCGTTGAGAAGTGTTTGTGAAATAAAATGAAATCGTTCCTCAGGAAATGAGCGTTGAAACTTCACTTCGATGCACGTTCCATTTTAAGACCTCTTCATACCAATGTACTTTACTAAGGTTTTTTTTTAATAAGTCTGCTTAAGCTCAATAAAATTTGTACACTGATTGTACAAATTTTTCACAACATTTTACTGAAACTTATTTAACATGCATTAATCGCTTCACAAACTAATGTAATAGGTTCCAGTAAAATGTTGGAAGAAAAAGATGTTGCGTTCGTTTTATTGTACCCTGCAAAACTTTGACACCAGGTTTAGCCAAGCTCGCCACACACTTGACTTTACCTTTTGCCGTGTGGTGCTCGGTTGAGAATAACACCACCGTATTTCTTTCCGTGGGTGTCGTAAGAGGCGACTAAGGAAACACAAATGAGACCTGCCTCCTATTAATCCACTCCAGGCAACGACACTTAATTTTTTTCTGAATCTGAGGTGTCGTCCTATGGTCTTATGCGGTATGGTAGGCTGGTGAAGGGCCATCTGGTTCGCGACCACCCTCCTACCGAAGTCTGACGCCAAACAGCTTGCTGTGTTCCGTCGGTGCGTGGGAGTACCAGTGCCTTTATAGGCATTTTCTGGGTTAACTCGCTCCATCGTTGACCTCATCTATGACCTTGGTCAAGGTATAATAAAAAAAGGTCAAGGCAGGAGCAACCGCAACTGTAATGATTTGATCTGCCAAATTAATTTGACCTGAACCTGAACGTACCTTGAACTGTGTCATGGTTACATTTTCATTCAATTGAATGTTTCAGGCTTCCTCATGACGTTTTTCCTCGCGATGCTTTTGATCATCATCAGCCTGTGTCAGTCCACTGCTGGAAATAGGCCTCTCCTATGGCACGCCACTGAGTTCGGTCTTCAGCTCTTCTCCTCCAACCACTGCCTGCTACCTTACGAATATTTTAGAGTATTTGTATTTAATTTTAACTCGCTCTTTAAAATCAAATAAAATGTAAATTTGATTTGCCAAAACTACTGCAAGCGATCGGTTGCTGTGAGGATTACTCTAAAATTCTCTGTCTCTCTTGCTATCTCTTTCTTAAGGTTTCAGTATTTACTGAAGCATTTTTACGAGTAACATTTAGGAGTAGTTTCCCTTCTAGAGCACTTTTATAAAAGAAGCCATCTTCTAATTGTGGCCGCGACTTTAAAGTCCGAGAAACGCCTGAAAACCAAACGCAGAAGAGAAGTTTTACAAGCAGTTTGTACATTGAATAAACTTCACACATTCCGTAAAGAATTACTCTACAATGGGCAAATTAATCTCAGGCTAAGCTTAATGAGCGTCGAATAAGGTTGAAGACATATTTTATAATTAGTCTTCTAATGAGGCTGACATAGTCACCTATAGTAACCAAACGCTATTTGTGCGAAGTACAGGTGTTGAGTCTAGGTGTGGTGGAGTCTAGGTGTTGTAATATGAATGTACTCGTATTTACAAAATAAAATGCATGCAGTATCATTTATTAAGCACCCATAGTAATATGAGCTAAGTTTGCGATTAGTTAGATGGCGCTGTGTGACTTGTCCAAGAACATTTATTTATTTTATTAACTACTTCTTGCTTCGTAATATTTTTGAGCTGGTATTTAGATGCCCACTGCTTTTAAAAATAACATACTGTGCAACTCTTTATGTCTCTCTATACAGTTTCATTCCACTTTCATCTCATTGGGTTCACCCACATTTTCTCGCAGAGCTTTTATATTAATTTTATTATTTTTCAAAGACTCAATAAAAATTATTTTATACTTAATACTGTTCAAATTCTGTCCACGGTGTTAATTTAAACAATCATGCGAGTCGATTCAGTACTCGTCATACCTTTCTAGCAATTTAGTTTAATGCCATAGGGTTTAAATTCGTTTTGTAAATAAATTCGAGTGTAAAAAGTTAAATAAATCAAATTTTAATTTCCAAAATCAATGAATGTAATAGAAGTGTTTATATGTGTCTGACTATTTTACAGGAATTAAGTACGTGTTTACATATTTTCAACACCAATGCTTACATATTTTCAACACATATTTTCAACAAATTATACGCGCTAAAAACGCTAAATCCACGGCCTGCGCTCAAGTGTTGATTGATTTTTTTTTTATTTTAGTTTGACGTGAACCGAGATTTTTGGCTCTATGGAGAGAACAGTTCACTGTTGATAGAACAGTTTGGATAGAACAGTGTTGATTGTTTTTTTTAGGGTTCCGTAGTAATCTACGAACCCTTATAGTTTCGCCATGTCCGTCTGTCCGTCTGTCCGTCTGTCCGTCTGTCCGCGGGTTTCCTAAGAAACCCTTGGTACTACAGAGCTGAAACTTGGCAGGATTATACATATGAATCACGTCGACAGAACTGTAGAGTAAAATCTTAGAAAAAAATTTTTTTTCGGGTGTCTCCCATAGACGTGAAAGGGCGATGAATTTTTTTTTTCTCGCCAATATTTTTGAGTGGGGTGTCATAGGATAGCATATTAAAAGATAGAAGGGGTTTACTAAGAACGTTTTTCGATTCAGCACTACGTTTGCGAAATATAAATTTTTAAAGTGAAAATTTTTGTCAAACACAAGTGTCCCCCCCCTCTACCTGCTAAACGGTTGTTTCTAAAAATGTGGAAAAATTCACGTTGGTAGAATATATAACGAAATTAAAAGGAAAACTATCACACATAACTTGGTCCTTCAAGTTTGCGAGCAATAGTCGACCAAGTGCCAAACACTGTCGGGATTAATAAGAATATATTTACTGATATAAGATTCTTGGTACTACAGAGCTGAAATTTGGCATGGTCATAGATATTGATTGCTCCAACAAATCTAAAATATAAAATTTTGGAAAAAACATTTTTGCGGGTGTTTCCCATACACGTGAAAGGGCGATAGATTTTTTTTTCTCGCCGATACCATCGAATTGAATGTCGTAGGATAGATTTTTAAAATATAGAAGGGGTTTACTAAAAACGTTTTTCGATTCAGCACTCCGTTTGAGAAAAAAAAAATTTTAAAGTGAAATTTTTTGTTAAAAACAAGTTTCCGAGGGGGACACTACCAGCTAAACGGTTGTTTCTAAAAATGTTAAAAAATTCACGGTTATAGAATATACAACGACATTAAAAGAAAAACTATCACACATAAGTTAGCCCTTCAAGTTTGCGAGTAATAGTCGACCTAACGTTTTTGGGATTAATAAGAATATGTTTACAAGGTTCCATGCTAAAAGTGAGGGGAGGTCGAAAGCCAAACTGTAACATATTGACATTTTAGGTGTCGTTAAATAGTTTTTTGGGGGTGTTAATTACGAAAATGACATCAAAATTATTTTAACAGTAGGTTGATATTATTTCTAATAGTAATATAAGCGTAAAAAAAAAACCAAAAAAAATTCGCGCTCGCTTCGCTCGCGAATTTTATACTTACATTCGGTTGTATTTAGACCAAAACAAAAATTATTTCCGAAATTACAAACTCTTTAATAATACATTTATTTTTAGGGTTCCATAGTAATCTACGAACCCTTATAGTTTCGCCATGTCCGTCTGTCCGCAGGTTTCCTAAGAAACCCTTGGTAGCACAGAGCTGAAATTTGGCAAGATCATACATATAAATTACTCCGACAGAACTGTAGATTTTTTTTCGGGTTTCTCCCATAGATGTGAAAGGGTGATGAATTTTTTTTTTCTCGCCAATATCATAAAATGGGGTGTCATAGGACAGCTTTTTAAAAGAAAGAAGGGGTTTACTACAAACGTTTTTCGATTCAGCGATCTGTTTAGGAAATATTAATTTTTATAACTAAAAAAAATGTGGAATAATTCACGAGGGTAGCATTTACGACGAAGTGTACCCTAATCCAAAATGGTTGACATACAAGGATCCAAGCTAAAAGTGAGGCGAGCCGAAAGCCAAGCTGTAACATATTGACATTTCAGGTGTCGTTTAATAGGTTTTTGTGAGTGCTAATTACGAAAACGACATTAAAAATATATACCTGCTTAGCTTGATATTATTATATTATTCCTTACAATAAAATTGTCGCCAAAAAAATAATATAAATATATATATATTTAAAAAATATAAAAAAAATTCGCGCTCGCTTCGCTCGCGCATTAAACACTTCCGTTCTGTTATATTTAGGCCAAACTTTTTAATAGGTACATTTCTTTATGATACTAAGAATAGTTTTTGGGGATTTTAACATCAACTATGACAATATGCTTGTAGAATTAAGAAGCCAGCTGCATATTTGAACCATGCTGCTACGGAACCCTACAATGCGCGTGGCCCGACACGCTCTTGGCCGGTTTTTTATTATTTTAGTTTGACGTGAACCGAGATTTTGGCTCTATGGATTCATTGTTCACTCATTCGTAACATTGCATACCATTAGAACACTTATATCTCATCGCAATAAGGCAAAATTTCCGCTGCTATCCCTTGGCATTATATCATGCCCGTGGGAGACGCGCGCTTTTTTAGGCGGGCATTATATAATGCCGGTGGGATACAAAGAATTAATAGATGACATTTTTTTCACACACTTTTCAATACGTATTCCTCTGTAAAAATACTTTTTAAATCTGGCGTCAAAGAAAGGACAAAATATATATATATTTTTATTTTATTATTATAAGATGGGTTAACTCTTAACCTCAATCTTGACCGAGGTCATAGATATACTCCTTATATTCTTGCATTATAATCGCAGAGACACTGGTAATCTTGAGTTGTTCATCTATGGCTTAGACTGAAGTGCAACAAACCAAGATTGCACTTTCGGGCACTTAAAGTTGAAGTCGAAATGTAGCGGGAGAGTTAAGAGCTGTGGCTCAAATTGCTCCCGAGGGAACCCGAGCGAAGCCGAATGATACCGAATCGCTTCGAGCTTCGGAAAAGTGAGGAGGATCAATTCACAAGTGACAAGACGCATGAAGTCTTTTTTTTTACAAATAGGGTTATTTAATGCAGAAAATATATTTGCTAAGTTTGTTTGGATTTGAGCTTATTTATATATGAATAACGCAGAAAAAAAAAAAAACGCTACACACTTAAAGGCCCACACTAAGGTTTTCCCTTGTGTCGCTGGTCCCTTGGAACACACATAAAGACAAACACAAACACCCATGACCCGAAAACAAACATCTGCTTTTTACACAAATGTTTGCTCCGACTAGGGATCGAACCCAGGACCCGCCGATCAAGAGGCAGCGTCACTACCACTTGACCAAACCGGCCGTCAAAAATATGAAAAAAAAACATAAATTCCTTTACCTATGAAAAATTCCACAAAAGTAGCAAACTCGAACCAAATGTGACACAATTATGCATGTTTTCATTTCATTTACATATCTCTTGCTCTGTAAGTAGTCACTTACTTCCCTGAATGCCGGGGTGTATGGATATCATTACAGCATAGGTTTCAAAACCTACCTTGTAATAACATTACAGCATAGGTTTTGGAATTTGAAAAAAGAACTGTCATACTCAATACTGCAAGAAGAATATTTTTAAAAAGTTACTTTTTTTTTCTCGGTATCGATTATTTACTCGAATCGGAATCAAGACAATTTATATGAAAATTTATGAAGATTTTATTTTTAATATCGAACTATTTGTTTCGCAGTCACATCGTATGTTAGTTGAAATCGATTTAAAAATCAAACTGGCCAGTACGATTTGACGCGCTTGCGTGCCATAAAATCGTGAAGAGTAAAAAAGGCAGTCGACACATATGTTTCTCACATATGTTTCTCTTTAATAAATGTTCATAGAAACCTGCTTTCTTATTTTTTTACTTACCTCACAATCGATATGTAAAGCAGAGTGTTTATCTCGGGTGTAAGCATCAATTGCATACTCGGGCTAATTAGCGCCCTCGCTGCGCTCGGGCGCCAAAAACCTCGTATGCAATTGATGTCATACAGCCCTTGGTTAACAATCTACTATTATTCATCCCATTTAGGGACAGGATAAGGTTTCAAAAGCATGCTGCCTAATACTTTAATTTTTTTTTGTCTAGCCTACTCCGTCTCACTGCTGGGCAAAGGCCTCCCCCTCTTTTCCCCATTCATACTAGTTGCTTGCGAACTCCCACCGGTTCCTCTGATATCTGGTAAGGTCATCTTGCCACTTCTTCCGTGGTCTACCCCGACTACAGTGACCTTGGGGTATTCACTACGTGGCCGCCCTCGCCCACCGATCTGGGTTCATACGACTAAGGTGATCAACCCAATCTTACTTCGGCATCGTATTGTTTTAGTGACAAATTATTAATGACCGCAGACTCTGCTAGATTTTTTTCTTTTCCGCTATCGCTTATGAATAGAGCCAACTGTAATAAACGCGGGCTGTCGGAAACGTCTCCTCTGGACTCTTCATTAACTTAAACCAAGGTTAACAGTCAACTCCAAGTTAACTTGCCGCAACTTATCGACCGTTTAATTTAATCGCCACCGAAGTTTGCCGCGTTTTTCGCTTCTTTTATGGGAGATGATTAGTCTCCTAAAATAATTGAGAAAAAGTCTTGGTGGACTAAATTTTGTAAGAAATAAGAAAACATATATTTAACTTGCTTAAATAAACTATTGGTATTTTGTTTAATATATATTGTTTAGGTTTATATATTGCGCCCGCTCTTGATTTCACTATGCGACTTTTCATATCCAAAGGTTACCTGGAAGAAATCGCTTGAAGCGATAAGGTCGCCTATATTGTACCTTTTGTAAAATTACTTGTAATTGTCTCATCATTGTATTTCTTTTCAAATTGTGCAATAAAGTATATTGTATTGTATTGTAACAGACTCTTGCCACGATCTTAACGATCGATCGTGATTTTCTTGTTGGCATAAAGAAATTATACTAAAAAGTCAAATTTCAGATTTAGCGCGATGAAAAACAATAGACGATAAAGTGACAAAAAAGCGTATAGCTTTCAAAGAAAAAAAAACGGCATCGAAATCGGTCCATTCGTTTAGGAGATACGATGCCACAAACAGACACACGGATACACACGTCAAACTTATAACACCCACTTTTGTGAAGGGGGTTAAAAAATTACATCAGGAATAGGCGGTCTGCTAAGTAGCAATTATTCAAGGAATGAACAAAAACATACAGCTAATAAAGTCGTGTTCAACCGTGAACCAGGAAAAAATTACTAGGAACACAAAACTGCATAATAGTTTTTCCTGAGTTCTATTGGAAAATTGTCGGAACGTGTCCAGAATAACTTGCTCTCCGCTTTTAACGAGGCTTTTATATTAAATAACGATTGAAAGAGGTCGCTAGATTTTGGTGGTTTTCATTTAGGAATGGACCGCGTGTTTCACATAGCGATCGTGCTTTCCGGTGCGAGAACCTCTTCTCTTTTCATGTGGTCCTGGTAACTTGGTACCCGCAGGAAATGGAATTCAAGCTATTTTGTGAACTTCCCTAACTCATGTAGTTGCTAAATTAAGTGGTTGATAAAAAGGAAACCTACTCCAATAATTTTAAAATTCCATCCATGTGTATGCTAGCAGCTCGAGTTCGATGGTGATAGCGCGCATAATTCACCGCGGTCTTAAGTCAAAATGTCAACATTGGCAACGCCAGAGCGCCAGCAAGCCTTTTCGCGGGGCCCTTGCGCAATCAAAGTGAAATTTCACCGTCAGCCGAGTGGTGCGCCGCACGAGTTGCCGCCATCGTGCTCAAGCTGCTGAATAGTAATGACATATAGAACATCTCAACCACAGTCTTTGGACAGATTGGTACTGACAGAATATCAGGGCTGCAGTCTGTTACTGCAACAACATGCTGAGTCAGCGCCAATTTAATTGGCATATTCTGAAAAAGCTTAAGGAATTTTATTTTCAGTTCTTTTTATGAATGAAATTTTTTTATCTCTTTAGCTCTCCTAAATTTAAAATTACAGATATGTACTCGTACATTAAGGGCCACTTTCACCAAAAGTGCTAAACGTATTTAAGAGGATCGTCTCAGTGTTTTTTTCCCATACAAACGGCGTCAATGGATTCCATCCCCTAACCGTCAACGGATCTCTGTGAAATTTTGGTATTGTATCAAAAACACCAGAAAATAGGTCCGTACGTTTTGGTTTTTGTGATATTTTTTGTAGACGAAAAGATATTTGAGACTAAAAGTCAGCATTTTTCGCCAAAGAAATTCTCAACATTTAAGAGGTGACTGTTGAAAAACTAAGAACAATTTTGGGAAAAACAAAACGTACGAACCTTGTTTATACGCTAACAAATCGATAGAGACCAAAAACGTACAATTTCATTTAGTTTTTGGGGTAGGAATTCATTGACGCCTAAACTCATAATTTTGGAAATAAAACTCGGCATTTCGCCGGAAAGCTGCAATTGTCCCTTTCGCACAAGTCTGAGGCGGGTGGTCGACATTGAGACAGCATGAAAAACAACTGAGATGCTAGTTCAAACTGAGACGCTCCTCTTAGCAGCCTAAACACATTTAATTCAGTTGTCAAAGCAACAAAATCCGTCAAATTAAACAAATTAGTCCTGCTAAATACGTTTAGCACTTTTGGTGAAAGTGGCCCTAATAGGGTGACTTATGCGAAAATTAAAGATGTGAATCGGTCCACTTCAAAATATGATAAAAATTGTTTTCCTCTCCGTACGAGGTGTCGTCCTATGGTCTCATTCGGTGTGGTAGGCTCTGTAAAGGGTTCCTACCGAAGTCCAAGCAGCTAACTGTGTTCCGTCGGTGCGTAGGAGTACCAGTGCCTTAATAGGCATTTTCTGGGCTAACTCGCTCCATCGTCGACCTCATCTAAGACCTTGGTCCAGATTGAGGTCAAGACTTAACTCATCTCATAATAAAAAAAACAACTTGTACAATCAGCTGATTACTTTTTGGGGCGCTAACTTTTTCTAGAATTTCATATTGATTCCTTCGGAAAAGACGTGCAGTTTAATTGGGAGAATAACCTCCTAACGTTTCGCTAACTTAAAGTCACCCAAATTTTGATGGTATAAGGATTCAGTACATTTGAAAATAAAAGAAACTTTGCACTTACCCATAGGTAAATCTTTTAATACTACAAGAATTTATTGTTAATTTGTTGTGTTCTGTTTTAGTAATAAAATTGGATTTCATTTAATTTCATTCCAAACGCATTTGCCAGCACAAAGTTTTTTATTTATAAATTGACATGTAATTTTTCAGTAAAACTTAAACAAACCAACTTTCTGACATCTGCTCGTCCGCAGTATCAACATGATATTGAAAATAAAACTTGAATTTACTTAGAAAAGTCAGTAACGAGCCAAGTTGTTTTCGTCTCAAAACTTCTACCCACAAGTTCTTTAGAAATTTTTATTAGAAGGACCCATCTTTGTAAACTTCAAACTATTTGCTGCTATTCTTAAAAAGTGAATTCGTGGAGGATTTCATTATAGCCATGAATAAGAGAATCTTAAATGAAAGTTCATAGTTTGGGTTTCTGAGTTTTTGACTCACATATCGATGGCATTAGTTTTATAATACTTTGTTTACTTTTTTAATGTTTCGAAAGGACGCCCGTACCTCTTGGAAGGGACATTTATAGGCTAATGACAACGATTAGGAAAGCCTTGTTAAATGGCTATTTACCAGCCCATATATGTCCCCACCGAGGGGCACGGGCTTCGAAACACGAAGGGGATTCAGGCCATAGGTCCACCACGCTGGCCCAATGCGAGTTGGTGGTTGACGAACCAATAAAACATAAATAATGACTATTTTATTTTATGACAGGATATTCATCGATCAAAGTTTTTAACCGACTTCAAAAAAGGAGGAGGTTTCTCAATTCGACCGTATATATATTTTTTTTAATGTATGTCCGCGGATAACTTCGTCGTTTATGAACCGATTTTGATTATTATTTTTTTGTTGGAAAGGGAGTATCCCAAGGGTGGTCCCATGGTACGGAAACCAGGATCTGATGGTGGAATCCTGAATAAATTGAGGGAAACTCTCGAAAAAATTGTCTTTCCGACTAGTGTGTTCCTTATTATTATTCAATATAAAGAATTTTAAAGCCCTATTATTGCCAATAGATATTTACTTTTAACTATTTTTGGGATTGAAATCGGTGACTCTTACGTCTTTGACGTGGTAAATTATTTCAATATTTAATCACCCTTTTTTAAAGTCTTTTTAAAATAAAAGTGAATAGACAACTATTGAGTGAGCTTGTTAGATCCTTGACCGCATCTTCGCCCCTGAGCTGGTTTGTGGTCAAGAGCGAACCAATTCTCTATTAAATATTCCTAAGGAATGAATATGTAGAAACGCAGAAATAACAATCCCACTAATAGCGCTAAAAGCACTTTTACCAAGTTTTAAGTAAATCCTTACTTAATATTATAAATGCGAAAGTAACTCTGTCCGTCTGTCTGTCTGCCCGTCTTTCACGCCTAAACTACTAAACCGATTTTGATGAAATTTGGTACAGAGATAGATTAGACCCTGGGAAAGGACATAGGCTACATTTTATCTCACAGTTGGGCACCATATAACCTGTAGTCCACGCGGGCGGAAAGCTAGTTGGACTATATTTTTCCCCATACAGTAAAAGTTTTTTTCACACAAATATGAATTGTATTGAATCACTTTGTTCTTATGTTCTATATGCGATTAATGACTTGGTTAAAAAAGTCGCCTTTCTAGAATTTTCTGTTTATACTGGGGAGCTGGGATAGCATCAACTTTTACTGAGAAAGCTTTCAAACAAAATAAACAAGTAACTAATTAGCAGTCTAGGCCAATAAAACATTGAAACCTAATTTGGTGTTGTCAGAAACAATATTCAGAAAGTTTATTTTAATAAATGAATTAACATAACATCATTACGTAGAAAACAGCTAAACGGAAAAAGTAACATTAAAATATTCAAGATTCAAGACATTTATTTGACACAAAACACTACAACACAAAGAAAATAAAATAACATACAATATAAAACACAATAAAAACACATACAGGAGACGACAAAACAATGTGTAATTGTGGTGTAGTGCGATGTCAAATAGGACACAGCTCAGCATGTGTTGAAGCCGAGGCCCCAACGCTGGTTTTCAGCTGTGCCCTTGGTGCGCGTGTGTACATAGCCGACGGAAAAGAGTAAACTACTACCCAATTAAGTAAAAAGTATTAGTAAAAGTATTATTTTAGCAGCATGTTTAAACGTGGATTAAACCCTATAGGGTAATAGTATACTATTGCTTGCTATGCCGAACAGTTATGTGGTGACCCATTAGAACCGTATTGTATAGTTGTACTAGCTGTCCGCCCGCAACTTCGTTCCCGTGGGAACTGTCCCGGTGGATTTTCATTTTTTTGACGTGACAACGTCTTATAATTCGATAGAGCCGGCTGCACGCACGAAAAAACATGACTCATGCGGCGTTACACAGAACAATATTACTCCTAGCGGCGTTACCTCGCTCTGAGGCGTTCCATGTAAGGCTTGAAGTGCAAGCGAGAGCGTGGAACGAGCGACAAAGAAGCACAATCGGCCTTTGCGTTCGGCAGCGTTCGACATCCGTCTCTCTCCTACTTGAGTGAGCGATGCGTCTGCGTGGACAGCTGCTATACTATAGTACATTTACATTTACAAATAAATCTAACTTGATCAATTTCATTGTGATTTCCATTACCTCCTTCTCTATATACATACAAATCTATTAAACAAATGAAATTAAAATTTTCTTTTGAAAAATGTTACCATTCCATCAGTATTTTCTTAAGACGTTGTCACGTTCAACTATCGTCAGTAAACAGACTTTACAGACAACCATTTTTTTAATATGAAAAATAGATGTTGGCCGATTCTCAGACCTACCTAATATGCACACAAAATTTTATAAAAATCGGTCCAGCCGTTTCGGAGGAGTTTGGCAACAAACACCGCGACACGAGAATTTTATATATTACGAATCTTTAAGATCTGAGAAAAGGAAAGGTTTTACTGTTTTTCTCTTATCAGCCCATATACGTCCCCACCGAGGGGCACGGGCCTCCCTTCGAAACACGAAGGGGATTTAGGACATAGTGCTCCACGCTGGCCCAATGCGGGTTGGTGGAGCACTCGTCTTTCGAAAATGAATTTTCTTGGACGGGCGGGTTTCATCACGATGTTATCCTTCACCGTTGGGCAAGTGATAATTAGAAATCCATACATAAATCGGAAAAGACGAATTTAGTGGTACAGGCCCGCACCAGGATTTGAACCCGCGACCTTCGGATTACAAGTCTGGCTCATTACCAATTGGGCTATCACTGCTTCACTGGGATATCACTGCTTCCTACGCCTAAATATACTTTTTTTTATTAAAAAAAATACTCAAAATTACTATTCGCATAACGATACTCGCAAAAAATATTTTTGGCCTCTCATGTAAAGGTAATCCGCTGGTCGTTGAAGTAGAATAGAGAGGCGAAATTTTTCAATATTTAAATGTAGGAATCACATCCTTTATTTTGTACTAGCTTTCCGCTCGGGACTTCGATCAAGTGCGAATTTGGAAAAATTATGTAGCCTATGGTGTCAGCTACCTCCATACTAAATTTTATCAAAATTGGTCTAGACGTTTGAGCATGAAAGAGTAACAAATATCCATAAACAAACTTTCGCGTTTATGATATACATGTTACTGTGAATGTCCGATATTAGTGAACCGGTGTATGTCGACAATCACCAATTTCGTTGGTGTAACTCAAAAACTGTTCTTAATTTATACTTAAATCGGACATACACCGGTGTATGTTAACATACACAGAGTAGATACAGTGAATCTTAGAATCCATGAGGATAATTGACAAAAATTTCCTTCTGTCATGGCTCCGGCATGGAGTATCGCGGCGCTTGCACGCGTGTACCTAGTTCGCTGGTAGGGGTCTTCACTCGGCTTCGCAGCTTCGGACCAGCCTCAGCCGCTGCGGCTCGTTCCACCCTGCCACATGCGGCTCGCCACGCTCCGCCACGCCTCCGCAATTTAAATAATTGCGGAGGCGTGGACAAGACTACATGGAGTCAAGGTTCTCTGATTCGGTTCTGTCGCAAACTACATGAACCTAATCTAACCAATACCGGGGGACTCAGATTCGGTTCTGTCACAAACTACATGAACCTAACCTTACCACTACCGGGGTAATCTGATTCGGTTCTATGAACCTAATTTTTAAAACTTTACCGCCCCTTGTCACCGCACAGGCATCATAATTTTGCTCATAATGAACATTGACCAAGTCGACGTGGTCTATGATAACAGTCACCGGTGAATGACCGAAATGGTCATAAAAAGTATAAATAACGGTCATTCACCAGCTTTCTTGGTGGATGTTAACAGTCACCAGAGTATCTTAACATACACTGCATTTCGGACATTCGCAGTAGCATACATATCAACACGGTCTAGGGATATTGCACGATTTTTCATACAAAAGAGGTCTGTTTGAGAAGCTATAATAGCATACTCGAGATACATGGAGAGCTACAATTTTCAGACGAGCAAGTGCTAAACTTGTATTTGCAATTCTAGTCAATAAATTTTGTTTTACTTGAAATTTGTAAAAACGTGACGGAAACGAAAACGAAAATGCACTTTTTGCCGGATGAATATACGCAAAAATTATCGAATATGATAAGTATGAATATGAGTATGAAAATGATCGAATATACGCAAAAAAATTTTTCTTTTTCGTCATGTTTTCACAAATTTCAAGTAAAACAAAATTTATCGACTAGAATTTAAAATTTAGGCTTAGCACAAAATAATATCAAATAATTTGTTACCTTGTTACCTAAGACCCTTTCAAAATACACCTAGCTACACGAAAGAGGGGCTAAAATGTAACAAAACACTCAAGACATCCGACAAACAATCCACGATGAGTGTCTTCAAATCCCCATAATGAACCTCTCCTTGCTTAAAATATTTTATTAAACATTTTCTCGGAATCTCAATAACCTGCTCTTGAAAGGAACGAATACCTCTTATAATAATAAATTAGTAATAAACTTATACTTGCACAGGCTTATATCGAGATAGACGGTAAAAGTTTACCTACCTTGCGTGTAAAAAGTGTGATCCACGGTCACAGTTTTGTCCGACTTAAGTCAGTCCGCTTGAGACCTATGCCGTAAATGATAATCGATTTTAATCAGATTTACATTATTATTTTACTTAATTAAGCGCCTTTGAATCGTTTCCGCGCGGTCTTGATTTCTCATCGCAAAATCTCGCTTGTGACGTGTTCAACACGCTTGGTTCTCATACAGTTTGAAGCGCTCTTTTCGTCTATTTCAATATAGGTCTGTGTATACTTGTTATACAAGGTTCTGCTTTTAGACGTAGGATTACATTAATGTATTTATTACTAGCTTTCCGCCCGGGACTTCGTTCCCGTGGGAATTCGGGAAAATTATGTAGCCTATGTGTTAATCCAGGGTGTCAGCTACTTCCATGCCAAAGTTTATCAAAATTGGTCCAGCCGTTTGAGCGTGAAAGAGTAACAAACCTCCATACATACAAACTTTCGCGTTTATAATATTAGTAAGGATATTAGTAGGATAGGATTAGTAGGATACAGGGCCCCGATTCTGTAACTTCAGTAGTGTATCGATGGAATGGTCGCCATTTTCACTCACGACCCGTGGTCCCACTAGTGATACCCACCGGTGGGTCCACGGGGATTTTTTTGCCCATAGACCCACTGACTGCAAAAGCGGCGGTGGTGGGTCCACGGGTAAATCAAGATTCCTATGACCCACCGGCAAAGTCTCCAGACTTTTTACTCCTGACGCACTGTCACTGTTTTTTCTTCAGTTTCTCCAGAAAACACTGTCACTGTTTGATTATTACTTTTTTTTTCATTTTGAGGTATGGAACCCTAAAAATGGTGAGGATTCCAGAGGAAACGACGCGAATAGAGGAATCGACGCGACGGTAATAATCAAACAGTGCCAGTGTTTTCAGGAGAAATGAAAGAAAAAACATTGCGTCAGAAGTAAAAAGTCTGGAGTCTGCCGGTGGGTCATAGGAATCTTGATTTATCCGTGGACCCACCACCGCCGCTTTTACAGTCAGTGGGTCTATGGGCAAAAAAAATCCCCGTGGACCCACCAGTGGGACCACGGGTCGCGAGTCGCCATTTTATCCGTTTAGGTGGCGAAATTGAGAACTATCCAACATACATCTAATGACGGCTGCTTACTGGTGGCGCCACCGCCATCGCCAACTGAATTTTCAGTTGCTAGGTAGTTTGCAACTTCACGTTCGGTAGGCGATGGCGCTGCTAGTCGAGGTGGTTGTCAGCAAGTATATGAAAATTAAATCGTTCTCTATTTCGCCACCTGAACAGATAAAATGGCCTCCATTCCATCGACACACAACTGAAGTTATAGAATCGGGGCCCTCTGGTGTATGGGGAGTTTAAAAATAGCTAGCGAAACTTGAGTGGGTAATTCTACTAATGAAACTGAACAACTTTGCCCTAGGAACCCAAGGACCGACCTCTCATATTCACGCAATTGAAAAATTTGTATGAAGAGGCGAATGTTTTTTTTCATAATTCAACCTTTGTTCCTCAGGAAAAGTGTTTCTGTTTCATGGGCTAATTCATTTCCTCAATTTTCACTAACTAATTCAAATTCAAAATATCTTTATTTCAGTAAATATTAAATGTTGCCTATAAGTCTGTCTGTTCGCAAAGGTGCGGTCTTCAACTGAGAAGAACAGACAAGAAACTGAAGGGTTTAATTTTTATGGTACCTACGCCTTATATAAATAAGGCTTTAGGTATCTCTCTTTCAACCTCTCGAGTGCTTAATCAGTCCATGAAACTGAACAACTTTTCCAAAGAACATAGGTCAAATACAAAAAAAAATTGAGTTCCCATACAAACTTCATCAGCATATAGCGCATTTTGTATGGGAGATAAAAATTTTTTTTTCAAGTTTTGACCTATGTTCCTTTGGAAAGTTGTTCAGTTTCAAGGACTGATTAACCACCAGAGAGGTTGAAAGAGAGATACCTAAAGCCCTTTATAAAGTCTCCCAATATTTTCTCTACAAAATTCTAATTCTTTTTTCTTTCAGTCTATTAACAGGACGAAACCAAAATTCCATCAAAAACATAAATGTGAAAATGTGAACCGAGTTTAATATTAAAGATATTCGTGGTAGTCGACTTCGCCGACAAAAGAATTAAGATTTAAATGGGTGCCAAGTTTTAAGGTAACATTCTACAATTTTTATTTATGAATGTTATTAAAATCAAATTAAATAATTTTAATAACATGCATAAACTTGATTTTTAAAGAATTAAAAATCAAGTTCTATAGATTTTTAATTCTACAATCAATTTAATACACCATTCCTTGTTTTTTTTTCTGCTACAAAAATGTTTGCTGTTTCAAAGTATAACTTCTTACTTTTGAACAGTCGATTGATTTACGTAGAAAATTTATGACAAATTAAAGTTTAAGGTTCAAGTTCACAATAAAAATTATAATTTTTCTGTTGTTTGATCAACATATTTTGTTCTAATAAATATTTAATTTGCTGATAATCTTTAGACTGAACTTGGCTTGCCACACTCAGCGTGTCTAGATAAATCCCGTACGAACAGAAAGACCATCGATAAATCTGTATGGGGAAATCTATAGCAGAAAAACCAGGATATCCGTAGCGAATGATAAGTCACATCTCTAATTCCCACTTGAATCGTATCGGGAGTCTGTTGAGGGCATTAAAACGTATCAAAACAAAACAGAATGAACGACTGGAGTAGGGGCTGTATTCTGAGTGAATGGGCCTTTTTATAATTCGAACGACACGGCACGGAACTTCGAAATTTGAATTACCATTGCTCTAGTTTTACTCAGCTTCTAGTTTTACTATTACTTAGGAGGCAATGGTAATACAATTTTGCCGTGCCGTTTGCAAATTATAAAAAGGCCCTATGGCTTAGATAAATTTTAATAGCTTTGTCATAAACATATGTCAAGCTACGACACTTGGGCTCACACACTGCTAACTTTTAAATATAAATCAATAAAATTGAAGGCCCTGAGTCACTGACTTTTCAACGCCCAGCCCAAACCCTTGTAGCTACAAAGCTAAAATGTAAAATTCAGCACAAAGGTTCCTTCTATAATCTATAACATAGGCTAGGAATTAGATATTCTCACGGGAACGAAGCCCGGAGATCCTCTAGTCATACGTCATTTTACTATGTATGAAGTACGCAATGAAATATTTTTATCTATTTAATCTAAATTACCACTAACTCGCATTGGGTCAGAGTGGTGGACTATGGCCTTAATCCACTTCGTGTTTCGAAGGGAGCCCCGTGCCCCTCGGTGGGGACGTATATGGGCTGGTAAAAAAAAACATCCATCTATACATATATGTATATTATTGTGTTTATAAAACAAAGTCGGGTTGTTCGAACACTTATAACTCGAGAACGGCTAGACTGATTTTCATGGTTGTATTTTTATCTCCGACCCGAATAGCAGAATAACATTGGAAAATTAAAAAAAAACTACCACTGGATCGAAGTCCCGGGCGAAAAGATAGTCTCTTATAAATACACACATCAACGCGGTCTAGGGATATTGCACGATTTTTCATACAAAAGAGGTCTGTTTGAGAAGCTATAAAAGCATACTCGAGAACATGGAGGGCTATAATTTTCAGACGAGCAAGTGCTAAACCTGAATTTTCAAATCCAGTTAATAAATTTTGTTTTACTTTAAATTTGTGAAAACGTGACGAAAATGAAAAAAAATTTACGTAAATTTGTCCATTTTCATACATAAAGCAGACAAAAAGTGCATTTTCGTTTTCGTTTCCGTCACGTTTTCACAAATTTCAAATAAAACAAAATTTATTGACTAGAATTGCAAATTCAAGTTTAGCACTTGCTCGTCTGAAAATTATAGCCCTCCATGTATCTCGAGTATGCTTTTATAGCTTCTCAAACAGGCCTCTTTTGTATGAATAATCGTGCAATATCCCTAGACCGTGTTGATGTGTATATTAAGCCGCTCAACAAATTTTGATTATACAAACGAGCTAAGAACCATCTGGATTAGGTCAGCACTCCAATAAAAAACAAGTCCAAGTATCGATCTATTCGTTTAGCAGCCACGATGCTACAGACAAACCCACCCCTCTTTTAGTCAAGGATTAAAAACAAGTCAATGGTTCAGAATACGTCTTCACCCGAAGGATCAATTTATCCATCTCAAGCTACTAGCAATTAAATAAATCAAGCCGCCAGCGCCCATCTTATTGTTATTCATGCTCTCTGTTTGTTTCCTTTAACTAACTTTCTTATTTATGAGATGGCACACTTCCAAGTGGGGGGGGAGGTTGTGACAGACGCTTATCGAATTAGTTCATCTTACCATCATTGAGTTGAGACTTAAGCGAACTGAAGCTACTTAGACGACAATAGATACGATAAGTATCTGTTTGTGAGATCGGTAACTATTGTTGTTCTTTAATTGTTTTTTAACAGAAAAAATAAATTTTGTAAAAAAAATATTTTTCGGGTGTTTCCCATACATGTGAAAGGGCGATGGATTTTTTTTCTCGCCGATATCATAGAGTGGGATGTCATAGGATAGTTTTTTAAAAGATAGAAGGGGTTTACTAAGAACGTTTTTCGATTCAGCAGTCCGTTTGCTAAAAACTAATTTTTAAAATGAAAAAAAATGTTAAATATTTCACGAGCATTTAGCATTTACGACGAAGTTCAGCCTAATCCAAAACAACTGCCATACAAAGTTCCACGCTAAAAGTGAGGCAAGGTCGAAAGCCAAGCTGTAACATATTGACATTTCATGTGTCGTTATAGGTTTTTGGGGGTGTTAATTACGAAAATGACATCAAAATTATACACAATCGCCACGCGACCTGCTCTTTAGCACCAGCTCGAAATTATTCCTAACAATACTTTTGTTGCAAAAAATTAAAAAAAAAAAAAAAAAAAAAATAAATTCGCGCTCGCTTCGCTCGCGGATTAAATACTTCCATTGTATTTAGCCCAAAACCAAAGTTAGATAGATAGATAGATAAACTTTATTGCTTCTTAACAATTTATAACATTGTACAATGTTCTTATACAATTAAAAAAAAAGTTAGCGAAATGTGTGACGTAGATTGTAGAAGCAAATAGGACACAGAACTCAGTATACTTGCTGTCTATGATAGACAACAAACTGATTTTCAGCTGTGCCTAGAGTTAGTGTTAGTGTTAGTTAGTGTTCCCCCCCCTCTACCAGCTAAACGGTTGTTTCTAAAAATGTGAAAAAATTCTCGTTGGTAGAATATATAATACAATTAAAAGAAAAACTATCACACATAAGTTGGCCTTTCAAGTTTGCGAG
This sequence comes from Aproaerema taeniolella, assembly GCA_949987775.1. NCBI lineage: Eukaryota > Metazoa > Arthropoda > Insecta > Lepidoptera > Gelechiidae > Aproaerema > Aproaerema taeniolella. The sequence goes on along the minus strand of OX465255.1, from coordinate 1,762,080 downwards.
TATTAGTCGACTAAGTGCCAAAAGTTTTTGGAATTAATAAGGATATGTTTACAAGGTTCAATACTAAAAGTGAGGCGAGGTCGAAAGCCAAGCTGTAACATATTGACATTATAGGTGTCGTTTAATAGGGTTTTGGTGGTGTTAATTACGAGAATGACATCAAAATTATTTTATCAGCAGGTCTATATTATTTCTAATAATATTGTCGCAAAAAAAAATTAAAAAAAAAAAAAAATTTTCGCTCGCTTCGCTCGCGAATTTTATAATTTAATTAGGTTGTATTTAGACCAAAACTAAAGTTATTTCTGAAACTACAAACTCTTTAATACATTTGTTTTTTATACTATAGTATTTGAAGATTTTAACATCGACTATGACTAGTGATGAACGATACTCAGTCTTTTAAGGCTTTTAATAAAGACTCGCCTTATTTTTAACGCCTCACGACTGATTCAGTCTTTTAGTTCCCAACCTTTAGTCATAAGACTAGCTTTTTTAGTTGAAGTCTTTTAACGTAAAAAACTGAGCTGTTACTTAAACAGCTTAAAGGACTTAAAAGACTGGCGACTCACTATCTGGGAAGTTGACAGTCGTAAGGTATGTGTTGATAGAATGTAAATATCTCATTTTATCTCCTTGTCAAATGTTATCAAAATGTATTTAGTGGTTTAGGCGTGGTTGATAGGTTACAAAAGAAATATTGAATATCACACACAAACTGCGGTGCGATCCCTTTTACATAAAAGAACTTGAGTCGTTTAAGTCTTTTAAAATTAGCTGGAGTTGGTTAAGTCTTTTAGTATTTTGAAAACAACTCGAGTCGTTTCAGTTTTTAATCTTTTAATAAACTACTAAGTCTTATTAATAAAAACTCGAACTTTCAGTCTTAATTTTAGAGTCAAGTCCTGTAAGATGGAGGTAAGTCTTTTTAATAAGCCTTAAAAGACAGTCTCTTTCATCTCTAACTATGACTGTAACGATAGTACACCCGTTTTAAATGAATACGTAATGTAAACAATTTGTATACAACCATTTGCATCCACGCGAGGTGGTTATTAAACAGATGTATTTTTTTTCATTTTCCTTGTGGCGCTGGAATCTATATTTCTCTTTTAGTTACCTTCTTTCTTTGTGACCTCGTTTTTATTAGACATCATTAGCAATTCAACCGTCCATATGCTCGTAGAATTAAGAATCCAGCTGCATATTTGAACCATGCTGCTACGGAACCCTACAATGCGCGTGTTTTTTTTTTAATGTATGTTCACCGATTTCTTCGCCAATTATGGACCGATTTTCAAAATTATTTATTGTTCGAAAGAGTATACTCCAGAGGTGGTCTCATATAAATTTTATCGAAAATGATAAAATTATATAAAATCAATAAAATCATCAAAAACAAAAAATACTACAAACCAGAACATCATCTAAATAAATGAGTGACATTTTCGTTTGTGGTAATATGCTAATTGCTAATAGGCATTCTGCTAAACCGTATCGAAATCAGATTATTATTTTAGGAGCTACAATGCCACAGACAGACACACAGAAACACAGACATACAAAAACTCAGATACACACGTAAAACAAAACTTTGTTTCTTCAAACTTATAACACCCCTCTTTTATTGTCGGGGGTTAAAAAACAAAACGCGTGATAATGGAAAGAAATATCATAATCTGCTCTTCATACAATATTCATCAAAGGTTTGCTGAGTGGCGGTATTTTAATATTTCCTCTCATTATGGCTCTCATTCTTTCATTCAGGATGTGAGGAACAGCTTATCAAATGCTTAAATGGTGGAATATTTCCATAACTACGATTGGCTCCAAAGCGCTCTTGCTGATCTCAACCGATCAGGGAGGCTAAGCAACATACACAGAGGCAGGGAACCTGATGTGTGACCAAAGTGGCAATTTATCACGAGCGTTTCCGTGCTTCGGAGGGCACGTTAAGCTGTCGGTCCCGGCTGTTGCCGATTGACTACAGTCGTTAAAACCAAGTCAGAGGCCATTGTGCGGTTTGAAAACTCTGACATCAGGGTTAGCCAAGTTCGCCACACACTTGACTACCTACATAATAAAAAGAAAAAGGCTACAAACAATATCTTTTTCGTAAAACGGCATAACAACTGATTGCACAAGTTGTATAGAGGTGATATTTTTTTTTTTCATATTTCGAGCTACTTTCCGTGGAAAAAGTTTTTCTGTTACGTGGGTTGATTCATTAATTTTCGATGACTAATTTAAAATAATTTCCTCAGAGTTTATACGTTCAGATATTTTTGCAAAAATAATAATAAATAACGTGAACGTAAGTTTGTTTGTTACGTCTTCACGCCTAAACTACTGAACCGATTTTGATGAAATTTGGTACGAAGATAGATTAGACCTTAAAGAATGACATAGGCAACATTTTATCCCACAGCTGGGCACGATATAACATGAAGATCACGCGGGCGGAGCTGCGGGCGGAAAGCTATCCTTATATCTCTCCTAGCCGATTTCGGCTATAGCGACTGGACCTGAACTTATATGAGGGCGCGATCGATTGCCCTAGCGTGTGCCCTAAGATGGCTGCAATAGCCTATCTTGTTAGAGAACGTGCGTGAACAGTCACGACACGTAAGGACACCGTCCACATAGTTATATGAGATGGCTGCCGGTGGTCCAGCCTTAAGAGCATCACGCTTATCGTCGAGGCAGGACCTTCGGTGCTCTTTAAATTTGGACACACTTTTGTATACCAAACGTCTCCATTCAGGGCGGCAGCTTGCTTTATCTTCCCACTTCAGGGGGTCCATATCACATCTTTTCATGTGTCTTTTCTGAACTTGTACCGTAAGAACTGGCCGCCTTGTTTTCGCTTGCCGTTCTGGAGTTCAGAAAAGAACATGCGCTTTGCCACCCGTTCTTCAGACATACGCGCAACGTGCCCGCACCACCGAAGCTGGCGTCGCATCAGGTACGCCTCAATGCCGCAGACTTTTGCCCGTCGGAGAACATCGGTATTTCTTACCCGATCCGACCACTTGATGTTTAAAATGTCGCGGAGGCATTTGAGATGGAACCTGTCTAGCGTCTGTATATGCTTATGGTAGAGCACCCATGTCTTGGAGGAGTATAGGAGGTTTGGTAGAACTATCGCAAGGTAAACGGAGATCTTCGTAGAAAGTTTCAAGTCATGCGATCGTAACACCTTAGACCGAAGTTTACCGAATGCTGCAGCTGCCGACCTAATGCGGTGGTTTATTGCTATCCTTATTAATATTATAAATGTGTAAGTAAGTTTGTTTGTTACGCTTTCATGCCTAAACTACTGAATTTATTTTGATGAAATTTGGTATAAAGATAGATTAGACCTTAAAGAATGACATAGGCAACATTTTATCCCACAGCTGGGCACGATATAACATGAAGTCCACGCGGGCGGAGCTGCGGGCGGAAAGCTATCCTTATTAATATTATAAATGTGTAAGTAAGTTTGTTTGTTACGCTTTCATGCCTAAACTACTGAACCGATTTTGATGAAATTTGATATAAAGTTAGGTTAGACCTTGAGAAATGACATAGGCAACATTTTATACCACAGCAAGGCACGACATAACATGAAGTCCACGCGGGCGGAGCTGCAGGCGGAAAGCTAGTACTTCATAAAAAAGTTACTGATTCTACCCTTGAAACTGAACAACTTTTCCTGAGAATCCTGTACCTACTAAATTCTCCAAAACAATTTTCGATTACTAAGGCGATCGGCCGATCGCTCAAGTCGTATAGGAAGGGGATTTTTTTATTCGTAGATACAGACAGCTGTAGATACCTGACCATCCCTACCGGATAAAGAGGAAGTTGTCAATGACAAAATTTTTAAATCTTAATTAAGGCGACTACAGCACCTAAATTACGATTTTATGATGCGTAGATAAGCATGACGCACTGCATTAAATCGAAGAAAAAAAAACTACGGTAATATTCAGGACATAAACTAAATAAATAGTTTGCTGAAAACATGATTCAGCACTTTTGGTTCGATAGAAAAAGCTTACAAAGTCACCTCTAAATACCCAATATTGTGTATCTTTTACGCTGTAAAAACGATAGTAAAATGCACACAGGAACTTGAATTTGCTATCAAAATGTTCGTAATTGAACACTCTCGATAAGTAGTTAACGTATTTTTCGATTTAAGCTATTACCTTTCCATAAATCTAATTTTTCTAACTTTCGAACATGTTTTTACGCACGCACGCTTTCATAGTCCGTAAACTTCGCGTATCGACACTGTTCGCACTGCCGGCCCAGGCCTGTTGAGAGACGGAGATGGCACTATTCCTATGTGTGCTGCCATTATCGGGTGCTGTAGTCGCCTTAAGCGTAATTGTTTAGTTGACAAAACTATTAATAATATACAAAATATCATTGAAATACCTAAAACTTTTCGTGAAATAACTTCATCCTTACTCCATAGGGGTTTCATTTTTGTGGGCTGATTCGTATCCTTAATTTTCCCCGTGGATAAGAGTTAGTCTGCATTTTTATCGCTTGAGTTTTTTATTACATATTTCTAGCAGACAGGCATGCAGTAAAAACATAATTTGGATATAAAAATCTAATAAAGTACAATAAATGCAAGTTATGTGAAGCATTAGAATCTAGAAACTGCTTGTGTGGCCAGGAAAATAAATTATTCTAGTCGATGAATTAATAGTCAAACGAACTACCCCAGAGTTCGTGAAGTTCGACTGTATATGTGAAGTTGAGAGAGTGCGTTGTCAAGACTACACAAGTTATCTTCATCATCGAGGAGGAGACAACAACGAACATCTAAATATATAAAAGGAGAACTGACTGACTGACTGATTGACTGACATATCAACGCACAGCCTAAACGGCTAAACGTAGGCACTTGAAATTTGGAAAGGACGTAGCTTAGGTACCGCAGAGTAGTGCACTAAGAAAGGAATTCCCGAAATTCCCACGGGAACGGGAATTAGCGGGAAAATCCTTTTGTATAAAAATCTAAACCGCTTAAGTTAGACGCTTGATATTTGGCATGCAGGTACCTTAGTAAACTTAAAGCTTAGTTGCAACAGGATATTGCAAAATTCCCACGGGAACGGGAGTTAGCGGGAAAAACTTTTGTATGTAAAAATCTAAATTAACACGCAAACGAAGTTGCGGGCATCAGCTAGTAATCAAATAATAATCAAACATCGCTCTAGATTTTTTCACGGACTAGATTTCATTTATTTCATTTAATTCAGTAATTAAGAGTCCTATCTGGAGTAATTTCCCTCATTTTGCATTGTTTCATTTTCTCATAATATATACTAACATAGTGTTCAAGTTACATCATATCAGCCTATTGCAGTCCACTGCTGAACATAGGCCTCCCCCAAGGTGCGCCACTTTGCACGATCCTCCGCTGTTTTCATCCAGCCACTACCCGCTATCTTCTTTAGGTCATCTGATCATCTGGCTGGGGGACGTCCTACACTACGTTTGCCAAGACGTGGTCTCCATTTGAGAACCTGTCTACTTCAACGCTCGTCGGTTCTGCGACAGACATGGCCAGCCCACTGCCACTTCAGCTTGCTACACTTTTGGATAGTATCCATCACTCCGGTTTTCTGTCGGATAACCTTGTTTCGGATTCTATCCCGGATTCTATCATAATTTATGCTAACATAGTGTTTAAGTTACATTGTTACTAACATTTTATGAATCATGGGTCTGATAATAAATGATTTTTATTATTATTAATTAAAACGGCCAAACTATGAGATAACTTCAAATTAATTACCTACACTTTAGGGGATCTTTCTCTTTGTGAAACTGAATAACTTTTCCCAAGGAAAAATGCCAATCAAACAAATTTTTTTATAAAAAAAACGAATTTCAATTAATGAAGAAGTGAATATTTTTTATTCATATTCCCACCTATATTCCTTAGGGATAGTAGTTCAGTTTCGTGGGCTGGCTCTAGTCATATTGTTTATGCAAATTCTCACTTATCCTTAAAAAGATATCGTCTAGTCTTCCTTTGAAATCCTTTCAGAAGTAAGTATTTGTGATGCAGTTTTCTAAAGTATTAATTTACATAGTTTTTTAACCCCAACAAAAAACTAACGGTGTCATTAATTTGACGTGTGTATCTGTATGTCTGTGTGTTATGTGCCTGTCTGTGGCATCATAGCTGCTTCTAATCGAATGGACCGGTTTCGATGTATTTTTTTTGCTTGAACGCTAACGTAATTAAGATGGATCTTACGTATATTTGCTTAAAATTGGTTCAGCCGTTTAAAAGTTGTAAATGATCAAATGTCGGAGGTGATACAATATTTTTAGTTTAAGAGTTCTTTATCATATAATGGGCCTTTTAATAAAACGAAAACGTCACGATAAAATTGTATTACCATTGCCTCCTATGCATTAGTGATACTAGAAGCTGAGAACATAGATGGCAATGGTAATACAAATTCTGTCATGCTGTGCCGTGCCGGTCGAATTATAAAAAAACCTAATATCTCTACCATAACCGTGTGGTGATCGGTTGAGAATAACACCACCCCATCTCTTTCCGTGGGTGTCGTAAGAGGCGACTTAGGAAACACAAATGAGACCTGCCTCCTAGTAACCCATCCCAGGCAACGACACTTCATTTTTTCTAAATCTGAGGTGTCGTCCTATGGTCTCATGCGGTGTGGTAGGCTCTGTAAAGGGCCGTCTGGTTCGCGACCACCCTCCTACCGAAGTCCGACACCAAACAACTTTGCTGTGTTCCGTCGGTGTGTGGGAGTACCAGTGCCTTTACAGGCGTTTTCTGGGTTAACTCGCTTCATCGTCGACCTCATCTTTGAACTTATGGTCAAGATTGAGGTCAAGAGTTAACCCATCTTATAATATTAAAAAAAACATAGCAATTCAATTCCTAGAAAACTGTATATCGTAAAGTCTCATGTTTCGTAGCCCATCTTATCCATCTCAACAAGCCACAACAAGGGTCGCTGGACCAGTACCCGGTCAAAGCAACCCGGGCTTTGTAACATAATCCCGAGGACCCAGCACTTTGTAAAGACTAGCCCGCCGCAGAGGGGGTTAACCTTCATTTATTACCAGTATTTATTAATGAACATGTCAATTTCTTAGGGAATATTGACGAAGTGAAACAATTCCAAGCTAGCATTCCGCCCCTTCGTTCCCGTGGGGATTCGAGAAAATTATGTAGCCTATGTTAATAAGCATAACTTAGTATTCTAATGGTGAAAGAATTTTTAAATCGGTCTGGTAGTTTCGGAGCCTATTCAACGCAAACACACAATCAAATCCATTTCATCCATTTCCTCTTTATAATATTAATGTGTAAAGGGTCTTTGCACCGCCTTACTACTGTACATACATATGTATATAAGCTCATGCCTTTGTCCCATTGGGGTAGACAGAGCCACAGATTGCCACTAGCTGCGATCCAAACACACCTTTTTCGCATTTGACGTAAGTAATTTAAATAAAGCAGTGTCTAAAGACCAAGGTCTTTAATCAATGCGTCCTACCAGTCATGACCTATGGAGCCGAAACGTGGAACATGACAGTGAGGTTGACCCACCGATTGCACGTCGCTCAGCGAGCAATGGAATGCTCCATGCTCGGGATCTCGCTAAGGGATAAAATCCGAAACGAGGTCATCCGACAGAAAACCGGAGTGATGGATATTATCCAAAAGTGTAGCAAGCTGAAGTGGTAGTGGGCTGGCCATGTCTGTCGCAGAACCGACGAGCGTTGGAGTAGACAGGTTCTCGAATGAAGACCACGTCTTGGCAAACGTAGTGTAGGACGCCCCCCACAGCCAGATGGTCAGATGACCTAAAGAAGATAGCGGGTAGTGGCTGGATGAAAACAGCGGAGGATCGTGCAAAGTGGCGCACCTTGGGGGAGGCCTATGTTCAGCAGTGGACTGCAATAGGCTGATATGATGATGATGATGATGAAGTTAAATAAATAATAACTCTTTTAAAATTAAAAAGTTTGAATTACCTTCAACATTCATCGTTTATAACTTTTAAACAGCTCAACCATTTTTGGTCAAATTTCTCGGTCACGTCAACAAAAAAAACGCATCAAAATCATCGAATTTTGCTTCCTCTTTTTCTATTTAATATCAACAGCCGACACCTTGTAAGTGTCTAATATAAAACATTTTTAACAAAAAATTGACCCGCCTTCAAAAAGGGTGAAATAATTTTTTAAAGCTGTGTTCACGAGTAAGTAGTGGTTACGGGTAAAACAGCAAATAGGTGAATTAATAGCGGAATATGGTAAATAGAGAGGAATTTTTTTTTGACGTCGGCGCCGGTTTGAACAGGACCAGGAGACGTAGTTTTGAGGTAACATACATAAAAAAAAATCACCCGAATTGATAACCTCCTCCTTTTTTTTGAAGTCGGTTAAAAAATATCCAAAATAAGATCGCTCGTAGCCCAGTGGCGCTCGTTAATCTCAACCGGTCAGTGCGGTAAAACAATGTACACAGAGGCAGGGAATCTGATGGGTGACCAAAGTGGTAATTTATCAAGAGCGTTTCCGTGCTTCGGAGGGCACATTAAGCTGTCTGTTGTCGATTGACTACAGTCGTTAAAACCAAGTCAGAGGCCATTGTGCGGTTTGAAACTCTGACACTAGGGTTAGCCAAGTTCGCCACACACTTGACTATACCTACACGAAAAGAAGAAGATCCAAAATAAGATAAGAAAAACAAAATAAAGCATCAAAATCAGTACATTCATATAGGAGCTACCAGATAGTCACACAGATACATTATTAAACTTATGACACCACTTTTTTGCGTCAGGGTTTAAAACAAGGCAAACCCTTCAAATAAAACAGCACTTTAGAATAGAATAGATTAGAATAGAAAAAATATTTATTTTATAGGACATTCAGGATGCCACTTAAAACAAGTCAAGATTACATGAAATACATACAAACAAACATTTAAGGATTTAAATACATACATACGCATTCGTTCTATTGACCCTACTCACTCTACGCCTATTCGCAAAGGTGCAGTCTTCCCCAGAGAAGAACAGGCAAGAAACTCTGAGGGTGCTCTTTTTTTATTTTGTGTACCAAACAAAATGATACAATTTGATTTATAGGTACAGAGTGTAGCACTCCAATATTCCTCCATTTACAGCTATAAAGGCGCTGTAATAGCTAAGTTTATAGCTGTTATGCACACGGATTTTTAAGGAAAGAGGCGATGTTAATTTATGTTTTTTTTTATTTTTTTATTATTATATTATCATTCTTACAAGTATCTTAACAGGTGTTAAACCTAATGCAACAGTGTAGCTATAGTATCAATTAGGTATATAAACTTTAGGCATGATTATAACAAATAACTTTAATGTATTTTTGTAAAATTGGCTCCGGGAACATGTTAATAAATCAACCCGTTCAGCGACTTTATTTAGTAACTGGTTTGGTTTTATAATTGATTCTGCCACTTATTCGATGCTGCTGAAGCAATTGCTCTTGAAACTACAGGAACTTCAGAAACTCGACTAGACCGACACGAAAAAATAATCGAGTTAAGCAATAACTCAGTCATCAATATATAGTCATAACTTTGGCAGCCAGTTCGGTCGAGTGGTAGTGACGCTGTCTCTTGATCAACGGGTCCTAGGTTCAAATCCCGGCCGGGGAAAATGTTTATGTGAAAAGCAGATGTTTGTTCTCAGGTCATGGAAGTCTATGCCTGTCTTTATGTATGTTTCAAGGGACCCACGACACAAGGGAGAACATTAGTGTGGGCGTTTGGGTGGGAAGCCTTAATTAATTTATTATTTTTTAGTTTTATAGTGTATTAAATGTTTTAAAATTATGTCTTTCTATCTTTACTGTCGTTCTATTTAAAAAAAAGAATCCGTATTGTAGGCATTGTAGCTCCCAAACGAAAGCACTGATTTCGATGTGGTTTTTTTTTGTTTGAAAGCTGACGTATTTGAGATGGATTTTTACAATATTTGATCAAAATTGGCTAAGCCGCTTAAAAGTTATAAGCAATCAAATGTGGGGGTGACATTCTTATTTTTATTTTACAGTTTTATGTTTTGTTTACTTGTCTTTTGTGTGTGTGATTGTCTGGAAATCAATGTTATTATATTTTGAGTAGGAATGAATCCCTACTCCCATAGCTAGGCACGGCCTACACGGGCGGAAAGCTAGTTAACTTATAAGGTAAGACAGACACCTCTCTTCTCTCCTGCTCTATGGTAACAGCTGAGGTTATAGCAGTAATGGCTGAAGTGGAGATGCATTTTGCTATTTCGCGACAACACGTAGTTTATGGGTGACGGTTATTGCCAATATTGGCAGGGAATTTTGGCGGGATCAGACGCCATTTCAGAAATAACCCCTTCAGTTTTGTATGGTTTCCTGAAAAATCTTAGTAACTTAAACAACCAAGTCAGATGCCATTGTGTGGTTTGAAAACTCTGACACCAGGGTTAGCCAAGTTTGCCACATACTTGACCTACACGATAAGATGAAAGTAACTAAAAAAAAAAAATATTTTCTCATAGGTACGGATGGCCGCAACTCAGGCTACCACACGCGTGCACTCTGTGCTGTTGTGATAAGAGCGGTTTTGCAATGAAAATGGAGTAACCTGATGCGCTGGCCTCTGTACCTAATTCTGAAATGAACCTGATGGGTGACCAAAGTGATATTTTCTCCACAAGTGTTTCTCTGTTAAGATGTCGGTCCCGGCTGTTGTCAATTGACGACAGGCGGCCCTTAAAGGTTCAATAATTTATAATTTTACTATGCAAATTGTAATATCGCGGGAGTTTATAATTTCACTAGTGAAATTGTAATGTTATGATTTTTACAGATATAAACGTGTTAAGTATTGTTAACTAGCTTCGTTCCCGTGGGAATTGCCCCGGTGGATTTTCTTTTTCTTTTGTGCTAACCTGGTCGTGACAATAATATACACAACAAAAAAGAATCATCCAAATCAGTCAAGCCGTTCTCAAGGTATAGCGTGACCAGAAGAAATAGGGGTTCATTTTTATAAATCTTTATATACAGGGTGTAAATCTGCAAGGTTGCCATATTCAATGATGGAATAGTATGGTATGGTACCAACTTTAACTATAAACGAAAAAAAACAAGATTTTGTTTTGAGCTTTAAAGAAAAACCCACCTAAGCTGAAATAAAAAATGTACTGCACTGAGAATACCCCAACATTATCGCATCTGTGCCATGTTATTTAAGTGATGTGCATATAGTTGTCGATAAAAAAAAATTAAATTGTCAAAATTTTAGGTTTTTATATTATTATTGATTTCAACTCTATATCAGCTGTATATTTGCTCCTGTGAATATGGCAACCTTGCAGATTTACAGTTTGTATATAATTCTTCTGTACGTGTGTTGACAGTGAACTCCTCCTAAACAGCTGGACCGATTTTAAAGATTTTTTTTGTGTGTGTTCAAGTGGATTCGAGAATGGTTTAGATTCACAAAAAAAAAGAAAATCCGCCGGGAACGAAGTCGCGGGCGGACAGCTAGTATAGATATAGATTATTATGTATAACACCCACAATCAATAAAAAGCTTTAAAATAGTAAACAGATGTTTGCATAAATCGTAAAAGACATTCTTATAGAGCAAGCAATTTCAAAAGGCATTAACTAGCAATTTCCGAAGTCCAATAAATAATGGTCGCAAGTCGAGTAAACTACAACCAAGTTGCATTACTCTCAACTGAGCCAATTGTTGTAGAACAGGGGTGGCGAACCTTTATGGATTGACGTGTCATTTTTAACCGACTTCAAAAAAGGAGGAGGTTATATGTTCGACTGTTTGTATTTTTTTATGTATGTTCACCAATTTCTCCGCCAATTGTGGACCGATTTTCAAAAAGTACTAGTTATCTACCTTGTGCGAACTTTTGTTGGGATTGAAGTCGGTGACTCATACGTTTTTTTAACGTGGAAAATTATGTTAATCCGTCTATACTTTTAGTATAAGTATTCTATTATCTATGCTTTGTCAATCAGTCGGGTGCCATTGATGTTAAGCGTGCCATTAGTTCGCCATCCCTGTTGTAGAATAAAACAACATGTTGGATTTATGACTATTGAGCTTTTCCATTGAGATCTGCTTTGGACGATTGTTAATTGTTATTATCCCCCGACAAAAAAATAGGGGTATTATTAGTTTGTCGTGTGTATTCGTGTATTTGGTTAATGTGTAATGGGTAACCATAAAAAATTCAAACGTCGTTTAGTGTTGTTTAGTCCCCCAATGCAGAAAGAGAGGTGTTAATACGTTTAACGTATGTAATTATCAATGATCAGAATAGGTAGTGCAATTTTCGGTCAATGACCCCAAACATTATATTTAAATGGATACACCTAGTGGGAAGTGGATATTCTTGGTGGGAATTTGAAAATTCGTTACGATCAAAAAATTTTATATGAAAAAATAGAAAAAAACTTTAGTTTTAAATGTTACTAGTATATACAGAAAAAAACATGACTTAATTTCGATTCTCAAAAAATATCGCATTACTAAAGAAAGGATTGGTAAGTACTTACAAGATTCTCTTTAAATTTCTATATGTTCCATATTGTAAACACTGAAAACCATACTAGGAAATCGAGGATAAGTATTAGTTTGTAAGGTACAAGAATATTCTTAAAATAACATTATCGTATTTTTAAAGTTTGGCTAGCCTAGTGTTATCGTAAAACAAAATGTTAGTTGAGTAAATTAATTTAAATTTATCTATGCGATTCTTCATCAGCCCATATATGTCCCCACTGCTGGGGCACGGGCCTCCCTCGATAAGATGAGGGGTAAATGCCATACTCACCACGCTTGGCAGACGGGTTGGCGAGGGTTTTGATGTAATTGCAGAGTTTTCCTTCTCTGTGTGCAGATGAACTTGCTTGCATAATTTACCTTAGTCGCCTTGTACGACACCTCGGTAAGAAAGAGGGTGGTCCTATTCTACTCTGCCGGGGACTCACACGGCGAATCTATGCGATAATATTTGAAAACTTTCACTTAGTGGGTATTTAACGGCATACCCATGTTAAGATAATGTCATTAATTTCCATTAAATTGCACTACCTACCCCAATCACTGGTAATTTATTTATCTGTGTGTCTGTCTATGGCAGGGGTTCCCAACCTTTTTTTGTCTACTGCCCACTTTAAGAATAAATTATTTTTTAACGCCCCCCTTTTTAAACATACTTAAAAACCGCTAAGTACTTATAACTGATTATTGAAACGCAACTTTATAGTATTCGGACAGAGTATCTTTTATTGAAAATAAAACAAACATAATCAATTCTTATATAAAAACTAATGTGAAGGTTGAATCTGATGCTGTTCAATAAGTTTGTTGATATCAGGTTCCAATTTACTCAAAAACAGCCGCAAGTCGCCACGTTCGGTAACACGCAAACGATTTCTCTTTTTAGTAAGCAGCGTTGCCACAGCACTAAAACCACGTTCACACAAATATGACGATGGGAATGCTATCAAGAATCGTTGAACAATTGACCACAATCCAGGGTACAATTGCAGGATCGGTTTTTGAAGCTAAAATTCTTGATATCCATTTTTGAACTTGATTTTTATTTCTTCGTTTGTTGTCAATTCTATAAGTTCTTCTTCCAGCTGAGGTGACATTGCTATGTTGACATTTGAAAACGGATCCAACACCCAGTCTGGTATTTCCAAGTTTAAAATGTCCTGGTATCGTTCGGTGAAGTCAATGTGGAGGTTTTCCAAATGTTGGCAGTAGGCAAACAAGTCGTCGTTACTCCAGGATACTGATAAATTCGGAAAATTGTGAAACTCACGTCTGCCCATATTCTTTTTGTGCAGAAGCAGTTTGGCTGCGAAAGCAGCAACGACATTTTTTGTTTTAATTAAATTTAGTTCATCGCCTTGCAGTTGGAGGTTCATGTCGTTGAACAATTTATACAGGTCTGTCATGTAAGCTATATCATTCTTTGATGTTATGAGCTTGTTGCGCAGTTCTGTATCTTTAGTTTCCAAGAACTCTATCACAGAGTCAAACAGGTTGTAAAATCGAATCAGACAATTGCCTCTTGACAGCCAACGAACTTCAGTATGAAGCAATAAACGGTTGAAATCTTCGTCATTAGTAACACAAAGCTGATGAAATAATCTATCATTCAAAGAGCTGCTACGGATTTTATTGACTGCTTTGATGACATATTGCAGTGATTGAAATAGTCGTTCACTTAAGTTTCTAGCAACCAAATTTTGTCTATGAATAACGCAATGTATAGCAAGGACATCTGGAATTTTATTTTTTAAGTACGCTATGAAGCCTTTATGGCGCCCTGTCATAGCCGGAGCGCCATCCGTAGCAACTGATATAATATTTTTCAAAGGAATCTCTTTCTCTTCACAAAACTTTTCCAATGTATTGAATATGGTTTCGCCTTTTGTATCTGTCTCCAAATTTCTGGCAAACAATAGTTCTTCACGTATTTTCTCATCTTTAATAAACCTCACGTAAGATAGCAACAACGCTTCATTAGTTGGTAAAGTGGACTCATCGAGCTGAATTGAGAATTGACTAGTCCTCAGATGATTGCACAATGATTCTTCAATGTTTTCAGCCATTTCATCAATTCGTCTTTGCACAGAATTATTACTCAAAGGAATTTTTCGGATAATATCTGCGGCCGGTTTATGAAGCACAGTAGTTATTACTTCCTTTATTGCTGGCAAAATTAACTCTTCTCCGATGTTGTGTGGTTTGCCTTTTTGAGCAATTAACAGAGAGATATTGTACGAAGCTCGAAGTCCGTCGTCATCTTGCTTAGCAGCCGCCGAAAATAGTTTTGATACACTTGGCTGAATATTATGCTTCTTCTCTAGGTCTTGAAAATATGCTACATTCTTGTCTTTCTTATCTGGATGCATTTTATTCAAATGATCTTGCAGTCTTGAAGGCTTCATTGCTTTGTTCGAAAATGTTTTTAGACATAGAAGACACAAAGGCGACGACGGGTTTGTGGGATTTTCAATAAATTCGAATTTAATATATTCCGCAGAGTATTGCCGTCTCTTCTTTTTTACTCCCGACATTGTTTTGTTTTGAGAAATACGTAAGTGTTATAATGAAGTACTGCTTATCTATTATGCGCGAAACCGCAAATGAAAGTAAAATAAATTTACGTCGTTTATATAGGATTGCATAAGCAGCACGCACCAACAGGAATAAGACAAACGTGCATAAACTCGTTTATCTCATTCGACGCCCAATCGTACTCGACAAGCAAGAACAAGTATTATAGAACCAGCCGATTGATACAGGAATGTACAAATCGGATTATTTAACAAAAACTTGTTAAAACATGATTGCCCGCGGTCTATTATATCGAACCGAGTTTGAGCTATATCTTAATTAATATTAGTTGATGTTCACAAGATGTAGTCGAGAGTCGAGAGCTCAGTCGGTGTCTAAGAGTCTTCCTAGCTAGGTAGATGAAATTATAAATCGACCCCAAAGCCCTACACAACGCCCCCTTTTTTTTCTGGGTCTCTTACCGCCCCCCTTTAGGCCTGCAGCGCCCACAAGGGGGCGTTATCGCCCACGTTGGGAAAGACTGGTCTATGGCATCGTAGCTTCAAAACGAATGTAGCTTTTTTTGCTTGAAAGCTGACTTTAACGAAATGGTTCTTAGCAATATTTCATCGGTCCATTCGTTTAGGAGCTACGGTGCTACAGACAGACACACAGATTCACACGTCAAACCTATAACACTCTTCTTTTTAGTCTGGGGTTAAAAATGCTCATGAGCACATCACTAAACGGAGAAATAAACTCCTACAACGCCAGAGCATTAACCAAACAGGTAGATTTACAGGCTGTGGTCAAAACGCTGTTATACAGCACTGAATCAACATTAAAATAACTTTCAAATTGTTGAGTAACTATTGTGTGGTAACCATGGTTTTGTCGGGATACAAACAAAAACAATTAGTGAGAATAAAAGTCAAAGTCATATTAAGGATGTTATTTACTTAAAATAAGTCAAAGTATTGATTTATATTGGCATTCTTAACTTTCTTAACTTTGCGCAAATGTGCAGTCTTCCCCAGAGAAGGATAGGCAAGACACTCCGACGGTTGCTCTTTTTAAATCAATGATGCAAATTTCCATATTTTCCAATACTTAATATCTGACTTACTCTGGAGCTGAGGTATTTAAATGGCAAAATCATACATTTTATGTGTTAAAAAGATGGCAATAAATTTTAGTGCCAAGACAAAAAATAGAAAGGAAATAAACCACGAGAGTGTTTGGTTTTTTAAACATATGTAAGCACTTCAATAGCAAGCTCACCCAGAAGATGCCTGTTCATTTGAATTTTAAAGAGAATATTTTAAAAAAACGAAAGTATTGGTCGTTTAACAGACAGGTTTAACAAAGAAGGACAAAAACAAAATAAAAACACTGTACAACCAACAATTCCTGTTGAAAAGGTAAAATGAATGAGGTGCGACCCAATATGAATGGCTCGGAAGATCGTCCCATTCTCTTCACACTGTCACCTATTATACTCCACGCGACAGTTTCTATTATACCCAACGCGACAATACTTAACTGAATTAAATCCGAGACAATCCAAATGTTATTTATTTCTTAAAATATAACGCTTTATGGTAAGGCTTGGGGAAAAGTTGGTTCAAAGGTATTTTAGGAAGCTTTTAGGTGAATTTTGGTGTAGCTTATCTGTGGGTGAACAAGGGTGGAAAGAGAAGAATTAAGTGTGTATAAAAAAAGTATTTTCATAACAAAGCAACGCATCGTAGTGATTTTTTGCACAGGCATAGTTAGAGGGCTAGAAAATTACATTAATACTGTTTCATGCGAAAGAACTTATGGGTCGAAATCTAGTAGTATTAATAAAACAGCAAAATGTGTAAGTACAATATTTAATAAAAAAAAAACATATATTATGTTATGACACAAAAAAATATCAATGTTGATAGCTTTCTTGCCTATTTATCTGAAGGTTGCGGGTTTGATTTTCAAAAAACAAAAATATTTGAAAATGGTATCTACAACAAAAAAGTATGTAAGTAGTAATCTACCCATAGGACAAGCCTTGTTTTGTTTGGAGAGAGATGGCGCTGAGGTAATTTCGAAATTCCCGAAAAAAACATTAAGTTTTTTTCTGAATACAAAGTCCAATCCACTATTAAACCATGGTCACCACAACACACATGCTAGCCGCGGCAAGTTAAAATGTGCTTGTTCTAAAAACATGATGAAAGCCTGCCAAATGTGCGCAATTTGGCTGTGTATACACACGATGCCATGTTTCATCATTAAACGCCACTTGTCACGTAAACTGGAAGAAAATACAGGAGAAGTATTGTATTTTTTATTTAAGTTTTAAATAATTGTTTATATTTATATTTTTATTTTGTACTTTTATTTTATTTTGTAAAAATAAAAAATAAAAGATATAAAATTTTATTTTTATTTTGTATTAAACTGATTGTCAAATTGTTAAGAATTAATAGGAAGCAGATTATACGAACTAATTCAAATTATTTGGCAAAACTCTACGGCATGGCGTTGATTTAGAATTTCGAAAGACGGTGGTCTAACGGATAGCGGCTCGGCCTCATAAGGGGCCATCCATAAATTACGTCACACGTGAGGGGGTAGTCTCACAAATGTGACCAGCTGTGACATGGAGGGAGGGGGGGTCAATAAATCATGAAATTCGTGTGACGTAATTTATGGATGACCCCTAAGCGAACGGTATCGAGTTAGATCCCCGCCAGTGCCGCCATGTACCAATATCTCGTTTTATGAGTTACGATCGTAACACACACATACACAGAATAGAATAGAATAGAATAGAAAAATCTTTATTTTATAGGACATGCAGGATGCCACTTTAAACAAGTCAAGATTACATGAAATACATACACAAACATTAAAGGATTTAAATACATACATACGCATTCGTTCTATTGACCCTACTGACTCTACGCCTATTCGCAAAGGTGCAGTCTTCACCAGAGAAGAACAGGCAAGAAACTCTGAGGGTGCTCTTTTTAATCGCATTACAAATTTTATTATTCTCTAATTTTAACTAATTCTGAAATAACTCTAGAGCTGAGCAGTTCATTCCCATGCACACACGCACATACAATCTATCACTATCATTATCACCTTCCAATTTTAATCAACTGTTTTACTGAAAGAATTTATTATAAAATACTAAAAATCATAATATTCTTGGACAATTTACACTACAACGCATATAACCCCAAACCGAGCAAGGTTTGCAATTGTGAAAAAACACTTGAGTCTTTGGAGGTCAAAGAATTTTCATTTAAAATGTATCAGGGAAAGCACAACCTTAACTTTTCTTTCTGAAACACCTTGACAACCTATCCATCACCTTTTTTATATATGGCTAAACACAGAACAGCCGCAGTCTTTTAACTAGGTAGGTAGTTAAAACGGTAGCGATCGGTCACGATCTGTCCCCCCGTATGTTTTTATAAGTGAGTCAACAAAATGTGTATGTTTATTTTATGTCCATATTAACAACTTTTTAATGCGTCATCAAATAGGAGAACGCTACGGATTTCGTAGCTCGTAACTTATTTTTGCTACGAGCTACGATATTTAAAAAACAGTACTATACATTTTTTTAAATTTCTGTATTGTTTTTAATGACTAATGTTAAACTGTTAGTTTTAGTAGTAAACATAGCACATTTTTTTTCTTCTATTGCAATTTGAATAGAAAAAAAAACAACCTAGAACGTGTTGCACAGGTTCCGTAGATGGCAGAATACATTTTTTTAAGTTATTTATGATTCTGTACCTTGTTAAATGTTTAACGATAAGCTGTCCGTCCCAGATATTGTCTATTAATTACAGTCGTTAAATACAAGTCAGAGGTCATTGTGCGGTTTAAAAACTCTGACACCAGGGTTAGCCAAGTTCGCCACACAATCGAATATATCTACATGATAAGAAGGAGAAGAATAATGTTTTGGCTTACAATAAAGTATTTTATTGATTGATCGACCATTCTCGTCAACTTGAAAAGCCAACTAAGCTGCAATAATTTTCCTTTTATTATTTTTTTTACATTTTAAATGGTATAGGGGGAGTTTACTAGTGCTCATGAGCTGCAATTCCTTATTCCACCTGCCTATTATTTCTACCGGAAGTCCTGACTGCAGTCTATAACCCTTACCTTGTTGAGATTCCTCGAATCCGTACTGAGCACTTTTCATCTTTTATATGGCGTACCGCTTATGAATGGAATTCTCTGCCTGCGTTAGTCTTTCCGAGCTCATGTAACCCGAATCTATTTAAAGTTCGAGTGAATTGGCATCTTCGGGGTGAGCTTCAATTTCAATTTCTTTATTGCAAGTCACAAAAAATTCTTAAAAGATCTTACAACACAATAACAATAAGTCTGATGTGACGCCCCGTGGGGGCACAGCAATTTAAGGAGAAGAGCGACTAGCTATGTTAAGTTTGAAATAATATTTATATAATTCAATTTAATGTAAATTATTAACATTTCAAGTATTTATTTATTATAATTAACATTTTCAAGTAATACATTATTGTTATCAGAAGAAAGAGCAGAAGTACTTTAGTGGTTAAGTTATTTAGTGTTTATCCAAGTATTTATCCTCGAAAAACTCGTTAAAATTGTAATAGACTTTATCTACAAGATAAGATTTCAAATGATTGTTAAATAATTGTATTTTATCTTTTTTTTTTTTGTAATTTGGAATGTGGTTGTAAATTTTAATTAACATTATGTGAGCTTGCTACATCCTCGACCACATCTTCGCCCCTGAGCTATATTGCTGGTCAAGAGCGAACACATTCTCTATAGAAAAATTGAAAAACTTTAACGCTTAATATTTCCTTCTACTTGTTACAGACAGCAGCACGTCAAGTTACCCATTTTCATTACGAAAGCTATTAAGAGAGAGTTGAGATTTCAAGGACGATATGTAGCTTGATGTTTTGCCGTGTGTACTTTACAACAACTGGCCAAAAACTTGAGTCAATATGTAATTAAGAAAACCAACTGTAACTTCGTTCTCTGAACAAACTTCTCAGCCTAACTTTTTGACAAGCTTTTGTGCGATTCTTCGTTAAAAAACTTATTATTTGTATAGAAACGTGATCATTTCAAACCACCTTAGGGCCCTAGAGACGAGTACTCGTATCTCATGAAAATGCCAGACTACCCTCACCATTGTATTCTTAAAAAAATATATATTTCTTTTCACATCTTCTTTCGTTGAATCAGGGACAACGGTTAGGACGTAGTGTATAAATATACGGTAGTGTAGCGTTAACTTACATTTGTTTTTAACTAACTTTCCACCCGGGGCTTTGTTTTCATTTCTTTTTTTATTAAAATTAAAATTTTCACTACAAGAAAGAGATACAATTATTTAAAGGACGACGCAGTACATGTAATATACAACAACAAAATAAAAAATAAATCTACACACTTAAAGGCCCAACCCACACTAAAATATTATACAACATATTCGATCTTATAAACCTCTTTTTTTTTTATTATAAGCTGGGTTAACTCTTGGCCTCAATCTTGACCATAAGGTCAAAGATGAGGTCGACGTTGGAGCGAGTTAACCCAGAAAATGCCTATAACAGCACTGGTACTCCCACGCGCCGACGGAACACAGCAAGCTGTTTGGCGTCGGACTTCGGTAGGAGGGTGGTCGCGAACTAGACGGCCCTTTACAGAGCCTACCACACCTCATGAGACCATATGACGTTACCTCAGATTCAGAAAAAAATGAAGTGTAGTTGCCTGGGATGGATTACTAGGAGGCAGGTCTCATTTGTGTTTCCTTAGTCGCCTCTTACGACACCTACGGAAAGAAATGGGGTGGTGTTATTCTCAACCGATCACCACACGCCATTTATGTCAAACGTAGCATCATGTGGTTCTAGAATCCCTGACGCTCTGCCTACCCCGATAGGGATTATAGGCGTGACCTTATGTAAAACCCTTGAAACACAAAGATAAAGACAGACACGAACAGACATTACCCCAGCACTCTCATCGCTTTTTACACAAACATTTTCTCTGATCGGGAATCGAACCCAGGATCCAGTCAGCGTCACCACCACTCGACTAAACTGACTGTCGATTAAGAGGTTCGTCTCAGTGTTTTTTTCCCATACAAACGGCGTCAATGGATTCTGTCCCCTAAACGTCAACGGACCCTTGTGAAATTATGGTATAGTATCAGGAACGCCAAAAACTAGGTCCGTACGTTTTGATTTTTTTGATATTTTTAGTAAACAAAAGGATATTTGAGACTCAAAGTCAGCATTTTTCGCCAAAAAAATTCTCAACATTTAAGAGGTGACTGTTAAAAAACTAAGGACGATTTTGGAAAAAACAAATCGTACGAACCTCGTTCATACGCTTACAAATCGAAAGTAATCAAAAACGTACCATTTCATTATAGGTTTTAGGGTAGGAATTCATTGACGCCCAAACTCATAATTTTGGAAATAAAACTCGGCATTTCGCCGGATAGCTGCAATTGTCCCTTTCGCACGAGTCTGAGGCGGGTGGTCGACATCGAGACAGCATGAAAAACAACTGATACGCTAGTCCAAACTGAGACGCTCCTCTTAAGGTACACGTACCGATGAATGGACTTAGCTCTTGCCAACAATCTGAAACGAGTCTTCTTTTAAATGGACCAAACCGTAAAGCACATCGTTCAACGATGCCCACTGCGATGCTATAAGGGGGAGCCGTGGGATCTGTTTAGATTAACACCTGAGGTGGTTGAATGGTTGCTTGCTTATCATGTAGATATAGTCAAGTGTGTGGTGAACTTGGCTAACCCTGGTGTCAGAGTTTTCAAGCCGCACAATGGCCTCTGACTTGGTTTTAACGACTGTAGTCAAACGAAAACAGCCGGGACCGACAGCTTAACGTGCCTTCCGAAGCACGGAAACGCTCGTGATAAATTGCCACTTTGGTCACCCATCAGATACTGGTTGAATGGTCGCAAGACCTGAACCTAAATTTATAATTATTACCTATCCAAGTTTATCATTTAACTATGCTTACAATGCATGAACGCCATACGATTAAATAAATATTAAAGTGTTTTTTTTTACTGTTTACTGTACCATCATTGAACTTCATCTCAGAGTTCCATAAGGAAAATCCCGCGAAACACATTTATATTGGAGGCCACGTTGACATATCCAGCCATCTCCAAGATAGCCACAAGGACAAATAGCCACGCCGGGATTCCGGGACCAGCTTATCATCTGGGCCAAATGGGACGGATTTGAGACCTTTTTGGGACTTGTCTTATTTTTATTTTTTTTATAAATAAATAGATTTTTGAATATGAATTACGTTAGAATTATGTATGGCACTACTAAAGTTATAATTTATATTACCGGGGTAATTATTATTTTTAGAAAAGTTAAATTCACTCTCAGCCTAGAATATCTAAAAAAAAATTAATTTTGTAAATCAAAAATTTGTTTATTTATCAGCATTTTATAGAATTTATTATAAGAATCACTAGAGGTCTACCAACCCTCATTGGGCAAGCTTGATGGACTATGGCTTTGTATTTATTGAAGAATCTTAAACAATTATATTTTACAATGACGCAATACATTTTAGTGCATTTAGTATCGACCGATATACGAGTACCTACTCCTAGACAGATTTTTTAAATACTTTAACCAAATACAATAACCTAAATGTGCTTCTCAACTTAGCTAAATATATTTATTTATTTATTGTACAAAACCAACAGCTTAATTACAAGACACGTAAAATTAGTAGCTAGCTTAGGTCTAATTGTAAAGCCAATTACAGGTTTTCTAGTTTAAACAGGAGGTGAAAAACATTTGCAAACCTAGTACAGTTACCAATGTGTATAAATACTAGCAAAATTAAATTACCGTATAAATTATTACTGTATAAAGTACGAGCAATGTCACTGGAGTGAATTTCCTATCGGTATTTAGATTTTATATAGTAATGGTTTGAAAGAGGAAAAAAGAAGGATCACCCAATGTAACCGCTCGAGACTCGTTTGTATCGAGTTTGTATCGTTAAAAGTCCAACATTGGGCCTCAAAATAAGGATCAACTCCTGAATACACCCCTGCATCACATCCGAGTATTTTCAAGAGGAATACAGCACTTATTTTCGGTTATCAACTTTTGCGGCACACATTACAGTCGTTACTCTCAAATTTGGAACTTTCAGAGTTAAGTACAAAGTTAAACCCTAATGTAACATGGAAAATCTCTTACGAGTTTATCCATTCGTGCCATAACTTATGATCTATTGACATGATATTGGTGTGAGTCGTATAAAATGTGTTTTGTTTCGATTGGGAAGGTTTTGGTTTTTATTTTTAATCCCCTTTGAAAAACGAAAGTTGTTATAAGTTTAACATGTTAGACGTAGAGATCTTCACATCCTATCACTACTTTACTCTATCTTCTTCAATCCTTCTTCTCCTTCATACCTTAAAGAAAGATTTATTTTCTGCACTGATTCGCACAATCGTTCGCTGTGCTCTACTTCTGACCTGTCTCTTTCTTTCCCTAATTTTTCCACTAATTTCTACTCTAATTCCTTCACTGTCAACGCTATTCGTTTATGGAATTCCCTCCCTGTGTCCTTAAGACGTTCTCCTTCTATCCATTCTTTCAAATCTAATCTAAAAGCTCATTTCCTATCCCTGCCTGATTAATACCTTCTCCTTAAACTTGCAAGTTGTCATTTACTAGCACCTTTCTTACGTTTTTTTTCACGTGTCTAGATAATTATGTATAGTAGATATGTATATATATATATGTAATATTTAATGTTTTTCATCATTTATTTGTGTGTATGTATATGTTATATATTTAGGTATAGATATGTATAAGTTATATTAATTACACTTTGCACGTCTACCGCTTCACCTTCTGTATCGGTTCCTTCACCCCCCGGTTGCCTGGAAGAAATTGCTCTATAGCACTAAGGCCGCCGGATTGCACACTACATCATGAACATTTGTTTTTTGTTTAATGTTATGTTTTATGTTTTTTTGTGTGCAATAAAGAGTTTTGTATTGTATTGTATTGTATTATATGTGTGTGTACGGTACAACCGCACATTCAGCTCTACCGCGTTTGTATAATAATCATTTACACGTCACTCAGTGTGTTATTGACCATCTTATCTATCGCATTCCATCATTATATTAGCAATAGTGTTGCATTTTTAATTTTATTATAGAACATTTTCAATTTTCAAGAAAATCTTTTATTTATATTGTTCTAGTCTATATGGCTTCCTAGCAACCAAAGAAATGGATCGATTTTGATGCGGTTTTATTTGTTTAAAAGCTGTCGTGATAGAAATGTTTCCCAGTTAGGTATGTTTCGTATGTATCTCTGTGGCATCGTAGCTCCTAAAGGAATAGACTGATTTCGATGCGGTTTTGTGGGTTCAAAAGCTGACGTGATCCGGATGGTTCTTAGTTATCTAAATATATAAAAGGAGAAACTGACTGACTGACATATCAACGCACAGCCTAAACGGCTAAACGTAGGTAAGTACTTGAAATTTGGAAGGGACGTAGCTTAGGTACCGTAGAAGTGCATTAAGAAAGGAATTCCCGAAATTCCCACGGAAACGGGAATTAGCGGGAAAATCCTTTTTTATGAAAAATTTAAACCACTTAAGTTAGACGCTTGAAATTTGGCATGCAGGTACCTTAGTAAACTTAAAGCTTAGTTGCAACAGGATATTGGAAAATTCCCACGGAAACGGGAGCTAGCGGGAAAAAACTTCACGCGGTTCCCGAAGTTCACGCGGGCGAAGCCGCGGGCGGAAAGCTAGTATTTTAATAAAAAGGGTTCAACCGTGAAAGAGTTGTAAGCAACGAATGCCAGTTTTTTTTAAGAGTTACTGTAAAAAGTTTGTTGAATTGAATTATGTTCTGCGAAAGACCATCTTTTTGATGGCCGGTTTGATCGAATGATAGTGATGCTGCCTCTTGATCGACCCTGGGTTCGATTTCCAGTCGAGAAAAATGTTTGTTCTCTGGTGAAAGGTGTTTGTTTCTAAATGTATGTTTCAAGGGACTCACGACACAAGGGAAAACCAGTGTGGGCTTTTGAGTGCGAAGCGTTTATTATGTTAAAATATTATTTTTGACGTCAGTTCATTTAATTTATCCTGAATGCAAAAAAAGAGCTGAAAAGACTTGACTTTTGTCATCTAAATATTTCCCTGCATTTCTTTTAAATTAAAACCTGACTTTCAGCTACCGACTACAAAGCCTGTGATTAAACAAGGCGAGCAACTTCAATTACCCGGTCCTAAGAAGCCTTATACTACGCTTTAAGTTTCTAAGCCTCGTCTTTCTCTTAAGCCTGACTTGTTATACATGATCTTCTTCTTATCGTGTAGGTATAGTCAAGTTTGTGGCGAACTTGGCTAACCCTGGTGTCAGAGTTTTCAAACCGCACAATGGCCTCTGACTTGGTTTTAACGACTGTAGTCAATCGACAACAGCCGGGACCGACAGCTTAACGTGCCCTCCGAAGCACGGAAACGCTCGTGATAAATTGCCACTTTGATCACCCATCAGGTTCCCTGCCTCTGTGTACGTTGCTTAACCTCACTGATCGGTTGAGATCAGCGAGAGCCACTGGGCTACGAGCGTTATACATGATATTTGCACAACACTAACTAGATACTTGTATTTCAACCCTTTATGGTTAAATAAGTTTCGGTGGTCTAACGGCTAGAAAAACAGAAATTGTTCCGCTAAATGTGCCGGTGTCTGTATATTTGATCAAAACTAATTCAGCCGTTTGAAGGGTGATACAACATTTTTAACTTTAGAGTTCTTCATTTTAGGAGTCTCCTGTGAGAATGTCATAAGCGTAATTAGACGCCGTGTGCCGTAAGCCTCGTTAAGGCGACTACATCACCTAAATTACGATTTTATGATGCGTAGATAAGCATGACGCACTGCATTAAATCGAAGAAAAAAATACTACGGTAATATTCAGGACATAAACTAGATAAGTAGTTTGCTGAAAACATGATTCAGCTCTTTTGGTTCGATAGAAAAAGCTCACAAAGTCACCTCTAAATACCCAATATTGTGAACCATCTTGATTACGTTAGTTTTCAAACAACAAATTTTTAAAAAGTTTGTTTGCTGCATTAACCAACTTTTTACAGACATCATTTCAACTTACACTTTTGCTACTAAGCGACACCTGAAATACGTATAATCAAAGACCATTATTCAAATGGAGAGTTTTTGAATATTGATGAAGTCTTGTAAAACGAGGTAAAACGCATATTTCAGCAGTTTTCACTTGACCGCACATTCAGCTAAGTGCAGTATGAAAATTTTAGTTAAGCACGTTTTTACCCCTGACGAAAAGGAGGGGTGTTATAAAAAAGAATGGACTGATTTCGATGCGGTTTTTTCGTTTGAAAACTGACGTAATCAAAATGGTTCGTAGCTACATTTGATCAAAATTGGTTTAGCTGGTTAAAAGTTAAAAGCAAACAAAAACAATAAACGAATGAACCAAACTCAATGCGGTTTTTTTATTGTTTTCTTATAGCTTTTGAACATAAAAATTGGCTGAGCCAATTTTGAACATAAAATTACTTTAAATGTCATATCATAATAAATGACACAGTCATAAATTGCTAAGAACCATAGTGGCTTATTTTGAACGAATATAGCTACAAACCACTCGATTACGTCTGCTTTCGAAAAAAACAGCTTCGAAATCGGTCAATTCGATAAGGAGCTACAATGCTACAGACAGACACACAGATAAACCGACATTCGACACACAGATCACATAAAACCGAGACACGTCAAACTTATAACCTCCCTCTTTTTTGTCGCGAGTTAAAAATACTATAAACCCTTCAGACAAACTCAAACCGAACCTAATATGAAACCCCGTATACAGAGTGTAGCAAACATTTGCCAAGTTCATGAATTAATTCATGTTCTCCAAAACAGAACACACTGTGTATGGAAAACAGCGGCCGTGGTTATTTTACCTAACTTCGCCCTCAGGCTGTTTCTATTTCGTAGCTTTTTTAGTAAAAAATGTGCTGTGCAATTAAAATTAAAAACGGTAAAACTGTAAAAAGTACAGCCACCTTTTTTCCTCGATTTTTTATTTTATTCTATTCTTGGTACAATTTTAATGAGTGTTAAAATAGAGAGTGGGGAAGTTACCAATAACAAGTTCTTCTTCTTATCGTGTAGGTATAGTCAAGTGTGTGGCGAACTTGTCTAACCCTGGTGTCAGCGTTTTCAAACCGCACAATGGCCTCTGACTTGGTTTTAATGACTGTAGTCAATCGACAACAGCCGGGACCGACAGCTTAACGTGCTCTCCGAAGCACGGAAACGCTCGTGATAAATTGCCACTTTTGTCACCCATCAGGTTCCCTGCCTCTGTGTACGTTGCTTAACCTCACTGACCGGTTGAAATCAGCGAGCGCCACTGGGCTAAGAGCGCTTAATAATAAGAAGTAAAGAAACCAAATCCAAAGGGTTGAAAAACAGCGCAAAGAAACAAGGTAAGATAGTTACTTTTTTGCAAAAACTAAGCGGATTTTGAACAAACTATACAGTAAAATTCAAAACTTACACCCGAACACACAAAGCCAAAACATCGTAGTTTTTCATAATTAAAAAATAAATTAAAAGTGGAAAGCTAGATCTTATATATAAAATTGGAGGTCCTGATTCATCATGTATGTATGTATGTAAACACTTTATTGCACATAATAAAAATTACAAAACAAAAGAGATTGATACAAAGAAAACTATGTACAAAGGCGAGCTTATCCCTTACAGAGATTTCTTCCAGCTAACCCTCGAGAGAAACGAAAGGAGACTAATCGCAGGATCGGCGTACTTGCGCAATAAGGAATTTTAACTAATAATATCATCATCAACGCTCAGCCCAAACCCTTAGACCTAGAAAGCTGAAATTTGGCAAAAAGGTGTCTTTTATGACGTAGAAAGGATGTTTTGAAATTCAACCCCTAAAAGGGTGAAATGGGGGATCAAAGTTTTTAATGGAAAAAAAAATTTTTTGGACATTTTGACTCGAAACTTCGTCAAGATAAACCTTTAAGCAAATAAACGGACACGAATTTCGCTAAGAATGAAATGGGTGACTAAAAGAGTTCTTTGCGCGAGCAAAGCCGCGGGAAAAAGCTATTATGATATATTGTAATAAATTGATGCTTGTATACTTTGATTTATTTCATTTATTTGTGAATGTGAGTGGGCAAACTCTGTGCTTCCAAACTGAAAAAATACACCCAATACAAATGGCAATATCTATCAGATTTTCCTCATAAATACATCAGAAAATCTGCTCGGTTCGACCGTGTGCCGTGGCGCCATATTGCAGCCTGTCATATGTTGATACACGGCCTACTATAAAAAGGTAATCAGGCCAGCATATCTAACATAGATACTAGAGATAATTCTGTCGTATATGTTTATCTGGTTCCGCCTTCTCAGTCGTTCTATACGCCCGGACTCTGGTCAGTATAGATATAATAAGTACAACTATAGCACCATTCGAGTTCAGTACAATAATGCCTTTCGAGCTATGGTAGGGCTGCTGTGGCGCTGTAGCGCGACTGGTATGTTTAGTGACTATAAAGTGGAAGGTTTTCATGAACTAATTTATTACCCGACTACGGCGAAGCAAAAAGGAGGGTTATGTGGTTGAGCGGTATGTATGTATGTATGTATGTATGTTTGTATGTATGTATGTATGTATGTTTGTATGTATGTATGTATGTATGTATGTATGTATGTTCATCTGTTCCATCATAACTTCTAAACTATTCGTCTCAAATTGACAAATGAGGTATCGTTGGACGCGTTTTGATTGTCCGCTGGTTATAGGCTGTAAGACGTCAAATTAAATTGATTAGAGCGCCTCTAGAAGACATAAAGTCATGAACTAAAAAATAAATTGTTTTTGATGGTGCTTTGTTGGGTATCAAATGAAAGGGCTTTATTAGTGTATTTCAAATATATATGTATTATTAGCTGTTTCTTGCGGATTTGCTTGGATGCACCGGATGTAAAATTCACCATCGCGCACTGTTGTCTTTGCTTAGTGATTACTCAGCTGTATAGTGATTGAATCAAGCAGGAGTGGTTGCGAACATTATAACTCATCACACTACAATAGCTGTAATTCATATACTTAAATGAAATGAAAAAAATAGTGTTTTTTTTTAAAGTCCGGAGAACCCCCTAAATCAAAGACATCCACCAAACAAAGATTAGTGATGCGAGGCCGCTGGCCAAACTCTGCATAAGGCGAACCTCGAAGCGTCCTCCCAATCTAAGACGTCCACCAAACAAAGATATGTGATGCGAGGCCGAAGGCCGAGCTCCGTGTAGGGCGAAGCCCAGAGCGTCCCCCCAATCTAAGATGTCCACCAAACAAAGATATGTGATGCGAGGCCGAAGGCCGAGCTCCACGTTGGGCGAAGCCCGGAGCGTCCCCCAAATCTAAGACATCTACCAGACAATGATAAGTGATGCGAGGCCGCAGGCCGAGCTCCGCGTAGGGCGAAGCCCGGAGCGTCCCCCCAATCTAAGAAATCTACCAGACAAAGATAAGTGATGCGAGGCCGCAGGCCGAGCTCCGCGTAGGGTGAAGCCCAGAGCGTCCCCCCAATCTAAGAAATCTACCAGACAAAGATAAGTGATGCGAGGCCGCAGGCCGAGCTCCGCGTAGGGTGAAGCCCAGAGCGTCCCCCCAGTCTAAGAAGCACGTACGTAAACTACGATGTAAGGGGGACATTCTAGGCTCTGGAACGGTTTATGTATTTCTGTTATAGTACAAATTCTGTCTTCATAAAGCTCCTATAATATTGCGGGATTAGGATTTAACTTAGTATTCCTTTTATTTACGAAAAAATTTGCCGCTCGCTTCGCTCGCGCAACGACACTCATTGTTTTCTACCGGATCCCAGTCCAGATAAAATACAACACCAAGTAGTGAACCAACCTATTTATAAGTTTATATTTTCAAACTTATTTTGTTGAAGATATAAAAACGACAGTCATGATCGCGGCTGGGTTCATGCGCGTTGGCAAAAATACCCCTCCAAAACATACTTTTGCCAACGCGCATGATCAAAAATTGTCCTTGTAAAACTGGGGCAGATCGTTAGCTTTAAAAATACATATAATTTTTTCTTAGCTGTTCACTAACGAACAACCCCAAAATAATTTAAATAAAAATAAGTTTAAAAACTAAAACCCGACTACTGAAGAATCGTGCTCTAAAAAGTATGAAACAAGAAAATGCTCGTATCTGACATATTTGTGAAAAATTTTAAATACTTATCGTGTATTTAATAAACACTATACACGTTATGTAATTAAACGTATTAAATACATATTCATAGTGATTTTCGGAGGAGAGCCGTGGTCGTATGCCACCTTTTAACAGGTAGTAAAGCGATCGTATTAGGACAAAGTGGCATACGACCACGGCTTTTCTCCGAATGTCACTATGAATATGTATTT
Source organism: Aproaerema taeniolella (assembly GCA_949987775.1). NCBI lineage: Eukaryota > Metazoa > Arthropoda > Insecta > Lepidoptera > Gelechiidae > Aproaerema > Aproaerema taeniolella. Next base: position 1,731,361 of record OX465255.1, on the reverse strand, counting down.
AAAACGTTTAATTACATAACGTGTATAGTGTTAATTAAATACACGATAAGTATTTAAAAGTTTTCACAAATATGTCAGATACGAGCATTTTCTTGTTTCATACTTTTTAGAGCACGATTCTTCAGTAGTCGGGTTTTAGTTTTTAAACTTATTTTTTATTTAAATTATTTTGGGGTTGTTCGTTAGTGAACAGCTAAGAAAAAATTATATGTATTTTTAAAGCTAACGATCTGCCCCAGTTTTACAAGGACAATTTTTTAAATTCAAGATATCTTTTCACAAAAGGCTTCAGGAATGTGATAACACAATAATTTCAGCTGTATTTGGAACAATATACTTGTATGTTTATCACAGTGACTTTATAATAAGTGGGTAATTAAAAGTGTGTCTACTTTGTCGGCGCACGCAGGTACTTAAGTACTACCTTAAATATTAAAATTATTAAAAACTCTCTGACGATTAATACATAATTTTATGAAGTATACTGTGACAATGTAATTTATTACTTTAATTTATTAAATTTAATTTAATTTAATAATTAATTATTATATAACAACTAATGGACTAATGGGACTACAATTGATGAGATTTTTATAAGCCTGAAATAAAAATTGTTTTATTTTATTTATTTATTTTATTTGAACACATAGCGTCAGTATGGAACGAGATGAACGACAACGATCTAACAAAATTATGACATCAACATGACAAAATTACCTATCGCGTCCATGTCATATGCAGGGCATCTTTTAGGAGTGTGCTCGTAAACGAGCTCATTCCGCCTGCCCCTTTCTTCTACCGGACGTCCAGATGCACTGCGGGGTACCACCCTTACCTTGTCGAGATTCCAAGAACCCATGCTGAGCGCTTCTCTTCTTCATTTATATTGCGCACCGTTAAGGCGACTACAGCACCTAAATTACGATTTTATGATGCGTAGATAAGCATGACGCACTGCATTAAATCGAAGAAAAAATACTACGGTGATATTCAGGACATAAACTAGATAAGTAGTTTGCTGAAAACATGATTCAGCACTTTTGGTTCGATAGAAAAAGCTCACAAAGTCACCTCTAAATACCCAATATTGTGTATCTTTTAAGCTGTAAAAACGATAGTAAAATGCACACAGGAACTTGAATTTGCTATCAAAATGTTCGTGATTGAACACTCTCGATAAGAAGTTAAAGCATTTTTCGATTTAAGCTGTTAGCTTTCCATAAATCTAATTTTTCTAACTTTCGAACATGTTTTTTAACCCCCGACGCTAAAAGAGGGGTGTTATAAGTTTGACCGCTATGTGTGTGTGTCTGTGTGTCTGTGTGTCTGTGTGTCTGTCTGTGGCACCGTAGCTCTCAAACGGGTGAACCGATTTGGATGCGGTTTTTTTTATTTACAAGCAGGGTTTTTGGCGATGGTTCTTAGATACGTTTTATCAAAATCGGTTCAGCCGTTTCAAGGTCATCAGCTCTTTTGTTAGCTGCGGTAGGGTTCTTAGACTCTTAATGTGTATTTACTTTACTTTCAAACATACATGTGACCTAAAACTTGAAATACTCATGTATGCTTAATAACTATGCAGGGTTATGGAACTCTTGGTCTGATGCTGCAGCCAGGATATCCAGAACACTAGCACACTCTTAAAAAAATAATAGCAGATATGTCGTGTTTGGACTCGTTTTGATCAGTATTTGATTCTGCATACAATGCAATGGTGGCAACACCGTGAGCTGATGCTGCGGCCAGGATATCCAGCACACTAGTACACTCTTAATTATTTTGAAAATAAGTTAAAAATTTTGAAATAAAAATTAAATTAAAAATTTAAAAAACCCCCCCCCGCAAAAAAGTAAAGCGGACATTTAAAAAGTAAAAAATAATACCTTTCGTTGAGCCATCAAATTCATTTCAGAAATACCTATATATATATTTTAATTATCGAAATCGATGGATGGCACGATAGGGTTTGCTCATTAAAATGGCGCTATAATGTCGCGTCGGGGTCCCGCTTTAGTGAATCAGTGAATAGTCAATCAAATGAAGGGTCTGATTCACTAAAGCGGTACCCCGACGCGACATTATAGCGCCATTTTAATGAGCAAACCCTATCGTGCCATCCATCGATTTCGATAATTAAAATATATATATAGGTATTTCTGAAATTAATTTGATGGCTCAACGAAAGGTATTATTTTTTACTTTTTAAATGTCCGCTTTACTTTTTTGCGGGGGGGGTTTTTTAAATTTTTAATTTAATTTTTACGCACGCACGCTTTCATAGTCCGTAAACTTTGTGTATCGACATTGTTCGCACTGCCGGCCCAGGCCTGTTGAGAGACGGAGGCGGCACTATTCCTATGTGTGCTGCCTTTATCGGGTGCTGTTGTCGCCTTAAGGTATGAAATTCTCAGCTGTATTTTTCCGAGCTCATTTAAATTAATATTTCTAAAGTTTGAGTGAATAGCAGTATTCTCGATTTTTTTCCTGTTTGAAAGTTGACGTAATCCACACGGTTCTTAGTTGTATTTGACCAAATTGGTTCAGCCGTTTAAAAGTTATAAGCAATCGAATGTCAGGGGTGATCCAAATTTTTAATTTTTGAGTTATTATTAAATTTCATGCTTCGTAAAAGTAATCCTTCATTTAAAAACATGGCGCTGTGGACCCGTCGGCCCGTTCATCACAATTAAGCACTGTCAGTCTAAAAGTCAATTTAGACTGTTATAAAAATAAAAACTTATACAGGTTGCTCAGAAATAATAAAGATAAACAAAAACAATTTAAGTAAGTACAGAGGCCAGCGTATCAGGTTACTCAAATTTCATTGCAAAACCGCTCTTATCACAACAGCACAGAGTGCACGCGTGTGGTAACCTAATGTGCGGACGTCCGTACATCACCACTGTTTGATTTCGACAAATTCAAAAAAGCTTTATTTCATAGATTCAGGATGCTACTTCTTCTTACCAGCCCACCAAGGGGCACGGGCCTCCCTTCGAAACACGAAGGGGATTTAGGCCATAGTCCACCACGCTGGCCCAATGCGGGTTGATGTACCGCTCGCCTTTCGAAAATGAATTTTCTTGGACGGGCGGGTTTCATCACGATGTTTTCCTTCACCGTTGAGCAAGTGATAATAAGAAATCCGTACATAATTCCGAAAAGACGAATTTAGTGGTACAGGCCCGCACCAGGATTTGAACCCGCGACCTTCGGATTACAAGTCTGGCTCATTACCAATTGGGCTATCACGGCTTTAAATAAGTCAAAATTACATTAAATACACACAAACATATTAGTTCATTCAGGTTGTTACATTAAAAGATTTAAAAACATATACGTACACATAAGTTCTTTTTACCCTACTGACACTACGTCTATTCGCAAAGGTGCAGTCTTCCCCAAGTAAGAATAGGCAAGAAACTCCGAGGGTGCTCTTTTCTATGACACCTCTACTACCTAACGGGATGTCGACTTGATTTAAAAATGCTAATGTAATTCACTACTTTGACGTATTTTTAGTAAAATTATAAATGTTCTATGAACTAAAACATTGTTCTATGAATTAAAGGAACATTATGTATCTGTTGCTTTCCCTTCAGTATATTGAACATAATATTACATGTATTGTTTATGTATGTGTAAAATATATGTCTGTGTATTTATATAAAGTATTAATATACTATATGTATGTGTAGTTGTATTTTTATGTAGTTTATATTAGTATTTAGATTTCAGTAGTTCATTGTGCACGTCTGTCTTTATTTATTTTACGCCTTTCACTGTCCCAGGTCTTCTGCAAGAAATTTCTTAAAGAAATAAGCTGTGCCTTTTGTGTTCGTTTTTCTTTTTGTCTGTAATATTTTTTGATCTTTCCTGTGTACAATAAACTGTTAAATATAAATATATAACATAAAACTGTTTTTATTTTTTGCTTTGACTTGCCTTTTGTGGCAATTCAGTGGCCATTTTATTAACCCCCAACACAAAATTTAACGTTATAAGTTTGACGTGTGTGTCTGTGGCATCGTAGCTCTTAAACCAACAAACTGGAAGCTTATTCCCTAACTGCGATAGAGATAATGATAGTGATTGCGATAATTGAATGTGATAGTGATACTGAATGCAATAGCAAAAGTGGATGTTGAAAATGAATGATATTTTACCACTGAATGATATAGGTATGACAGGTTTTCATTGGCTGATAAATTGCCAAACTAACAAATTCTTTCGTGTCTGTAACTAATTTAATATATTTGTCTCTTGTATATTCCTCTCGCTTTCTCGTTCATTTAGTACTTCCTGTCTGAAGTTTGCGATTTTCAATACATTCATTCTACACGGTGATCAACTAAATGACATGTACAGTAAAAATAAGTTAAAGAGAGATGGGGTTGTAACTAAAGTGAATTAAAGTGAGACAGCACGTAGCAACCAATACACTGACCTGAAAACAAGCTTTTGTAACCAATATTATCATCTTCTTTTCATGATCCCATCTTTTAAACTTTTAGATAAAAAAATCTTCACATTTGAATTAGGTTCAGTACATACCTAGATATGTTATAAGTAATTCGTTAAATACTAAAACGTTAAAAGAGGATATTGCTCTGTATACCTGAGGTCAATAACTAAAAATTGATGGCAATAATTACTTAAATGCTAGACTATAATTACGAGAAACTTATATTGTGCCAGCTGCCAACTCTTTTCTGGGATACTTTAAAAGCCAGTTAGTGGGTTTTGCTGTGGCTGAAAAACTGACAACCTATTTAAAACAATATTCATGTTCTATCTTATATTATGACCGTCAGAATGTAGGTTAGGTATGTAATTGTTTTACAACCATTATGATGTTCTGCTTACTCCGTCAGGGATTTAAGCTTCAGTGTATATATATGTTTCAATAAAATTTTACTGAAACTCAGAGCCAAAATGAGTTATCTAGCCATCCGAAACGTAGTAAATTTATGTTTTTCTTTCCATTAATTTCACTAAACCATTCATTAGTCAAAATAATACAAAATAAAGACAAATAGCATAGCACTATTTGCTTGTGTTGTGTAATGGTGCAGGCGCATGTAGCGTTCCACATAAGACTGCGACCTTTGCCTCGGTACCAATGTGGTACTACCGGGCCTATTGCCGTGTTTCGGGAAAGGCCGGGCTCTAGAAAACAAGGCTAAGACATTTCTTGTTCAATAACATTTTTCCAAGATCAGTAATAAGTTAATAACTTGCTCCTCCCAGGTCTCTCATCTTTAAAAGAACTCGTCCTTCTACAAAACTTCAATAACAAAACCTGGGTCTTCTTCTTCCTCCTACTACTGTAATTGGATTGTAGAGATTACGTAATAAATAATAAAAATTGATTACTATTATTTTCTTTTTCGTGTTTTACTGCCAAATCAAATGGATCCCTTGAGTACAGAACTCTAAAACACATAAAACTTTTTTTATTTTTCTATGAAAGAGGTGTCTATTGTTCATTTTATCTTTTTACTATAATTACTCTATGTTTATCAAAAGTGTCAAAATTTGTCAACGTCAGTCCACGTAGAAGTAAAAAAAAAGTATTTTAATTGTAAATATGATATTTAAATGGTTATGTTATAGTCCCGTAAATAACAGGTTTTTTAACATTAGTAGTACGATAATACATCTACAACAGAAAGCAAAAAAAAATATTGCAAAAAAACTATTTTGTAAAGAATGGCAAACTCAATATCGTTTAAATATCAAGCTCTTCTTATATATACAATTTCTTATATATAAAATTGGACGTCCTGATTCACTGACTCATCAACACCCAGCCCAAACCCTCAGACCTAGAAAACTAAAATTTAGCAGAAAGGTGTCTTTTGTAAAGGTTGTAAGTACTAAGAAAGGATTTTTCGAAATTCAACCCCTGGGGTGGTGAAATGGGGGTTCAGAGTTTGTATGGAGAAAACAATTTTTTTGGACATTTTAACTCGAAACTTCGTCAAGATTAACCATAAGGCAAATAAAGGGACGAGTGTTTCCGGATTTTTCGAAAATCAAGGGGTCAAGAATGAAATGGGTGACTAAAATAGTTCTTAGCGCGGCGCGAGAGCGTAGCCGCGGGTAAAAGCTAGTCTATTATATTTACAACATCAAAGGTATTTTGCATAATTTTCATCAATAAATCTGTTTGCAGGGTAATTGATAGAAAATGACGTCTACACTCTAACTTCATCCACACAAAACCACGAAAATGCGAAGTTACAAATTCAAGATCAAACATTTGTAAATACCTCAAGTATGTATCTTATATATACGAGGAACGACAGACAGTGGGCCAAGGCAGTCTCGAATGGTGGCCAATGGGAGCAACAAGGCCAATGAGCAGACCAACCAGCCCGATGGTCAGAAGATATCGTCAAAATGACGGGACCTCTATCGATGAGGTTAGCACAGAACCATGTCGATTATTGCTACAGAGAAGAAGCCCATACCCAGCAGTGGGTTGATGTGGGCTGAGTATAATGATGTACCTTATCAAACTATTTTCATGATAGCTTTCCGCGCGCGACTTCGTTCCCGTGGGAATTTGGAAAAATGATGTAGTACCTAGCCTATGTCACTCAGGGATAAATCAGCATTTTAATGGTGAAATAATTTTTGAAATCGGTCCATAAATGGCGGAGAAATCGGTGAACATACATTAAAAAAAAACATACATACAGTCACCTTCTCCTTTTTTGAAGTCGTTTAAAATTACAAATCTTCCCTCTTTAATTAAATATTAGTATAGATAAAAAGTAGTTATCTTTTACTGTACAAAGTTTTATTGTATTTCAGTTATCGAGACATCATCCAATTGCCGTCGAAGTTGGTATAAATGAGTGACATGACATATTATGAAGTTTTGAAACGTGGAGGTTCAAGAGAGGATATCAGCTCTTGAAAATAAGTAACAAAGATGTAAAATGACCACACTTGAATAACTTTAATGCTCTTTTATATTAAAATAAAATACATGAACTAAATTGAATTTTGATTTTTGTGCTTGGAGAAAATCTGTAAAAAAGAAACAGTTTTTAAATTAACTTATCATATGCATTCTAAGATATAAGCACAAGCTTATATATGTTTGATATATTTTACTTTTATTATTAACGCGAGTGCGTCTGATTGTTTACCTATTCAATGTACCTAGTTTGTTTCACAAAATAATAATAATGAGTTTAGAATAATTATGACCCTACCCTGCTATAAACGTGGAAGCATGGAAGCTACAGTAGCTTCCATACTAGACTGGGAGTAATAGAAAAACATAGAATGTGCCAGCTGCCTACTATTCCCAGGCATACTGTAAAAGTCAGTAAGTGAGACGCGAGGGTTTTGCTGTATTGTGGGCAAAAGGCTGACAACCTCTCACCACTTACATAATTTTTCATCTTAAAACCCTCTTGAATATATGTCAAACGTGGCATCAAGTGGTTTTAAAACCACAGATGCTCTGCCTACCCTGATAGGGATGAGCATATGTATATGTACTATAAACGTAAAAGTTTGAGACGGACGGAGTTTAGTTAAACCTTCACAAAAAAAAAACAATTCAAGGGATTTTGGACAACTTCACAGGAATGTAGTTTTTATTTTATTTATTTACTTAACTTAATGCACTAAAAGTACAACGGCGGACTTAATGCCCAATGGCATTATCTACCAGTTTACCTTAGGGTGATTGGTGAGAGTGAGTGGTAGCCACACATTATCCGAGGTGAAAGATAAAATATTAAATTATAAACATTATACTTACGAAACTACACAAATAATAATAAACATAAATACATATGCCCTAATAAGTATATTATAAAGTGTCAAACTTAGCGTGCTTTTCTATGCTATATACGATAGAGTTATCTTAATAGAGCTGTAAGGAAGGTAAAGACTTCAAATAATATGTTTGTCATTATAATTTTTCAATTTATTGATTTTATTAGGAACACTTACTTAAAGTGCCTGTAATGTAAGTACCTTATCAAACTTTATTCATGATAGATTCCGACGCGGGACTTCGTTTCCGTGGGAATTTAGAAAAATGATATCCTAGCCTATGTTACTCGTGGATAATGTAGCATTCTAATAGTTTAAGATTTTTTAAAATCGGTCCAGTAGTTTTTGTGTTTATTCGTTACAAACAAACATACAATAAATAAAAATTTTATAAAAATGTTTACCGACTTCAAAATTAAAGGCACCCATTTACATATTACTTCTTTTTTCGTTGAAGTCAACAACCAAGGCATATATCACAATATTAAAAATGGCTCTCAGTTCACATTTCTGCAATGTGTAATGGGATTTATATTTACAGATAAAACTAACTCAGAGGCTACGTAAAGGTTTAAGAAAATACGCTATTAGTTCTTGATTCACAGGGTTTTTTTTGTTTGATAAGTACGAGTACTATGTGAACCCACTGTTGGACTGGACAAGCTCAACCGAACTTCTTTTTGGAATCTTCAGTGGGTAAACACTCTACATGATAAGAAGAAGTGTGTTAAGACATAAATATCATAATTTGGGAAACACTTCTTACTTCATCTCGTCATCGTTTTGCAGTTAAAACTTCTATTTCCAAAGAAAGGATTCACGTTAGGAAGTTCAGACATTGTCAAAATGTAAAATATGTTATTTTATTTGCATGTCCAGACGTTTGATATGATGAACATTGAATTTCTGGAAAATGGTGTTAAATAATGATTTTAATACATTATTTAAAAAAAAACATGATTTGAGAACGTTAAAAATTAAGTGGCATACGAGACGACCACCTGTATTGGACATATACGTACTAACACTTGGGTTGGCAGAGCGTCAAGCAATCAAAAATACTTAGGGTTTTAATATGATCCATAATAAGGGGTATAATGTATAATGTAGCCGGTTTGGTAAAGTGGTAGTGACGCTGCCTCTTGATCGGCGGGTCCTGGATTCGATCCCCAGCCGGGGCAAACATTTGTGTAAAAAGTAGATGTTTGTTCTCGGGTCATGGGTGTTTGTGTTTGTCTTTGTGTTTTCCAAGGGACCCCCGACACAAGGGAAAACCTTAGTGTGGGCCTCTAAGTGTGTAGCGTTTATTTATTTATAACAATGGTACAGCTTGACGATCTTTTGCAAAATTTTTGCACTTTTTTATATACAGCCCGCCGTGGTGGAAGCATATTTACTCGTAAGATGCATCATTATTCCCCCAACAAATTTCAAAGTACCCACAAGTACGTATACATACGTTTACTTTGCTATAATTGCGTAACAATAATCATGTTTTTTATCAATCACACGAGAAAAATAACATATAGTATTTCTCAGAAGTAAACAAACACCAGAACAATATAAAACAACCCCTTTTTCTGGTTAAAAGCATGTCAATACTTCCCAATATGGCTATTTCTATTTACCTCATTAATTTTTAAGAGAGCAGTATCTCCCAAATTACTTTTTCTTGTTAAATAACATTAGTATTTTTGAATAATTACAAAACATTTCATAAGAAATTATCAAATAACATGAAAATAATTGACAAATTGACAATTACATTCATTCAATATCATTCAAAATGTCATCCTCTGTCTTTGTTCCAGTTATAACAGCTTGAGAATTCGGACAGTATAACATGAAGTTGGCCATTTCCTGTTCCATCTATAATTTATTTGACAGTAATTGATTGCGATAAGATTGCGATACAGCTTGATTATCACTATCGCACTTAGAGAATAAGGTCCGTTTCGATGCGTTTTTTTCGTTTTAAAGCTGACGTAATCGAGATGGTTTTTACCTATATTGGATCTTTTTTTTTATCAAGAGATGGGTTAACTCTTGACGCCAATCTTGACCAAGGTCATAGATGAGGTCGACGATGGAGCGAGTTAACCCAGAAAATGCCTATAAAGGCACTGGTACTCCCACGCACCGACGGAACACAACAAGCTGTTTGGCGTCGGACTTCGGTAGGAGGGTGGTCGCAAACCAGACGGCCCTTTATAGAGCCTACCACACCGCATGAGACCATAGGACGACACCTCAGATTCAGAAAAAATGAAGTGTCGTTGCCTGGGATGGATTACTAGGAGGCAGGTCTCATTTGTGTTTCCTTAGTCGCCTCTTACGACACTCACGGAAAGAGATAGGGTGGTGTTATTCTCAACCGATCACCACACGGAAATTGTAAGATGGACGTCAAAATACTGACAACTTATTATTATTATTATTATTATAAGATGGGTTAACTCTTGACCTCAATCTTGACCATAAGGTCAAAGATGAGGTCGACGATGGAGCGAGCCAACCCAGAAAATGCCTAAAAAGGCACTGGTACTCCCACGCACCGACGGAACACAGCAAGCTGTTTGGCGTCGGACTTCGGTAGGAGGGTGGTCGCGAACCAGACGGCCCTTTACAGAGCCTACCACACCGCATGAGACCATAGGACGACACCTCAGATTCAGAAAAAAATGAAGTGTCGTTGCCTGGGATGGATTACTAGGAGGCAGGTCTCATTTGTGTTTCCTCACATAAAAATCAATTTTAAAAACATAATAATAAACGCTACACACTCAAAGGCCCACTAAGGTTTTCCCTTGTGCCGTGGGTCCCTCGGAACACATAAAGAGAGACACGAACACCCATAACCAAGAGAACAAACATCTGCTTTTTACACAAACATATGCCCCGACTGGGAATCGAATCTAGGACCCGCTGATCAAGAGGCAGCGTCACTACCACTCGATCAAACCGACCAGCAATCTAAATACTTAGTTAAAGAAGATTACGTACTGTAGTACTTCATTTTGAATACACAGCGCATTAAAGCTAAAACATTAAATGTTACCCAGGCCCCCCCTGAAAAATAACCAATGATCGCAACGCAAATATACACAGCTTTATTGTTAAGCAAATATTGGAACACGCTGTACCAGTGAGAGTCCATTAGTTTTAGTAATTAAAATTGCGACAGTGCACAAAATGGCGCGAAACCAACGCCATGTTGGACACACGCCATTTTTGCTTAAAATGAAATTAATATTTATATGAAAAAGTTTTGATAAAAGAGCACTGAATTTTTGGCTTTTTAAAACTAAATTGCTTTTATGGATTGCTAGCTTTTTACCGACTTCAAAAAAGGAGGAGGTTCTATGTTCGACTGTATGTATTTTTTTATGTATGTTCTCCGTCAATTATGGACGGATTTTCAAAATCCTTTTTTTTCGAAAGAGTATACTCCAGAGGTGGTCCTTTATAAATTATATCGAAAATGATTCAGCTCTTTTAAAAAAATCAACTAGAACAAAAAAATAATACAAACCAGAACATCATCTAAATAAATTAGTGACATTTCCGTTTGTGGTTATCTGCTAAAATAGGCATTGTAGTCTGCAAAAAATACTAGTTAACTACTTTGTGCGAGCTGTTGTTGGGATTAAACTCGGTGACGCATGTTTTTAACGTGGAAAATTATTTTAACTAAATAAGCGGTGATAGCCCAGTTGATAATGAGCCAGACTTGTAATCCGAAGGTCGTGGGTTCAAACCTTGGTGCGGGCCTGTACCACTAAATTCGTCTTTTCGGATTTATGTACGAATTTCCAATTATTACTTGTTCAACGGTGAAGGAAAACATCGTGATGAAACCCGCCCGTCCAAGAAAATTCATTTTCGAAAGACGAGCGGTCCACCAACCCGCATTGGGCCAGCGTGGTGCACTATGGCCTAAATCCCCTTCGTGTTTCGAAGGAAGGCCCGTGCCACTCGGTGGGGACGTATATAGACTGATAAGAGATGCTTTTATGGATTGCTAGCTTTTTGTCTGATATTTTCTGTACAGATAATTGTTAGTCATGTCGCTCCAGCCTTCTAAGGATCATTGAAGTTAAAGTTTCTTTATATGTAATGCTGTCCTTAACAAAAACAAGACTGAAAATGACAGCATGATATTTAAAGCCGCATTAACTTTAATGGACGTTTCTGCAACTAGGCATATACCTTTCCCTCCAACACTCAATGGGTTGACTGGAAGAAACCCCTTGTGTGATAGTTCCGCCTTTTTTACTGTTTTTCTTATGTGTCTTGTGTAACTTATTACTCATGTACAATCCATACTAATATTATAAATACGAAAGTAACTCTGTCTGTCTTTCTGTATGTCGGTCTTTCACGCCTAAACTACTGAACCGATTTTGATGAAATTTGGTACAGAGATAGATTAGAGCCTGTGAAAGGTCATAGGCTATATTTTATCCCACAGCTGGGCACGATATAATCTGTAGTCCACGCGGGCGGAAAGCTAGTGCCTAAAGAATAAATATATACATACATACCAAATACTTGAAAACCATTGAAAGTGATGATTTCCAAATATTTATGTTGGTCGTTAATCGAACCCGAAACCTTCAGATCAGTAGGAAAGGTACTTAACTGAGCTATTTGTCCTACACAAAATACATCCTTTCCCTGTATTAAAGTTACAGTAGAGAGATCTATTATTCCGCTGGTTTAGATTCTAGCTCAATGTTCGTTCTGCAACTAAAACTAAAAAAAAACATAATATTAAAAATGTTTAAACCTTTAATAAACAAACCAATTGTTCATCTTGTGTTATGCAGTTATAGTAAGAGGAAAAATCACTATGTTGACGCGGTTTCTGACGGGAATGAATCGAAACCAAAACTTCAAATCAAAATCAAACATTTTTAGCTTCTTCTTCTTCTTACCAGCCCATATACGTCCCCACTGAGGGGCACGGGCCTCCCTTCGAAATACGAAGGGGATTTAGGCCATAGGTCCACCACGCTGGCCCAATGCGGGTTGGTTGACCGCTCGTCTTTCGAAAAAATGAATTTTCTTGGATGGGCGGGTTTCATCACGATGTTTTCCTTCACCGTTGAGCAAGTGATAATTAGAAATCTGTACTTAAATCCGAAAAGACGAATTTAGTGGTACAGGCCCGCACCAGGATTTGAACCCGCGACCTTCGGATTACAAGTCTGGCTCATTACCAACTGGGCTATCACCGCTTATTAATTTATTGTGTAGTTATTTATAGTCAACTGTGAGGCAAACTTGATCAACCCTGGTGTCAGAGTTTTCAAACAGCCAAAATTTAGTTTGAGGTCCTAAAAAGAACGTGTTTGTACTATCTAATTTGTAAAATGTTGTTGTAGTACTTCTGTATGTGACCTTTTCATGAAAAAAATCCTATTTCCATCCTGTCAAAGGCTACTGTTTTTTTTAATTACACAGCAGTATTTATATCATCAATCTCAACAATAGTGATATCAGATGCCTCAAAGTACTAAAAAACGTAGTCAGGAAAAAACACTCTTGTGTTTTAATATCAAGGGGATAATTTTATAACTCGAACTTCAAAGAATATTTTAATGAACTTTCTAGAATTTCCCCTGAATAAAAAATCATGAATTTATATTTTTTATTTAGAATTATTGTAAGTAGCTACTTGAGCAGGAATTCCAGTATTATAAAGTTCATTTGGTAGAAACAAAAACTCCCTTCAGTCGTCGGCATTTAAAGTGCGTTGCGACTAAATCACTTCCATAGCCTATCGTTTTGGTCCAACTGAAGAGATGAAACATTTTCTAAAAACAAGGTTCAATATTTTATTTTATTTTTTATTATAAGATGGGTTAACTCTTGACCTCAATCTTGACCATAAAGGTCAAAGATGAGGTCGACAATGGGGCGAGTTAACCCAGAAAATGCCTATAAAGGCAGTGGCACTCCCACGCACCGACGGAACACAGCAAGCTGTTTGGCTTCGGACTTCGGTAGGAGGGTGGTCGCGAACCAGACGGCCCTTTACAGAGCCTACCACACCGCATGAGACCATAGAACGACACCTCAGATTCAGAAAAAAAATGAAGTGTCGTTGCCTGGGATGGATTACTAGGAGGCAGGTCTCATTTGTGTTTCCTTAGTCGCCTCTTACGACACTCACGGAAAGAGAGGGGGTGGTGTTATTCTCAACCGATCACCAATCGGCAAAATCAGTATTTTACCAATTTTAGTCTGATCCTACCAACTGAATGTTAAAATCTGCAACTTAACGTTCAGTTGGCGGTAGTGCTGCAAGTCAAATGTATGAAATTTTGGCGAGTGGTCCACCAACCCACATTGTGCCAACGCGGTGGACTATGCCTTAAACCACCTCCACTGTTTCGTAGGAAGGCCCGTACCTTTTGGTAGGGACGTATTTAGGCTGACGTGATGACATAACATTATTTTGTTAACTTTGAACTTACCACTTACGTGCGAAACATGTAAGAGCGAATCACGGAAGCGCGACACCACCGCATTGCGAATTTATAGTTCGACAGCACTTAAGCTCGTATACTCGAAATGCAACACAAGGTAGAATCACGAAAGTGCGACACGATCAAATTGCGACAGAATGGAGGTGTAACCGAATGGAAGTGCGACAGAATAGAAGTGCGACGTAATGGAAGTATGACAGAATGGATTTTTATCAATCCGCTGCATCTAACAACTTGTCCAGTACAGTCGAACTCTGAGGAGTTTAATGTCGGTTTTACGATACGAGGCGCTGCGTGAAGGCAGCTGTCAGCGTGACATGATCTCTCAGTGAAACCAATGATATTAGATGGGGAGACGGGGATAAATGTATGTGAACACTTTATTGCACATAATTAGAAGTACAAAACAAAAGAGATGGGTAAAAAGAAAATTTTTATTCTTTATTGTACATTTTGCAGTAAAGGGCAGCCTAATTTTTTTTTACCAGCGTCCCCACCGAGGGGCACGGGCCTCCCTTCGAAACAAGAAGGGGATTTAGGCCATAGTCCACCGCGCTGGCCCAATGCGGGTTGGTGGACTGCTCGTCTTTCCAAAATGAATTTTCTTCCCGGCCGGTTTCATCACGATGTTTTCCTTCACCGTTGATCAAGTGATAATTAGAAATCTGTACATAAATCCAAAAAGACGAATTTAGTGGAACAGGCTCGTACCAGGATTTGAACCCGCGACCTTCGGATTACAAGTCCGGCTCATTACTAACTGGGCTATCACCGCTTATGTTACTTAAAATAATTCAAAGTAGTAAATTGCATCTACGCCTGTTTGCAAGGTCTATCTTGTGTGTTTGTTTATTTGTTCGTTTGTCTTTCACGAGAAGATAGAACAACAGATTTACGTCAGTTTTGACCAAGGGATAGTTAAAGGGATATAGAGAGTCATAGAGCACGAATAAAGTCGTGGGCGGAAAGCTAGTGATGTAATAAAAATGCCTAAGCCTATGGATATATGGACAATTTAAGTAATTATTATCTACAATACTTACCTACTTAATAGATCTATTGTCAGAGGGAGCAAACAATTTGATTTGTTTCATCAACAAAAATGCAGACATTGGAATAGCTTTGAAACGTCAACTTGATGTCAAACGAAAATGTTATCTGTATTTTTCTTTTCATAAAGTAATATGTTTTCTTTGTTTTGCCCGTAAAATTAAGATGTTTTTTTTGGTCACATGTTTGAGGGATAGAAGCCCCTGTGCAAGCAATTTTTTATTTATTTTTTAAATATCAAATGAAAATTAGTTCGCAAGAATTAGGGATGTGATTCAGGCAACGAAACTAAACAACATTCCCCAAGGAATATAGGTCGAAACGTTCTGTGATCAGCTGATAGAGGCACATCAGTCGAGATTCTGTGAGAATTCATATGGGTTTCTTGGAAAAAGTCGTTCAGTTTCATGAGGGAATCACTACAATACAATACAATATACTTTATTTGCACACAAAGACATACAATACAATTAACAGAACATAAAATATAGTGTACAACAAGGCGGCCTTATTGCTAGGTAGAAATTTCTTCCAGGCAACCTTAGAGTACGACAGCAGTAAGGTAAGAAGTAGTTGGTGGTGCATAAAATACCACCAACTACTTTATTTTATAGGACATTCAGGATGCCACTTAAAATAAGTCAAGATTGCAATAATTAAATTCATACAAACATATTAAAGGATAATATTTCGTTCTTTTGACCCTACTGACTCTACGCCTATTCGCAAAGGTGCAGTCTTCCCCAGAGAAGAATAAGCAATCAATTTTCTTATTTTAACTGAATCTAAAATAATTTGCTGAGCAGTTCGTTCCCCCATTGCTGCTTGTCTGTTAAATTATCAGAAATTCTGTAATATCCCTTTTTGCAAAGTTTTTCTTTAATTATTTTCTTAATTTCGCTAATTTAGCTTGCTTAGAGTCACCCCAATTTATTATGCAGATAAACGTTTCCGAAAGTATCACATATATTTAAAAATCTAACAAGATTTATAACGTTTTTGAAAAAAAAAATACTTTGAGTTCAAATCTCAGCACTTTTCAAACGTTTTATTCTAGATCATTAGTAAACTTTTTAACAGTCATTACGGAAGGACAATTTGTGCCAAATGTTCAGAAAGTAAAAAAATCAATTGGCAGCATTCTTTTCCTTAGATGACAAGATGAGTTTTAAATTGGTAAAGTTTGAGCATTGCAAACGTAATTTGAATTTAGATTCAAGGACCTTTGCAAATAAGGGCTATTTCCCAGACAAAGACTTAAATGTTTAATACTTTTAAGCGTGTAACCTTAAATTAATAAATGACTAATATTTTAATCAAAACTTACATTCAGGAAAATTATGTAGCTTTTGTCAAACGAGTCAAAGTTTAACGGCAAATAGCTACTCAGTTCTGATAGTTTTTAAAATGTTTGTCTGTCTGTTGCAAATCACGTAGTGCTACCGTTATTTTTGACATTCAGTTGTATTTTTAACCGACTTCAAAAAAAAGGAGGAGGTTCTCAATTCGGGTGTTTTTTTTTATGTTTGTTACCTCAAAACTCCGTCATGAGTAGACCGTTTTCAAAATTTTTTTTTAGTTGGGAAGCATTTACTTCCAGATTGGTCCCATAAAAAAATTATCTAAATCGCTTCAGAAGTTTAGGTCAAAAATAAAAAAAACTGAAATTTGCGGTCATATACATATGTGGATGATAATAGGTCATCAATGTAAACGAAGCAAAAACGAAATTGTTCCCTGAGACTTTTAAGTTGTTTTTTGGGGCTCCTTCATTTAGTGGCCGGTAGAGCATATTACCACCACACATCTTTCCTGCCGTCTGGTGATCGGTTGATAATGATAGGTCTTTACCTATGAAATTGCCCTTTTTCATACAATATTTTTGGAAAACTGAATTTTCCATACTAACGTTTTTGGATTTTTCTTGGGAATGCGAAATCCAAATTTAGCAAAATGTTGTGGGAAGGTTTGGACAACATTAAATTAATTTTCGTCACACTTACTTAATTGAAAGTTGTAACTGTAAAAACAGTACAGCAAAAATAAGCAATGAAACGGGCAACGGATGAAACGCGCTATATTTGAGCTTCTTTTTCAGAAAATAAATCTAAAGTAAATATATATTAATTTGACCCAATATCTCCGTTATATAGCCAAGGTTTTAAATAAGAAACAATTTAAGTAATTGCTGTTCAATCAAATAAATTGTGAATAAAATAAAGCTTGAGAAAAAATCGGCAATTTCATAGGTAAAGACCTATTATCACCCACCACCCCATATCTTTGAGAGAGGCCACCAGGATCCCATCTGACGATCGGTTTGAGAATTGTACCACCCCTTATCTTTCTTGCCATCTTGCGACTGGTTTTGAATATCACCACCTCATATCTTTCCGTGGGGTGAAAATAATTGATCACTATATCGCTCTTTAATCTCGAGTGATTTACTGCTGCACTCAGAGACGTCAATTAAAGTTAAGAAGTAATTAAATGTCATGCTGTCCTTGTTTATATCTACAAGAGTAAAAGAGACAACATCAGAGTTTAATAGTACTTAACTTTAATTGACGTCTCTGAGTACGGCAGTTAGTGCATTATAATAAATCTACGAGGGAGTTATATGAATGATAAATGATAACCTTTAAAAAGAATAAAATAAAATATTTTAACAAAAAATATTTTATTTTGATAATTTACCTTGATTACCAGACTAGGCCAGGCCTGTTTATTATAATTTCAAAGTCATAACAAAATAGCAACCTATAATACATATATACGCTCACGCCTGTAATCTCTATCAGGGTAGGCAGAGCATCAGTAATTCTATGTGCTTCTAACCACTTAATGCCACGTTTAAGGCGACTACAGCACCCGATAAAGGCAGCACACATAGGAATAGTGCCATCTCCGTCTCTCAACAGGCCTGGGCCGGCAGTGCGAACAGTGTCGATACACGAAGTTTACGGACTATGAAAGCGTGCGTGCGTAAAAACATGTTCGAAAGTTAGAAAAATGAGATTTATGGAAAGTTAACAGCTTAAATCGAAAAATGCGTTAAGTACTTATCGAGTGTTCAATCACGAACATTTTGATAGCAATTCAAGTTCTTGTGTGCATTTTACTATCGTTTTTAGGGTTCCGTAGTTATCTACGAACCCTTATAGTTTCGCCATGTCCGTCTGTCCGTCTGTCCGTCTGTCCGTCTGTCTGTCCGCGGGTTTCCTAAGAAACCCTTCGTACTACAGAGCTGAAACTTGACATGATTATACATATGAATCACGCCGACAGAACTGTAGAGTAAAATCTTAGAAAAAAATTTTTTTCGGGTGTCTCCCATAGACGTGAAAGGGCGATGAATTTTTTTTTCTCGCCAATATTTTTGAGTGGGGTGTCATAGGATAGCATATTAAAAGATAAAAGGGGTTTACTAAGAACGTTTTTCGATTCAGCACTCCGTTTGCGAAATATAAATTTTTAAAGTGAAAATGTTTGTCAAACACAAGTGTCCCCCCCCTCTACCTGCTAAACGGTTATTTCTAAAAATGTGAAAAAATTCACGTTGGTAGATTATGTAACCAAATTAAAAGGAAAACTATCACACATAACTTGGTCCTTCAAGTTTGCGAGTAATAGTCGACCAAGTGCCAAACACTGTTGGGATTAATAAGAATATATTTACTAATATAAGATCTTTGGTACTACAGAGCTGAAATTTGGCATGGTCATAGATATTGATTGCGCCGACAGATCTAAAATATAAAATTTTGGAAAAAACATTTTTTCGGGTGTTTCCCATACACGTGAAAGGGCGATGGATTTTTTTTTCTCGCCGATACCATCGAATTGAATGTCATAAGATAGATTTTTAAAATATAGAAGGGGTTTACTAAGAAAGTTTTTCGATTCAGCACTCCGTTTGAGAAAAAAATATTTTTAAAGTGAATTTTTTTGTTAAAAACAAGTTTCCGGGGGGGACACTACCAGCTAAACAGTTGTTTCTAAAAATGTAAAAAAATTCACGGTTATAGAATATACAACGAAATTAAAAGAAAAACTATCACACATAAGTTGGCCCTTCAAGTTTGCGAGTAATAGTCGACCAAACGTTTTTGGGATTAATAAGAATATGTTTACAAGGTTCCACGCTAAAAGTGAGGGGAGGTCGAAAGCCAAACATATTGACATTTTAGGTGTCGTTAAATAGTTTTTTGGGGGTGTTAATTACAAAAATGACATCAAAATTATTTTAACAGCAGGTTGATATTATTTCTAACAGTAATATTGCCGTAAAAAAAAACAAAAAAAAACAAAAAAAAAATTCGCGCTCGCTTCGCTCGCGAATTTTATACTTACATTCGGTTGCATTTAGACCAAAACAAAAATTATTTCCCAAATTACAAACTCTTTAATAATACATTTGTTTTTAGGGTTCCGTAGTAATCTACGAACCCTTATAGTTTCGCCATGTCTGTCTGTCCGCAGGTTTCCTAAGAAACCCTTGGTAGCACAGAGCTGAAATTTGGCATGGTCATACATACCTATTGATTGTGGTGACAAATCCAAAAAATAAAATGGTAGAAAAAAAATGTTTTCGTGTGTTTCCCATTAACGTGAATGGGCGATGGTTTTTTTTCTAGCCGATATCATCGAGTGCGTTATCATAGGATAGCTTTTTAAAAGATAGAAGGGGTTTACTACAAACGTTTTTCGATTCAGCAATCCGTTTAGGAAACATTAATTTTTATATTAAAAAAAAATGTGGAATAATTCACGAGGGTAGCATTTACGACGAAGTGTACCCTAATCCAAAATGGTTGACATACAAGGTTCCACGCTAAAAGTGAGGCGAGCCGAAAGCCAAGCTGTAACATATTGACACTTCAGGTGTCGTTTAATAGGTTTTTGTGGGTGCTAATTACGAAAACGATATTAAAAATATACACCTGCTTAGCTTGATATTATTATATTATTCCTTACAATAAAATTGTCGCAAAAAAAAAAGTCGCGCTCGCTTCGCTCGCGCATTAAACACTTCCATTCTGTTATATTTAGGCCAAACTTTTTAATACATTTGTTTATGATACTAAGTATAGTATTTGGGGATTTTAACATAAACTATGATAATATGCTTGTAGAATTAAGAAGCCAGCTGCATATTTGAACCATGCTGCTACGGAACCCTACAATGCGCGTGGCCCGACACGCTCTTGGCCGGTTGTTACAGCTTAAAAGATACACAATATTGGGTATTTAGAGGTGACTTTGTGAGCTTTTTCTATCGAACCAAAAGTGCTGAATCATGTTTTCAGCAAACTACTTATCTAGTTTATGTCCTGAATATTACCCTAGTATTTTTTTTCTTCGATTTAATGCAGTGCGTCATGCTTATCTTCGCATCATAAAATTGTAATGTAGGTGCTGTAGTTGCCTTAACATAAATTTAGGTGCTGTAGTCGCCTTAACATAAATTTAGGTGCTGTAGTCGCCTTAACATAAATTTAGGTTCTTTAGTCGCCTTAACATAAATTTAGGTGCTGTAGTCGCCTTAACATAAATTTAGGTGCTGTAGTCGGCTTAACATAAATTCAGAGGGTTATTAGATGAAATATTATAATGGTAAGAAATAGTCAACATTTCGCTCACAATACAACAAAACCTTGGCGTCCCACTTACTGAATCTTACAGTATGCCTAGGAAGAGTTGGCAGCTGGTACATTGTAAGTTTTTCTTTCACTCCCAGTCCAAAAATATAACTTATCGAAAATGCTCATAAAGTCTACGGTCACGTATCCAGGTTAATAAATTCATAAAGGAGATGAAAGCGCGATGAAGAATGACATTCATACCAGCCGGAAATTAGTTAGAATGATACAAGGATCTCATAATGCGTCTCCGAGGAGTCAAGTGTTACTGTGCCTACCCGTATTGGGAATTTAAGGGGACCTATTAAGTTAACCCAATAATTTCATATACAGGGTGTAAGGGAAACGCTTCGGAATACTGAAAGTACATGCCCAGTCAATGGTTTTGAGTAACTTTCTCAAAGAAACTTTTCCAGGAAAAGAAAAAAAACGACGGCCCCATACAAATAATAAAATAAATAAATAAAATCATTTATTATCAGGCATCTAAGGCCCATAGATAAATACTTTACAGACTAACATGCATATGAATTATAATTAAACAAAATAAAATAAAACTAACTAACACTATTTCCCGGGTGTTTTTCCGGAGGTTTCTGCAGCCGGGAATCTACCTCGGAAACGGCGGAACACCACGCCCTCCGGCCAAAAGCTCTCCAGCATGAACGTCAGAAACCGCACCGCAAATGCTTTGAAACTAGCATGGTGATGCGATTCCAACGGTTTCACTCTCTGGAGACCTAAGGGAACTTTTGTCTTCTGCCGTATGTACTCGACGACGTCTTGCACCCCAGTGCTGTAGTGCAGTCGCGACAAGTACACAGGCGTGCTTGGAGCTTCAGCCCGCAGACTCACTTCCGGGTTTTTTAATCGGACAGCTTGTATGGAGAAGTCCAAAACTTTTTTCGTTTCCTGGAAAAGTTTATTTGAGAAAGTTACTCAAAACAATGGTTTTGTCAGTCGATGGACTAAGCATGTACTTTCAGTATTCGGAAGCGTTTCCCTTACACCCTGTATAAATTGGAGGTCTGATTCACTGACTCATCAACGCCTAGTCCAAACCCTTAGACCTAGAAAGCTAAAATTTATAAAAAAGGTGTTTTTTTATGAAGTAGGCAAGCACTAAAAAAGGATTTTTTGAAATTCAGCCCCTAAGGGTTGAAATGGGGGTTCAAAGTTTGTATGGGGGAAAAAATTGTTTTGGACATTTTGACTCGAAACTTCGTGAAAATATACCTTGATGCAAATAAACGAATACTTGTTTCTAGATTTTTTTAAAATTATTCTCTAAGTGGTCGAAATGGATGAAATAAAATTAACAATGCACAGCCAAAGCCCTTAGAATCAGAAAGTCAACGATTAAGGCGACTACAGCCTACAGCACCCGATAAAGGCAGCACATATAGGAATAGTGCCATCTCCGTCTCTCAACAGGCCTGGGCCGGCAGTGCGAACAGTGTCGATACACGAAGTTTACGGACTATGAAAACGTGCGTGCGTAAAAACATGTTCGAAAGTTAGAAAAATGAGATTTATGGAAAGGTAACAGCTTAAATCAAAAAATGCGTTAACTACTTATCGAGAGTGTTCAATCACGAACATTTTGATAGCAAATTCAAGTTCCTGTTTGCATTTTACTATCGTTTTTACAGCTTAAAAGATACACAATATTGGTATTTAGAGGTGACTTTGTGAGCTTTTTCTATCGAACCAAAAGTGCTGAATCATGTTTTCAGCAAACTACTTATCTAGTTTATGTCCCGATTATTACCATAGTATTTTTTTTCTTCGGTTTAATTCAGTGCGTCATGCTTATCTACGCATCATAAAGTAATTTAGGTGCTGTAGTCGCCTTAAGAGAATGAAATAGGATAATAAAAAAGTTTTTTTTTTTGCTAGCCTGTTCTGTCCCACTGCTGGACAAAAGCCTTCCCTTATTTTGACCACCGATTGCGGTCCAATGCAAAAAGCTAGTCTATATCTATACTATTTATAAAGAGGAAAGATTTAATTGTTTGAATTTAATAGGCTCCGCAACTACTGGACCGATTTCAAAAATTCTTTCACCATTAGAAAGCTACATTATCCAATTGGGGGAAAATTATGTAGCCTATGTCCATTGGGACATAGGCTACATAACTTTCCCGAATTCCTACGGGAACGAAGTCCCGAGCGGAATGCTAGTAAAATAATAAAATGAATAGGAAACAAAAACTAAATTACACTTTATTCTTGAATAAAAATAAAATTGTATACTTCTTGTTGTTGCTTCTTGATGGAACTCAATATTTAATTAATAAAAGACATGATTTTTACACTAGTTTTTTTTATTATTAAAAATGGGTTCGCTCTTGACCACAATCTAGCTTAGGGCAAAGATGTGGTCGAAGATGTAGCGAGCTCACCCAGAAGAAGCCTATTCACTCGTAAGATATTTGGGTTGTATGAACTCGGAAATACAGACGCCGGCAGGGAATTCCACTCCCTGGCAGTGCGCAATATAAAAGATGAAGAATAGCGCTCAGTACGTATCCGAGGGATCTCGACAAGATAAGGGAGGTACCCCGCAGTGCGTCTGGACGTCCGATGGAAAAAAGGGGCAGGCGGAATGAGCTCATGTAGCCTTTGAGCACACTCTCCGAAGTACATCCTATAAAAAAACACATAGGCAAACTACTTTGCGTCTATGAGCTAGGCTTTGAAGCTTATCCATAACCAGCTTTTTATCACCAATAAGCCTCCTAGCTCTGCGATCCACCGAGTCCAGAGCGGCTAGTTGGTATTTGGCCGAACCATCCCAAAGGTGGCTACAATACTCCATGCACGATTCACTTGTTTATTTTATTTTTTTCATGCGACTGGTTTCGATTAAATCATCTTAAGTCAGGTGTGTCTTAGTGTAAACTAACGTATAAAAATATAAAATAAACAAGTGAAACTAGTGAAAAAATCATGTCTTTCATTGGTAGGACCTAAATTAGGCTACGTTATTTAGTTAACGACGGCAAGAATTTGGACCTGCAGCTCTAGCACGATAACGACAAACTCGCGCTCAGCTCACGCTGAAACTTCACTTTGATTGCGCGAGGGTTCTGCGCAAAGGCTTGTTCGCCCTATGGCGTTTTCAATGTTGACATTTTGACATAGGACCGCGGTGTTGTCGCGGCGCTGTCACTATCGTACTCGGCCTGCTGAACTGAAAACTATCAGCAATGAAATCATTACAGTGATATGGTTTATCAGTTGTTCCATTACAAACTTAAAACGTCAAGAAAGGACAAAAGAACAAACACACTTGCATATTTAAACCATTAATTAAATAAATAAAGTAATGATATAACACAAAAATGTTTAGAATCGAGAACTGAATTACAGAAAGGAAATCTATAAACCACATTGTAGCTAAATGGGTCAGTTTTCTCATAAGGCTGCAGTAGCAACAACAAACAGATTCTCTCTGAAAACAAAACAATAAGTAAGTACAATTTTGTGCAGTTTCGTGTCCGGGGCGTGATCTATTGATTATTGAGGATTTCGCTTTTAAGACACAAGAAACAGCGATTAGAAAAACTTTATAAGATTTAGGGCGACTTGCACCAAAACCTTAAATATATTTAATAGCTTAATTTAACTTGGTTGTCAAAGCAACAAAATCTGTCAAATTAATTAGTTAAAAATTTAAATTTAAATTAGTCTCGCTAAATACGTTTAGCACTTTGTTGGTGCAAGTCGCCCTTAAGATTCTTTGACATGATGCCGTGTGGTGATCGGTTGAGAATAACACCACCCATCTCTTTCCGTGGGTGTCGTAAGAGGCGACTATGGAAACACAAATGAGACCTGCCTCCTACTAATCCACCACTGGCAACGACACCTCAATTTGTTCTGAATCTGAGGTGTCGTCCTATGGTCTCATGGTGTGTGGTAGGCTCTGTGAAGGGCCGACTGGGCCCTGTTTAATAAACGTAACAATCCGAGAATTTTGTAAATAAGTGACATATTTGACAAATTGTATGACATATTTGACATGTTTGACAAGTGCTGTTTAATAAACTTTACAATTATGTAAGAAGGAAATTTTTTTTTTATTATAAGATGGGTTAACTCTTGACCTCAATCTTGACCATAAGGTCAAAGATGAGGTCGACGATGGAGCGAGTTAACCCAGAAAATGCCTATAAAGGCACTGGTACTCCTACGCACCGACGGAACACAGCAAGCTGTTAGGCGTCGGACTTCGGTAGGAGGGTGGTCGCGAACCAGACGGCCCTTTACAGAGCCTACCACACCGCATGAGACCATAGGACGACACCTCAGATCCAGAAAAAAAATGAAGTGTCGTTGCCTGGGATTGATTACTAGGAGGCAGGTCTCATTTGTGTTTCCTTAGTCGCCTCTTACGACACCCACGGAAAGAGATGGGGTGGTGTTATTCTCAACCGATCACCACACCGTTTAACATGATTGTTACCATTACAAATGCTGTTCAATAAACGTTTACACTTGTAGAAAATGCCTGTGGATTTCGATAACAATATTGTATCTACGTAGTTGTAAGTTACAATTTACATAATTTGCTGTTCGCGCAATTTATCAAATGAGACCCAGAATGTCTCTTAGAAATAGATTTAAGGAAAAAAAAATATTTTGACAATTGCGTCCCAGTACATATTTAATAATCTTTTATATGTAAAGAAAAATTAACATTTGTTCAAGAAAAATTGTGATAGGCACAATGTAAACACTAGACATCATAACTTGGATTTATAAGACAGTCGTCTCTACAAAGTAACAAACTATTTTATGGGTCAATGTATACGCTTCTACAATAAGATACCCGTATGTATTCAAAACCTACCTTTAGAAAAATTTAAGACAATAATTAAACAAAAACTTTGTAATAAGGGCTTCATAGAATTTCTGATTATCTGTTAGACAAAAATCCATGGGAATAAATTGCTCAGCTCCAGATTTATTCAGATATTAAGTCAATTGAAATTAGAAGTAAGATTTATATGATTGACTTAAAAAGAGCGACCCTCGGAGTTTCTTGCCTATTCTTCTCCTGAGGAAGACTGCACCTTTGCGTATAGGCGCAAAGTCAAAAATGCTAATGTAAGCAAAATCAAGAGAAATAATTTCTCAATTATTTACATTGATTTTGCTAATGTTTTTTATGACGTTTTCAAGAAACACTTTGTATGTTCTATCCTCGTGGCGCCCAAGCGCCTTTGGAAACACCAAAATAAACATGGCGACTACAGCCCAGACACTTTTCCCAGGATCGTTTAATTCCCGCCCACGAGCCTTTCAGAGAGCCATAATAAAAAAATAGCTACAATTTTTTTAAATTTCGCGCTTTTAACGAAATAATCTATTACATTTCTGAACGAAATATTAGAGAACAGTTTCCGGTATGCTATCATTGGCTGTAGCTTTTGACAGACGTCATTTTGAAGAAAATAGATGATGGCATGGCTGGGTTGCGAGCACGTGGTAAGTAAATCATATTTATTTACAATATTTAATTATTTTTAAGTACGTGTTTACGCAAAAAGTTGCTCAATAATGAGTACTACTTACAAGGAAATAGTTAGTTGGCATTTTTAGGGCTTCATTTCTGTATTATCTTGGGTTGAAACAATATGTACTCTGAAAGGGCGGTTGGGTCGAATTGAGCATTAGGAGTATTTTTATTTATTTATGGCCTGGTGACAAAGACCTTTAAGTCTGTAGTAAATCACCGAAACTGTTCACTAACGCTCTGGAGGATATGTTCAAGACGCTGGACTGGAAAGAGTACGGCATCAATATAAACGGTGAACACATCTCGCACCTACGATTTGCAGACGACATCGTCATTATGGCTGAAACGCTGCAGGATCTTCAAAGGATGCTGGACAGTCTAGCTAATGCGTCTCAGCGAATAGGGCCCCGGATGAACTTGGATAAAACCAAAGTCATGTTTAACGAACATGTTGACCCGGGGCCGGTCGCGGTAAACGGAGTCCCCCTCGAGGTTGTTTCTGAATATGTGTACCTGGGACAGATGCTCCGAGTAGGTAAAAACAACTTCGATGGGGAAGCTAAGAGACGGATACAGCTGGGCTGGGCAGCGTTTGGGAAACTCCGCCGGGTCTTCACGTCACCCATATCTCAAAGCCTGAAAACGAAAGTTTTCAATCAGTGCGTCCTACCCGTGATGACATACGGAGCCGAGACGTGGCCACTCACAGTGAGACTAGTCCACCAATTTAAGGTCACTCAGTGAGCTATGGAAAGGGCTATGCTCGGTATTTCTTTGAGGGATCGGATTCGAAACGAAATAATCCGTCAGAAAACCAAAGTTACCGACATAGCCCGGCGAATTAGCAAGCTTGAGTGGCAGTGGGCTGGTCATATCTGTCGTATAACCGATGGCCGTTGGGGCAGAAAAGTTCTAGAATGGAGACCACGAATCGGCAAACGTAGCGTAGGGCGCCCTGTTACTAGGTGGAGTGACGATATTCGTAAAGTAGCGGGCAGTGGTTGGAGGAGGAGAGCTGAAGACCAAGCTCAGTGGCGTGCCATAGGAGAGGCCTATGTCCAGCAGTGGACTGATACAGGCTGATGATGATGATGAAATAACTGTAGTAGATAAGAAAGAGAAGAAGAAAGTTGAGAAGGGTTATTCCATTGAAATTTAGCTTAATAAAACATATAAATCCTAAAAAGTTGTTTAATTTCATATCATTTCATATTTTCACTTAGTGTAGTAAGTGTGGCCCAAGCGCCTCTGTAAAGAACAAAAGATAGATAAATAATTTAATTTTAAAATAAAAGCTAATATAATCATAACTTTACCCTAAAAGTTTCACTGCAAACCGACAACTCTTACACATTCAATTTTCAACTCAAAACCTTGGGCGTTTAGGACTATAAAAAATATGTACTTTGAGAAGGCCATTCGGGTTGTAATCAAAGAAGACGCAAAAAATCTCTGGGCGCCACGAGGTTAAGATTGAATTTTGAATAAAATGTAGATTATCGTTAAAGATTCTTAATTAACGAGGATGGATTTTAATTTGCGAGTACTATCCTATTTGTTTGATTCATAACCAAAGTCATGGAGCAAACAACAAAATTACGATTCTGTCTCTAACTTATGAAAATAAAGATGTTTTAGTCGGTCAGTTCAATAAAAAACTAACTCACGACATGAAAATAAAAAAGTGAAAAGACCTTGTGGAGCATTCATATATTCATCATCACTACTCTCACTACTTCCACTACTATGTAGTTGTTAAAACCATTATTTTGTGTATAACAAACATAATTCCTATAAAAACAAATAAAATAAAAAAACAAACAAACAAAAAAAAAACAAACAAATAAAATTCACAAAATTGTAAAGTTCTCACACAAGACGAATCCACCTGTCGGAATTGTACTACAACTTACAAAATATGTAAACTTGTAATTACTGTTATGCGTTCAATAAACCAGTTTTTCCTACTCTGTAAATTGTCACCTGTAAAGAGAAAACTTTTAATGAACAGAAATATGTAAAACTAGCTTTCCGTCCGCTGCTCCGCCCGCGTGGACTACAGGTTATATCGTGCCCAACTGTGTGATAAAATGTAGCCTATGTCATTTCCCAGGCTCTAATCTATCTCTGTTCCACATCAAAATCGGTTCAGTAGTTAGGCGTGACAGACAGACAGACAGTCAGAGTTACTTTCGCATTTATAATATTAGTATGGAAGTACAATTTTGAAAATTTTCCAACACGGTTAACTTGTAAGTTGTAATCTTTATTAAACAGAAACTTGTAGATTTGTAGCCTGTAAACAATTACAATTTACAATTTTTAACGTTTATTAAACGGTGCCCTGGTTCGCAACCACCCTCCTACCGAAGTCCGACGCCAAACAGCTTGCTGTGTTCCGTCGTCGGTGCGTAGGAGTACCAGTGCCTTATAGGCATTTTCTGGGTTAACTCGCTCCATCGTCGACCTCATCTATGACCTTGGTCAAGATTGAGGTCAAGATTCTTGCAAATAAAGATTGATTTGAAGAGTTAACCCATCTTATAATAAAAAAGGTCACTTTTTTATTTTTTATTTATTAAGGAATTGAAATGTGATTCCGTATAAGTATATGTTTATTTGGTTATCTTCATTTTACTCGGCTCCCTGCTATACTTAGCACTGGTGAATCCAACGGCGTAACGTTTTATAATTTATCTAGAAATTAATTTTTGAGTTTATCGCGGTCAGACAAACAAACAAACGCGGTGGGGGGGTCTATTTTCCTTGTGTTCATTAAAAAGTATAAAAAGTTTACACCGTGTGGTGATCGGTTGAGAATAACACCACCCCATCTCATTCCGTGGGTGTCGTAAGAGGCGACTAAGGGAACACAAATGAGACCTGCCTCCTAGTAATCCATCCCAGGCAGCGATACTTCATTTTTTTTCTGAATCTGAGGTGTCATCCTATGGTCTCATGCGGTGTGATAGGCTATGCAAAGGGCCGTCTGGTGCGCGACCACCCTCCTACTGAAGTCCGACGCCAAACAGCTTGCTGTGTTCCGTCGGTGCGTGGGAGTACCAGTGCCTTTATAGGCATTTTCTGGGTTAACTTGCTCCATCGTCGACCTCATCTTTGACCTTTATGGTCAAGATTGAGATCAAGAGTTAACCCATCTTATAATAAAAAAATATAATAAAAAAAGTCTCATCAGAGAGAAGTCTCATTGCGTATGCTAGGGTAGCAGAACAGCCCATTAAAAATAGTACCAGAAAACACTGTATTTCGTCACTTGTGCCCTTTGCCTGATACAGAAGCGAGTCGGGTCACGTCCCTGTAAAACGCGATTTAGATCCCAGTTGCAGCGCGGGCAAAGTAATTAATAAGTATCTGAGGAAAATAATTTATTTTATAGGAAAATTCCTAAGTAAGTTTGTAAACTTCATTTCTTATCATCTATGGTGAGTAGGTAGTAGGGCAGCGTTAATAGTCAAGTTAAGATTCATGTATTGAATTTTATCATTAACTAGCTTTCTGTCTTTAGCTCCGCTCGCGTAGACTACAAGTTATATCGTGCCTAGCTGTGAGATAAAAAGTAGCCTATGTCCTTTCCCAAGGTCTAATCCATCTCTGTACCTTTCATCAAAATTCGTTCAATAGTTTAGGCGTGAAAGCGTGACAGACAGATAGAAAGAGTTACTTTCGTATTTATAATATTAGTAGGGATTATTACTTGCTCAGCGGTGAAGGAAAACATCGTGATGAAACCCGCACATCTCAAAAAAATTTTTTTTTTTAAATCGCTCGGTTCACCAACCTGCACTTACCAAGGTGGTTTTTATTATACTTATTTGTCTATACCTAGAGCTATAACACCATTTCGCCAACCGTCAAGTGATCACTAACTTGAGCGCTCCAGGCAATTTAACATTCAGTATAGCTAGCATGGCCCACTACAAACTCGCGCAGATGACGACAGTGAAACTTTAGTTTGGTTACACAAGGGCACAGTGCAAAGCCTTGCTCATTATCTGGCGTAGTTAATTGGTCACTTTTTTGACATTTGGCCGCGTCGTTTTCACGTTATGCTTGATCTGCTGATTGGACTGATGAACCATAAAAAGATATTTATTTTAAAAAAAAACAAGTGTTTACAAACCTACAGTTTATAATCCTAACTGTAAATGTTTAACCCCCGTTAAGCAACACCTCTAGTTAGTCGTGTTAGTTCTGGAAATACAAGTCAAGTTAGTTTAACTTGCAATCAGAGTTAAACTCACGAAACGACAATTAGAACGTGTGCATAACTCAATAGTTTGTACACTAGCTTAAATATAAATTCTAAGTTCTGAACCATAGAGTTGAAAATACTAATTATTGGAATGCTTACAAGATCATTTAGTACTAACACCGGTCAAAATTCGCGTATTTTATATTTTTTACCTTTGATCCCGACGTCAGGATCCCCGTATTAAATTATGTGTTAAATTCGTGATAGTTTAAAGTATTATACTTACAAGATTTCATTTTTATCTACCCCTGACGAAAGGGGTGTTATAAGTTTGACGTGTATATCTGTGTATCTGTCTGTGGCATCGTAGCTCCTAAACGAATGGACCGATTTTGTTGCGGTTTTTTTGTTTGAAAGTTGACGTTATCGAGATGGTTCTTCACAAAATTTTATAGAAATTGGTCCAGCTCTGGCTACAGGGGAAGTAAAAATTTTGAAAATGTTTGGCATATTATGTTTATTTACTGACAAGCTCCGCCGCCGAAACAGCGAATATTCTCATCGGTGCTGTCGCCGGCGCCATGACACCAAGCTTTTCAGTCGCTGCCGGCCGGCAAACCGTCAAGAGGAAAACCGCCCGTTTCCACTTGACGGTTCGGCCTTTTTATAATTCGAAAACGGCACGGCAAAATTGTATTACTATTGCCTCCTATGTACTAGTGATACTAGAAGTTAGGAACATGGTGATACAAATTCTGCCGTGCCATGCCGTTCGAATTATAAAAAGGCTCATTGGCACCTCAAAAGCAAAACTTACATGAAAATCTTGAATTTGTTGAATTTGAATACTACTTAAGCCAAATATCACATTCAAGATTTCCATTTAAAACGATTAAGGCCAATAAAAACCGGCAATAAAAATATCGTTATCAAGAAAAACCGCAACAAAATTTAAAACCTGACCTACTTTCGTCGGAAACCAAAATATTTCTAGAAGTAAAATCATATGCTTTTCGTAAATATATTTTGGATCCATCGCGGCGTGGATCCATCGTGATCCAGGATCGTTAGCCGCCGTGACGGGGCCGACTGCCATCCGATAATCCGATCTAACCACTGCTCCTTACTAGGCGCTAGTCAAAAACGTGGATGCGGCATAAAATGCCTTTCTGATCATCTCTGAAGCTCTCGCAATCTGAACGGCCGCTATTCTGAACCTAATGTTAGGTTAAGCATCGCATACAGAAGAATAACCTGAAGGATGACCAAAAAGGTGTTTTCTGTGCTTCGGAGCGCATGTTAAGACATCGTCGGTTCCGGCTGTCGTCGACTGACTACAGTCGATAAACCAAGTCAGAGCTCATTTGGCGGTTTGAAAACTCTGACACCAAAGTTAGCAACTTCCATATTTGACATACTTTTTGCGAATTATTGGATGAATAATGTGTAAAGTAATGAAAGGTTGTCAGCTTTTTGCCTACGATTCAGCAAAACCCTCACATTTCACTTACTGACTTCAACAATGGACGACTGGGAAGAGTTGCGAGCTGGTTCATTCTAATATAGTATTTTTATAACGCTGACCCGCGTGAGGGATATTATACAAAGAGGAAAGATTTGATTGTTTATTTATTTGCATTGCATAGGTCCCGAAACTACTTGACTGATCTGAAAAATTCTATTACCATTAGAATGCTAAATGCTAAACATATAATCCATGAGTTACATTTGGCGGTTTGAAAACTCTGACACCAGGGTTAGCCAAATTCGCCACACACTTGACTATACCTACACGAAAAGAAGAAGAAAATTCCATGAGTAACACAGGCAACATAATTTTCCGTTCCCACAGGAACGAAGTCTGGGGCGAATGCTAGTTCTGTACTTCGGGGAGTGTGCTCATGAGCTGCACGAGATCATTCCGCCTGCCCCTTTCTTCTACCGGACATCCAGACGCACTGCGGGGTACCACCCTTACCTTGTCGAAATTCCTCGAATCCGTACTGAGCGATTCTGTTCATCTTTTATACTGCTCACCGCTAAGGGATGGAATTCTCTGCCTGCGTCTGTATTTCCGGGCTCATAAGTCCCATTCGCGCCGAATATTATTCTTTCCCTAAAAATTGTTTGGTTAATTTTAAATTTTTCTTTTAGTCATAGTAACTAACATTGTACTTTGAAGTTATCCAATGTCTTATCCAATTTTCCTCAATCCTGGACCCAAACGGATCTCTCCCCCAGATGACTGGCAGATTTTTGATCGATGTCGCTCCCGCAGCCCACAAGACATATTTATCTGCTCGAGAAAACAATTTCTGCCAATATATATTTTCGCCTAGATCATCTTTTCCCTTTAATATCTCCTCCGATAGGGTATCTGAGATACATCCGCTGCCAATGATAGAGTTGTTGCATAGATAGGGTCTCGTGGACCGAACAGGGTGGAAAACGTCACACTATCTCTCTTTTTATGACTCTTTTCTTACTGTTATCACACACTATGCGCGCTGCCTCCTATGCTTTTGGCTGAGGCACTATTTATTGGCACGGCGATGTGGCGATCAGGGACACGTAAAATGAATTTCAATAGGTTTTATGCCGAAAATAGAAGCACGAAGAGACCATCCATTGTCTGAAGTCTGAAGACGGAGCGACGGACGAAAAAAATAACAACGGGTTGCACTCCGGGAGGCCGGCAGAAGTGAAAACTTGAACATTAACGTTGTGCATTAATATTTTATTTTATTTTTCTATGCTGACACCGGATGACATCTTGACTTTTGCAGTTTTAATTTCCTATATTTATTAAACACCCCTCCGCCTTACGGATTTTCGATCAGGGTTACGTGACAGACACGTGACCCTGACGCGAGTTTATCATTTTTTACTCATACTTCAAAGTGCATAACGCCGCTAAAGTAGTTTTCACTTCAAAACCTACGAAGCTGTTAACTGCTCGTCTGGTGCGTCACTGTTTGCTCCCGTATATACTATGTATTTATGTATATAAGAGTTATTTATTAACACAGAAGAGCGGTTAAGATTCATTTTTCGTTGCTTTGACCGCCGCGACGTCGCCGTGCCAAGTCGCTTGTGTATAAACAGCGCCTTACAATGCCCACTAGGATTTCAGTCAATTTTATCTGTTATCTCACCTGCATAATAAAAATTTTAGTTAAGGATTTGAAAATATGAAAAATGTAGTAGAAGTGGCTTAAGACCACGCTGCGCTGCGGTAGTTGTTGATTTTAGACTTTGTTAAAAGACCTATCTTCTGCCTTTTAATATCAGTGCTTGTGAACATAGATGCTTTAGCTATATTTATATTAATCTATCTCACGAGCTATTTTCTTGCTTGTTTACTTTGGCGTCAAGTAACACAATAGGCGTTTACAAAAATGAACACCATTATACGGTGAGGAAAAATATCGTAACCTGCACGTTCAGGGTACTGAATGTGTAATCATGAGCTTATCAAGTCAGGTCTTTGTATTAACAAGATAGTCGTTCTACAAACCTTTAATAAGGATCAAGCGTACCGCGTTAAGGAAAGGAACCAAGCGCTAGGAAAAAAGATATGCTGTGATCTACCCATAAATTGACTTGGTTCTATATCCATCATTCGCGTCCCGCCGACTACAGAAGTCAACGCATAATCTGCCTCACTCCTGATAAAAGTCTTCGTTTAGGGTCGAAACTGTCGGCCCGACACCAATTTTCAGGGTGTTATATTGTGAATTATTCAAGAACTGTAATATCTATTAGGACAAAACATGAATAGGAAAAGGAAATAAACATAATTTACCCATTAACCTTGACTTAATAGGTAAATACTAGTAAACACGTATCACAGGAAAACCCATTCCGACTAATAAGCCTCATAATAAATGTCAAAGTGGAGTCAAGTTGTTGAGCCTCCGAAGATGTATCTTTTTTTTTCCAGACCATATACGTCCCCACCGAGGGGCATGAGCCTCCAAGGGGATTTAGGCCATAGTCCACCACACTGGCCCAATGCGGTCTGGTGGACCGCTCGTCTTTCAATAATGAATTTTCTTGGACGGCCGGGTTTCACCACGATATTTTCCTTCACCGTTGAGCAAGTGATAATTATAAATCCATATATAAATCCGAAAAGACGAATTTAGTGGTACAGGCCAGCACCAGACGTATCTTAAGCGAGGCTTTTTAGAGCCAAACTATTCAATACATACGCTCACGCCTGTAATCCCTAACGGGGTAGGCAGAGCATCAGTGGTTCTATAAAACCACTTAATGCCACGTTCAACTATTCAACATGTTTTTGTAATAGGTTTTCACGATTTTTTTTCTAAAGGACTATTATAGAATCTCTGATTATTTACCAGACTAAAAACGATGAGAATAAACTGCTTAGCTCTAGAATTATTTTAGATTTAGTAAAAGGAAGAAAATTTTAATAGAATTTAGAAAAAAAAGCACCGTTGGAGATATTTGGCTAATAGTTCACGGGGGAAGACTGCACCTTTGCAAATAGGCGTAGAGTTAAAAGAACTAATCAAATTAACTACTTTTACTTATTTTCTTAAATTTTCTATCGAAGTTCTATAAAATAAAACTACAGGGTGAAATTTAAAACATTGTACAAACTTTGAGGTATGAATCTACCCATGATTACGAACAACTTTTTCTATGGGACCAACTTTCCTACTAAAAAAAAATCTGAACTTCAATATGTTCTCAACTAAAATCTATGGAACAACTGATTTTATTTTTAGTAGGAAATTTGGTCCCATAGAAAAAGTTGTTCGTAATCATAGGTAAATTCATCCCACAAATTTTGTCGAATGTTTTCAATTTCACCCTGTATTTTAACTTGACATTCCTTGTATTACAAATGAGTGCATATTATTGCACTTGGTGAAGAAATTTACACCAGTATTGCACTAATTACATCATAAATATACCATCAACGTACTGTTTGAGTCACCGTTGTCATATAAAACCAACTTTTATCCGCAATACTAACAGTATGGTATTAATTGTAACAACTACAAAAATGATTGTTGAAGTTTTCATATTTATTTTATCAGCTATAATAACGTATTTTTTCTACACTCATAGCAGAATAAAGAATCATTTTCGGAGATGTGGTGTGAAGTTCTTGCCGGGTGTTCCTGTGTTCGGAAACGCGTATAAATGTATAACGACCATAAGACATGAGTCTGAAGACTTACTGCCGTACTCAGAGACGTCAATTAAAGTTAAGTATTGTTAAACTCTGATGTTGTCTCTTTCACTCTTGTTGATATAAACAAGGATAGCATGACATTTAATTACTTCTTAACTTTAATTGACGTCTCTGAGTACGGCACTTAGATGAGGTTTACAGAGCGTTCCCGGAGGAACGATGAGCAGTTTTTTTTCTTTTTGTTATTGAGATCATCGAAGAAAATCATTGATTATTTAATTGAGAAGCCATGCTAGTGGGACTATTTAGCTAATCAGTGGCTATGGAATAACGATGGTGAACATTCCAACCGTTTAGGGCCCTGATTCTGTAATATCAGTTGTGTTTCGATGGAATGGAGGCCATTTCAAATATTCAGGTGGCGAAGTTGAGAACTATTGAATTTTTATACATTTGCTCACAACCACCCCGACCAGCAGCGCTACCGCAACCGAACGTAAAGTTGCAAACTACCTAGCAACTGAAAATTCAGTTGGCGATGGTGCCACCAGTCAAAGCAGCCGTCATTAGATGTATGAAATTTGGATAGTTCTCAATTTCGCCACCTGAACGGATAAAATGGCGACCATTCCATCGACATATAACTTAAGTTACAGAATCGGGGCCCAGATGGAGAAATTAAAAACTACCGAAAAAAAACTAGCCGAGTGACGCACCGCGCGAGTTAATCGCCATCGTACTCGAGCTGCAGAACATTAAATTGCGAATTACCTAACTACCTAGCAATACCCACAAACTCAGCATGCCACGTCAAAATTTAACAGAAACAATAACAAGGAATAACAACGTATTTATAAAAATATCAAGTATCAACAACGAATAATCAAATCGGTAATACTGACATTGAAAACAATGATGGCCTTTGCGGTCTTTAACACTAAGATAACATTAACTTAAGTCGTAGTTAAGTCGTGTTGTGGTAATTTTTCTTCACCAATTCTAATTTTGACCAATTTATTTATCGAATACCAGGCAATAACTTTGAGGAATTGGAGAATGTAACATAGTAAACATATTTTGCGATATTCCTTATCCATGTAAGCAGGGCATCAAATCTTCATATACAAACTAGCTTTCCGCCCGCGGCTCCGCCCGCGTCCTAATTTTTTTTAAATAAAAAGTATCCTATAAACCTCACGGAGCCCGAGACCTTTCCAACGAATGCAAAACCGTGGAAATCGGTTCGTGCGTTCTGGAGTTATAGCGTCAGGAAGGAAAACCCGACTTATTTTTATATAGTAGATAACCAATGGTCTCCATGGTAACAAATATTACGTTAATTTCCTCATAAGCGGTACGTTTCACCTTGATCAAAGATTTGGCAGGTCACGGCATTACACTGCTATCTGACCTCCGTGACCCTGTCAACATGGGAATCTGATCGGATAGGATCATGATTACACATTCAATTGCCTATATGTGCAGTATTCCACAGAATGTTTTCCCTCACCATCTAATGAGCAAATGTTAGACGCGTAGAAAGAAAGACTCGCCCTAAGCTTAACTATACGTACACGTTCATATACTTAATTATTATTTTTTAAGTTGTGTTATTATTAGCATCCACAGACTTTATGTCCGTGCCTTTGTCTCGATTAATATATATATATATATATATATATATATATATTATATATATAATACTTTTGACCAGCTCTAATAGGACATTTAAAATCAAATTTATGGCTTTTTCCCGCGGCTTTGCTGGCGCAAAGAACTCTTAGTCACCCATTTCATTATTGACCCCTTAGGGGATGATTTTCGGAAAATCGCGATACACGTGTCCGTTTATTTGCTTCAAGGTATATCTTGACGAAGTTCGAGTAAAAATGTCAATAAAAATGTTTTCTCCATACAAATTTTGAACCCCCATTTCACCCCCTTAGGGGTTGAATTTCGAAAAATCCTTTCTTAGTGCTTGCCTACGTCATAAAACATACCTTTTCGCCAAATATCAGCTTTCTAGGTCTAAGGGTTGGGGCTAGGCGTTGATGAGTTAGTGAATCAGGACCTCCAATTTTATAAATAAAAGATATTAAATGTAATAAGACAAGGGCACGGACATCAAGTCTGTGGATGCACAGTTAACGGTTACATAAAAAAAAATGGATTTGCAAGCCACACTAGAATACCATCACGAGTGTCGGAGTCGCAATCGCCGGACACGTAGAGAACATACATAACATACATACAACAAATGTAGGTACGGACGGCCGCACATCAGGTTACCGCACGCGTGCACTCTGTGCTGTTGTGATAAGAGCGGTTTTGCAATGAAAATGGAGTAACCTGATGCGCTGGCCTCTGTACAATGTATACAAGAAATAATACTGATATTTTTCTCAATTCCTGTAGGAAATCCCGGGCATCCTTCAGTGCGTAATTCATTCAAGTCTATCATTAACGTTATTCATAATTTACGACAACTTCCCTACATCCAATTACCTACTTATATATTACACAGAGTCCCAGCTGTGATTTAATTCAGTGCGCACGCGACTCTAGTAGTGCTAACATTGCAAAATGTTGATCGAAATAGCAATTTTTCTTCTAACATCTGCTCTTGTTTATTACATCTATACACATTATCGTATTCATAGAAAATTCGACAAATATGAAGTTAAATATTTACCAGGTTATCCATTTTTTGGGAATATTTTAAAAAGTACTTTTTTGAAGAGACATATGGTGGACGATATGGATGAAATTTATAAAGCTTTTCCTAAGGAAAGGTAAGTCTAAGTATACCTAATAATTCTACATATTTTATCAATAGATTGTGTTTTGTAAACATCTCTAAAAATCTTTTTTTTATGTTTCTTTATGACTTCAGAACCCATTCAGATTTTTTTAAATATTTGTCAGGATCTGATTTGTCAGTAATAGCCCCTAGGCCGCCTTTTGAACCGCCTTTTTTTTTATCCTTGACAAAAAAGAAGGGTGTTGTAAGGGGCTTATAATTTCTAAATGGCCGAACCAATTTTGATTAAATATAGCTATCTCGATTACATCAGGTTTCAAACAAAAAAAAAACGCATCGAATTCGGTGCGTTCGTTTAGGAGCTACGATGCCGCAAACCAACGCACAGACAGATACGCACGTCAAACTTAAATACCCCTCTTTTTTGTCAAGGGCTAAAAAAGCAAAATCATGTTCGCGGTTCTGAATATCTATGTCCAAAGGGCCCCATGACATAAGTTAATTGGACCGTTCAGTGTGTTACGTAATTGTTTTATAGTTTGAGATGATAACGCATATTTCAAAAATTATGTTTTTGTGATTAATAAACCAGACAGTCATTGTTTACTAATATATTGTACAGACAGCAGCACGTCAGATTACCCATTTGCATTACGAAAGCCGGCGCTATTATGACCGAGATAAGGGCGACGTCAAGGTCAACAAGTAAAGCCTGATGTACTGTCGTTTATACAAAAAAAAAAATGTGTTAAAAACATTGTGTTGTGGTATATGTATTGTTATTATTCATTATATTATTATCAATATGTCAATCATGCTACTTATATATAGTTTGATAAGTCTATATTAAAATAACTAGTTGTTATGTAGTGATTTAATTCAGTGCGCACGCAGCTCTAGAAGAGCTAACATACCTAACAAAATGTTTATTGAAATAGTGATTTTTCTATTAACATCTGTTTTTGTGTATTTTATTTATACGCATCACAGTATTAAAAGAAAATTTGACAGATATGGAATCAACTATTTACCGGGTTATCCGTTCTTTGGCAATGTGTTAAAAAGTACTTTTTTGAAACGACATTTTGTTGACGATTTAGACGAAGTTTATAAAAGTTTCCCAAAAGACAAGTAAGTAACAACAATTAATAAATTTCAAACACTTAAAAAACCCATAGTAAGGTTTTTACCTTGTGTCGTGGCTTACTAAGGGACAAAAAATATTCCTAAGGGACTTCATCCTCATTGCCTTTGTTATAAAAAGAATCTTGTTCCTTTCAATCTTCGAGATGCTTGTATAAATCAATGTATAAGGACCTTTTTCAGGCATATACCTACAATGTATGTATAGTTATATACCAAAATAAGTTTAACATAATTTGTCCAATAACAGATTCACAGGCCAGCAGAATCCAAATCGATTCAGGATTAATAAGTGGTTTTAGAACCTGGGGCTCTACTATCTACGACCGAAACGAAGCGTCAAATGTCAGTACATCTCTGTCTTATGCTATACAGATGACAGTGACAGATAGTGACAATTATTCGGCCGTCCGTCGGTCGTAGATAGTATAGAGTGGAGCCCCTGTTACCAGTAACTCGAAATAGCGATTTTTAATAACTCTAGAGGTAAAATTAAAAAATATACACACATCAACGTGGTATAGGGATATTGCACGATTTTTCATACAAAAGAGGTCTGTTTGAGAAGCTATAATAGCATACTCGAGATACATGGAGGGCTATAATTTTCAGACAAGCAAGTGCTAAACCTGAATTTTCAATTCTAGTCAATAAATTTTGTTTTGCTTGAAATTTGTGAAAACGTGACGGAAACGAAAATGCACTTTTTGCCTGCTTTTTGTATGAATTTACGCATTTTTTTTTTCATTTTCGTCACGTTTTCACAAATT
This sequence comes from Aproaerema taeniolella, assembly GCA_949987775.1. Lineage (NCBI taxonomy): Eukaryota > Metazoa > Arthropoda > Insecta > Lepidoptera > Gelechiidae > Aproaerema > Aproaerema taeniolella. The sequence goes on along the minus strand of OX465255.1, from coordinate 1,690,788 downwards.
TCAAGTGAAACAAAATTTATTGATTAGAATTAAAAATTTAGGTTGAACACTTGCTTGTCTGAAAATTATAGCCCTCCATGTATCTCGAGTATGCTTTTGTAGCTTCTCAAACAGACCTCTTTTGTATGAAAAATCGTGCAATATCCCTAGACCGTGTTGATGTGTATATATCACCGCAGATATACATACACAACACACACACACATACATACGCTCACGCCTTTAATCCCTCACAAGGTAGGCAGTGCATCAGTGGTTCTGGAACCACCAGATGCCACATTTGACCGCAGATATATTCGCTTGCTTATCTATAGGTACTAATATTATAAAGAGGAAAGATTTGTATTTTTGTATTTTTTATGTAACGAATAGGCTCGGAAACTACTGGACCGATTTGAAAAATTATTTCACCAGTAGAATCCTACATCATCCCTGAGTAACATAGGTTACATAATTTTCCCGAATTCCCACGGGAACGAAGCCCCGAGCGGGATGCTAGTACCTTATATATGGCTAAACAAATTTTGAACAAATATAGCTAAGAACCATCTCGATTACATCAGCTTCCAAACAAAAAGAACTGCTTCGAAATCGGTCCATTCGTTTAGGATCTTCGATGCCACAGACTGACAAACATATACAAAGACATACAGATACATAGATACATACGTCAAACTTATAACATTCCTTTTTGTTTGTCGGTGGTTAAAATTATTATGTGTTTTTTTTAGCTTGTCAACTAATAATTCCCTTATCAGTATCACTACTACCCTGTTCCTAAGGTCAGTGACACGGCTAGTCGACCACTGATTAAATTGTCCTTGTACAATAATTTGTTTATTATAATGTTAAATTGCGAGATTATTTTTATCTCATTAGGTGTGAAGTAGCAAAAACTATTAATAGTGTTCTTATCACTTGTTTTTATTGATAAGTATTGTTTACAACCAAAAAATCGTAGCTACTTTTGAAAAATATAGAAATTCGCTTTTTTATTCCTTGCTTAACGAAAATTTAAAATTTTGGATCACCTCCGACATTCATCGTGTATAACTCTTAAAGGGCTTAACCAATTTTCATCAAATATAACTAAGAAACCTTAGATCATTAGGCAAATATAACTAAGAACCCTTAGATTATTAGGAAAATGTAGCTAAGAACCCTTAGATCATTAGGCAAATGTAGCTAAGAACCCTTAGATCATTAGGCAAATGTAGCTAAGAACCCTTAGATCATTAGGCAAATATAACTAAGAACCCTTAGATTATTAGGAAAATGTAGCTAAGAACCCTTAGATCATTAGGCAAATGTAGCTAAGAACCCTTAGATCATTAGGCAAATATAACTAAGAACCCTTAGATTATTAGGAAAATGTAGCTAAGAACCCTTAGATCATTAGGCAAATGTAGCTAAGAACCCTTAGATCATTAGGTTTGCGCTAAGTTCACACTGGCTGTTTAGAAACTCACATGGCCGCAGCATTTTTTTTTAATTAGTTTTTTTTAAAACTCTTCACAGCTGACAGCAGTTCTATTTTTAAAGTTCATTCCGGCCCTTAGGTGGGAAGTAATTTGTATGAGTTTTTCCCTCCCTATGGAGGGAAAACGCATTTTCCACCCAATAATCAGATCAAAATAACACTATTTTCCGAGTATGAGAAATAAAAAAAATACATTTTCTACATACGGCATCACGTCAGGCTATATATATGTCGATCTTGATATCGCCCTTATCTCGCTCGTAATAGCGCCGGCTTTCGTAGTGCAATTGGGTAACCCGACGCGCTGCTCTCTGTACAATAATGTCGTGAGGCGATTTAGTGTGTAACCATGATCCAATTCGGTTAGGTCCCTCTATTATAGAAGTGTCACAGAGGTCATATCAATCGCTTCATTGCGGTCATGACCTACCAAATTTTAGCATACGTCGAAACAGAGACGAAACAAACCGTTAGGATGCAAAAGACGCAAACAATTTTTTTGTAATATAGTTTTGGAGCACATAATAAAAAAAAACTGCAAGCGATTGCAGAAAGAAGCAAAAAAATTAACCTGCGACTATTATATTGACTCGGCAATACTTCTGCGGCTTCTTAAAAATCTAAAAGTGGGCGTTTTAAAATGGTATCAAGAGATAGAAAATATGTTAAACGAAGCAATTGAACTCATGAATGGGCTGCTAAAAATATTTATTGGGCTGCTAAAAATAATACCTTGCCTGCTTGTCTTGAACCCCCAAATGTCGCTAGAGCAGACTGAGCAGATTAGAGCAGATCAGACAAGAGCAGACTGCAGCAGTCTAGAGCAGACTAAAGGCAGACTAAAGCAGACTAGAATAGATCAGACAAGAGCAGACCACAGCAGATCAGAGCAGACAAGAGTAGATTAGAGCAGACAAGAATAGACTAGAGCAGATTAGAGCAGACTAAAGCAGACTAGAGTGAATCAGCCAAGAGCAAGCTAGAATAGACTAGAGTAGACTAAAGCAGACTAGAGTAGATTAGAGTAGATTAGACAATAACAACGACAGCAGACTAGAACTGACAAGAGTCTACTATTATACATACATCAATATTCCTCACTGTATTACAGATATGTGGGTTACATCGAAGCGACGACTCCTATCCTTTTGATCCGTGATCCTGAGCTGATCAAGCAGATCACGGTGAAGGACTTCGACCACTTCGTCGACCACAAGCAGTTCTTCCCGGAGGAGGTCGAGCCTTTGTTTGGAGGCAGCGTTCTTATGATGAAGGGTAGGTAGAGCTTACGTAGAACTAGCACGTTATAATGAAGCACTTTCTGCTGGTATTAAGTCACAAATTGAGTGACTAGCGAAACTTTTAAGAGCGAGTTTCCTTAAGGAACTTTTTTTTTATAATCAGCCATTATTTTTATGAAATCCTGTATTGCTAAGCGCAAAATTCGAGAACGATTGAAGCAGTTTAGCATAGTTATATGCTAAATTGCTTCAGTCGTTCAATCCCAACAACAGTTCGCAAATGTCACTCATTTATTTAGATGATGTTCTGGTTTGTAGTATTTTTTTGTTTATGTTGATTTTTTTTAAAGCGCTGAATCATTTTCGATAAAATATGGGACCACCTCTGGAGCATACTCTTTCGAACAAAAAAAGAATTTTGAAAATCGGTCCATAATTGGCGGAGAAATCGGTGAACATACATTAAAAAAACATACAGTCTCACATAGTACCTCCTCCTTTTTTGAAGTCGGTAAAAGAAATTAAAAACCTACCGAAAAAATTCCCACAGGAACAAATCGCGGACGAAAAGCTAGTTTTGAATAAAGATTTCTGAATTCCTAAAGAATCTTTTTGTAATAATAATTGTAAAAAAAATGTTTTGCTTAAAAAATAACAATAAAAAAAAACATTTTAAACAACATTTTCCAATTTCATTTTTAATGTTTATTTTTTCGTTTTTTTATCAGCGAACCCTTTCATTTCATACCCACTTCATGGAAGTGCAAAATAAAATGACTAGTCCGCCATCTTAGGTGATCCGTCATATACAGGACGTCTACGTTGTTATGGTACTACTAATGTGACAATAAAAATTATTATTATTATGTTTGTCTTATGACCCATAATCTCGGGCAATTAAGTCCCGGACTTTTGGAAGGCATGCGTGGGGCCGAAGCCAACACGTAGAGGCCCGTTCAATAGACAATTTAATTAAGCAATCTGACACCAACTGGTGTTATCTCTGTATGCACTATATAAATGCACCCAAAGACAACCCCCGGTTAGTGCAGGACTATTGAAAGGAATGGAAAGAAAGGAAACTGGTCTATTGGGTTGAGAGGCTAGTGGACTGGGTAACTGGACTATGGGTGTGACTATGGCACCTGCCCTATCAATGTTGAAAAACACGACCAAATGGGCAGGTGGTGACTCGCCAACTCACTAAAGATGGGCCCCCAAAATGGCCGCACGCACAGTGCGACAAGAGGGCAACATTGCGTGAGAGGCTCAGGGTGTCGAGAGGTGTGCACCGCTTTCTGCTCGGTGGCCCACCGGCTCACCTCACCAACTCGCGACTTATGCATTTTTCACTTCCACCCTGCGAGCATATAGCTCTGACACCCCACTCTGGCCGGCCAGTGAAGGCAAGCCAGAGGCGAGAGTCCTGCGGCCCCTGCTGGGGTCCACTCCGACCGAAAAGTAAAGGCAAGCGGAGAGAGGCCTGACCGAATCTCGGGAGTATGGGACCCAAGGGACATCACTTTCCATTCAGCTCGCCACCAAAGCTGCCCTGGGGGCTTATTATTATTATTGCATTTAGAATGACGTCACTCATAGCTAACCATGCATTATCATCTAAACTAAACGTGTATGTTCAGCTCAATCGGTTGAGGGTTACTGCAGGGTTCAACCGATTGAACAACATTGCGAATAGGCGTAGAGTCAGTAGGGTCAAAAGAACGAATGTGTATATATGTATTTAAATCCTTTAATGTATTTAATGTAATTTTGACTTATTTTAAGTAACATCCTTAATGTTCTATAAAATAAGAACATTAATTTCGTGTTTGAGTTTTGAGTTTGACATTGCAAGTTCACAAAAATCTTTCGAAACAATAAAGAGTACTAGCTTAATCATAAAAACACGCATGCCACAGCCTGGCGTCAAAGTATGATCTCATTCGTAACACATTTGAAATGCAAAGAAATAAGAATCTGCAAACAAGTCCTATTCCGCGCACGTTTGTTAGTAGGAGGTGATTATTCATACAGACAAAAGCACTTCAGGGCATACTATACAGTTTTACTACAAAAACAAAAGCATTATTCCAAACAAGATAAGAGCGACATCAAGGTCAGTATGTAAATTCAGATATTCTGTTGTATGCATTTGTAAGTTAAACATAAACAGATATGGTCGTCTAATTATAAGTGGCTTTTAGCATGCAGATTATGTATACTTCTAAAGAGGTACTTGTATGCAGAGCCGTTTGTTTAAATAAAGTGTAATAATACAAGTGTTGTATTAGCAGCTCGAGTATGATGTGATAGCGCGCGTAATGCGCCGCGGTCCTATGTCAAAATGTAAACATTGACAACGCCAGAGGGCGTGCAAACCTTTGCGCGGGGCCCTCACGCAATCAAAGTGAAGTTTCAGCGTCAGACGAGTGGCGAGCCGCACGGGTTTGTCGCCATTGTGCTCGATCTGCTAATATTAATTAACGATAGTAAATTCGCTGAAGCGATATACAATAGCTCTTAAATTTTAAAAATTTATAAAAACTTTTAAACCACTGAACCAATTAAGATCAAATATTAGCTATTAACCACCTCGATTACGTCAGTTCCCAAGAAAAAAAACTGGATCGAAATATGTTCATTCGTTTAGGAGCTACGATGACACAGACAGACACACAGAAATACAGATACACTCGTCAAATTATAACACCCCTTTTTTTCGAGGGTTAAAAATATCCAAATAACTCTGAAAGATTTTTTATATTAAAATTTGCATAAATAGTTTCTAAAATTCTTGCGATTATTTTCACTAGTTTTAAACATGTTCATCCGTGATCATGGTGCTTGCCCAGCGCCGAAATATCAAATATTCTTATTGAACTCTGAAATATTTTTTGGATTAGATTTCGCATCTTCTTATCAGCCCATATACGTCCCACCGAGGGGCACGGGCCTCTCTTCGAAACACGAAGGGGATTTAGGCCATAGCCCACCACGCTGGCCCAATGCGGGTTGGTGGACCGCTCGTCTTTCGAAAATGAATTTTCTTGGACGGGCGGGTTTCATTACGATGTTTTCCTTCACCGTTGAGCAAGTGATAATTAGAAATCCGTACATGAATCCGAAAAGACGAATTTAGTGGTACAGGCCTGCACCAGGATTTGAACCCGCGACCTTCGGATTACAAGTCTGACTCATTACCAACTGGGCTATCACCGCTTCAATCCAGAATTCGCATATATTGTTTAAGATTGTCGCGGTTATGATGCTTGCAACATTTTTCGCTATATATTTCGATTATCCGATATGGCGGCGCTGTTGCAAGCATCAGCCGAGATTATGATGCTTGCAACAGCGCCGAAATATCGGATAATCGTTTAAAACAAAAATCGGGGTAAAAATCAGTTATAACATGTTTAAAACTAGAATCCGCATACTCCTGACTTTGAATATTGGGACAAAGGCAGATATGATGATGATGACTTTTATCCTGTTAACCAATTGGTGTCAATGTCACCATCCGACACAATTTGCACAATTGTGTCGGATGGGGACCCAGAGAGTCTTGTGCTAAATTTAAATCATAGCCGCGGAGTTATGATTGTTTCATTTATTACCGACTTCAAAAACGCAGGAGGTTCTATGTTCAACTGTATAGATAGATAAACACTTTATTCATTAAACAGTGCAACACAAACATTAAAAAGAAAAAACAAAACAGTACAATACTTAATATATATTCGTGTGTGCACTGTGCCAATGAAAGGGCCCTGACTCAGCTGTAATGTCACAGCAGCCAGACGCTGCTGCGACGCTGATGTTTTTTTTATATATGTTCACCGATTTCTCCGCCAATTATGGACCGATTTTCTTTTTTTGTTCGAAAGAGTATACTCCAGAGGTGGTCCCATATAAATTTTATCGAAAATAATTCAGCGCTTTAAAAAAAATTACTGCAAACCAGAACATCATCTAAATAAATGAGTGACATTTTCATTTGTGGTTATCTGCTAATAGGCATTATAGTCTGCAAAAAATACTAGTTATCTACTTTGTGCGAACTGTTGTTAGGATTTAAGTCGGCGACTCATACGTTTTTAACGTGGAAAACTATTTACCTACTGAATGAAATACACACATCAACATGTCTAGGGATATTGCCCGATTTTCATACAAAGGAGGTCTGTTTGAGAAGCTATAAAAGTATACTAAAGACACATGGAATAACATTGTGACATAGGATTGTTTTAGACATGCAGGAAGTCTAAAAAAAACAAGTTTTTGAAAGGCGCACAGTCCACCAACCGCAACGTGATGGACTAAACCTCTTAAATGCTCGGAAGGAAGGCAAACACTCCTGGATTGGGATGTATAAGAGCTGATGATGATACTGCCAGAACGTTATCATTACCATACATTGCAAACCAAACAGTAAATGGAATGAAAACATTAGATAATTGTTATGGGCAATTTCTATACGTGCTTAAAAGAAACTGGCAGGGAGAGTACAGACAGTTACCGCACATCAGGTTGGCATGTTAAAAACGGTTTTTTAATGAAAATGGGATAACCTGATGCGATGGTCTCTGTACATGCGCAAACCTGTTTGAGGCCAAAATGAGCACAAAAAAAGTTAAGATAGAAACTAAATTTCTTAATGTCTCTGCATACTGGTTCTTACCAACCTACATACGTCCCCACCGAAGGGCACTGGGGATTAAGGCCATAGTCCAGCATGCTGGCCCAATGCGGGTTGGTGGACCGCTCGTCTATCGAAAACTAATTTTCTTAGATGTGCAGGTTTCACCGCTGAGCAAGTGATAATTATAAAGAAATCCATCCGAAAAGACGAATTTAGTGGTACAGGCCCACACCAGAATTTGAACCCGCAACCTTCCGGTTACAAGCCTGGCTCATTACCAACTGGGCTATCACCGCTCTGCATATTATAATGACCTGCATTTTCCCCAGGTGACAGATGGCGGGACATGCGCACTACCCTCAGCCCTGCCTTCACCGGCTCCAAGATGCGGCAGATGATGCCCTTCATGACGGAGATCAGCAACAACATCATCAACTATTTGAAAGGTAACAGAACGTTTTACATGGGGATAATTTGCAATGGACGCGATTGCCGCTAATAACTCTGCATCTTCGTAGCTAGCCCTGCCACAGGCTTTTGCCTTTACGGCTGCTACTGCCAAACCAGTTATTGCTTTGAGTTGCTTGTATCTGGCTTTTAAACAAGGTTTTATTATATAGTCATTAAGTTTTATATGTACGAAATAAATAAATTCAGCGCTAGGCTTAATATTCAGCGCTAGGGCAAACTTACATTTTTATACCCTTCGCTGTGGAGACCGCAGGGAGTTGGGGTAGTGAGGCCAAGGGTTTCATCGCCGAGGTGGGTCGGCGTCTTAGAGATAAGAGTTGTGACCCCCGCTCCGGGTCATACTTGGTGCAAAGGTTGTCCATTGCCATTCAACGTGGTAATGCCGCAAGTGTTATGGGCACCTTTGCACCAGGGATGACAAGGGGCGGTTTATTTGACTGATTTTAATAATTTAAGTTTTTGACATAGTATGTTTTTGTAAAATAGATTACAATGAAATAAACGATACACTCTCAAAATTTTATAAATAAATAAATACATAAATACCTACGCTTGGGCCTATAATCCCTATCGGGTAAGCAGAGCATCAGTAGTTCTAGAACAACTCGATGCCACATTTGACATAAATTGTAGAGGTATGTATGTATGTAAATCCTTTATTGTACACAAATATTCTTACAGGAGTAATGGTTCTCATAATAAAAATAAATGTAAGATACAAAGGCGGACATATCCCACTAGGGGATTTTTTCCAGTCAACCTAATGAACAGTGAGAAGAAATCTAGAGAGTAGGCGTGAAGTACAAAAGGATTAGAAAAAAGATTCTGATAGTTATTAGACGAAAAATAATGTGTAATAGTGAGAGGTTTGCAGCCTGTCGCCCATAATACAGCAATACCCTCGCGTCGCACTTACTAACTAACAGTGTGCTTGGGAAGAGTTGGAAGCTGGTACATTCTAAGTTTTTCTTTTACTCCCAGTCCAGCCTGGAAGCTGAACAATGGCGAAAGGGGATATTGTAGACAATATGTGTAAAATCCAAGGCAAGACTGTAGCATATTTGCGCTTAAGTTTTAGCAAAGTTGTACAAACTAGTAAAATGATGTGAATTCAAAACGAAACAACGCCCCTTAAATGTATACTCTATAGTTGTCTTTAAAACCATAATTACTAATAAATTAATTGATAATAAATAACTTGTAAAGGAAGTATATCAAATGAGGCATGAACTACTATAATATCATGTTTGGTATCATAGATATTTTTATTTTACTAATAGTGGGTTTGCTCTTGACCACAATCTAGCTCAAGGACAAAGATGCGGTCGATGATGTAGTAAACTCACCCAGAAGAAGCCTATTCACTCGAACTTTAAAGAGATATAGATCTCGATGGTCATTTGAGAATCAGTAAACCTATTGTGGACGTGGCTACATCGTCGATAACTATGCTGAAATCCAAATTAACATGTTCCTTATTACTGCAGTTACGATTACTAACTTGTAATGTCTTCTTGCAGAACAACCTCCAAACGAAGACCTGGATGTCGGAGATATGGTCAGGCGCTACACAAATGACGTCATTGCATCAGCTGGCTTCGGGCTTCAAGTGAACTCTCTTAAAGACAAAGATAATGAGTTCTACAAACTGGGACAACAGATGTTCAAGTTCGGCTTCTGGCAAAGAGTTGCCTTCTTCATTGTGGCCCAGTCTCCAGGTTTAGCTAAAGTAAGTATATTTTGGATGAGCTCGCCACATTGTCGACTATAATTTTGCCCCCTAATGTAGTCGAAAGCGAATCCATTCGCAATTATATTTAATGAATGAATGAAACTTTATTTTGGAGACATAGTATGTTTTCTTAAATATAACTTAACATTAAATACAAAATTTATAACAGTGTCACCCAAAAAGGCGCTGGCTTAGCATTTGCTACAGCGGCGAGGCTGAATAAAATAAATTAAAACAAAAAAAGAAATGAACTTCTGAAAAATTACAAATTGTAAGTTCGTCTGCGTTATTAGAAGCTTAGTAGGTAATATTACTAAAAAAACGTAATGAAAATAAACTACACATATAATCTATCCATGGAAGATATAGCATATTTCTTCTCTTTTTTTACAGGCAATAAATCTCAAGATATTCCCGAAAAAAATTACAGAGTTCTTCGAGAATATCGTTTCCAAAACTATTAAGTTCCGAGAAGAGAATAACGTGCAACGTCCAGACATGATCCAACTGTTATTGGAAGCTTCTAAAGGTGCGTACTCTAATAAATTTAATGAGTAAGAAAGTAAAAACCCAAAGGAACCTTTAAGAGTGAAACAGGCATACAATAGCCAGACAGGAAATATTAAAAAAAGAATAGAAAATTTTATGCGTATTTTGATGCCACTGTGAGTGCTTCTATTCAAGTCATTAAACTGTTTTTTATTAAAAATCGGTTTGGTCTTGACCACAATCTAGTTCAGAAGAAGCCTTAAATTGAAAAAGGTGCGCTGATTAAATGAAAAAGCTTAGTGATGATTTTGATTTATTAATGGAATAAACCATGAAAAAGATAGCCAGAGTTTTCTCTATAACTGGCTAACCGAAGTACAGAGTTACTACAAAAACGAATTTGTAAAAAAATGAAAAAAATAGTAAAATTGGTAAAACGTAAATAAAATAGATAGATATAACATTAATTCACACTAAAAACACAGGAAACGATACAAAACAAACAAAGTAAAAGTAAAGGTAAACAGAAATATATATTTTTTACAAAAACAGAGACATACATAAGATGTGTGGTGTAATATGAGTAGTGTCGTCGTGTACTGTGTGTGACGGTGAAAAGCCCCAGGCTCAGTATATGTCACAGCTATCTATGACGCTAATGATGATGCTGCCTAGACCTGTTTGACATTGAAAAAACATTTCAAAGGCGTTACGCATGTTGCAGGAAACTTGGCGCACACCAATGAGAAAGATAACGTAGGATTTGCAACAGTTGACGAAGAACTAAAACCGCAAGGGAAAACCAGAGGTGAGTCACATTTCCCTGCAAGGGTCATCTCTTTCCATTCTACCTTCTAGATAGGTATTTATCCTGTTTTTCATTCCGTATTTTAAAGGATACAAATTACTAATTCATTGATTTAAATATGGTTTACCTAGAATTACATGAATAGTTTCCCATTCATAACTTTACTGAACGACTTCCTTCTTCCTTTAGACTTCCTTTTAGGCGACGTCATAAATTACTAGAACAACTTTCCGAAATATGAAAATAAAAAATGGTCTTTATACAACTTGAACACTTAGTTATAACTTGCTTTTGGGAGTTCTAGGTTGTCCTCGAGGAATGTTTTCAGTTTCATGAGTAGAATCTCCCGCTAAGGTTTCGATAGCTAAAGTCACCCCATATAAAACAAAATCTAGATTGTCATGATTTACAAAACAGTCAACTTAAACTTAACAATCAACAAAATTAGATTAAATCTAAAATAATCCGCCCATAATCGTTCTGGTGCAAAGGTGCATTACGGCTAACGCATTACCGCGCTGTATGTAGTCAAACAGCCTATGCACAAAAAAAAATCTAGATTTTGAAAAGCACTTTTAATTTTAAGTAACGTCCTGTAAGTTTTATGAAATAACGTCTTTCTGAATCTTCTTGCATACAATTTTTTACCCACCTACTTCTACTTCTACTCTACCTACCCACCAACCCACCACCCACCTACTTCTACTCTACTTCTACTTCTTCTTCTTCTACTTCTTCTTCTTTTCTACTTCTTCTACTTATACGAGTACTTCTATGTTTGTTAATGTGAAATAAAGTGTTCATAATGTCACCATAAAGTTGTCAAAACCGTTAATTTAGCTTAATAAGACTGTAAGCTCGTGGTACTTTGTAAACTGCCCCATTTTTTTTACATCGACGGACTTTTTCATAATAATAAATGCAACCTAACCTAACCGAACCTAAAAAAGCCTAACATAAGGTAACATTACCTAACTTATCCTAGTTACATGCAGGTGGCGCTTAAAGTTTCGTAAACTTGTAATTTTAATAGGTAAGCGGCGATAGCCCAGCCAGACTTGTAATCCGAAGGTCGTGGGTTCAAATCCTGGTGCGGGCCTGTACCACTAAATTCGTCTTTTCAGATTTATGTACGGATTTCTAATTATCACTTGCTCAACGGTGAAGGAAAACATCGTGATGAAACCCGCCCGTCCAAGAAAAATTTTCGAAAGACGGTAGTCCACCAACCCGCATTGGGCCAGCGCGGTGGACTATGGCCTAAATCCCCTTTGTGTTTCGAAGGGAGGCCCGTGTCCCTCGGTGGGGACGTATATGGGCTGGTAAAAAAAAACTAGACAATTTGTTATATCGTTGGAGATTATAATTTCATTAGGGAAATTGTAATATTACGATTTTTACCATTTTTCGATGACATCATTTTCCAATCCTATTTCAGACTGGACTCTAACTGAGCTCACGGGTCAGGTGTTCATCTTCTTCGTCGCTGGTTTCGAAAGCGCTGCCACAGCGGTGGTGATGTGCATCCATGAGCTAGCTCTTAACCCTGAAATCCAGGAGAAACTGTACCAGGAGGTCAAAGAGTTCCACGACACCAAGGGCACCTTGAACTACGACAATGTCAATGACTTGAAGTATCTGGACTGCGTTTTGAATGGTGAGGGTTTGCTTCTAGAAATACTTAAAATAAATAAAATAAATAAATAAACGCTACACACTCAAAGGCCCACACTAAGGTTTTCCCTTGTGTCGTGGGTCCCTTGGAACACACAAAGGCAGACACATACACCCATGACCCGAGAACAAACATCTGCTTTTTACACAAATGTTTGCCCCGACTGGGGATCGAACTCAGGACCCGCCGATCAAGAGGCAGCGTCACTACCACTCGACCAAACTTGGTTTTAGAATACACCACAAACTCATTAAAAATAATAAAAGCGATAGAATTTATTCCCTTGGTGACTGTTCTCAATTTTCTTATAAATCGACAGCTTTTAAATGAAAAACTCTGAATAAAACCGATCTTACATTCTTTCATATCCCTTTCTGATTTTCAGCCTATAAGATCCTTCTTAGTGGGCAAATACCACCCCATTTCTTGTGACGTGTGGTGATCAATTGAAAATAACACCACCCTATTTCGTAGAGGCGACTAAGGAAACTCAAATGAGACAAGCCTCCTATAAATCCATCCTAGGCAACGACACCTGAATTTATTTTGAATATGAGGTGGGGCGTCCCGTGGTCTCATGTGGAAGGCTCTGTAAAAGACCGCGTGGTTTGCGACCACCCTCCGCGGTATCTTGTATGGTATAATCTGTGGTGCGTGCACTCGTATTTAAAGCAATCCTGATATCATTACACGATCTTCTTCGGGCGTTAGTACTATTATTTATTCTGTGCTTCGGGGACTTAAAACCGTAGACATATTCTTCAAATTACTTACAGAAACGATGAGGAAATGGGCTGCAGCGCTGATCATGGACCGAGTGTGCACGAAGCCTTATGAGCTGCCTCCTCCGCATGAAGGTGGTAAACCTTACCAGGTAAGACTTCGTAACCGATCAGTGAAGTTAAGTAACGTACACAGAGGCAGAGAACCTGATGCACCACAAGACCACAGTGGGCACGTTAAGCTGTCGGTCTCGGCTGTTGTCGATTGACTACAGTCATTAAAACCAAGTCAGAGGCCATTGTACAGTTTGAAAGCTTTGACACTAGGCTCAGCCAAGTTCGCCACACACTTGACTATATCTACAGGATAAGAATAAGAAAACCTTACCAGATAATCGTTCCTAGTTCCTAATTTCATGTATCTTCTAGCCGCACGAGATGAATAATGTGATTCATCTCGTGCGGCTAGAAGAGACGCAATTTTGGCGCTCGATATCTTGGAAACGAAGAATGATATCAAAAATTTGAGATACATTCCTCTGGACAATTTAGTGAGCTACAATTTAAACTTAAAACAAAGACAATCGAGTTAAGAATTTACCCTGTAGCCTAACCTTTTTGAAAAAAGGCAGAACGACATTTTTCACATGAAATATTTTTTCGAATTCCGTAGATTCATTTCCAATGTACTTGATAGTCGTGTGAGGCACGAAATCCGTGATTTTTTTTCATATTTCGACCCATGTTCTTTGGAGAAAGTTGTTCTGTTTCAGGATCACCATCCTGAAATATGTCTAAAACTTTCTGTTGCACGTTGTATTAATGAGTATTTGTGTTTTAACTAGCTCAGACCTGGAGACGTGGTGTACAACATGGTGAACACGATTCACATGGACCCGAAGTACTTCCCAGACCCGCACAAGTTCGACCCGGAGCGATTCTCCGACGAAAACAAGCACAAGGTTCAACCTTTCACCTTCATGCCCTTTGGGATGGGTCCTAGGAACTGCATTGGTGAGTATTAGCAAACATTACCGTGCCATACATTACCAAGATAACCGTACCATACATAATAGGAGACTTAAATTTATCGATACTTCTCTGCTATATAGATTCTCTGCTATAAAACTGACGACTTTTGGCAAGTTTTTTTTACCATTTTGAATAGTAAATAAGTAGTAAATGTTGTTACACCTCGTTTGTTTGTGCACCAATTTCATTCTAAATAATGAAAATCATCATAATGTCCCACTAATTTGACCACGCATTGCAAACTAGCGCCACAATCTAATTATTGTTATCTCTTTATTGAAATTAGTTTCGTTAGTCAATCGAATTCCTAAAACAGAATAACTTGGTTTTTTTTCATCAATTAATTATTTTTTGGGGGACTAAGTCCTGAAACCTGCCCGTGTTACAGAATGAGACTCAAGTCTTGATCTATGCTTAAGTATTAATTGTCTCTTTCTCTCACTATTAAAACGACAAAGACGACTGCTACTAAAGTACAGATCAGAGTCAGAGTCGCGTTCTGTAATACGGATCAAAATGACAAAACAATTCAAACCTTATTTCTTTCATATAGGGTCCAGATTCGCTCTTCTAGAGTTGAAAATCCTGCTCTACAGCCTTGTCCTGAACTTCAAGATCCTGAAAGGACCCAAAACTGCAGACCCCATCGTCTTGGAACCAGCAGACTTCAACATCAGGGCCTTAGGAGGAACATACGTCAGATTGGAGCAGAGAAAGTAAAGATTCGCGATTTTAGAAAATAATTAGCAATGACGTCAAGTGGTTTCAGAATCACTTGACGTTCTGGCTACGCTGATAGAGATATACAGGGTGAAATTGAAAACATTCGACCAACTTTGAAGAATGAATCTACCCATGATTACGAACAACTTTTTTTTTTTTATTATGAGATGGGTTAATTTTTGACCTCAATCTTGACCATAAGGTCAAAGATGAGGTCGACGATGGAGCGAGTTAACCCAGAAAATGCCTATAAAGGCACTGGTACTCCCACGCACCGACGGAACACAGCAAGCTGTTTGGCGTCGGACTTCAGTAGGAGGGTGGTCGCGAACCAGACGGCCCTTTACAGAGCCTACCACACCGCATGAGACCATAGGACGACACCTGAGATTCAGAAAAAAAATGAAGTGTCGTTGCCTGGGATGGGATGGATTACTAAGAGGCAGGTCTCATTTGTGTTTCCTTAGTCGCCTCTTACGACACCCACGGAAAGAGATGGGGTTGTGTTATTCTCAACCGATCACCACATGGTTTAAAATTCTATGGGACCAACTTTTTCTATGGGACCAACTTTCCAACTAAAAAATAAAAATCAGTCGTTCCATACATTTTGGTTGAGTGGGTATTGAACTTTTGTATGGAACAGCAGATTTAGTTTTTTAGTAGGAAAGTAGGTCCCATAGAAAAAGTTGTTCGTAATCATGGGTAGAATTCATCCCTCAAAGTTTGTTGAATGTTTTCAATTTCACCCTGTAATGTATGGATGGATGGGACAAAGCAATATAATAACAAGTTAAACTAAATATTCTTAAGGTTATATCTATAGTAATAAGAAATGCCTAATTAAATAAGTTTTACCTTTGTTGTAATATTATACATTAAGGATACTTTATAATTGTTTTTTTAAGAAATAAAAGAATTGAAAATTTTCAGAGATGTTTTTTTTTTGGCAAAGGTAGATGAACTAGTTTCGTTCAGAGGTTAGTGTAGTGCTGTCTCTTACTCGATGGTTCTTGGGTTCTATTACTGGTTAAGACAAATAAAAGGTAAGTAAAATTATTTATCCAACCGGGTTTACGTGTTTGTTTCTATTCTATAGTGGCCTACGACATACGGGAAGTATCCTTTGATTGTCATTAAAAACTATCTTACGTCTGCAGTCATCGACACTTCTAATTAATAAAAAGTTTTCATTGTGTTTAGATATTGTATTCGGCAAACAAAGAGAACCCGCTTCTACAAAATAGAATTTCTCCAGAAATATTCCCTAAAATAATAATAATAGGAAGCCCCAAGGAACGCATAACAAGAATAAAGGTAAAAGTATATAAAAAACCTTCCCATCGCTCATAATCAACACGCCATGGTGGAGCAAAACGACACATAAAATTTACCAGAAAATACACTGCAGTGCAAATAAAAAGGGGCAAAGATTTTATTGTACAGGGACAACGGCACATCATGCTATCCAAAACTGTCAAATTTCTTCAATCGATTTTCAATTTTATCTCCAATCATTAGAGTTTACTATCCATTGGGGAAATTTGACAGTTTGTGGTAGCCTGATGTGCTGTTGACTGTACATTACATTAAGCTCATTTCTACCTATGTCAAGAGCGTCGGTGGTCTAACGGCTAGTGGGTCGGACTCGTAAGCGAGAGGTACCGAGATCGATCCCCAGTGCCACCATGTACTAATGACTCGTTTTCTGAGTTATTTACATTAGTTGCACACTAACCGATGCTCTTACGGTGAGGGAAAACATCGTGAGGAAACCTGCACATTCAGGAGACTGAATGTGTAGCCATGGTCCAATCCGGTCAGGTTCCCCTGTTAACAGGGTCACGGAGGTCAGATGGCAGTCGGTCCACTGTAATGACTTGACCTGCCAAATCCTGGATCATGGTCAAGCGTACCCCGAATGAGAAGCGGGACCAAGCGAAGAAGAAAGAAGATATACGCTCATTTCTGTAATCCTCGGGGTGTGCAGAGCACCAGTGGTTTAGAACCACTTGATGTCACATTTGACATAAATAGGGATGTTGACAGTGTTTGATTTTATGAAGTCGGTCGTCGCTATTCATCAAGTAAAGACGTGTATTTTGTGCGCTCTAGCAATATTTTATCATTACTACTTAAAATTATTAAAAATAAAGTGAAATCATAACAATAAAAAATTAATACAAAAATTATATTTAAAACAAAATTTGATAATATTAGTGTGTGCGATTACTAGTGCATTAAATAAAGAAATTTGAATAATTTTAAATTAAATTTATTAAATTAGTGTAACTGTGTACTGTAAATTGCAATTCCGTAGTTTCTGTGACCTCCTTTTTAACATTAATTTGCTGATATTTAAAACATCGCATCGGCGTAAAAGTGCAGAATAATCAAGTGGTCGTCAACGTAACACACCTACCGATTACTCACTACTGTACTATCTTATCACTAACAAAATGAGTTGCATGGTCTGCAAAACAACTGTTTCCAAAAATCCGATGATTTGTGTAACATGTAAGGCGAAATTCCATCTGGGATGTCTAAATATGTCGGTCGCTTACTTCAAAGAGAACGTACAACATTTAACACAAAATTGGAGTTGTTCTGGGTGTAAGACCAAAAAAGATTTAGATAAAAGACCTACAGATGAAAGTACCATGATTATGACTTTGCTAGACGCTCGTCTTTCGACACACGAAAAGCAAATACAATTTAACTTTGAAGATGTAAAACTTGAGTTCAATAAAGTGACCAAGTTACTAACAAATCAAATTGTACAGTTAAGTAACAAATTATTTGATATGGCAGAGAAAGTTAAAGTGCTGGAGGAGGCAAATATTAAAATGCAAACTGAAATTTCATTAATGACATCTTCAAAATCAAATGGTGACGTAAATGACACGATAGCACGGCTTCAAATGGAACTAAATGACAGAGATCAACAACTGTTGCACAATGAATTAGAAATATCCGGTGTACCAGAGACAGAAGGAGAGACTCCTGTTCAAGTGGCGATGGCTGTAGCTGACAAACTTGGAGTCCATCTGGAAGAACGCGACGTGGCTCACGCTCGGCGCGCGGGGCCCCGGCGGGCCGGCGGCGGGGAAGGGGGTGTAGCGCCGCGCCCCCGCCCGCTGGTGTTGCAGCTGGTGCGCCGCGCACAGAGGGACCAGCTACTAAAGAGCGCTAAGGCTCGCCGGGGTACTACCACTTCTGAACTTGGATATAGAAGCGACGCAAAACCAATACATGTTAATGAGCGACTGACAAAGCGTAATCGGGATCTGTTCTGGAGAGCACGAGATGTAGCCCGTTCCTGTAACTGGAAATATGTATGGACGAAAGAGGGTCGGTGTTCCCGACGGGAACAAGAAATAAAATAGGAAATTGGGCAAACTCGTATAATACAAATTTAAAAAACAAAGGTGACAAGTTTTAGTGCCGACGGAGGGCGATCGAATGCACGACCGGTTTTGTCTGTTGCAGTGTTTATAAAAGGATAATCTGGAACGACTCGTTCCACGGGTAGATTTCCCATAATATTTGAGAGAGGCTTCCCCTTAAAACGGCTACAGGTAAAACAATTGTTTGTCGTCTTTCTAGCAAGGTTTCTTCCACCAAGCACCCAAAATTGCTCCCTTGCAGAGGTCAATAGAAGTTGGGGTCCAGCATGCATAAGACGTACGTGCTCCTGCTGAAACATAAGACTTGTAAGTCTACAGTTTGCATGCAAGAGGATTGGATGTCGCTTGTCGTAGTCGTAGGGTGAAGCCCCAATGCGCCCGCCGACCCTAAGGAGTCCCTCAGAATCAATGAAGGGGTTAAGGGACGCAATGGGTGACTTTACTTTAAGTGGCTTGTTTTGGGAAAGTAAATCTAGTTCTTCGTTAAAAAATGAACGTTGTGAGGCCTTTGTTAATATTGTCAGGGCTTTACGTAACTCTACTGCCAGAATTGGACCAGTTAGCTCACTGCCCTGATTAATTGTCTTCGCGTTATGAAACCATCTCAGAATGCGAGCATACGCACGCTGAGCAATGACTAACCTAGAGACTCTTGAGAGATCGCAAAGAGAAGTATCTACCATAAAGGTCGAACAAGTCTTTGTTTCGGGCAATTCATCAATGACTGTGGCATCCCCGGGTTCTATTAGCGGCCAAGCGGACTCCTTCATCTGCAGAAAAGGGGGGCCCTCCCACCACAAAGTTAGTAGAGGCAACAATTGTGGATCAACGCCACGTGATACTAGGTCTGCAGGATTTTGAGAAGTGGGTACGTAGCGCCAAAAAGAGGACTCAGTAATTTCCTTGATTGTAGCAACCCTGTTTGCTACGAACGTTTTCAGCCGCCTTGAGGTTTGCAGCCAACATAAAACGACCTTGGAGTCAGACCAGAATATCGTGCGATTTATGTCACACCGTAGCGCACTCCTAACCGCAGAAGATAGTTGCGCACCCAGTAGAGCCGCGCACAATTCCAGGCGCGGAATCGTAGTTGCGGCAATTGGAGAAACACGCGATTTTGCACATAGTAGGTTGATTTGTACATTGCCCTGAGCATCTAACGACCTTAAATATATGCAGGATCCATATGCCCCTTGGGAAGCGTCGCAAAAACAGTGCAATTCGACATGAACTGGCGAATCAATGAGACCCTTTCTTTGCAACCTTAACTGAGTGATGCTTTCAAGTCCATTTACAAATTTCAGCCATTCAGATCGAATATGATCGGGAACAGGATCATCCCATCCGATATGTTTCTGCTCCCACAACGCCTGTATGAGCATTTTCGGTTTGATAGTGCATGCTGAAACTAAGCCGAGTGGGTCAAACACCTTAAAAGTTGAAAACAAAATACTTCTTTTCGTTATAACGCTAGCCGAAATTGGAGAGATGGGGAAATGTAGAGCGTCCAAACCAGGTGTCCATCCAATCCCTAGAGTGCTAGTTGAATTACTAATGACAAGATCATCGCTATCCTTGTCCTTATATCTGTTGGATAGAATCAACGACGAATTTGAACGGTATTTTCTCAATTAAAACCCTCCTCTACCTAAGGCCTGCTCCACAGATTGCTGAATGCGCTGCAACTCGATCTCTGATTCTGCTCCTGTGAGTAAATCATCGACGTAGAAGTCCCTTTTTATGATTTCCTTAATAGTGAGGTCCTCACAGTCCTCTCCTAGCTGCCAGAGACAACGAACGCTCAAGAAACTTGCGCTAGAAAATCCGTAAGTCACCGTGTTTAGCTGTAAGGTTCTTAGCGGTTGAGTTTCGTTTTCTCTCCATAGAATTAGTTGAAGACTGCGATCAGACTCATCGACCAGAATTTGTCGATACATTTTAGCAATATCGCCCGAAAGAACATATTTGTATTGACGAAATCGAAGTAAAATGTTAAAAAGAGAATCTTGAATCGTGGGCCCTGTCATTTGAATATCATTCATTGAAAACCCTGATGAAGTACGAGCGGAAGCGTCAAAAACAACACGCAACTTGGTGCTTTCGCTCGTTTCCTTTAAAACGGGATGATGTGGTAAATAATATTTGATATCAGGTGAAACACTCTTTGAATATTCAGAAACATGTCCCAAATCAGAGTATTCCTTGATAAAGTCAAGATACAACTCCTTGAGTAAAGGTTGACGCCTGAATCGGGACTCTAAATTAACAAATCTTTTTTTTGCTAACGAAAATGAATTACATAGGCATTCCTTGCTTTCACGAAGTGGAAGTTTCACGCAGAAGCGACCATCCTTCTTGCGAGTAGTATTGGCAAGAAAATGTTGTTCACATTTAGCTTCTTCATCAGACAAAACAACCTTGTCTGGGATGTTCTCCAATTCCCAGAATTTTTCGATAGTTTGCCTAAATTCTTCAACATCGTTCCTTGAAAAGTTACAGTGTATGTTCTGTGTCTTTGTCCTTGAGGAAAAAATAGAGCCCGCTACAAGCCAGCCCAATTTAGAGTTTCGTAATACTAGATTGTTGTCTTCTAATGAGTGATGCTCTGACCCTATCAAATCCCAAAAGAGATCAGCCCCAATGAGCATGTCGACGGAAGACGACTTATTGAAATTAGGGTCCGCTAACCGAAATCCTGATAGATTAAGATGCTGTACCTTAAACGTGGCTTTAGGCAGCCTGTCAGATATAGTTGGTAGAACTAAGCAAGGCATCACAGCTTTAAATGCACCATCATTAGATTGTAATCGTACAGAGCAACGTGCTGGAATAAAGTTAAGCTGGGTGCCGCCTATGCCGACAACATTGGTATTGGATGGCTGAGGAGTTAACTGAAGAGTTCGCATTACATGCTCAGTGATGAACGACGACTGACTTCCGCTATCAAGTAGCGCACGCACTGTCATCGAGCTGTCGTTTGCAGGGTTAGTTATAGTGACTTGGGCGGTGCACAAAAGCACCTGGGAAACGGACACTGCGGACATAGAGACGGACTCGGCAACATAAGACTTCTCGACTTCTTTCTTAGTTACAGCTTCGTGCAGCAACGTGTTGTGTCGCTGCTTGCACGTCCTACAACCACCCGGGAGTTTGCAGTAGCTAGCAGCGTGGTCATCCCTAAGGCAGTTATAGCAGAGCTTCGAAGAAGAAACAAACGACATCCTATCGTCAGCTGACTTGGCCTTGAACTCGAGACAGTCGTAAATCCGATGTTGACCCTTACAATACAGGCAGCTGAAAACAGATGACGATGAAGAATCATTCGAAGAATCGGAGGAGGTGACCATAGCCTTCGCTTGTGCTGGGTTCTTGGGGCGTGCAGTGTGATCCGGCTGTTTGTTGCGGTTGACAGTTTCAAGGACGTCAGCGCGCCCCTTCAAAAACTTAAAAAAATCGTCAAGAGTAGGGATCTCGTCTAAAGAGATCTTACTTTCTTCCCATTTGAAATTAGTTCTGGCATCCAACTTTTCAGCAATCAGATAAATTATCAAAACATCCCACTTATCAGTAGGTAAGCCTAACGTATGGAGAGCTCGTAGGTTCTTTGTGACGTGGTCTATAATGAAACGCAGAGATTTGTCAGTCTCCCGCACTGACTCTAAGCTTAGCAAGGACTTTAAATGATTATTGATTAGTTGACGCTTGTTGTCATATCGCTCACGTAACAGATTCCACGCTTCATGATAGTTCCTCTCTGTAACTTCTAAATTGCAAATGACCCTAGCAGCTTCGCCCTCTAAATAAGAGTTCAAATAGTAAAACTTGTGAATGTCTTTAATTTTTGAATTTTCGTGTATAAGTGAAGAAAATGTGTCCCTGAATTCAAGCCACTTAAAATATGTACCATCAAAATTAGGGATTTTTATAACAGGCAATTTGAAACCCAAGAGCTCGCAATCATTATGATGATGACAGCTGGACCTTCGGGAATGCTGAGACCCTTCATCGCGATCATGAGGAGTGTTATCGTCAATTGCTTGCTGAGCCACAGCTATGCAATGATAAAATTCATGCTCAATAGAATCCCGGATAGCTAACTCGAGGTCTTGGGAGGCGTTATTAATCACCTCAATCTGACCCTGAACGTCGTCAAACTCTTTAAACAATGGTTGAAATTTAGTCAGCTTAGCCTTCAATTTCAATAATTCGTAAGTAGAGAGCTCATACTGCGATTCTACGGATTCTAAGCTGTTTTTGAATTTTGTGACTTGACCCTTAATGGAACTTCGTTTAGAATTTAGATCTTTAAGACTCATTTCAGACCTCAGAGGCTCGGTCATTGCTTAATAAACTTTTAAGGTAACTATTGTTTAAAACTAAAATAGTAAATAAAAGCATACGCTCCTCGTTCTGTTGATGCCACGAAGATTTGACTCGGTGCGCGGAGTACAAGACGCTCGGCAGAACAGCTGACTAGTGCGCGGCGAGCAATGTCGTAATACAGCGCTGTAAAGCAGCTGCCCGTCTATACGTAGCACGATGCACGACGAAGCGCTCGAGCCCTGGAATTGATAGCGCGGCGTGCGTGACTAACGGTGAATTAATAGATAAGCGTAGCTAGCTATAGGTATCTACTGTAGGCCGTTTCCAGAATGAATAGCAAGAATGAGTGAGGAACTGATTGAGTTGTGTTGAAAACAGGTGTCGTTAGCTATGAGTACGTAAAACGTAATTTTTAAAGTTAATTACAGTATGTGATGTGGAGCTCAAATTGCCGACGTTTACGTATACGTGTCTTAATAGGGTAAATAAAGCTTTGAGTGACTAAACTATTAGATGCAAAAGGAAACAAATTATAGTTCGCACAGTTAAATCGTCACAGCAGCAAAGCTGAGGTAAATATGCACCTAAGCGTGGAGTGGAATGCTATTGTCGACGCAGAAAGGAGAAAAGTGCACGCAAGTAAGCTAAACACAAGTAAAATTATTATATTTAATAACAATTATTGTACCCTGATTAGGGGAGAAAGACGTAGAATTGCCATGAATAGACGTCTTGAGGTAGGCGTTTAAGCAAGATCTAACAGCTATTTTACTATTTAAATAAGCGTACAAATAGGAAAAATGTAGCACAATCAAAATGATTTAATTGAGGAACTAATCTCCCGAAATTCACAAATCAAGGAGGATAGATAATGGAGAAGGGATAGATAATGGAACGGGCTCACTTGATAATAGGCAGAGCAATGTAGTCCTGCAGTCGAACTTGCAGGTTGCTGGTAGTCTGCTAGTAGTAAGGCAGCCCGTTGATTGAGGTGGCACTCCTTTGCACCGTCGAACGCTTGTCCCTTTGGCGTAGGCGGTATCTAGTTGCACGTACTGCACACCGTTGCCGAAGTAGTTCTTCTTGGAGCACCTCCAAGGCCAACCTGAGTTCACGAAGCAGTAGAACGTGGCAGTGACCTCAGGTCACACTCGCGATGAACACAAATGAAGCAGACTTCGTATTTTCTTATTAACAGGAGTCCTGTCACGGTCGCCAAAAGGAATAAAATAGGAAATTGGGCAAACTCGTATAATACAAATTTAAAAAACAAAGGTGACAAGTTTTAGTGCCGACGGAGGGCGATCGAATGCACGACCGGTTTTGTGGGCCCAAGCGCCCCACTGCTCGTCTGTACGAGATGTATGGGATTATAGTGTTAATTACAATGCAAGAAGAGGTGAAATTGGACTACATACTATGACTGAACTCACATACAGTGGTCACACGGCGCAATTGGATTGGTTGAATAGCAACATGAACTTGTCAGGTGATTTTTATACAAATGTAAAAATATAAATGACTATAGTACAGCATAGTTTGAGTTTTTAAGAATGTAATAATATGAAAGATATTCGCAAACATGCAAAAATATTCCTAAAAATAATAGTCTAAGCTGAAGCGCAGACAGTCGGGTTTATGTCATAGAAATGATGCCCCAGATGCTAGAATCCTCCAAATCCGCTCAGACCTGGACTTATCTAACATTATATAATCTGACTGACTTTCAGAATGATCGTGTTTTCCAAATTGTAAATTGTAGTTAATGCCGTAGTTTCATATTTTGTATTATGTTTCGGTTTCATTAAGTTGTATATTAATTAATTTTGTTAAACTATTTCCTATTATATTTCGCACGAGTGACTTTTTCTACAAATAAAACATAAAAAATTAGTCTCTACTTATGAAAACCGTTCTAAGTGTGTGTATTGCTCCTTTTCTTGTTCATTTTCCTTTTCTTGGTATTTTGATAATTGTGGACGTTGTTACGAGCGATGCCTATATTATTTTTTTGCAATTAAAACATCTTCTTATTTTTGTATAATGTAGTATTATAAAATAACTTAGATTTCTACTATACTTATATATGAACACATAACTTTTAATTTATAATAATTACACACTAAGGTTTTCTTTTAATAGTGAATCCCTTGGGATACACAAAAGTATCATCATGTATTCTTACTTTAGTACACATTTATAAATTTATAAATTTTGAAATGTTAATTTGATTATTTGTTAACTTGTTTATGTTTAAGAAATGCTTTTGTTACGTAGTGATGAGAATTTAAGAACCTTTTTTATGTAATGTGTTATGCGAGGGCCGACCCCAAGGTCCTGACAGAATACCAGCGTCACACTTGAGTTGTGACATATGCTGAGTCAGGACCATTTTGCTAGCACAGTACATATCAAACTAATGAAAGAGAATTATTGTGACTATAATTTATAGCATTGTGTATCTATCTGTAAGAATTCTTTTGTAAATTTGTTATGTTCTATTTTATCAAATAAATGAGTAAATAAAAATAAATAAATAAAAATGAATTATTGTATGTGAAACAAAAAATAATGCTAGAAATGAATGAATATCCGAACGCAGCATTAAAATTGGTTTATAAATGAACAAGTTATTAGCATCTATATTATTTTAAGGACTAGCTATCTCGTTTTGTGGGGAGAGCTAGCTATCTCGTTTTTACCTACGCAAACAAATGGTGGTGACGTCACATGCCTGTAAGTGCATCACTTTTTCGTTGTTTGACTGTTACTCCCTCTACTGAAATTTAATATCTTGTAACTTTTTTATTTCTCAATAGTTTTCAAAAATTATTTCGGTTTTGGGTTTTTGGATTCAGTTCCTTTTAAAGATAAACAATAAATAAGATTAGTCAACATCCCTTTTCTGAGGGTTATTAGATGAAACATAAGGGGGAGAAGTTGTCGCCTTTCGCCCACAATACAGCAAAACCCTCACGTCCCTATGCCTGGCAGCTGGTACATTTTAATTTTTTTCGTAAAATTATTAATCAAGGTAACAGTGGTCTTAACAAATTAATCGTGAGTGTACATGGATGTCGTCATCTACAAATTCGGCCAACCGCACCCTTAAGGTAAATCTACTGATGTATGACACATTGATATTGGTTCAGCTTTTTAACCGACTTCAAAAAAGCAGGACGTTTTTTATGTTCTACAGTATTTTTTTATGTACGTTCACAAATTTCACCAAATTTATTATAGTGAGTATATGTATTGAGTTATGTTAAAAATAATTAAACAAAAGTTGTTGTTCATGAATTCCTGCGAGATCATTGGTGTTTTTCAAATGACCCTGTAGATGCGTTTGGCTATTCACAACAGAGTTATAAAAATAAAATAAATAAAATTTCTTAACTTCGATAAAAGGTCATGTTTTTTTTTTTTATGTAGGTATGTTTTTTTTATATTTGAGCTGTGCTTTAGAGTCATATTTTTCTATATGTACAATAAACAACTATATTACTTCCAATCGCGCTCAAAAAGTGTCCACGGCAAATGACTGGCCATCACGATGATTGGAAATTCTTTTTTGCTAGGTTTTCTCACTCTTTCATTCTTTTGTTCAGTTCTTTTATTCTGCTCACTCGTGCACCAATCGCGAAGTCGCGTCCATCAATTCGTTTGAAAGCTCGGACAGTCTTTGGTTGACGTTTCTTTGATATTGGGTACAGTTTTTTTACTGTACATCAATGAAAAAAAACTATAAATGTAATTGCGCCCTTTCAGTGTCCGCTAGTGTACCTCACAATACAGTAATTCCAGAGACGTTATCCCAGCTACACGCATGTCATTTGTTTTGATTACAGCACCCCTCTAACCACCCCTAACCACCCCTGGCATACCTGTACAGGGTGAACGGGACAGGTTAGCAAAAACTGAAACCCTTAATTCAGACCATCATCCCGAATGATTTTCCAGTGAAATTCTCAAGAAAAAAATTTTAAATTTGTTTTTTAATGTTTTCTGCTTTAAAATTAAAACATTTAGTCTAATACACTGAATTTTCCAATAAAAAACAATGATAGTTATAATAAAAAAAAATGATAGCAGCGTGAAACACGAAAAATAGCAATGTACAGGGACAACGGCACATCATGCTATCCAAAACTGTCAAATTTCTTCAATCGATTTTCAATTCTATCTCCAACCATTAGAGTGCCTAATGTGCCGTTGACTATACATCGCATTCTAACAAAGGAGGACCGCACGCGGAGCACGGTTTGGCGGTACATTACGTAGCGCCAAAGTAAGAAAATAATGAAAACTCCTAAACTTGACGTTTCGGGGAAAAAATTACTTGTAGTCGATCATAGTTATAGGTAGATTTGCGTAAGTATTTGCTAAGGTGTCCCTTACACCCTGTATAATGTTATTTATTATTTATTTTATTCGTCGCACAGGTGTAAACATGTAATAGTGCACTTGTTTCCCGCTTTTAGTGTCTTGTTTTGTTTTTACGGAGACATGAGGCCTATTTCGTTACTTAGAGAGAAGGGAAAATGTTTTTTTTTTGTTCAAGCTAGAAATGTGGTTAGATTTTTTTCTTTTAGAAGCTTCTAGTCATGAGTGGCATAATTGTAAACGTTATAAACGGAGATCCCCTTACTTATTTTTTCATAAACCAAATGTGTGGGAAATAGTAGTGCTAGTAAGTACTAGTAATGTATGAATACCAGCTAACCTGGTCCGGCGGCCAATTTTCAGCTATCAGGTTCTGAAGGTACTTCCAAAAATGAACATTATTTTTTTTAATTTAATTAATTATATTCTTTACGACACCAGCAGCCAGACTTCAAGACAAGTGAGCAATTTTTGGAAGTACCTTCAGAACCTGGTAGCTGAAAATTGGCCGTAGGCCCAGGTTAGCTGGTATTCATGCATTATTAGTACGTACTAGCACTACTATTTCCCACACCTTTGGTATATGAGAAAATAAGTAAGGTATGGCGGCCCTGGGATCTTGATCTATTATATTTGAGAGGTACCACATGACTTATTGTAAGAGTTCATACAATCCGAATATCTTTAAAGTTCTAGTGAATAGGCTTCTTCTGGGTAAGCTAGCTACATCCTCGACCGCATCTTTGCCCTGAGCTGGATTGTGGTACAGAGCGAACCCATTCTTAATCAATATAATAATAATGCGAAAGTAACTCTGTCTGTCTGTCTGTCCGTCTTTCACGCCTAAACTACTGAACCGATATTAATAAAATTTGATACAGAGATATATTAGAGCCTGAGAAAGGACATAGGCTACATTTTATCCCACAGTAACCTGTAATTTAGAAGCTACGATGCTAAAGACAAACACACATATAAACAAATTTTTTCCGTGTGGTGATCGGTTGAGAATAACACCACCCCATCTCTTTCCGTGGGTGTCGTAAGAGGCGACTAAGGAAACACAAATGAGACCTGCCTCCTAGTAATCCATCCCAGGCAACGACACTTCATTTTTTTTCTGAATCTGAGGTGACGTCCTATGGTCTCATGCGGTGTGGTAGGCTCTTTAAAGGGCCGTCTGGTTCGCGACCACCCTCCTATCGAAGTCCGACGCCAAACAGCCTGCTGTGTTCCGTCGGTGAGTGGGAGTACCAGTGCCTTTATAGGCATTTTCTGGGTTAACTCGCTCCATCGTCGACCTCATCTTTGACCTTTATGGTCAAGATTGAGGTCAAGAGTTAACCCATATTGTCGGGTTAAAAATACTTGTAGTTGTATTATATTTAAGTTTCTATTTTCTCCCTAAATCTTCTTTTTTTTTCAAATTTTGTTTCTATTTTTTCTAAAGGAAAAACTAGCCTCAAAGATTTTTTACCCGACTTCAAAAAAAAGGAGGAGGTTCTCAATTCAGGTGATTTTTTTGAAATGTTTGTTACCTCAAAACTCCGTCATTCATAGACTGATTTCAATTTTTTTTTAGTTCGGAAGCATCTACTTCCAGATTGGTCCTATAAAAATTGTACCGAAAGGGGTTAAGTAGTTTAGTTAAAAAATAAAAAAAAACTGAAATATTCGGTCATATAATATGTGGATATGTAATAGGTCATCAATGTAAACGAAGCAAAAACGAAGTTGAAAGAAAACGGAAACATGTATAGTTCCGTCAATGTAGTGAACTCTGTTCTTTAAAAACACGCAAACAAAGGTGCGGGCATCAGCTAGTGTAAAATAAAATGGCTGCCAGCTCTCTTAAACTTATAAAAAATAATAATTACTAATATTACCTATCTTTACTATTCTGTCCATAAATAAAAGTAATCAATTCTGTATTACACCAGTATTTTGAGACTTTGATTATTATGGTTATTTTTGATTTGCTGGTTTGAAATAAATAATAGGTCTTAACCTATGAAATTGCCGTTTTTTCCTCAACATTTAACTTATTCATAATGTGTCTGATTGAACAGCTATTATGGAACTGTTATTTATTTAAAACCTTGGCCATATAACGAAGATTTTGAGTAATCTTATACGTATTTACTTTGGATTTTTTTTAATAAAAGCGAATCTCAAATAAAACTCGTTTCACAATTACAACTTTCAATAAACTAAGTATGATGAAAATTAACTTATGTTGTCAAAACCTTCCCAAATTTTTTTTATGAAATTTAGCTTTCCGCTCGGGACTTCGTTCCCATGGGAATTCGGGAAAATCATGTACTCAATGTCCATCACGGATAATGTAGGATTCTAATGGTGAAAGAATTTTTCAAATCGGTCCAGTAGTTTCGGAGCCTATTCAACGCAAACAAACAAATAATCAAATCTTTCCTCTTTATAATATTATAGATAGATAGATTCAGTTTTCCAAAAATATTGTATGAAAAGCGGCAATATCATAGGTTAAACTAATACTAATTCGTAACCTTGAATCATTGTCTTTTCCATTCCTAAAAAGCAAATTTTCATAAAATACTTAACAGGTTTTATTGCTAACACCTCAACCCGGGAGAAACATACCGGGTTGCAATCTCTAAACGCCACCTCGAATGAAAAACAAATTACAATTTCACTTTTGAAAATTGAAATTGTGATTATTACTATTACGGTCATATTTAACACGAGAAATGTCTAAACCAACAAACTAACGGCTAATTCTGATTTTCAACCGACTTCGAAAAAGGAGAAGGTTCTCAATTCGTCTGCATGTTTATTTTTTATTTATTTTTTGTATGTTTGTTACGCGATAACTCCTCTAACTGTTAGCTGATTTTCAAAATTATCCTGAAAAGGTCCCATATAAATTTTATCGAAAATGATT
Organism: Aproaerema taeniolella; assembly: GCA_949987775.1. NCBI lineage: Eukaryota > Metazoa > Arthropoda > Insecta > Lepidoptera > Gelechiidae > Aproaerema > Aproaerema taeniolella. Next base: position 1,660,737 of record OX465255.1, on the reverse strand, counting down.
CAGCGCTTTTAAAAAATCAACAAAAACAAAGAATACTACAAACCAGAATATCATCTAAATAAATGTATGACATTTTCGTTTGTGGTTATCTGTTAATAGGCATTGTAGTCCGCAAAAAATAGGTACTAGATATTTACTTTGTGCGAACTGTTGTTGGGATTAAAGTCGGTGACTCATACGTTTTTAAAACGTGGAAAATTATAATAAATATTGAGACCACTACCAGTATAAGTTTGCAGCTTCGAAAGACCTGTGCTAACTTTGTACACTCAAAAAACCGCGAAATTTTCGTTTTTTTTTAGTATTCTCAATATAAATTCTATTATAAGCCCTCCGCCGCGTCTGTCTGTCTGTCTGAACGCGATAAACTCAAATACTACTAAACGGATTTTCATACAGTTTTCACCAATAAATGGAGTGATTCAAGGGGGAAGTCTGTGTATTTAATTAATTCCTGAAATTCCCAGGTGGAACGAAGTCCCGGGCGGGAAGCTTCTTAAAAATTAGTAGCATTCCAAACAGTTTAGTCAAATTCAAATAAAATAAAATCAATTATAGTGCAAAAAATTTACATAAATTCTTAAAAAAAACGTTCAGTTAAATTAAAAATAATAATTTGTTATTAATCATAAGATATAAAAAGTTGCACTTAAAACGCCGCTAGATGGCGCAGCGTGTATTCTACAACGCGGTATCGTTGTTCTCCCGCGTTTCTGACAGATAGACTGGACATGGCGAGAAACGCTAACTTGCAAAAGATAATTTACTATTCTCAACTTGCCAATTTTTGACACTCGCCGCTTCACTATAAGGACAACACTGTAAAATGGTGTTGTCCGGTAGGTGGCGAGTAAATTAAACAATAAACGCCAGATAAATGGAATAATAAATTAAATTAAACTAGCCAACAAACGGTTATTGTTCTGATTGTGTTATAATAATATGTTGTTAGTTAGGACCAGTTAGTCTAAGAAAGGAAGCTAGTGGACCCCCGCAATAATTTCTCAGGCGACAAAACTTTGCAGTTTGATAAAGTATCATGAGTTAAACATTTTTTTAAAATATCCAAAAAAAACATATCCGAAGTTAGGTATTTTACCTAAATTTCTAAAATCCTTAATATCTTTATACGGAAAAATTCTCACTCAAAACTTTTTCCCTAAGAAATATTATTTTAATGTAGACAAACAATATGCAAAATATCAAAAAAAAGTAAAACTACTAGCAGTCTTTTTTTAATGAAATGTGTTTTTTTAATATATCTGGCACTGGAAAATTTCTCAGTATTTTTTTTTTGTTAAGTGATTTTATTGTCATTTCGTACGAAAAGCACTAAAATCCAAAAAATATTCCAATACACTATATTATTTTTATAAATTGCATTTTTACTAGCAGTGGAAAAATTCTCTATCAGCTTTATTTATTGTAATAATTACACAATTTTTTTCTCTTTTATGTATCACAATATCCAAAAAAATATCGAGTGCATATAAGAAGTAAATCATAATACGGAGCGATGCGCAAGAACGGGTGAATGATCGTGTAGCGGGGGGCGGACCGGGGTGCGGCGCGGCGCGGGCGGAGGCGGCGGCCGATCGCCCGTCGCCCGCTCGCTCGCTACTCTACTCATTAACTCGAGATCAGTGGTTTCATTCGCACGTGTGTGTTTTGAAATAATTGTTGTCATGGATGAACTGCGTGTGCTGTATGGCAAAAGCCTCACCTCACTGGAGACAGTGACAGTGAAAAAAAAAAGGAGTGGAAACGTTAAAAAAATGCAGCATTAAAAGAGACGACGGACTGCAGAATGAGCATCGAACCTCGGTGGCTTGCCTAAAGTTCTAAGTACATAAAAAGTCGCGTTTTTAATGTACATGTATAAAACATATGCCAATCGATAGAGAAAATAATTACAAACAACAAATACTGATTGACAAAATGTCGTAAGTGATATACTTTCTGAGTAATTTCAGTTTGAAAATCCCTACTAATCCCTACTAGTAATATTATAAATGCGAAAGTAACTCTGTCTGTCTGTCTGTCTGTCTGTTACCTTTTCACGCCTAAACCGCTGAACCGATTTTGATGAATTTTGGTACAGAGATAGATTAGAGCCTGGGAAAGGACATAGGCTACATTTTATCCCACAGTTGGGCACGATATAACCTGTAGTCCACGCGGGCGGAGCCGCGGGCGGAAAGCTAGTGTAAAATATAATTAAAAGAAAATAATCATTTAAACTGATTTACAAGTCCATTATCATCATTTTAAAGCATCCCGCGTTAAATTAGATTCCTGTAATATTAAAATAATAGGATTAAATGCAAAAAAAACATGTAAAATATGTTTTTGGTGAAATCCACATCAATCAAAATCCAAAATCTACTCATTCATTACAAACCTGGGTCATCCATCAAGAAAAATACCACGTTAATGCGGCGCACAAAGGGTGCAGAGTGACAGGAAAGGAATCGACCACAGGGTTGTTCTTTACCAGTCAGTTTGTCACTCACTGTCACCGTGATCTTTATCAATAAAAAAGCAACTCATACCCATTGGTATGCTCTTGACTACAATCTTGCCCTAAACCTTCTACATTGGGACGAGCTTACAGTTTAGTGTTAAAAATAAGGTTGAAAGTCACTACGTTAACTTAAATACAGAGACATCGCTTGACTGGAACCGATCCTCGTAGACCGCTTCTCGCGCCACCGCTGATACAGCGCTTCTCGCGCCGCTAGTACGCCATTTCCCACGCCGCTGCAGCAATCGATAAGCTTCCGGGATCCGGGATCCGAACAAACATCACTATGATTTTGAGACTTTCCTCAGTTTGGTTAGGACACTGACTTTTGATTTTGACTTCGTATCAATGACGGCATAAGAACTAAGAAGTGGCTAGTACTTCAACATAATGAGTCGAGAAATAAGTACTGATAAGTCCTCTTATCTCCCCTGATCCACTACAGGATATCAAGACTAAATAATCCTTGTGGAGGTAACCGGTGGGTACACCAGATCAGAAGGGAATCACTTGAATGTCCAAAAGAAAGATGATTCCATGCTACGGAAGGCGCTTAAAGCCGGCTACTATCAACGCTTGTGCACGGTGCAAGTCACGTTGACAAACTGACTGACTTGACCTCTAACATAAGCGCGGTGACAAAACTTCTCTACGCATGCTGTCTTATTAATTCTTTATTAAAACGAACGTGACAGCATGCGTACAGAAGCTTAGTCACGCCCTCCTGGCGCGGTAAAGAACAGCCCTGTGGTTCATTGAAAGTGGTGAAGAGGGGGACGGGAAGAGATGCGGCTCGTGACACTTATCCCCTCACCCCATACTCTTTAATACTGATGGATGACTCAGGCTAGCAAGGATTTTGTTTGATATTGATTTCACCGAAAACATATTTTACACATTTTTTTGCATTTTATCCTATTATTGTAATATTACGAGAATTCAATGACGCGGGATACTTTAAAATAATGAAAATGGACTTTTAAATCAGTTAAAACGATTATTTTATTTTAATTATATTTTGCATTTTCAAACTGAAATTACTCAGAAAGTATATCACTTACGACATTTTGTCAGTCAGTATTTGTTGTTTGTAATTATTTTCTCTATCGATTGACATATGTTTCATACGTGTACATTAAAAACGCGACTTTTTATGTACTTGTATGTACTTGTAACTTTAGGCAAGCCAGGCTTCATACAAAAATGTTCGAACCTCTTTGGAGGCATAGAAGAATTAGTTGTGCACGTCTCTTGTAGGAAATCATACATTAATAATGACATGATTAAATCTTATTTGAAAATAAAAAGGCTTGAAATACAGACACAATCTCCTGAATTTAATTTTGAATTGAAATGTATTTTCTGTAATGAAGATGCACAGCAGAATTTAAACAGAGTAAGTACCTGTTCACTATCTACCCACCAATACTCATATTTGAATCCAAAAAAAACAAAAAGTAAACTGACGTACTAAACTAATAAAATATATTCTGTGGCAAAAGGTAAACTATATAAACTATACGTATATTAATGGGTTTGACATAATTCAAGCTGTCAAATCCCATACCTACTATGTTGACAGAGTATATAATAGTACTACCGTACCGAAGGTTCACTCCCGAACAAAAGTCAACTTTAGGTATAGATAATTGCGAGTATCAGCCCGCGCTCACTTACATACTCGGTAGGTATGCCCGGCGCCGATTTGTACCTAAACTGTGGAGTGACACAGGCCTGCTATGTTTGTTTACTTTTTGCTTGTTTTGGATTGAAATAGAGTATAGGTTCAAAAGGTGACACATCAATATGGGTATATCCAGTACAAGCTGGTCTCGCTTGACCTGTATTAGAATTAGACTTAACGTTGCAAACATTGTTAAGGTGGACCAATCATAAAAGGTTTGAAAGTATGCAAGGTAAAATCAAGCGAGACCAGCTTATACTGGTTTAGATAACTTGATATTATCACATATTATGTCGCTTTCTGTAGTTCATTTGATATAATATACATTAAGTACAAAAAATATCAATTAACAATTTTTTTTTCCAACAGGACACTGTACGAACAATAAAAATGCCTCAAACAAGGGAATCAATCGCAAACTATGCGTTGCAGCGACGTGACTCTGTTTCAGAAATTGTAAGTAAAGTTAAATAATATGAGTATGATGAGTAGGTATGAGATATGCGCTACATCACCGCAAAAGAAAAACCTTTTTGCCTGTTACCCTTTGGGTACGGAACCCTAAAAATACTAAAAAAGGCCAAGTGCGAGTCGGACAACAGATATGGTTTTTTTCCATTTTTAGAGTTCCTTACCTCAAAAGGAAAAAATGAAGTTTTCCGTCTGTCTGTCTATCAAGATCCATTTTAACAGGAACACGTAAAGGTATTAAGTTGAAATTTATACTGATTACTCAAGTCTATGGTCTCTTTAAGCTGTAAAAGAATCATGCTTCTGTGTTAGAAGATTCCGATGAACTTGATAATGATTATTTGACACTAGAAAATGCTTTGACACTTTGTAATGATTCGGGGCAGCCAGACGATTTAGATATAAGTCTAAGTGAACTCGATGATGATGACAGAACTGAAACCTATGACGACAATAAAGAAAACGAAACTCTTAACTATGAAGAGCCAACTAGATCTAAAAAGCAAAAAAAGTAAAAGGTTTGTTCATTTGAAAAAAATTTTACCAAATTTAACCAAATATTATCAAGGTGTACCTACTTATTTAATTATAAATATAATTAGTTTATCTTAAATGTTACAAAAATTAACCAAATATCATAGTAAACTTATTTAATTCTAAAATAGTGTGATTTAAATGTTCCAAAAAATAACCAAATATCATAGTGTACTTAGGTATTTAATTCTAAAATAGTGTATTTTAAATGTCACAAAAATTAAACAAGTAGTGTATCTTGAATGTTACAAAAGTAACCAAATATCATCGTGTTACTTATTAATTTAATTATTAAAAAATGAAACGTGTTTTCTTTTTAATAATTAAAGAGTAAAGTTCTAGTAATATGAGGTCCCGATCTATGTATTAGCTACTTATGAGTATGTTAAGATAGCACAAAAATGTGTATAAATAATAATTAATAGTTTTTGTAAAGTCAGCAAAGTAGACATCTAAGCAGGCCTGCTCAAAACGGATGCGATTATTTCAGAAAGTTATGTGTATATGTATGGATTTTCTTTTGGTAGCGAAAAAGTCACGAATCGTGGTCATTTACGTGATGTAATTTTTAAAACCTAACTCAAAACTATCTCCATGTGTGTTATTTTTATTATCTCACAATAATAAATATTAAATAAAAAAAGGAGTTGTAATCTATTGCAACCTCGTCGCGTCGCGTCGTGACTTTTGCGCCACCCAGTTGTAGTAGGTATTTAAGTCTAGAACCTGATTGTACCTGATTGTAAAATGATCCTTTATTTGATTATTTAGTTTAAATAAACATTATATATAAATCTAAATGTAGTCTTATTGCAATACATACCTACTTATATTTTTTCCTACATATGCGAAATTCTTATTAATACCTATTAAAACTGCAAAGACCGGGCGTAGCTACACAAAGACATATTTAGTAGGTAGGCCCTGTCTATCTATCTATCTGCCTACCTACTTATCTAATAAACACTTATTACTTTTAAAATACTTTTTCATTCTTATAAATCTTTTATAAGATAAGATTCAAAAAGTCAAGTATAGCGTGCTCTTGACTGTACCTAGCTGAACGTAATAATAAAAGGTAAAAAATGCTTTTCTATGCTCAAAAAATGCGTTATCTAATGCTGTAAGGAAAGTAGGACTTGAAATAATATATTTCTTAGTAAATATTTTTTTCATTTTCAAAGCTCTATATCTCCGAAAGTATATAACTTTCGACATTTTATCATTCAACACTTTCGTTTTGAAATATTTTTCTCTATCGATTGCCACAAGTTTCATCAGTGGCCGACAACATTTTCAGTTTCCATAGTGGGGCTCCCGAAGGGTGATTACCTTTAAGTTTAGGTATGCCAGGCTCCATACAAATATGTTCGTTGCTCTTTTACGAATAAAACCATCCCTAATATATGATTGAGAACATAACATAATATACTTAGCTGAATTTCTTTAAAAAGCACAAAAATGTGCAGCTAATATTGCAATGAATAATTTGTGTACTGAGTTTTTTTAGTAATAACTAATAAAGCAATAATAACTTTTTTTCTCATTTTTTTCTTGGAATTTTATTTCATGTTTTTACTATCACCCCTGAATCGGACGTCGCTGTACAAAACCACCTCCTATATAAAAATGAGTCATGGTCATGGGTAGCTTGATGTGTCGCTTTCTGTACAAGGCGAATTTTTATTCGCTGATAAAAGCGGCAAAATAGCTACAACGTCCGCTGCATCGAGTACCGCCCTCGCGCTCTCCGCCCAGCGCCCACGCACACACTAAACTGTACTGAATGAGTAAACGTATAGGGTACATTATTCCGTAAACGCGCGATACATAAATTGGTCAACTCTAAATGTCGATGTTCTGCATGTTTTTTTTTTGATATTTTGGTTTTGAGTGAAGATGGGACTATCTAACATAATTAAAAAAAGAAATTGAACGGAGAAATTTTCCACGACGAGATTTTAGTAATTTTAATTTGGTGAAAGATAGTTTGATTTTAGTATGCAAAATTTTTTGGATTTTCTTACCCGCCATGGGAAATAACATTATGAGGACACTTGAGAAAAAAAAATTCACTGAGAATTTTTGTGGTCAAAATTATGGACAAAAAAAAGAGTTTTCTTTAAAAGGTAACTGTTCTGATTTAGAAAAAAATTGGATTTTTATCAAGTTTCACGTTTTAGTGGAAAACATTCATTCAGTAAAAAAAAAATGGACTGAGGAATTACTCAATCCATAATATTAAGTTATTTGTACTTTAAAATATAAATACCTAACTTCTAAATTGTTTTTTTTTTTATTTTACTCTTTGGTTATACTATACAACAATCCAGCAAAGTTTCAGCGACTGAGGATGGAATGCATGGGTCTTCATAGAAAAATCCCCTTCATTTCCTAGACTACAGTGCTGGTTCTCGCAACTTTGTTTTACTTTAAAAACGTACGGGCCTTTTATATTTTGAAAACGGCACGACAAAATTGTACTACCATTGCCTCCTACATACTCGTACTAGGGATTTTTGTAGTTAAACATAAGGGGCATTGATAATTCAAATTTTGACATGCCGTGCCGTGCCGTTCGAATTATGAAAAGGCCCTTAATTTTAAACGCATTCTATGAACTTCGATATACTATACTGGTAGTGGTCCTAACTAACAACAAATAAAAGAATCAGAACTAGCCTTTTGTTTGCTAGTTTAATTTAATATTCGATATGACTGGCGTATATTGTTTACTTTACTCACATTTTACAGTGTTGTCCTTATAGCGAAGCGACGAGTGTCATCTAAATAAATGTATGACATTTTCGTTTGTGGTTATCTGCTAATAGGCATTGTAGTCCGCAAAAAATAGGTACTAGATATTTACTTTGTGCGAACTGTTGTTGGGATTAAAGTCGGTGACTCGTAAGTTTTTAACGTGGAAAATTATAATAAATATTGAGACCACTACCAGTATAAGTTTGCAGCTTCGAAAGACCTGTGCTAACTTTGTACCTACACAAAAATCCGCGAAATTTTCGATTCTTTTTTGTATTCTCAATATAAATTCTATATAAGCCCTCCGCCGCGTCTGTCTGTCTGTCTGAACGCGATAAACTCAAATACTACTAAACGGATTTTCATACAGTTTTCACCAATAAATGGAGTGAGTCAAGGGGAAGGTTTGTGTATTTAATTAATTCCTGAAATTCCCAGGTGGAACGAAGTCCCGGGCGGGAAGCTTTTTAAAAATTAGTAGCATTCCAAACAGTTTAGTCAAATTCAAATATAATAAATTAAATTATAGTGCAAAAAATTTAATTAAATTCATTAAAGAAACGTTCAATTAAATTAAAAATAATAATTTGTTATTAATCACAAGATATAAAAAGTTGCACTTAAAACGCCGCTAGATGGCGCAGCGTGTATTCTACAACGCGGTATCGTTGTTCTCCCGCGTTTCTGATAGATAGACTGGACAAGGCGAGATACGCTCTTAATCTAATTTGCAATCTTCATTAACCTAATTTTTGACACTCGTCGCTACGACATAAGGACATCACTGTCATCACTGTTAAATAGTGTTGTCCGGTAGGTGGCGATAAATTAAACATTATACCTTAAAATAAATAACCAATAAGAAGTTTTTAGGATAGACTTTCGTTTAAGTTTTGATTAATTTTTAAATATTCCCGTTAGACAAAGAAATACTAATATTACTCATGTTTTCTAGAGATATTATGGAACAATTTCACTTAGATTTCATTACTATACGTCACAATTTTTTGGTGGGCCCATCCACCATACGAGCAAAAATTGTCTTCTTTGAATATTTGACGATATTAAAAGCACTGAATTTCTGGAATTTTCTTTATTTTCCAACATGGAGTAGACGCGAAAAGATGATAAAGTCGCAGTAATCGCGTTGCACCGCTGCGGTTACGCGCCAAAGGTGATTTTCAAACTGCTGCAAAATTTAAAAATAACGTTGAGGTTCATTTATCGTACCATAAAACGATTCAGAGAGGATTGCAGTATAGATGATAGAAAGAAAAGCTGTCATCCTCGTACGGTTCGGACTCCAGCAGTCATTAAAACTGTGAAGGCGCGAATTGAGAGAAATCCCGTCCGGAAGCAAAAGCTGATGGCCTTGCAGATGGGAATAAGACTGTCAAAAGGTTATTAAATGAAGACCTTGGACTACGCGCCTATCGAAAAAGAACAGCACATCTCCTTAATGCACGTCTGAAGAAGATCAGGCTAGACAGCTCGCGAGTGTTGTTTAAGCGGTACGCGGGAAAAAAGTAACGAGAAATCCTCTTTTCGGATGAAAAAAATTTCAATATCGAGGAAATCTTCAATATTAAGCAAAATGATAAGGTGTATGCGAACAGCAGTGAGGAAGCGAGCAGGCGTATTCCACGAGTTCAGCGAGGTCATCATCCTTCTTCAATCATGGTTTGGCTGGGAGTCTCGTATTCGGGCCTCACAGAGATATTTTTTTGCGAAAAAGGTGTAAAAACCAGTGCTGCTGTTTATTAAAACACTGTCCTGACAAACGTTGTGGAACTTCTCTCACGTACAATGTTTCAAAACCGGCATTGGGTATTCCAGCAGGACTCTGCGCCAGCTCATAAAGCAAAGAGCACACAAGACTGGCTCGCAGCGCGCGGAATCGATTTCATCAGGCACGAGGAGTGACCGTCTGCTAGTCCTGATTTAAATCCATTGGATTATAAATGCTTGTTAATGTGATGGATTATAAAATACGGCAGCACTTAGAGGCGAAGATCTGCTCTAAATCTCATCCCAATCTGGAGTCTTTGAAGGCATCCCTTCTTAAGGCAGTGGCAGAGATAGACATGGAAGTGGTGCGTGCCGCTATTGACGACTGACCACGCAGGTTGAAGGCGGTTATAAAAAATAAGGGCGGTCATTTTGAATAAATAAAATGTTATTTAAAACAATATTTTCTAGGCTTTCATTTGGTGTATAAAATATACTGATAGATAAGAAGTTAAATTATTTATTACAATAATGTATGTGACAATACTTATGACCCGACTAAGTAGTTAGTTCTGATTGTAATATATTATGTTGTTAGTTAGGACCACTACCAGTATAGTATCTCCAAGTATGCAGCTTCGAAATACCAGTGCAAATTTCCTTATATTTCAGGTAAATTATTAGGGCAATTGCGAAATTTTTGCACTTTTTTTGGTTAAAAACATTGCGTGAAACGAAATATATTGTTCGTTTCAGATTTGGCAGGCACCAGGTCTTATCCGTTTTTTTTTTTAATTTCACTATTTTTGTTTTTTTTGTACTTTCTCGGTTAGTACAGTGCTGGTTCTCGCAACTTTGTTCTACTTTAAAACGTGCAAATTTTAATTTTAAACGCATACTATCTATACATACTGTTAGTGGTCCTAACTAACAACAAATAAAAGAATCAGAACTAGCCTTTTGTTTGCTAGTTTAATTTAATATTCGATATGACTGGCGTAAGTATATTGTTTACTTTACTCGCCACCTACCGGACATGCAAGGCGACGAGTGTCAAAATTTAGATTAATGAGGAATCCTCGAGGATGGCGCGATCACTTAAGATTACGTTTCTCGCCATGTCCAGTCTATCTATCAGAAACGCGGGAGAATAACGATACCGCGTTGTAGAATACACGCTGCGCCATCTAGCGGCGTTTTAAGTGCAACTTTTTATATCTTACGATTATTAACAAATTATTATTTTTAATTTAATTGAACGTTTTTTAATGAATAAATTTTAAATTTTTTGTACTATAATTTTTTTTATTTGAATTTAACTAAACTGTGTGAAATGACACTAATTTTTAAAAAGCTTCCCGCCCGGGACTTCGTTCCCGTGGGAATTCCAGGAATTAATTAAACACACAAACCTTCCCCTTGAATCACTCCATTCATAAGTGAAAACTGTATGAAAATCCGTGCAGTAGTTTTTGAGTTTATCGCTTTCAGACAGACGGCGCTGCCAGTCAAAGCTGCCCACTGCCGGCCGTCTCAAAATGTATAAAATCCGGATATAGATAGTTCTCAATTTAGCCACTTGAACGGATAAAATGTCGAGTATTATAATAGCACCACCATTGCGACCCCAATGATTAGTGAAGGCCCCGTCCTGCTCTATCACCATGAAAAAGACGTGTCGATACTAAATCAGCAACTAACACAGGAAGTAAAAAACCGCATTTTCGGCTCCTTTTTTCGTCGAAGCCCCCGCAATTAAGTCAAATTACGCAGTCCCTCATAAAAATAAATGACGTACACCTTGTTTGAAATTCAGTGCTGGCGCTCGCAAGCGGCGTGGCTCGGCTTAGCGGTAATCCGAGACATCGCACGGTGGCTTATACTGGGGTTTAAGTCGGCGCTCCTTTTTTCACGAAATATTGCCCCTTCGACTCCCGCTTATCTCAGCCCGATGACGAAGTGTCTTTTTTCGGGAATCTTGCTCCTAAGTTACCAAACTTGTTATTTTATTTTCTAGAAATAATTCAGATCGTCGAATAATAATAATATAATAATAATAATAAGCCCCTAGGGCTTAAGAGGCTTCCAATGAGGCTGGCATAGACACGTATGTGATCTAAAGCCTCGTTTTTTTTGTTAAACAAGATTTTTTAAAAAAAGCCCCCAGGGCAGCTTTGTGGCGAGCTGAATGGGAAGTGATATCCCTTGGGTCCCATACCCCCGAGAGTCGGTCAGGCCTCTCTCTCCGCTTGCCTTTATTGGCCGGTTGGAGTGGACCCCAGGAGGGGCCGCAGGACTCTCGCCTCTGGCTTGCCTTCACTGGCTGGTCAGAGTGGGGTGTCAGAGCTATATGCTCTCAGGGTGGAAGTAATAGATGCATAAGTCGCGAGTTGGTGAGGTGAGCCGGTCGGCCACCGAGCAGAAAGCGGTGCACACCTCTCGGCACCCTGAGCCTCTCACGCGATGTTGCTCCCTTGTCGCACTATGCGTGCGGCCGTTTTGGGGGGCCCATCTTTAGTAAATTGGCGAGTCACCACCTGCCCATTTGGTCGTGTTTTTCAACATTGATAGTGCAGGTGCCATAGTCCTACCCATAGTCCAGTTACCCAGTCCAATAGCCTCTCAACCCAATAGCCCAGTTTTCTTTCTTTCCATTCCTTTCAATAGTCCTGCACTAACCGGGGGTTGTCTTTGGGTGAATTTCTATAGTGCATACAGAGATAACTGCCGGTTGGTGTCACATTACTAAATTAAACTGTCTATTGAACGGGCCTCTACGTGTTGGCTTCGGCCCCACGCATGCCTTCCAAAAGTCCGGGACTTAATTGCCCGAGATTATGGGTCATAAGACAAACATAATAATGATATAATAATAATAATAATTTAGTTGTTTTTGGGTGCATTTCTATAGTGCATACAGTCATAACTGCCGGTCGGTGTCACATTACTAAATTAAATTGTTTAACGGGCCTCTACGTTATGGCTTCGGCCCCACGCACGCCTTCCAAAGGCCCGGGACGTAATTGCCCGTGATTCAAGGATCTAGCTAGACAAACATAATAATTTTTATTTGTTCTCTCACACAGAATATGGTTTACAAAAATTTACTTAATCTAAGAGGTACAGTACAAATAATCTTTGTGAGAGACTGGTATCTGGACTAGGGAGACCTGTGTTACAGATTACCTGCCGCTCCTGCTCCGGACCACAGGTGGACACGGTAGGTACGTCTTTGGATAAGTATTAACAAAAAGGAAATGTGATTAAAACTTAGTGAAATACTTATTTTTCCTGGAAATGTACTTATTAGCTTTATTTTAGTCTTTGTCAAGGCGTGTGAGATTTAACAAGCTCACTTTTCATCATGTTTCGGAGTTCGCAATCAATTTCTAAGAAACACATAGCAGAAAGTCTTTTAAATATTTATGGATGTTTTTCCTTCCCGTAGGTATGAGAATCAAACTTTGTTTTTAATTTAAATAGCATCCTGCAGATCGAGTACGATAGTGACAGCGCCGCGACAACACCGCGGTTCTATGTCAAAATGTCAACATTGACAACGCCATAGTGCGAGCAAGCCTTTGCGCGGGACCCTCGCGCAATTAAAGTGAAGTTTCAGCGTGAGCCGAGCGCGAGTTTGTCGTTATTGTGCTAGAGCTGCTGAATGTTCTATGAAATAAAACTACATATTTTGACTTTGTTTTTGGCCTACACGTTATTTGGAAAAAGTATTGTTACATAGCGGCAGTGAAGGCTTCAGACCGAACTCCGTCCCGCTTCCTATTACACCAAAAACGAAGCTTACAATTCATTAATGCATAACAATAACATTATTTATGATTTGATTACTTTATTTTTTATTGCTACTAACATAGCTACACTATATATTTAGACTAAAATATGAAATGTTTTAATTTCCGAAATGAGCGATTTAATTTGAATTAATCAGTCTAAAGTAAATACGAAAGGTATTTACTGTAGACTGATTTTGCCTGTCGGTCTCTCTCGTGTTACGTTTCACGCTTAAACTACTTTACCGATTTTGATGACATTATCTATGGGTATAGTTTTAACTACGAAGATGGACATAGTCTATATTTAATTCTGACATTATGAAGAGTTAACCAAATTCCACTCGGACAAATCCATGAGCTGAAGGCTTAATACGTTACTCTTTTCCTTTCTAACTTTAAATAAATAAAAAAACCGGTTATTTGTTACGGTTAATCCGTGGTCATGGAGCTTGCAGCAGCAACGAAATATTGGATACTCATTTAAAACAAAAATCGTGTTAAGAACCGTTATAATATGTATTTTTAAAACTAGCTGTTAAAACCAACTTTGATCAAATATACAATACAATACAATACTCTTTATTGCACACACAAAAAACAAAAAACATAACAACCATCTCTATTCTATATTACGTCAAATTTTAAACAAAAAACGCATTAAATTCGGTTCATCCGTTTTGGAGCTACGATGCCACAGATAGACTAGATACACTCCTCAAACTTTTAACCCCCTCTTTTTTACAGGTGGTTAAAAATAAGTTCAGTAGCTGATTCGACAATTCAATAAAATTCATAATTTACAGTCTGGCAAAAAAGAGTATGAATTAAAAAGTGGCAACACTGTAGCGTCGTCCCTTTCAAATCAATCTAAGAAAAACGGGACGACACAGTGTTGCCACTTTTTAATTCATACTATTTTTTGCCAGACTGTAAACAATTTGACCATTAGCGCAAAGCTGAAAATGCCTGAGGCTGTGGCCTGAACTACTAAAAAAACTGTAGGAAACTAAACCGAAATGGTACTTAAAGTTGAACCAGTTGCAAAACGTCATCTGGTAATTGACAAGAACTTTTAATTGGTCATAGTGGGCCGGGGTTAGGTAGGGGAGCCACGGGAACAAAGGGTTCATGTAGGTATGTTCTAATTATGACAAGTTAGGGCCAGTAGTTAACTAGCTTCTGTAAGTTAGTAAGCTTGTACACGCGTATGTTTTAGTGCATGAAATTAAAATTAATGTACAGTCGAGGAATAAAAAGATTCGTCACCTTAAGGTTGATTTTCGTTTGCACTAAAGCAGGAATCAATTATGCCAACATTCCAGAACAAAAACAGTGCTGCTAAAGTTCCCGCCTATATAAACAACAGTGCTTGAAGTTTTCCATCAAAAGATATTTTGTAATCAATTAGTTTATATATATGACGTCTGACGTCTTTGACAGACATTAGAAAGGTGTTGTCAACCTAGGCACAGTTAAATAATACTATAACCTAGTTTTGTTCATAAATCTAACCAAAAGAAGTTATTAGTTTATCATAACATGTGCGAACTTTTCTATGATAATAATCTTCTTATTCAACACAAATCTTGAGCTAAATCAATTTGAACTTTGTAACAGAAATAATAAAGCATAATTTTCTATGCTGACTGTTGTTTTGACTGACTGTTGTTTTGTATCAAATTTTCAAAAGGTAATATGTGCTCGGGGCACGATAAAGGAATCAATTTGAAAACTGACGAAGGTTTTCATTCCGTGACTGTACATACATTTATGTTTTGAGATACATTATAACGCTTTCATCATCAGCAATACTTTACTGTCGGCGCAAACGATTACGTGGGCTGGCTATTTCTATATCATCTAATTCAAATCAACTGTCCAATAAATACAAGGCTATTTGCGGACACGAAACTAGTTCTACCTGCAGATTTATATTGATTTACATTCAAAGGCCCGCAAAAATAAGTTGGCTTTACAAACTTATTATTGCAGTTAATTTGAGTAGTTTTCTATGGAAAGAAGATGGGAAGAAAGTTTTATCAACAGCATTGTTGATTTGTTATCGTAAATAACTCTAAAATTAAAAAAATGTAAGACTTATATACCTCTTAAACGGCTGAACCAATTTTGATCACAATATACAGGGCTTTAGGTATCTCTCTTTCAACCTCTCGGGTGGTTAAAGAAAGTTTGATCTCCCATACAAAATGCGCTGTATGCTGATGAAGTTTGTATGGGAACTCAAAATTTTTATTTCGTAGTTTGACCTAATGCTCCTTGGGGAAGTTGGTCAGTTTCATGGACTGATTAACCACCCGAGAGGTTGAAAGAGAGATACCTAAAGCCCTGTATAGCTAAGAATTATTTCGATTACGTAACTTTCAAACAAAAAACCCGCATCGAAGTCAGTCTTTTCATTTCGGTGCTACAATGCCACAGACAGATACATAGATACACAGACTTATAACACCCCTCTCTTTTGTTGTCAGGGTCTAAACAGTTGGTTTGGCATGGATCATAAGTCAAATCCCTACTAACATTATACAGGGCTTTAGGTATCTCTCTTTCAACCTCTCGGGTGGTTAATCAGTCCATGAAACTCAGAGGTTCCCAAACTTATTTTGTCTAACGCCCACTTTGAAAATCAGTTATTTTGTAGCGCCCCCCATTTTTTTTCACCTTAAAAACCTCAATAACATATGAGTCTCGCCTGGCGTTTAACTAAACCTACAAGGTGTCCGGTTGCAGAATTCGGATTTAAAATAAAAAGAAAATAAAAGATATAAACAAGTGATTTCTTAAAAATTATTTTATCCAAATGTCCATCACGTTAGACACACTCTTTAAATCTGGCGTCAGTATTCCGTGCCACTCGCTGAAGCATAAGTGATAGGATGGCATTAATCTCGAGAACGATATTTCCTTAAGCGCTGCGATGGTCGTTGGGTTGGTTTCGTAAACTTTATTCTTGAGGTAACTCACAAAAAACCCCAACACAAAAAAGCAGATCTGATGACCTGGGACACCAAGGAATGTCGCCAAAATGACTTATCAGTTTTCCAGGGAAGGAATCTTGATGAAGTGCCATGGTCTCTCTAGCAGTGTGAGGGGTGGCGCCAACTTGTTGAAACCATGTGTGCGCAGTAAAGGCGAGAGGTTCTCTTAATATTGGCAGAAATTGTTCAGCAAGCGCTGATAAGAAAAATCGTCCACACTTATTGCTTGCTCCCAATGAGTTTCGAAAAAAAAAATGCTCTAATTATTCCACTGCTTGATAATGCACACAGCACACCAAATCGTCACATTGGGACTGTGCAAGGCTGCTGATATTTTAGACGTGAGTTCTGTCCTTTATGCGACCAATAATGGCAATTAACTTCCATTGACATGAAAGTGGGCTTCGTTACTCCAAAAGATAGTGTTACCGTTAGAAATCGCTATAACATTGTCTCGCAGAAACTTTTACGCAAATTGTAATCGTTAGGCTTAAGTGTTCGGAAAATCTGAATTTTAAAAGGACGAAATTTAAGATTCTTCGTCTTTATTTCATGCACGATAGTCTTTGGGAGCCCTAGGCAGCCGCTTTCTTACACACGGATTGACGCGGATTTTTTTCAAGCTTTTCGCTACAAGTTCAATGTTTTCATTGGTTCTGGATTGCGAACGCTCGTTGTTCACCTGTCCAATGCGACATCGTGATTAAAAATCTGCATAAATGACGAAGCTAATTTACTTTATTGCTCATTTCTTTGGCTTCCCCGACCAGTGGTTTCAGAGAAATTTGAATTTGAAATCCGAATTTTGCCACCGGATTTTGTTTTGTATATTCTAAACGAGATTTTTATTACCAGAGAGAGCAATAATAATGCAATTTTACAATATTAACAACAATAGATACACCTATTTTTAATATGTGTCTTCGGAGGTGGGGACCTCACCTGTGACACTTGGATACACGAATATTTTTCAGTGTTTAATAACAATTATTTAAGATATAAATACCATTGTGAACGTATTAAAAATAATAAATATTTAATTAATTTGTAGTTTATATTTTTTACAATGAAATAGGATATAAATATGGACTAATAAATGGATGTTGTGTAGTAAGAGGATTTTAACTTCAGTGAATTTTAAAATATGAAGTAGCTGAAATTACAAATCACCCATCGCCGCCTGAAATCACCTCAGCGCCCCCCAATTTTTTCTGGGCCCCTTACCGCCCTCTAGGCCTGCAGCGCCCACAAGGGGGCGTTATCGCCCACTTTGGGAAACACTGATGAAACTGAACAACTTCCCCAAGACTCAAATTTTTTTTTTCGTTTTTTGACCTATGCTCCTTGGGAAAGTTGTTCAGTTTCATGGACTGATTAACCACCCTAGACGTTGAAAGAGAGACACCTAAAGCCCTGTATAGGTAAATACGAAAGGAACTCTGTCTGTCTGTCACGCCTTCACTGCTAAACTACTGAACCGATTTTAACGAAATTTGGTACAAAGATAGATTAGACCTGGGGAAAGTACATAGGCTACATTTTTTCCCACAGCTGGGCACGATATAACCTGTAGTCGACGCGAGCAGATCCGCGGGAGGAAAGCTAGTATACTCATAAAGTACTCACAGAATGAGAAGATTTAAGACCTCCCTCGCACGTGCCAAGGGATATTCGTGTTCATCCTATTCATAAAGAAAACTTTGTATTCCGTGACATTCAGGCCCCGGGGTGTCAGACGCCTCATATATTCGGATTACGGCTCTCTTTGTATGCACCAACGCGTTGAAAACTGAGGAAAGTAATCCTCGTCAGAATACGGAGATCGAAAGGGACATACTTTGGGACCTTGACCTCTAGACAGTCAGTTTCTGTTAGCGATTACTAAGGTCGATAGTTCTGTGGAGCTGTCACTATGTCTTAATTTTTTTTTTTACCAGCCCATATACGTCCCCACCGAGGGGCACGGGCCTCCCTTCCAAACACGAAGGGGATTTAGGCCATGTCCACGACAATGGCCCAATGCGGGTTGGTGGACCGCTCGTCTTTGGAAAATTTTCTTGGACGGGCGGATTTCATCACGATGTTTTCCTTCGCCGTTGAGCAAGTGATAATTAGAAATCCGTACATAAATCCGAAAAGACGAATTTGGTGGTACAGGCCCGCACCAGAATTTGAACCCACGACCTTCGGATTACAAGTCTGGCTCATTACCAACTGGGCTATCACCGCATGTCTTATTAAAGTTACCTTACTTGAGAATAATGGTGAGGATAGAAAAAGGATTGTTGCGGTGGTTTGAAAATTTTTTTTTAATATAAGATGGGCTAACTCTTGACCTCAATCTTGACCATAAGGTCAAAGATGAGGTCGACGATGGAGCGGTTTAACCCAGAAAATGCCTATAAAGGCACTGGTACTCCCACGCACCGACGGAACACAGCAAACTGTTTGGCGTCGGACTTCGGTAGGAGGGTGGTCGCGAACCAGACGGCCCTTTACGGAGCCTACCAAACCGCATGAGACCATAGGACGACACCTCAGATTCAGAAAAAAATGAAGTGCCGTTGCTTGGGATGGATTACTAGGAGGCAGGCCTCATTTTTGTTTCCTTAGTCGCCTCTTACGACACCCACGGAAAGAGATGGGGTGGTGTTATTCTCAACCGATCACCACAAGCAAAACTTTAGAGGGAGACTCTACCCATAAAAATGATCAATTTTCTCCAAAGAACCCCAATGATATTCTTAAACTAAACGCACAAGTTATACGGAGACTGGAGAGGTGTAAGACCTGTGGGTTGTTCAGTTCAGTGTGCTAATTCGTACCCTTAATTTTGCTAACCAATAAAGTCACCCAACACATGAAACATAGAAAAACAGTACTTTGCTGCGTGTAGTCATAGAAAATAACTCTAAAATTTAAAAAAAAAATGTGTAGGTAACTTTAAACTTTTAAACCACTAAACTGATTTTAATCAAATAAAGTTAAGAACCATCTCGATCACGTCGGCTTTCAAACAAAAAAATCGCTTCGAAACTGGTCTATTAGTTTAGGAGCTACGATGCTACAGACAGACGCACACACACAGATACACATGTCAAACTTATAACGCCCCTCTTTTTTGTCAGGGGTTAAAATAGCTTTATTAAGTACATTGAGCATTCAGGATGAACTTTGCGCCTAATACAGTCAGACCTTAATTTCAACCTCTATGAAAAACATTCCACAACAAAAGATAACTATTAAGGCGACTACAGCACCCGACAAAGGCAGCACACATAGGAATAGTGCCATCTCCGTCTCTCAACAGGCCTGGGCCGGCAGTGCGAACAGTGTCGATACACGAAGTTTACGCACTATGAAAGCGTGCGTGCGTAAAAACATGTTCGAAAGTTAGAAAAATTAGATTTATGGAAAGGTAACAGCTTAAATCGAAAAATACGTTAACTACTTATCGAGAGTGTTCAATCACGAACATTTTGATAGCAAATTCAAGTTCCTGTGTGCATTTTACTATCGTTTTTACAGCTTAAAAGATACACAATATTGATATTTAGAGGTGACTTTGTGAGCTTTTTCTATCGAACCAAAAGAGCTGAATCATATTTTCAGCAAACTACTTATCTAGTTTATGTCCTGAAATATTACCGATAGTATTTCTTTTCTTCGATTTAATGCAGTGCGAGTGCGTCATGCTTATCTACGCATCATAAAACCGTAGTCGCCTTAACAATACCACTCTACAATTAAAAAGTCTTAGCTCAATTCTAATTGAACTTTACACTTTAAAAACGAAATTACTGAAACTTAGACAATGTATTAAGCAAACGCTTGCAGGGAATTTCATAATATCTTTAAATCCCAGTTTTAGCTTACCCCGGAATGTAAGGGATTGTACTAATTAAAAGTTTTGCTCTGAGTACACTTGGCTAATACCCTATAGATTGATTGGCGTGAACTTTCTCTTCGTAACTGGATGTTGTAGCACTCAGAGATTTATCTGAGAATTTAATTTAATTCGCAATGTCTTGGTTTTTCAGTGATGGATAAAAATTGTGGAAAACTTATTCAGGACCCAGCAGCTCAAGTACGATGGTGATGGCAATCCTATGTCAAAATTTTATTTTGACAACGCCCCAGAGGGCGAGCAAGCCTTTGCGTGGGGCCCTCGCGTAATCAAAGTGAAGTTTCAGCGTCAGCCGAGTGGCGCGCCGCAAGAGTTTGTCGCCATATTGCTAACTAAACAATTGTATATGACTCCCGATGTTATCGTTTATAACTGTTAAACGGCTGAACCAATTTTTATCAAATATATCTAAATTATCTAAGAAACAACGGTTGGAAGCTGATATGATCGGGATGGACCGATTTTTTTTTTATTGAAATCTGACGTAACCGGAGATGTTTCTTAGTAGATATGCTTAATCAAAAGTGGTTTAGCCATTTAAAAATTAACGGTGCATTTTTAAGGATGACACATTTTTAATTTTAGAGTTATATTACAAGCGGCCATTTTGAATTATGTCCTGAAACGGCGGGAAAACACTTCCCGCATTCCACGCGTTGCACCGCCATTACTCTGTTATGAAAGGGGAAAGAACTGGCGGACTCCACCACACATTTTTACTCAGGCATGTTTATACAAGCAGTAGGCTTACCTTTTATTTTTTTACCAGCGAATTGGGAATTCGGAGAATATATGTAACGATATGTTCATCAGGGATAATGAAGCATTCTAATGGCGAAAGATTTTTTCAAATCGGTCCAGTAGTTTTGGAGCCTATTCAATGCAAATAAACAATTAAATCTTTCCTCTTTATAATATTACTAGCATTCCACCTGGAACTTCGTTCCCGTGGGAATTTGGGAAAATTATGTAGCCTATGTTCATCGGGGATAATGAAGCTTTCTAATGGGGAAAGAACAATAGATGCAAACAAACAAACAATCAAATCCTTCCTCTTTATAATATTAGTATAGATAGAGAACGTGTTCGTTCTTGACCATAATCTAGCTCAGGGAAGAAAATGTGGTCGAAGGTAGAGCGAGGTCACCTAGAAGATGACTGTTCGGACTATAAAAAGATTCCATTTCGGCGGAGGTGGTCAGTTTCTGAGAAGGTCAGGTTTCGGAGTAGGTCAGATTCTGAATAGGTCACTCACGTGTTTGTACACTCTTGTAGATAAATAAAGACAAAAAAAAACAAAAGAAATTGAAATAAAATATTAGTGACTTTGAATTAGTAAGTGAAACTTTACAGGGTGATTCTCTCCATGAATCTGAACAACTATCCACAAGAAACCTATATCAAATTCTGTAAAAAATCGACTTATCATAAAATTGCAAATCAGCTGATCGCATCAGTTGTACGGAGGTGCGAAAAAGGCGTGCTCGCCCTCTAGTGTGTGTCAGGTCAGTTACTTCAACAAAATGCGTTTTATCGTTTTTTTGTGAACATCTAGGAAACTATATACAGAAGGACGAAACTAGATGATAGTTAGTTCTATTACATTCACCGAGATCAGTGCGTTTTGTATTTTCCAAGATTAACACGAAAGGTCGCGGGTTCAAATCCTGGTGCGGGCCTGTACCACTAAATTCGTCTTTTCGGATTTATGTACGGATTTCTAATTATCACTTGCTTAGCGGTGAAGGAAAACATCGTGATGAAACCCGCCCGTCCAAGAAAATTCATTTTCGAAAGACGAGCGATCCACCAACCCGCATTGGGCCAGCGTGGTGGACTATGGCCTAAATCCCCCCTTCGTGTTTCGAAGGGAGGCCCGTGCCCCTCGGTGGGGACGTATATGGGCTGGTAAGAAGAACACGAAAGACTGATAAAGTTAATTTCACTGGGGTAACTGATACCTCTGGCGTTGTCATTTCGACACTTTTGTGACCAAATGCGAGCACGTTGTGCTTGAGTAGCAGTTGTATTGTAATCTTGCAGCATAGTATCGTAAGAGGCTACTAAAGAAACTCAATGAGACCTCCCTCCTATCAATCCACCCCAGGCAACGGCACCTCAATTTGCTCTGAATCTGAGGTGTCGTCCTATTGTCTCATGTGGTGTGGTAGACTCTGTAAAAGGCCGTCTAGTTCGCGACCACCCTCCTACCGAAGTCCGACGCCAAACAGCTTGCTGTGTTCCGTCGGTACGTATGAGTACCAGTGCCTTAAGAGGCATTTTCTGGGTTAACTTGCTCCATCGTCGACCTCATGTATGATCTTGGTCAAGATTGAGGTCAAGAGTTAACCCTACTCATAATAAAAAAGTACCTTTTTAAAGTTTATCTACTTTTTCACCTATTTATACTTTACATGTACTCTACTCATGTGCTCTTATTTTTAATCACACTCTCATTTACGTTAGTGTTGTTGCTCTTTGCCCTTTTAATTAAAACATAACCGAGTCGTGATTTAGTTTTATATGTGCCAAGTTTTTATGAAAATTTCTTTGAGCAAGAAAAATTCACTTAAATATTTTATCTCATTTACTTTTATATTTTTTTCTTCGCTAGCTAACCCTAGAAGACTAAAAAAAGCTAAGCAACTAAGTATGCTATCCCAGAAAAGAAGCTAATAGTGATAATGTTACTGCACATCATCAATATAGGCCCCAGTAGACTTAAAAAAAAATGTTTACCGACTTCAAATAGATCAGCGGGTACGTAGCACATTAATTGCTACATTTTTATTTTTAGCTTTTCGAAGTCGGTTTTTCTTTTTCGTGAAAAGTTTATTTGTTTATCTATTTTTAATGTAAATAATTGAAATGTCAGGATCTGGTGATGGAATCTTAGGGAAATTTACGGAAACTCTCTAATTTAATAAGCACTTATACATTGTTTCTCACTTACTTTCAATTATTTACATTAAAAATAGATAAACAAATAAACTTTATTTGAAGTCGGTAAAAAGTTATTTTTTTTAATTTTACAGGGGCCTGTCGTTAAAACCAAGTCAGAGGCCATTGTGCGGTTTGAAAACTCTGACACCAGGGTTAGCCAAGTTCGCCACATACTTGACTATCCCACACGATAAGAAGAAGATCCTACTTTTGACAATATATTGAACAAGACCTTGCAGCCAGCCCGTTCAATACCTACCCGTGGTAGAAGCATGGTAAAAGCGTTATAATGCATCTCAAAACACAAATGTTTTTTTTTACCAATGAAAGACACGATTTTACACTAGTTCCACTTGTTTATTTTATATTTTTATGCGACCGCTTTCTATAACATCTTCTTCGGAGATGTTAGTGTATAATACTAAGTATACTATAAGCTTACGGTTGCATAAAAATAGTGTATACTAAGACACAACAGAAGACGATGTAGTCGAATCGAAAGCGGTCCCATAGAAATACAAAATAAATAAGTGGAACTACTGTAAAAATTATGTCTCATTGGTAATAATATGGATAATATGGAGTTCCATCAAGAAGCAACAACACGAAGTATAAACTATGTTTAATGTGTGTACATTATTTTTTATCCGTGTGGTGATCGGTTGAGAATAACACCACCCATCTCTTTCCGTGGGTGTCGGAAGAGGCGACTAAGGAAACACAAATGAGACCTGCCTCCTAGTAATCCATCCCAGGCAACGACACTTCATTTTTTTCTGGATCTGAGGTGTCGTCCTATGGTCTCATGCGGTGTGGGGTAGGCTCTGTAAAGGGCCGTCTGGTTCGCGACCACCCTCCTACCGAAGTCCGACGCCAAACAGCTTGCTGTGTTCCGTCGGTGCGTAGGAGTACCAGTGCCTTTATAGGCATTTTCTGGGTTAACTCGCTCCATCGTCGACCTCATCTTTGACCTTATGGTCAAGATTGAGGTCAAGAGTTAACCCATCTTATAAAAAAAAAAATAATAATAATAATTTCATGCACTAAAACATACGCGTGTACAAGCTTACTAACTTACAGAAGCTAATTAACTCCTGGCCCTAACTTGTCATAATTAGAACGTACATGAACCCTTTGTTCCCGTGGCTCCCCTACCTAACCCCGGCCAACTATGACCAATTAAAAGTTCCTGTCAATTACCAGATGACGTTTTGCAACTGGTTCAACTTCACCATTCTGATTTAGTTTTCTACAGTTTTTTACTAGCTCTGGCCACAGCGTCAGGCATTTTCAGCTTTGCGCTAATGATCAAATTGTTTAAATTATGAATTTAATTGAATTGTCAAATCTGCTGCTAAACTTATTTTTAACCACCGGTAAAAAAGAGGGGGGTTAAAAGTTTGAGGAGTGTGTCTAGTCTATCTGTGGCATCGTAGCTCCAAAACGGATGAACCGAATTTAATGCGTGTTTATAGAGAAGGTTGTTATGTTTTTTGTTTTTTGTGTGTGCAATAAAGAGTATTTTATTGTATATTTCAAATATTGTATATTTGATCAAAGTTAGTTTAATTTAACCGCTAGTTTTAAAAATACATATTATAACGGGTTCTTATCCCGATTTTTGTTTTAAATGAGTATCAGATATTTCGGCGCTGTTGCAAGCTCCATGATCACGGATTAACCGTTTCAAATAACCGTTTTTTTTTTAAATTATTTATTTAATGTAAGAAAGGAAAAGAGTACGTATTAAGCTTTCAGCCAATGGATTTGTCCGAGTGGAATTTGGTTAACTCTTCATAATGTCAGAGTTAAATATAGCCTATGTCTATCTTCGTAGTTGAAACTATACCCATGGATAATGTCATCAAAATCAGTTCTAATACTTTCACTGTCCGTGGAGCACGGATGTGGAACAAACTCCCGACAGCTGTACATACAAGAGAATCCATCTATACGTATTATATTATCTGTGATCTATAAATTCCTTCAAAAATAGAGTCAAAGAATACTACCTGTCCCAACTGTAATGAGCAAATTATATATTATGTATGTATGATTTATATTCGTTTATAAATATATGTTGTATTTTATATTAGTATATATATTATTTTAATTTCATTATATTTAAGTTTTCATATTATAAGCCTTTCTCTTATTTGGTATTTTCTTTCGTTGTGCGCAATTCTCTCCTCCCGTCTCGTAGGTACACAATTTCTCACCGATTAGGTTGGCTGGAAGAGATCTCTTCTAGAGATAACCTCGCCTTTGTACACTATTTTTATG
This sequence comes from Aproaerema taeniolella, assembly GCA_949987775.1. Taxonomy (NCBI): domain Eukaryota; kingdom Metazoa; phylum Arthropoda; class Insecta; order Lepidoptera; family Gelechiidae; genus Aproaerema; species Aproaerema taeniolella. The sequence continues at coordinate 1,635,113 of OX465255.1, read as the reverse complement.
TAAAATTTTTCCTACTGTGTTTGTTCAAAGAATATACGAGTATATTAAGTAGTTTAAGCGTGAAAACGTAACACGAGAGAGACAGACAAAGCGAATAACTTTCGTATTTACTGTAGACGGATTAATTCAAATCAAATCGCTCATTTCGGAAATGAAAACATTTCAAATAAAATAATGTTATTGTTATCCATTAAATTAGATTAGATTAGATTTATTTATCTCATAATATAGCTACAAATGTCAAGTTTATAATAAAATATGTTAGTCATTTCAGCCCATAATATGATTATCAAAAATTACAATTAAAGTTAAATAATTTAAACAATGTCAAATAAAAATAAGCAAATAAATTAAATATATACAAAATTATACTATCAGAAATGTCAAAAATAAAAAAAAAAAATAAAAATAAGTCAAAATTTAGAAATAACATTGAATATCAATTTGAAATTATTAAAAAATTGTCATCAGATGTTCAAATATTCTTTAATTGAATAGAATTCATTAATGAATTGTAAGCTTCGTTTTTGGTGTAATAGGAAGCGGAGTCGGGGTTCGGTCTGAAGCCTTCACTGCCGCTATGTAACAATCACTTTTTCCAAATTACGTATAGGCCAAAAACAAAGTCAAAAGAGTTTTATTTCATAGAACATTCAGCAGAATCAGCAGCTCTAGCACAATAACGACAAACTCGCGCTCGGCTCACGCTGAAACTTCACTTTGATTGCGCGAGGCTCCCGCGTGTTAAACACAAACAAACTTAAGTTTGGTAGATGTAGATGTAGTGTTGCATAACTATCTATAGTTTGGCTATCGCTAGTTGACCTTGAAAAACAGTTAGAATATCGATAGTCAATAGTTTGCGATACTATTGATAATAGATCAAACTATCGATAGAATTGATTCAAAACTATTAAAACTATCGAAAGCATTAGATACTATTGAATTTTAATACTATCGATAGTATCGATACTATTTAATTCTAATAATTGATAGTATTGAATTCTTATACTATCGATAGTATTGATAGTTATGAATCAACACTATTGATAGTATCGACGCTATCGATAGTTTGGTCTGTCATCACTATTGGCTATCGATATTAATTATCGATGTTCTTACCCATCGATAGCGATGTTCTTACTGTTTTTCAAGGTTACGATAGTATCGATAGACTATCGATACTTTCTACTATTGGTTGCAAACGGAACTTTTCTTAGTAGTAGTTTAATTCGTTTTTTACCCAATCTTACCGTATTTTACCGTAAAATGTAATATTTTACGTAAAATATTGTATTTTACCAAATTTTACGAAAGTAATTTTACCGCTTTACATCCCTAACCCAATTATTATTATTATATTATAATTGGTTGGTAAATTCATTAAATAATTAATTTTAAGTAAAATAAATAAAAATAAGCATTACAAAATACATCAATAATTAAAAGGCACTTTAAAGTGAAGTAGTTTCCGGGTAGGTTTGCAAATTGTCAGAAATCTATCAACATGTAATTAGTTTAAGTTGCCAACTGAGTCGCCACAGATGGCGCTACTATACTCAGTTATAATAAAGAAAACGCATGCTGATTGGCTTAGCGCTCCCAAGCCAGGGAGGCCATCTTGGTGCGCTTGCTTTCCGTTTTCAACGCTGAGTGGGACATTTTTTCTCGTGACTGTGATAAATTATTTCATGGTTTTTTACGGTGTGTTTCTAACTCGGCTTGTATGGAAATCCATTAAAAACTGATGTGTGACTCATTAGTGAAGTGATTTACTGCAGTGCATCTTCGCTTGCATGTGTATTCGGATTGGAATTATTGGAAGGATACAAGCGTGGGCACGCACTCATCACAATACCGGCCGGTATCCAGCTTTGAAGAAAGAAAAGGCTCAGAGCTCTGCTACTTCGGTGACCAGATTGATTGCAGGTTGGTGGATTTAGGGCAATTGTATTCCCAAAGGAAACACGTCACCGTTGGTGCCACATTTTTTTTTAATTCGGTTATGCTCCCGCGTGGTGCTGGCTATTTACACGCCACACCATATTATTATTGGTCCTTCAGACCTCGGATATTGTATCAGTGGAGAAAATTAATTTGATTGTATCTTAAAGTCGTGCATTGAATTATTTTTTCATAATACCACCTAAAAATGAAAGTGAGTTCAAGAAGCAAGTGAGTTTGTTGACAGCTAAAAAAGAAATATTTTTCAAAAGGGCTAATCATTTGTTTAAAATGTCCCAAAAAATATCTTCCTTTGAGTCTAGAGCTAATGAACAGTTTATGGTCGAATCTGAAACAATAGACGATTTACGTTCTAAGTTTGAGAATATTATAGACCAATTAAATGACATCAATTTGTCGTATGATTCGGATGCGGTTCCTGACTATGGGCCGCTATTGACTTTTGAAGATTTATATACCTACTCGTATTAAACGTGTTCATAATAACATAAATTCCAACACAAAGTCTTCTCCCCGCTCAAGTGATAAAAAACAAATAAAGTTACCCCCAATTGAGATTCCTTGCTTTGATGGTTCAACTGAAAAGTGGCCCATATTTTATGAGTCATTCAAAGCAAATGTCCATAATAATAATGATCTTACTGATTCACAGCGAGTGCAGTATTTAGTAGGAAAACTGACACAAGGTGCATTACGAGTCACAGCTGGTATTGTGCCTAATGGTGACACATATAAGATTATCTGGGACAGCTTAGTAAAAAAATACCAGGATAAAAGAGCTTTAGGTACCCACTATTTGAATAATATTTTAGATGTAAAATCATACACGAACAATGCTAGCAGTCTTGATGCATTTGTTGAAAGATTCTCAGCGTCGGTTGCTGCTCTTAAACAGTTAGAGATTGAAGATCTGTCTGGTTTTATTTTATTGCACTGCGCATTAAGAAAACTTGACACACAGACAATACAAGCCTTTGAGCTGTCTATGAGAGACAAAGAAGGAATACCTTCATATACAGATTTGATAGCATTTATACAAGATAAAGTCAAGATTCTAGAGAGATCTAATAATGTTGGGAATACTAGTGCAAACTCTCCAGTAGGTAATAATAAGCCAGCACCCAATAAATCCCAAAGCCGTACTAACACTTATAAGGCCTTTGTTGCGAACGGATCTTCTGCCTCTTCGGCTTGCGGTTGCTGTAATCAGTCTGATCATTCTAAATTATATGATTGTGAAATATTTAAGAAGCTAGGCACCGCAAAATTACGGTTTGAATTCATTAAATCAAAACAAGGTTGTGTCAATTGCTTGAGCTTATCTCATTCCCTTTCAAATTGTAACTCTACTGCAGTCTGTGGAACATGTGAGAAGCGACATCACACTCTTTTGCACTTTGAAAAGAATGATAAAAATACGCTTAGTCATTCTGCGCAGTTTGTTGCCTCCTGTGGAGAGCCTCTCCTTCAAGATAGTTCTGGTGATACTGAAACTATGATTTCTATGTCTTCTTTGGAAAATCAGAATTCTTGAGATGAGACTGAGAGTAATACCAACAGAGATAATATCAATAATTCCTCATTTTCAATTAATGCTAGGGTAAAGCCTAATTCTAATATATTGCTTTCAACTGCTCAGGTCTATGTGACTTCAAAAGAAAATAATTCGTTGTTTGATTGACAATGGCTCACAGAATAACTTGATTACTGTGGACTGTTGCAAGCTACTTAATTTGCCTATTGTTTCATTGACAAATTCTTATGTAAAAGGTGTGGGGTTGACTTCCCGGCCTATACATGGCTATGTTAATATTGAAATTTAGTCACGTGTCTATCCAAAAAATAAATATAATATTCAGGCCCTAGTCGTTGACTGCATCACTGATCAGCTACCGTCACAATTCCTTGAGAAGTGTGATATGAGTTATTTAGATACCATTCCCTTGGCGGATCTTACTTGGAACATCCCGGGCACAATTGATCTTGTTTTAGGAGCCCAGCTGTTCCCATACATATACTTAGGGAATAGGGTCGAGTCGGGCTCTGCTGCCCCACCTGCCTTCCAGACAGCATTTGGCTATGTTTTAATGGGAGACTTCCCTAGCCTTCATGGCTCTCCTGCTACTTTCACAGGATTTGCACTGAATGATATAGTGTAAAGGTTTTGGGAGTTAGAGGAGATTTCTCCTAAACAGTATTTGAGCCCTGAGGATACGGAATGTGAGAACCTTTACTTGGCTTCCATGACTAAGAATAGTGAGGGTAGGTATTCCGTTGCCTTGCCTTTCTGTAAGGACCCTAACGAGCTAGGCAATTCTCATTCATCTGCGCTCCGTAGATATATGGCTCTGGAAAGAAAATTTAAGCAAGACCCAACTCTACGATAAAATTATATAAAGGTGATTGAAGAATATATTACTAATGATTATTTAAGTGAGGTACCTGAAAATGAGATTACCGATGATGGTTATTACATCCCTCACCATGCTGTCGTGCGCCCGGATAAGCCTATGCCACGTATAGTTTTGGATGCTAGTGCAAAGACTCATTCTGGGCTTTCGTTGAATGATGTTTTATATACTGGACCGAACCTACAGGCAGATTTATTTTTATTATTATTAAATTTCAGGCTATTTCCTGTTGCCATGACCGCAGACATTAAACAGATGTATTTACAGGTTGGCATACCCGAACAACACCGTAAACATTTACGGATATTATTTAGGTTCCAGGAGAATGATCGAGTTCGTACCTTCCAATTTAAGCGACTTCCATTTGGGCTTAAACCGAGTCCTTTTCTAGCTATGCGCACTGTGCGACAGCTAGCTTCAGACATGACCGTACTAGAGCTGCTCTAGTTGCAAAGTCTAGATTATATATGGATGACCTGGTTCATTCCATGCCTGATGAGGAGTCTGCCACTTCTTTGTCGCGGCAGCTCATTGCATTTTTCAAGGCAGGTGCCTTTGATTTAGTGAAATGGACTAGTAATTCTCTTGCAGTTTTGAATGGTATCCCTGACACGCATCGTGTTGCTGTAGATTTCACTGGCGGAGTTAATACATTCGCAAAAATTTTAGGTTTAGCATGGGATCCAGTAGATGACGCTTTTTTCTTTACCTTGTCTGCAATGAAAGACAAATGTACCAAACGGACCATACTGTCTGTAGTAGCCCGCTTGTTTGATGTGCTGGGTCTTGTTGCTCCAATTATAATGTATGCCAAATTATTAGTAAAGGAGTTGTGGCTAAGTAATATTGGTTGGGATGAAGCACCACCAGTGGATATAGTCCGTCGTTTTGCGAATTTTACTCAAGAGCTTCCACTCATAGTCGATGTTAGGATTCCTCGTCATGTAGGTGCTTACAAAGAATGTACAGCCACGGTTGTGGGCTTTTGTGATGCCAGCATGAATGGTTATGGCAGTGTGATATACTTACATATTGCCAATTCATCTGATGTCTCAGTACGCTTGTTGTGTGCAAAGTCCAAGGTCTCTCCAACAAAGGTCACAACTCTGGCTCGCCTTGAACTGTGTGCCGCAGTGTTGATGTCCAAGCTAATACGGACTGTCCATACGAATTATTCTTCTCGGATTGACATTGCTGGGATATATGCTTTTTCGGATTCAACTGTGGCTCTGTCCTGGATCCACTCATCCCCTCATCGGTGGTCGGTATTTGTCAGCAACCGTATTGCACAGTGTCAAGAAAATGTATCACCGCAACATTTTTTCCACGTCTCAGGTCAAGAGAATCCGAGTGACTGTTTGTCACGAGGCATGTTGCCTTCCCAGCTGATTTGTCACCAGGTTTTGTGGAATGGCCCAGAGTGGCTGTGCAAGCCTATCGCGGAATGGCCAGTGAGACCATTCTCTCCAGCTCAATTGACAAATATTCCAGAGCATAAATCTAATATTTTGGTCACCTCCACCGTTCATAGAGAACCATCTATTGTACAGATGCTAGTACAACGTATATCTACCTGGGAGAAATTACTTCGTATCGTAGTGTACATACTTAAATTTATTAAAAAATTATCACCCTCTGCTGGGTTAGTACAGAACCTTCTGTCAGCAGAAAAGAAAATTATTCTCTCTGTACAACGTCAACATTTTGCTGATGATATCGCTGCTCTAAAAAATAGTAATCAGCCTAATAAAAAATTGTTGAACTTGGCTGCCTTTTTAGATGAAGAAGGTATTATACGTGTAGGTGGAAGACTTTCTAAATCGGATTTACCCTATGAATCCAAATACCCAGTTTTACTTCCTAAACGTGATCCAGTGGTAGATCTTATAATTCAACATTATCATGTCATGAACTGTCATACAGGACCTGGATTGCTTATATCGATTTTGCGACAGCGTTACTGGATATTAGATGCAAGGACTGTTCTAAGGGCCATGGTGAGAAAATGTAATACCTGCTTCCGAGTGAGACCCTCTCACCCCACTCCAAAAATGGCAGATTTACCTTCTTGTCGTGTCGTTGAAGCCAAAGCTTTCGTAAATACGGGAGTGGACTATGCAGGGCCTCTAAGGGTCACATTAACGCGTCGCAGAGGTCAACATTCTCAGAAAGCATACATCTGTCTATTTATTTGTTTATTGACCAAGGCTGTTCATATAGAGCTGGTCTCCGACTTGTCCTCGTGTGGCTTTTTTGCTGCATTTAGCCGGTTTATTTCGCGCCGAGGTCTAGTGACCTGCCTCTACTCAGACAATGGAACTAATTTCATTGGCGCAAAGGCTCACTTAGATGAGTAGTATGATTTCCTTTTGAACTCAGATTTTAATTCTGCTTTAGAACAGGAGTTGTCAAAGCGGCGTATTGAATGGAAAATGATTCCACCTGCAGCTCCTCACTTTGGGGGGATATGGGAGTCTAATATTAAAAGTCTGAAGACTCATTTGTATAGAGTCATCGGTGCTCAACTTCTCACTTATGAGGAATTGCAAACTGTATTGATTCAGATAGAGTGTGTATTGAATTCCCGGCCATTAACTGCTGTCTCATCTGATCCATACCCAGAAGTTCTTACACCTGCACATTTTCTTATGTCAACGCCGCTCCAGCATTTACCAGCAGCAAATATGAACTATTCTAACTTGTTCCAACGTAAAAAGCTTCATGATCAAATGGTTGAATCTTTTTGGAAAAAATGGCGTTCAGAATACCTGCATACCTTGCAAGTTAGGCAGAAATGGGCTAAGCCTGATAACCCAGTACGAGTTGGGACTGTTGTATTGGTGGGTCAAGACGATGCGCCACCCCTTAGTTGGCCTCTGGGAATCATAACCGAGACCTTTCCTGGTTCTGATAACGTTGTTCGGACTGCAAGGGTGAAGACTAAGTTTGGGACATTTAAGCGACCTATAGTCAAGTTATATCCTTTACCAACTCAATAAACCATTCAACCTGTTAAATTAATTATCTTTTAGTCATAAAAAACATTGTTTAATATTTTATCCGCAACATTCTTTCTTAACTAGTCAACTATTTTACTTGGTTCTTGAGTTCTACAAAGTTGTTTTAAGTATCTGTTTGAAGTTCTCCGAATAAAAATAAGCATTACAAAATACATCAATAATTAAAAGGCACTTTAAAGTGAAGTAGTTTCCGGGTAGGTTTGCAAATTGTCAGAAATCTATCAACATGTAATTAGTTTAAGTTGCCAACTGAGTCGCCACAGATGGCGCTACTATACTCAGTTATAATAAAGAAAACGCATGCTGATTGGCTTAGCGCTCCCAAGCCAGGGAGGCCATCTTGGTGCGCTTGCTTTCCGTTTTCGACGCTGAGTGGGACATTTTTTCTCGTGACTGTGATAAATTATTTCATGGTTTTTTACGGTGTGTTTCTAACTCGGCTTGTATGGAAATCCATTAAAAACTGATGTGTGACTCATTAGTGAAGTGATTTACTGCAGTGCATCTTCGCTTGCATGTGTATTCGGATTGGAATTATTGGAAGGATACAAGCGTGGGCACGCACTCATCACAATACCGGCCGGTATCCAGCTTTGAAGAAAGAAAAGGCTCAGAGCTCTGCTACTTCGGTGACCAGATTGATTGCAGGTTGGTGGATTTAGGGCAATTGTATTCCCAAAGGAAACACTTCACCGTTGGTGCCACATTTTTTTTTAATTCGGTTATTCTCCCGCGTGGTGCTGGCTATTTACACGCCACACCAATTATTATTCGTCGATCTGAATTATTTCTAGAAAATACAATAACAAGTTTGGTAACTTAGGAGCAAGATTCCCGAAAAAAGTCACTTCGTCATCGGGCTGAGATAAGCGGGAGTCGAAGGGGCAATATTTCGTGAAAAAAGAAGCGCCGACTTAAACCCCAGTATAAGCCACCGTGCGATGTCTCGGATTACTGCTAAGCCGAGCCACGCCGCTTGCGAGCGCCAGCACTGAATTTCAAACAAGGTGTACGTCATTTATTTTTATGAGGGACTGCGTAATTTGACTTAATTGCGAGGGCTTCGACGAAAAAAGGAGCCGAAAATGCGGTTTTTTACTTCCTGTGTTAGTCGCTGATTTAGTATCGATACGTCTTTTTCATGGTAATAGAATAGAATAGAAACAATATTTATTTTATAGGACATTCAGGATGCCACTTAATACAAGTCAAGATTACATGAAATACATACAAACAAACATTAAAGGATTTAAATACATACATACGCATTCATTCTATTGACCCTACTGACTCTACGCCTATTTGCAAAGGTGCAGTCTTCCCCAAAGAAGAACAGGCAAGAAACTCTGAGGAATAGGGCAGGACGGTGCTTCCACTAATCATTGGGGTCGCAATGGTGGTAGTATTATAATACTCGACATTTTATCCGTTCAAGTGGCGAAATTGAGAACTATCTATATCCGGATTTTTAACCCCCGACGCAAAAAGAGGGGTGTTATAAGTTTGACCGCTATGTGTGTGTGTGTGTCTGTGTGTCTGTCTGTGGCACCGTAGCTCTCAAACGGGTGAACCGATTTGGATGCGTTTTTTTTATTTACAAGCAGGTTTTTTGGCGATGGTTCTTAGATACTGCAGCATTTCTGCTTGCGATTCTCTTATTCTTTCAGGGCTAGTTTTCTTTTTAATTCAATATATTTCAAAATTTTAGAATTTGTTTGATTTTTGATTTTGTTTGGAATTGAAATTGTCAGGCCATTCGACAAAAAATTTTGGTGAAATGTGACACGATTTGCTTAGTGAAAAGTTGTTTTTTTTTTTAATGAAGTGATATAAAATACACAAAATATTACGAATTTTATTTGGAGCTGTATTGGAAATAATTGGAATATAATTTATATTGGAAATGTTATTATTTGAGCCTTTTTTTATTATCAAAATTTTCAGTGCTTTAAATCTATGACATAAAAAGTTTGGACAGCAGTTTACCGCTGAGAGTTCAGACAGACGTGTACCCAATTTGAGCAACCCAATCCACCTGATCCAGCCTCTATTCCATAGCGGTTTGACCAGCGGCCTCTGGAAGACTTCTGGCTAAGTTTTTTATCCATTACCTTAAATTTACTTAGTTTATTTTTGTCAAAAAGTGCCAATTGTATCAGCATTAGTTTTAACTATCAAATAGGTGGGGTTTTTATTCGACGTCGAATTAATCTACCTATTTGCATCAGATAAAAATTTATAGTTTGGCCACGTGCTTAAAATTATGTATGTGTTAAATTTTTGTATGGTATTGTAACTGTTCAAAGTTATCCTACACTTCATTTCCAAACAAAATATCCATACGTTGAAAATTGTTTTGCGTGTTAGGATATCCTGTATGTTAAGTTTCGGTTTACACCTTAAAATTTAATTTAATTGTGCAATTTTTATAATCATTAATTTTTCTTGGACAACGTCGAATTTTTGTAATCATTTATGTTTAATTAAATTCTTTCTTTCATTTTTTAAATCTCGTCTCCTTTATTTTTTGTTGTGTTTCGGCGGTATCACCATTTTAAATTTATCGCTGAAATACGTTTTATCAAAATCGGTTCAGCCGTTTCAAGGTCATCAGCTCTTTTGTTAGCTGCGGTAGGGTTCTTAGACTCTTAATGTGTATTTACTTTACTTTCAAACATACATGTGACCTAAAACTTGAAACACTCATGTATGCTTAATAACTATGCAGGATTATGGAACTCTTGGTCTGATGCTGCAGCCAAGATATCCAGAAGACTAGCACACTCTTAAAAAAATAATAGCAGATATGTCGTGTTTGGACTCGTTCTGTTCAGTATTTGATTCTGCATACAATGCAATGGTGGCAACACGGTGAGCTGATGCTGCGGCCAGGATATCCAGAACACTAGCACATCCTTGAAATAAGTTAAAAAATTTGAAATAAAAATTTAAACCCTCGCAAAAAAGTAAAGCGGACATTTAAAAAGTAAAAAATAATACCTTTCGTTGAGCCATCAAATTCATTTCAGAAATACCTATATATATTTTAATTATCGAAATCGATGGATGGCACGATAGGGTTTGCTCATTAAAATGGCGCTATAATGTCGCGTTTAGTGAATCAGACCCTTCATTTGAAAGAAAGAAAGAAAGAAAATAAATTTATTTCACTACACTGTTTACAAGAAGATAGGTAAGTTCTTGTAACTAAAGGTGACGTTGGGTACAGCGTAGTGTCATAGGGTGCAGCTCAGCATAGTGTCTGCGCTAAATAAATAGCACAAACGCTGGTATTCTGCTGCTCCCTGGGTCGTCCCAGATCTAAATAGTGCGACACAGAAATAAAAAAATAAAAATTTAAACTAAAAATTAAAACAATAAAACACTGACTTAATAATAATACTTGTAGTACTGACAAGGGTGTAATTCTAATAGTCTCATAAAAATAATATGTAATTTTGGTTTTATATTTAAAAAAAAATAAAAAAATGTATATAAGTAGGTATATATAGCTTGTATATTTATTTATGTATATAAATATTTATGTTTATGTGGTATATATGTAATAGTAATAATAATAATAAGCCTGTCTTAATGTATGTATTATGTAATTAATGCTACCGCCATCATAGCAATTTGATTGACCCTTCATTTGATTGGGAATAGGATATATATTTTAATTATCGAAATCCATCGATTTCGATAATTAAAATATATATAGGTATTTCTGAAATGAATTTGATGGCTCAACGAAAGGTATTTTTTACTTTTTAAATGTCCGCTTTAATTTTTTTGCGGGGGGGGGTTTTTTAAATTTTTATATACATTTGAGACGGCCGGCAGCTTTGACTGGCAGCGCCGTCTGTCTGAACGCGATGAACTCAAAAACTACTGGACGGATTTTCATACAGTTCTCACTAATGAATGGAGTGATTCAAGGGGGAGGTTTTTGTGTTTAATTAATTCCTGAAATTCTCACGGGAACGAAATCCCGGGCGGGAAGCTTTTTAAAAAATAGTGTCATTTCACACAGTTTAGTTAAATTCAAAAAACCGCGAAATTTTCGTTTTTTTTTTAGTATTCTCAATATAAATTCTATATAAGCCCTCCGCGGCGTCTGTCTATCTGTCTGAACACTATAAACTCAAATACTACTAAACGGATTTTCATACAGTTTTCACCAATAAATAGAGTGATTCAAGGGGAAGGTTTGTGTATTTAATTAATTCCTGAAATTCCCAGGTGGAACGAAGTCCCGGGCGGGAAGCTTTTTAAAATTAGTAGCATTCCAAACAGTTTAGTCAAATAAAATAAAATAAATTATGTGCAAAAAATTTAAATAAATTCTTTAAAAAAACATCCAATTAAATTAAAAATAATAATTTGTTAATAATCATAAGATATAAAGAGTTGCACTTGAAACGCCGCTAGATGGCGCAGCGTGTATTCTACAACGCGGTATCGTTGTTCTCCCGCGTTTCTGGCAGATAGACTGGACATGGCGAGAAACGCTATCAATCTAATTTGCAATCTTCATTAACCTAATTTTTGAAACTCGTCGCTTCGCTATAAGGACATCACTGTAAAATGGTGTTGTCCGGTAGGTGGCGAGTAAAGTAAACAATATACTTACGCCAGTCATATCGAATATTAAATTAAACTAGCAAACAAAAGGCTAGTTCTGACTCTTTTATTTGTTGTTAGTTAGGACCACTACCAGTATAGTATATCGAAGTTTATAGAATGCGTTTAAAATTAAGGGCCTTTTCATAATTCGAACGGCACGGCACGGCATGTCAATATTTGAATTATCATTGCTCCTTATGTTTAACTACAAAAATCCCTAGTATGTAGGAGGCAATGGTAGTACAATTTTGCCGTGCCGTTTTCAAATTATAAAAACCGGCCAAGAGCGTGTCGGGCCACGCGCATTGTAGGGTTCCGTAGTAACATGGTTAAAATATAAAGCTGGCTATTTAATTCTACGAGCATATTGTCATAGTCGATGTTAAAATCCCAAAATACTATTGTATCAAAAACAAATGTATTAAAAAGTTTGTAGTTTCAGAAATAAGTGTAGTTTTGGCCTAAATAGTATAACAGAATGGAACTATTTAATGCGCGAGCGAAGCGAGCGCGAATTTTTTTTTTTTTTTTATTTTTTTTTTTTTATTTTTTTTTTTTTTTGTTTTTTTTTTACGACAATATTATTGTTAGGAATAATAATATCGAGCTGCTGCTAAAGCAGGTCGCGTGGTGATCGTGTATAATTTTGATGTCATTTTCGTAATAAGCATCCCCGAAAACCTATTAAACGACACCTGGAATGTCAATATCAATATCAGCTTGGCTTTCGACTCGCCTCACTTTTAGCGTGGCACCTTGTATGGTAGCCATTTTGGATTAGGGTACACTTCGTCGTAAATGCTACCCTCGTGAATAGTCCACATTTTTTTTTCATTATAAAAATTAATGTTTCTCAAACGGATTGCTGAATTGTTGAATTGCTGAACCCCTTCTATTTTTAAAAAAGCTATCCTAGATAACCCACTCGATGATATTGGAAAAAAAATCCATCGCGTGTATGGGATACACCCAAAACACATTTTTTTTCCACCATTTTATTTTTTAGATCTGTCAGCGCAATCAATATGTATGACCATGCCAAATTTTAGCTCTGTAGTACCAAGGATCTAATATCAGTAAATATATTCTTATTAATCCTAACAACTTTTGGCACTTGGTCGACTATTACTCGCAAGCTTGAAGGGCCAACTTATGTGTGATAGTTTTCCTTTTAATTTCTTTGTATATTCTATCACCGTGAATTTTTCCACATTTCTAAAAACAATCGTTTTGTTGGTAGAGGGGGACACTTGTTTTTAACAAAAAATTTCACTTTAAAAATTAATTTTTCGCAAACGGAGTGCTGAATCGAAAAACGTTCGTAGTAAACCCCTTCTATCTTTTAAAAATCTATCCTAAAACATGTCACTCGATGATATCGGCGAGAAAAAAAAATTCATTGCCCTTTCACGTGTACGGGAAACATCAGAAAAAAAAATTTTTTTCACCATTTTATTTTTTTAGTCTATGTGCGCAATTAGTATGTATGACCATGCCAAATTTCAGCTCTGTAGTACCAAGGATCTAATATTAGTAAAATATTCTTATTAATCCCAACTAGGGAATCCAATCCCGCAAACGCGGGATCCCGCACCTTTTTTGCGGGATCGAAAATGCGGGATTAGTCGTGCGGGATCCCGCGTTGGATGTTTTTTTTTTATTAAGAACTAAAAGTTTGTAAAATGGGCTCAGACGATGCTCTGATTATTTATTAGACAGTAAAGCCCCATTAATAAGTATTTTAAGACTTTTCCTATGGAACACGTAACTTTTCTATGGAGTTTTTTAAGAAAATAATGTTGTTTTCAGTCTTTATTTTATAGCTAAATATAGTTTGAATTTCTATTTTGTGTTGTGTGAATCCTGTAGGTATTTTTTTCTTTTTTTTTTGAAACAGAACAATCGAATAATATACATGTAATTCAGATATGAGCCATTATTAAAAAAAAAACCTCACAATAAAGTCTATTTGAATATTTTTGATTTTAATTTATTTTTGAGTCTGAAATAAATTTTTCAAAACTGCGGAAAATTTAAATATCCGAAACGCGTTGCTATTAGTAAGAGTCAATATGACTTCAAAGTTCATGACAACAAAATTACTCAAATAAATTAATACTTTTATATTGGTTGGAGAATGTTCTTCCATGATGAATTAGTTGAAACTTTAGTTAAAATATATTAAAATCCACAAAATATTCGTTTGAACTGTCACGCTAATCGCGCCAAAATGGTGGCCGTTTAAAGTACCCGTTTCAGTAAGCTACTTTTAACTTTCGAAAAAAAATACTTAGGTATAATTACTTTTCGTAGTAGATATTTTTTAACGATTATTTAGCTATGTAAGTTATTTTTTTATTAAGTTATACAAGTCACAACATAAGAAAAACAGCACAAAGGCGGAATTATCTCACAAGGGTATTTCTTGCAGTCAACCCAATAAAAATAATAATAAAATATTATTCAAAAAAATAAAAAAATACACGCATATTCCGTCGATTAATTATTGTTAGAGACAGTTATTGTGTCATTTGTATCTTAATTGTTATGGGAAAGGTACGATACAAAGGTACAATTTTTTTTTTGTAAAAGTTTTCAAACTAAGTTAAACGAGTGAAAATGACTTTGGTTATTATTAAAAACGAGCGTGAGTTTAGTTTATAAAGAGTTTAAAAGTTCAAGTGAAGTATGGAAACATTTTTTAAGACTAATAAATGGGCTTAAAACAAATAAAATATGAAAAAATCCTAATCCCGCAAATCCCGCGGGATACGCGGGATTGAGGACCTCAATCCCGCTGGCGTGCGGGATCACGATTTTGATGCGGGATTGGATTCCCTAATCCCAACTAAGTTTGGCACTTGGTCGACTATTACTCGCAAACTTGAAGAGCCATCTTATGTGTGATAGTTTTTCTTTTAGTTTCGTTGTATATACTACCACCGTGATTTTTTTTACATTTTTAGAAACAACCATTTAGCTGGTAGAGGGGGGGGGGGACACTTGTGTTTGACAAAAATTTTCACTTTAAAAATTATTTTTTCGCAAGAGGAGTGCTAAATCGAAAAACGTTCTTAGTAAACCCCTTTTATCTTTAAAAAAGCTGTCCTATGATACCCCATTTGATGATATAGGCGAGAAAAAAAAATTCATCGCCCTTTCACGACTATGGGGACACCCGAAAAAAATTTTTTTTCTAAGATTTTACTCTACAGTTCTGACGGCGTAGTTTAAATGTATGACCATGCCAAATTTCAGCTCTGTAGTACTAAGGGTTTCTTAGGAAACCCGTGGACAGACGGACAGACGGACATGGCGAAACTATAAGGGTTCGTAGATTACTACGGAACCCTAAAAAGGCCCGTACTACGTTTTTAAAGTAAAACAAAGTTGCGAGAACCAGCACTGAACCTAACTAACAACATATAACACAATCAGAACTATAACCATTTGTTTGCTAGTTTAATTTAATTTAATATTCCATTTATCTGGCGTTTATTGTTTAATTTACTCGCCACCTACCGGACAACACCATTTTACAGTGTTGTCCTTATAGCGAAGCGGCGAGTGTCAAAAATTATTAGGATAATGTATATTGCAAATTATATTGTTAGCGTTTCTCGCCATGTCCAGTCTATCTGTCAGAAACGCGGGAGAACGATACCGCGTTGTAGAATACACGCTGCGCCATCTAGCGGCGTTTTAAGTGCAACTTTTTATATCTTATGATTAATAACAAATTATTATTTTTAATTTAATTGAACGTTTTTTTAATGAATTTAATTAAATTTTTTGCACTATTATTTATTTTATTTTATTTGAATTTGACTAAACTGTTTGGAATGATACTAATTTTTAAAAAGCTTCCCGTCCGGGACTTCGTTCCACCTGGGAATTTCAGGAATTAATTAAATACACAAACCTTCCCCTTGAATCACTCCATTTATTGGTGAAAACTGTATGAAAATCCGTTTAGTAGTATTTGAGTTTATCGCGTTCAGACAGACAGACAGACGCGGAGGGCTTATATAGAATTTATATTGAGAATACAAAAAAGAATTGAAAATTTCGCGGTTTTTTGAGTGTAGGTACAAAGTTAGCACAGGTCTTTCGAAGCTGCAAACTTATACTGGTAGTGGTCTCAATATTTATTATAATTTTCCACGTTTTAAAAACTTATGAGTCACCGAATTTAATCCCAACAACAGTTCGCACAAAGTAAATATCTAGTACCTATTTTTTGCGGACTACAATGCCTATTAGCAGATAACCACAAACGAAAATGTCATACATTTATTTAGATGACACTCGTCGCTTCGCTATAAGGACAACACTGTAAAATGTGAGTAAAGTAAACAATATACGCCAGTCATATCGAATATTAAATTAAACTAGCAAACAAAAGGCTAGTTCTGACTCTTTTATTTGTTGTTAGTTAGGACCACTACCAGTATAGTATATCGAAGTTTATAGAATGCGTTTAAAATTAAGGGCCTTTTTATAATTCGAACGGCACGGCACGGCATGTCAAAATTTGAATTATCATTGCCCCTTATGTCCCTAACTACAAAAATCCCTAGTATGTAGGAGGCAATGGTAGTACAATTTTGCCGTGCCGTTTTCAAATTATAAAAAGGCCCGTACGTTTTTTAAGTAAAACAAAGTTGCGAGAACCAGCACTGGTCCTAACTAACAACATATTATTATAACACAATCAGAACTAAAACCGTTTGTTGGCTAGTTTAATTTAATTTAATATTCGATTTATCTGGCGTATATTGTTTAATTTACTCGCCACCTACCGGACAATACCATTTTACAGTGTTGTCCTTATAGCGAAGCGGCGAGTGTTAAAAATTGGGATGTAGAGAATTGTAAATTATCTTTTGCAAGATAGCGTTTCTTGCCATGTCCAGTCTATCTGTCAGAAACGCGGGAGAACAACGATACCGCGTTGTAGAATACACGCTGCGCCATCTAGCGGCGTTTTAAGTGCAACTTTTTATATCTTATGATTAATAACAAATTATTATTTTTAATTTAACTGAACGTTTTTTTTAAGAATTTAATTAAATTTTTTGCACTATAATTGATTTTATTTTATTTGAATTTGACTAAACTGTTTGGAATGCTACTAATTTTTAAGAAGCTTCCCGCCCGGGACTTCGTTCCCCCTGGGAATTTCAGGAATTAATTAAATACACAGACCTCCCCCTTGAATCACTCCATTTATTGGTGAAAACTGTATGAAAATCCGTTTAGTAGTATTTGAGTTTATCGCGTTCAGACAGACAGACAGACGCGGCGGAGGGCTTATATAGAATTTATATTGAGAATACTAAAAAAAAACGAGCATTTCGCGGATTATTGCACAGGTCTTTGAAGCTGCAAACTTATACTGGTAGTGGTCTCAATATTTATTATAATTTTTCACGTTAAAAACGTATGAGTCACCGACTTTAATCCCAACAACAGTTCACACAAAGTAGATATCTAGTACCTATTTTTTGCGGACTACAATGCCTATTAGCAGATAACCACAAACGAAAATGTCATTCATTTATTTAGATGATGTTCTGGTTTGTAGTATTTTTTTGTTTTTGTTGTTTTTTTTTTTAAAGCGCTGAATCATTTTCGATAAAATGTTTATGGGACCTTTTCAGGATTATTACAAAAAAACAAACAAACATACAAAAAAAAACATAGAGACGAATTGAGATTCTTCTACTTTTCTTGAAGTCGGTTGAAAATCAGAATTAGCCGTTAGTTTGTTGGTTTAGACATTTATCGTGTTAAATATGACTGGCGTAATAGTAATAGTCACAATTTCAATTTGTAATTTGTTTTTCCTTGGAGGTGGCGTCTAGGGATTGCATCCCGGTATGTTTCTCAACCCGGGGTAGTGTTAGCGATAAAACATTTCACAAGGAAGGTATTCCATGTAGAAATTTAAAAACCGCAGACGATTTTTTTAAATAAATAATTCGCATTCAAAATAGATGGTCTCATATTCAGTCAAATATATGCTAATCTTATGTCTATCAAACACCCACTTGTTTCTTAAATAATGTAGATAATATACAACAGACGTCGCGGAGCCAAGTTGTCTACATAGCAACATATGATAAGAAGCTATACGTCACTTTGTTTGCAAGTAGATTAAAACTTATTCGAAATAATTGTCCAAGAACCGCAGGATTTTCACAGTTATACTCAGCGGAGCTCTGGTTGTCTCCAGGAATTGGTGGATGTTCCCAATCTTGACAATCCACTGGAACAAAAGATGCAAATTAGCATCTAGATATAACTAGAAGTGTCTTGATCAGTCATCTAGGTACTTACATGAAGAATACTTCGACCGGTTCTGATGTGGCGGTCCACTACCCTCCAGGGCAGGATATTCAGCATCCAGTGGACGTCATCGATGTCAAAATCCCAGAGTACAACCAGGAAAGGGTCCAAGAACGGGAAGTCTTTCATGGTTTCTCCTGTGACCATTTCGCGAGGGATAAACGGCAGGTCCACTAGTTCTTGAGGACGCAGCTGGTGCGCGTTCAGGTAAAGTCTGACCCCATGGAGAATTAGATCTTCTTCCGTCAGTCGGTTGGCGTCTGCAGCTGAGATAAACGGTTCTCTAAAGCTCAGGTCGTCCAGGATGACCGTTGTCATTAGAAACTGGTAGAAGTTTGTGTACCGTTCAGGAGCTTGGTTTCCATTTGCTTGGGCCTGATTCAACGCAGGAGAGACGACTCTAGATGGCGCCAAAGCTCTGGTAGATTCCAAGTCTATTTCTTCTGGAACCTGGTTGTCTATCTGCGACGTCACCGGAGTACTTCTGCTGCTCGGCAGTAACTCAACAAGACGTCGCTTTAGTTTTCTTCTTTTCGGCTGTGAGGTTCCTGCTTCATATTCAGAGCTCATTAGCTCTATCACATTACTCTGGTACATTTCAGAACGTTCGAACCACTTCTCGATATGACGACTGTCAGCCTTTGTGACAAAATAAAAACTGAATCCGTTTAGTGATGATCTTATGGTATTTATCCTTTTTGCCAGAGGTGACTCGAGAGTGTCAGTATATGTAAATATATTATCACCGCTAAATATAAAGTGCAGCCGAACAATCGTCGAGCGCCGAAACGAGATACTGACGTGGGTTGTGGGTTTTATTATATAATATAACTGCACTGTAAAAATAAGATAATGCATGTGTTCGCGTGGTGATTATTTATTATCACTACTGGAGGTCATTGAAGTTTATTATGAGTTAACACGTATCCTTGGTTCGCACAAAGAACGAAGCTACATAATTTATATTGTTTGTACAGAACTACTACTGAAAAGTCATTTGAATTGTAAATTATTGACTACATTAACATTTGATCGATTTCTACCTGAAACAAAGAAGACAACAGTTAAGTAACGTCGCAAATATTTGCCTAACTGAACCCTAAAAAGCTTCTACGTCGCATTATAACTTAGGAATGCATTGAAGAAGTTAATAGTCTAAACAAAGTTATGTTCTATTTACATTCTTTGTTTGCAAACACGAAACCGGTTCGAAAACGAGCTCAAGTCATCGAACTACGAAAAATGGATATGGTTTTCGTCTATGTTAAACTTACCGGCAGGTTCCTTAGGGTTCAGAAAATTTGGATTTCGTGAGGTTCAGGGTCAATCTGCAAAATGTAAGAAACTGTGCTCAGATTTGCCACATCCAAATATACATCGCTCATTGTTCCTATCAATGCTAAAATATTCACAGTGTAAATTGAAAAGTTTGGGATCAGTAACTGGGGTCATTAAAACATTAGATAAGCTAATAAGCGAATAATTACTTACTTGATTAGACGAGATCGTAGCAGGCACACAGGCTCCCTGATTCTGGTCCAGCAAGTCTCCAAGGTTCCAGGATTGCTTCCGCTCGAAACTTCAATTACATTGTTGTTTTCATCAATGTGGGAAACTATTTCATAGACGTTATCTTCAGACACTTGTCTGCAATCGAAACCAAATCCTTAGGGATTTAATACAGACTAAGATCAAAGGATTTGCATATAAGCTAAATTTTTTGAAAATTTTGAAATAGTACTTACGCTTCAGGGACTAGTTCAAACACAAATGGAAATCCGATAGGGTGGTTCCTTATCAACCGGACCGAAATGTTGTTTATTTGAACGACAGGATTCGTCTGCTGGCTGGTTTCTATTATCCTTCTTATAGCTTTCAAAACAAAGTCCTTATTAATTCTGGAAATTGGCCAGGATAGCGGCACTAAAACGTCGGGTGCGAGCTGAATGTACTCAACAAAAGCAAACTGTTCTTCCATAGTAAACACGAAAAAACAAACGTCCTGCTTCTACGAGCTCTAAATATTAAATAAAATCTGGGAACGATATCTACTTTAGGTCATGAATAGATGTAAGAGGTGAGATACTTAATTCATGTAGTTGTGATATGTTAAGAGGCAGTAATACATTCAGATCACGTCAGAGAAAATGATGTGAAACTTCTCATAAATAAAATATCCATTTGATTGACATTTTCTTCGTTGTGTGACGTCCAAACAAGATTTTTATTTTCTATACATGGTATTAAACCCATTAATTAGATATCTCAAAAACTACGCCCTGTATCAGTCTGCACCTTGCTCCGTCCGTTTACCTCATCACAGAACAAAGACCCAGGACTTAGGTCATCAGCCAAGAAATTGCTCTAAGTCACTAACCTACCAAGTAAATACGCAATTAAGCCTATCACTTACTTATCCATAAAAACATGGACCTTAGCTGACTGTCAATGTCATCAGGTTGATGCCTGTGGCATTAGATTACCGCGTGCCGCAATAAAGCTAACGACGCACACAATCTAAATGTAAAACAGGTTACGTCGGTATTAGTTGACCGAGATCAGTTCAAGGTTTTTGTAGCGATGACTCGTTGGGTAAATAGAATAAGTAGGTAAGATTGGTACGTCCTAAACATATCGTTATCATATGTAAACAAAGAGTTTTGAATGGATTTTTCGGTGCATGACTAACAACATCGTAACCTTGGTAGTAGACGTTTGCATTTTTGTATGGTAATTCACTTGCATAATTTAGTTGCATATTATTCAATCTTATGCAATCTTCTCAAGTACAATACGGTCGACACCTACATTAAGATAAAACAGTTATCATTTGCTCCCGGATTTCAATTACCGATTAATAACGTTACACCTCCCCATCTACAGGATGATTTATAAGCTATTCTTACCTAGACTGCTACCTACATGTTTTTATTGAATGAAAGCGAGTGTTGACGCACTAACGCATCGTAAAAGATATTAACCTGTCAGTTGCAAATATTATTAGAATGTTTATGCTTGTACATGTCACAAAAACGAGCTTGAGGTTGACCAGGTGAATTCTAAGTCCAAAATAGAAATCCTTGTGACAGTTGGTGCTGATATAAATGCCCGTGAGCTTTCAGGGGGTGATACTTTGCTTCATATTGCGGCGAATAGTCAGAACTACTCTCTAGCTGAGTGGATTTGCAGGCAACCGGGTGCTGATCTAGGAGCTATAAACTTTTCACACGAGACTGCGTACCACGTGGCTTGCAAGGTTGAAGATTTAAGGATGATGGAGCTTTTGAGGAGCAATGGCGCGGTGTGCGACGAACCTGAAGAAATTCTTGACCTTACTTTGGGGTAATCAGTGACATTCTGCGGGGGAGTGTAACGTCATTTTGAATGATAACTCATGACCTATTAATAAATCTGTTATCATGCACCCGCTCATACTTAACGAGCTAGCATGAAAGTCAGTCGTGTTCTAGCAGTTGAATTATAAACTCGAAATGTATCGACGAGGGATAGCCATGACCGGGTCCAGAAACGAAGAAGGAGAAAATCTGGCGCATTATTTATGTCGTACTGGAGACTCAAGCCATCTAATGTTTCTTCATGACCTAATAGATGATGGCAATAGATACTGCCTGTTGGAATACAATGAAAAAAAGAAACAATGTGTTCATATTGTTGCTATGGAACCTCTAGATGCTGTGGAGAAGATGAAGCTTTTGGCGCTTTGGGGTGCGGACCTAAATGCGAAAGAATTGAACAATGGTGACACTCCTTTGCATATTGCAGTGAAGATGAGGAATTATGAGTTGGTGGAATGGTTGTGCCAGCAGCCTAATATCAACCGGGAAGCTATGAACAAAGAATGTATGACACCATATCATTTTGCGTTTATGAACAACGACCAGAAGATGATGGACCTGCTGAAGAAAAATGGCGCAAAGTGCAAAATCCCTTTGCAATCAGAGTCTAATTCTACAGATGAAGACTATGAGCCGCAGAACAAGAGTGTGAGGCATATGTGACATTTTTAAAGTGTAGTGTTATTTATTTTAACTTTATATGTAAGTATTTTTATAATCTAGTTGATAAGAATATTTCTCTATTATGTGAACAAACTTTAAGTGTTAGATAATTTATCAAATTTTTTACTGAGTCACTAGAGCACTTTGACAATGATCTATAGCTGTTGGAATGTAAACACTGGTTGACGTCAGCACGTGCATCAAAATTTGAATTACGCATGCGCAGAAAGACGTGTTTATTTTTGCCAGCGGTCATCGCACTTGTCCCTTTCCAAAGAAAAAATAGTCTTCTTTTTTCAAATTTATGAGTACGAATTAGTTCTAATGGTTTTGAAAAGCTAATATGTAAAAAAATACAGTCTAATTATGCAAATTTAAAATATGCAAATTTTAAATAATTTGAAACTATTGTCAAGCCTATATAGTTAATTATCATGTATAAAGATATACATAGACCTGCTTTATCAATTTTAATGCGTTATTTAAGAAGAAATAGGTCATGTGCATAGTTATGAAATAACTAAGATTTCTTCTAAATGTATTTATGTTGTTATTATCTCAAGTTTTAAAAGCATGTCTTTGTTTAAAAACTTTATAAGTGTAATTGCATGTTTTCTTCATTAATTTTTTATATACTACAGACTTTTTTTGTAACATTTGTTATGTATTTTTGTTCATACTTATAAAATCTACAAGAATGTACCATCTGTTCAAATATAATTTGTCTTTGAGAGTCTCCTTTGCTGACATTTATGCGCGATCAAAATTCACTTTATACAAAGTAACAAAAACGGTTCGTAGCTCGGTTTACTGGCTAATTTATCACTCGGATACTATACTGGGGCCCAACCTTGCAGAGGACGAAGTATGGATAAAAGTCATGCGGTCGTTGATTTCTTTTGCCTGGAATATAAACAAACGTTGCACCAGAGTGACTTCATTCTATAAACATTCGCCGTGGAATACATTTGGGAGAAGCATAGTAACAATGGACTACTTCGAATGTATCGTACCAAGGGCCTGGGACTCTGTTCCTGAGTTTTTTGTCGACCTGCTTGTCCATTTCTTCCTGGAAAACCATTGGAAACGCTATCACACCCTCTTCGGACTATCATTGACCCACCAAGGTATCTCGGCGGTTTCTCAGGACTACCAGGAAGATATCCTATGGTTCAAGATTATTGATGACAATGAAGATCATCCAAACTATGAGAAGTACATGACTATTGAAGTTGCCAAGATCCAGTGATCTCGCGTGTGAAGTGTCCAGTGCTAGTGTTAGAGTTAAGAATTTCTCCAATTGTAAAAGTCCTAGTCCTAAGTAAGTTAAGTTTAATTCTAAGTGGTTATGGTCTTACTTATATTTTTTTATAAGAATTTTCCTGTTGTTTTCCTTCAATTTTTTGATGCGCACCCACAGAAAATTTCTACAAAAATTAACTCAGAGAGTAGTCTTCTTGCTAACAGCAAATTTTGCCAAGTCTCTAACTTTTGAGTTCGAAACACTTCCTTGTCAAGTATTTTATGAAAAATTTCTGTATATGAATGGAAAAAGACAATGATTCAAGGTTACGAATTAATATTAGATTAACCTATGATATTGCCGTTTTTCATACAATATTTTTGGAAAACTTAATCTATCTATCTATACATATTATAAAGAGGAAAGATTTGATTGTTTGTTTGTTTGCATCGAATAGGCTCCTAAGCTACTGGACCGATTTGAAAAATTCTTTCACCATTAGAATCCTACATTATCCGTGATGAACATAGTGTACATGTTTTTCACGAATTCCCACGGGAACGAAGTCCCGAGCGGAAAGCTAATTTTTCATTTAAAAAAATTTGGAAGGTTTTGACAACATAAGTTAATTTTCATCATACTTAGTTTATTGAAAGTTGTAATTGTTAATCGAAATTTACTTGAGATTCGCTTTTATTAAAAAAAAAACAAAGTAAATACGTATTATATTACTCAAAATCTCCGTTATATGGCCAAGGTTTTAAATAAAAAACTGTTCAGTAATAGCTGTTCAATCAGACACATTATGAACAAGTTAAATGTTGAGGAAAAAATGGCAATTTCATAGGTTAAGACCCAATATTTATTTCAAACCAGCAAATCAAAATTTATCATAATAAGTCTCACTTAAAGTCTCAAAAAAAAAAAACTAAAAATAAAGTAATCAATTCTGTACTGGTGCAATACAGAATTGATTACTTCTATTTATGGACAGAATAGTAACGGTAGGTAATTATTAATTTTTATAAGTTTAAGAAAGCTGGCAGCCATTTTATTTTACACTAGCTGATGCCCGCACCTTTGTTTGCGTGTTTTTAAAAAACAGAGTTCACTACATTGACGGAACTATACATGTTTCCGTTTTCTTTCAACTTCGTTTTTGCTTCGTTTACATTGATGACCTATTATTATCCACATATTACATGACCGAATATTTCAGTTTTTTAAATTTTTTAACTAAACTACTTAACCGATTTCGATACAATTTTTATGGGACCAATCTGGAAGTAGATGCTTCCGAACTAAAAAAAAATTTGAAATCGGTCTATGAATGACGGAGTTTTGAGGTAACAAACATTTTTAAAAAATCACCTGAATAGAGTACCTCCTCCTTTTTTTTTGAAGTCGGGTAAAAAATCTTTGAGGCTAGTTTTTCCTATAGAAAAAATAGAAACAAAATTTGAAAAAAATAGAAGATTTAGGGAGAAAATAGAAACTTAAATATAATACAACTACAAGTATTTTTAACCCCGACAATATGGGTTAACTCTTGACCTCAATCTTGACCATAAAGGTCAAAGATGAGGTCGACGATGGAGCGAGTTTACCCAGAAAACGCCTATAAAGGCACTGGTACTCCCACGCACCGACGGAACACAGCAGGCTGTTTGGCGTCGGACTTTGATAGGAGGGTGGTCGCGAACCAGACGGCCCTTTGCAGAGCCTACAACACCGCATGAGATCATAGGACGACACCTCAGATTCAGAAAAAAATGAAGTGTCGTTGCCTGGGATGGATTACTAGGAGGCAGGTCTCATTTGTATTTCCTTAGTCGCCTCTTACGACACCCACGGAAAGAGATGGGGTGGTGTTATTCTCAACCGATCACCACACGAAAAAATCTGTTTATATGTGTGTTTGTCTTTAGCATCGTAGCTTCTAAATTACAGGTTACTGTGGGATAAAATGTAGCCTATGTCCTTTCTCAGGCTCTAATATATCTCTGTATCAAATTTTATTAATATCGGTTCAGTAGTTTAGGCGTGAAAGACGGACAGACAGACAGACAGAGTTACTTTCGCATTATTATTATATTGATTAAGAATGGGTTCGCTCTGTACCACAATCCAGCTCAGGGTAAAGATGCGGTCGAGGATGTAGCTAGCTTACCCAGAAGAAGCCTATTCACTAGAACTTTAAAGATATTCGGATTGTATGAATTCTTACAAAAAGTCATGTGGTACCTCTCAAATATAATAGACCAAGATCCCAGGGCCGCCAGACCTTACTTATTTTCTCATAAACCAAATGTGTGGGAAATAGTAGTGCTAGTACGTACTAATAATCTATGAATACCAGCTAACCTGGGCCGACGGCCAATTTTCAGCTACCAGGTTCTGAAGGTACTTCCAAAAATTGCTCACTTGTCTTGAGCGACCACCCTCTTACCGAAGTCCGACGCCAAACAGCTTGCTGTGTTCCGTCGGTGCGTGGGAGTATCAGTGCCTTAGTAGGCATTTTCTGGGTTAACTCGCTCCATCGTCGACCTCATCTATGACCTTAGTCAAAATTGAGGTCAAGAGTTAACCCATCCCATAATAATAAAAAAAGGTATACTCTTTCAAACAAATGAAAATCGGTCCTTAAATGGCGGAGAAATCGGTGAACATATATAAATAAAAAAGAGAACATAGAAGGTCCTTTTTTGAAATCGATTAATAAGATAAATTAGTGAATTACGTTTGTTTTTTTAACTCTATGCCTTTACGAATAGTTGCAGTTTTACCCAGAGAAGAATAGGAAAGAAACTCCGAGGGTTGCTCTTTTCAATTCAATCATATTAAATTTATCAATGTAGGTATGACCCAGCGAAAAAGATCTGATTCCCGAAATCCACTTCAACTCCCTACACGTGGAAGGCTATAACGAATTCTATTACCACTAATTAAATTTAATGTTACACCTGTCGTGCTGTTGATTGTACACCGGGATGGCTATTCTACTGATCAACGGTGTCACAATCGCGGTAGAATTTCAATGGTCACCATTTTATTCGTTCAGGTAGCTATGGCCTGAAACCCCTTCGTGTTTCGAAGGGAGGCCCGTGCCCCTCGATGGGGACGTATATGGGCTGATGACGACGAGGTAGCGAAATTGAGAACTATCCCAATTTCATACGTCTAATGACGGCTGCTTTGAATGGTGGCGCCACCGCCTACTTTATTTTCAGTTGCTAGGTAGTGAGCTTTACGTTCGGTTGGCGGTGGCGCTGCTGGTCGGGGTGGTTGTCAGCAAGTGTATGAAAATTAAATGAATGAAAATTGTTCTACGTACCTACTGATCTGTTTGAAGTCGGTGCAAAGGCGAATGTACGGATAGCCTATCAAACTTTTTAGCTTGGCACTGACTTCAAACAGATCAGTAGGTAAGTAGCACATTAAATGCAACATTTTTACTTTTTGCTTTTTGAAGTCGGTTTTCTTTTTTTTGTAAAAAGTTATTTTTTTCTATTTTTAGTGTAAATAATAATTGAAAGTAGGTGAGAAACAATTAAGTGCCTATTAAAGTCGAGAGTTTCCCTCAATTTCCATTATCAGATCCTGATCTGGTTACAATGGGACCACCTCTGGAGTATACTCTTTCGAACAAAAAAAAATGACTTTGAAAATCGGTCCATAATTGGCGGAGAAATCGGTGAACATACATAAAATAAAATAAATTATTTAAAAAACAAAAAACCCGACTGCAAAAACATCAACAGATAAGTAACGCACTAAAAAGAACGAAACAAGATTGAGAAAACAAACTACTAAAACTAAAACCCAATAAACTCTACTATGGTTTAACAGACTGAATTATGAGTTGAAAGCCTAAGTTACCTAAATAATTTACATTATGTTTGGCACTAGGCGGGACCCATTATTTTTCTTTCGGTTTATAGTTAGCGAATGGGTCCCGCCTGCTACCAAACATAATGTAAATTATTTAGGTAACTTAGGCTTTCAACTCATAATTCAGTCTGTTAAACCATAGTAGAGTTTATTGGGTTTTAGTTTTAGTAGTTTGTTTTCTCAATCTTGTTTCGTTCTTTTTAGTGCGATACTTATCTGTTGATGTTTTTGCAGTCGGGTTTTTTGTTTTTTAAATAATTTATTTTATTTTAGACTTTTTAGTGTTCCGGCACACTTTTCTGAACGAAAACGTGTACCTACTTTTATGACCTATGTAAATCGGACAAGATGTAGGATTATTGATAGTGATAGTGTATCAAACAAAACAAAAACCGGCCAAGACCGTGTCGGGCTACGCGCATTATAGGGTTCCGTAGCAGTAAACCGCTAATAACGTCTAATAAAAACGAGCCTTACATGAACCACCTCGTATAGTTTAAGAACCACCTCGCGTGGATACAAACGTTTGTATAAAAATCGTTAACATTACGTATATACTATCGTTATGGTTATAGTCGTCGTCAAAATCTCCAAATACCTATTAAGAAATATTTGAATAACAGAACATTACTTAGTTCCAGCGACGTCAACTAAAGCTCGAGCACGATATTTCTGCGCGCATGCGCCGCGGTCCTATGTCAAAATGTCAACATTGACAAAGGCAAAGGGCGACCAAGCCTTTGCGCAGGGCCCTCACGCGATCAAGGTGAAATTGTACCGTCGTCAGTCGAGTGGCGCGCCGCGCGAGTTTTCTGTTGTAATTGTTGTAATGTAAAGTAGGCATTTTTTACAAATAAAAATACTTTTGTTTGTTTTTTGAATTTTTTAATTTCACGAACATTTTGAATTATAATTTTGATGTCATTTTCGTAATAAGCACCAAAAAACGACACCTATGTCAATATATTAAAGCTTGGCTTTCGCCCCGCCTTACTTTTAACGTGGAACCTTGTATTGGCGAGTAAAAAATACATGATGATCCATCCGACCGATTTCGGCCATGGCGACCACTTCGACTCCTATGCGGCACGGCGCTGGTGCGCTCGAAGATGGCTAACGTAGCCTATCTTCCGGGTGAACTCTCGTGCGCAATAGGGGCACGTGAGCACACCATTTACATAATGGTACTGAATGGCAGTGGGTGGACGGGCTTTCAGCTCGTCGCGCTTAGCATCGAGGTCAGCCTTGCGCTGCTCTTCGAAATCGCTTACTCGCCTTTGTACCACCCGGCGCCATTCCGGACGCTGTGCTGCCAAACCTTCCCACTGAGACGGCTCAATCTTGCATCGTCTCATGTGTCGCTTCTGCACATCCTTATACCTGAGGAGTTGGCCGCCATGTTTCCGCTTGCCCTCCTCTAGTTCCGAATAAAAGATGCGTTTCGCCACTCTCTCTTCCGCCATACGTGAAACGTGGCCGCAAACGTGGCCGCAAATACGCCTCAATGCCACCGACATTAGCTCGCCGCAGAACTTCAGTATTACGCACTCGATCGGACCATCGGATCTTCATGATGGAACGTAAGCATTTAAGGTGGAAACGATCCAAAGTGCGTATATGGTGCCGATAGACACACCACGACTCAGACGAGTATAAAATGTTTGGCAGCACAATCGCCATATATATAGAAATTTTAGTGGCCAGCTTAAGGTCATGCGAGCAGAAGACCTTGGAACGCAGCTTCCCAAATGCCGCGGCTGCAGCACCGATCCTGCCGCTGATTTCTGCATCAAGGTCACACTTAGATGTTATAGTGCTCCCCAGATATCGAAACTTATCAATTTGCTTCAGCACGTCCTCACCTAGCTTTATAGCTAGTGTCTCGTGACCATGTGTGTCCAGGGACATCACCTCCGTCTTCTTGACACTAACCTTCAGGCCAAACTTACAGCAAGCTTGGTGAAGTCCGGACATAAGCTGTTGCAGACCTTCTGGGGATTCTGCTAAAAAGCATAAGTCATCAGCATACATGATTTCTGTAATCATTGCATGAGAGACTTTAGTACGCGCTTTAAGTCTGGCCAAATTGAAAAGGCTGCCATCTGTACGGAAGCGGATGCGAACTCCCTCAGAAGCAGTTTGTAAGACTTCCTTGACTACTACTGCAAAGTACATGGCGAACAGTGTGGGTGCTAAAACACACCCTTGCTTCACTCCACAGCTAACGGAGAAGAAATTGGACTGTTCTCCATCCACAGCGACGCAGCATTGCATGTCGTCATGCAGGAGTCTAAGAAGTCTCACAAACTTTTCCGTGCATCCAAGCTTCTTTAGCACCACCCAAAGGGCTTCACGGGGCACACTGTCGAAAGCCTTCTCCAGGTCAACAAAGCAGAGATATAGCCGTCGACCCTGTTCTCTGCTCTTTTCCTGCAATTGACGCACAGAAAAGATGGCTTCACAGGTGCCTCGATCAGGTCGGAAGCCAAACTGGGTTTCTGGCAGAATCTTTTCAGACAACGCCTTCAAGCGGTTAAGAAGAACTCTGGCAAAGGCCTTTCCAGGAGCTGACAGAAGAGAAATACCGCGGTAAGAGTTGCAGTCGGAGCGGTCACCTTTGTTCTTGTAGAGGGTACAGATGCGCGACACTCTAAAATCGTCCGGGACTAGTTCCTCCTCCCACATGCGAACAAATAGTTCCCAAACCGACGTATACAACTGCTCACCGCCGTATTTTAGCAGCTCTCCCGGTATAAGGTCAATGCCAACCGCTCGTTTGTTTTGTTGCTGTCTGATGGCAGTGACAACCTCATCACGTGACAGGGGCTCGTCCAGCTCAGTTGATAGAGGGAGTTGAGGCATTAGGCTGATACTTTGTAAATCAGAAGATCGATCTACGTTGAGTAAAGTGTCGAAATGTTCGGCCCAACGCTTTAAGACATCCTCCTTGCTTGTCAAAAGGTGCATACCGTCTAAAGACTTGAGCGGCACCTTTGCCGAGTAGGATATCCCAATCAGCCTACGTACCTCGGAGTAAAACTCCCCAAGCTGGTTAGTGTCAGCGAGCCACTGCATGTGGGAAGCTTTGTCCTGCCACCACTTGTCTTTTACTCGACGAGACAGCTTTCGCAGTTCAAGGTCACTCGCTTTTACTGCCGCAACACTTCCACCTCGTCTACTATGCTGTCGCAAGAGGTCTCGATGTTTATCGAACGCTGCCCTGAGAATCTTGTCATTCTCATCGAACCAATCTTCACTACGGCGGTCTTTAGTACCTAAAGTAGCTGAAGCGGCTTCTAGAAGGAGAGAAGAAAAAGTTCCCCAAACAGCGTCAACATCACCTTCCTTATTAAATGGCAACAGCCTTTCTGACAAGGCTTCTGCATATTTCTCCCTCACCTCGCGGTCCTTAAACCTATCCACGTTTAGAGATGCAGGTTTTTTAACTGGGAACCTACGAGGTCGACGGAGGCGGAGCCGTAGCTTTGTAACAACAAGTCGATGATCAGTCCAACAGTGAGCTCCCCGCATGACGCGAATGACTTGGACTTGACCGATGTCTCTCTGCCTGACAATAGCATAATCGATCAAATGCCAATGTTTGGAACGAGGGTGCATCCAAGTTGTCTTGTGCATAGCAGTAAGTCTAAACATAGTGTTTGATACTGCAAGCTCGTGTTGAGCACAAAGACTGAGTAGCAACTGACCATTGCTGTTCATGTTGCCGACTCCGTGTCTACCCAGAACTCCAGGCCAAGCCTCATAGTCCCGTCCGACTCTGGCATTGAAATCGCCGAGCAATAGAACCTGCTCTCTGGCGCTTATGTTGTCAAGGCATTGAGTTAGTTCCTCATAAAATTTATCCTTTATGTCATCAGACTTGTCTAGCGTCGGGGCATAGACGCTGATGACATTAAGATAGTTGTCTTTGTCCAGATGTAGGCGCAATGTGGTAACGCGGTCAGAAATGTGTACAGGGTACTCCTCCAGTCGCTTTACTAAGTGAGTCTTGATGGCAAAACCTACACCTGAACGCTGAGGTTCGGAGGCAGCGGTACCTTTCCAGAAAAAAGTGTAACCGCCACCATCTTCTACCAGCTCTCCTTCATCGGCAAGATGAGTTTCGCTAAGAGCAGCCACATCCACGTCATAGCGATGAAGTTCCCGAGCAACTACGGCAGTTTTACGTTCAGGGCAAGCGTTGCCATCACGATCAATAAGCGTTCTTACGTTCCACGCGCCAAACGTCATGATTGGTGACAGCCGCGGCTACTACCACCTCTTGAGAAGGAACGAGCATTTTCTTGGGGCACCTTTTCTAGCCCCCTCCCCGGCTGAGCGGGGAGAGCAGTGCCTCCCTAAATAGGGCTGCTCTGTCGTCCTGGGTGCTGCCGAATCCACGCTGTCGTTCCCAATTTGCAACGCGAAAGCGACCACGGCGTGTAAACACACCCCCAGGACCGCCCATGTGCAGGAGTCAGACAAAGCCTAGCTTGCATCAAACTAGACCTCTCTACCTCATCCCATCGCCACAGGACTTAAAGGAAATCGGAGTCCATTGTCGGAAGCGGTCAGATGCGCAGGATATATTAGGGTGCGCAAGCGTTCGCGCAAACGCAGGCGCACACACTCGTCTTCCCCCTCCTCGATCCAGTGGAACGGAAAACCGCTACGACTGGAGGAGAGGTCAGATGATGTGTCTGGCCGACGGTAGCTGTACGCCCTCTACCGCCGCCCTAGGCCATCCACCTTGCCTTGCTGAATCGCCGAGTCCGCCATACCCTTTTGCATATCTGCGTTGGGTTGCCTTCCCCGCCGAAACAGACTTTATGCGCATTGCGGGAGGGATCCGCGTTAAACTTGCCCACCGAAGCGGCAAGCCCCCTCGTCCAGGTTTAGCCCGCGAGCCGACGCGGTTTGCCGGGGTGTAGCCGCTGTGCGCATCACAGCTACTTGGAGCCACTGGCGAGAGTTTATGGGTCAACAGCGGAATTAACATAATCGTGTAACGAATCGTGGGTAGGCGTAGCAATAATACGCGTTTTTTGTCGCAGGATCTTTTTTAATAAAACTAAAATACTTACCAAGTCAATTTAACTCATGAAATTAGTTTAAAACACAGTTTAGCCCGTAAACACTCGCTACACATCAAATCACAGCATCTTGTGCACTTTGAGTCACTAAAATCACTATCTTCAAAATGGATGCATCAGGCAAGCTAGCACTACAAAGTGATGACATTGCCAAACTGTTCCTGCATATGAGTGACTTCGAGGAGAGACTCCGAGAGGCTACTTCTTCACCAACAGCACCAGAGCATCCTGATCTTCCAGTTTTGGCTCAAGACTTTGCACAATTCTAGACCTTTGTATGCCAGGTACTGTCCAAACTCAAGGCCCAGACAGACTTGCTGTCCCTCGGCCTTGACCGTCATGAGACTTTCCTGCGCCGGAAAGTTCTTCTTGTCCACGGCATAGCTGAAAAAGAAAATGAAAAGTTGCACGGGGTGATAACACAACTATTAACCGACCAAATGCAGTTGACCGAACTTACATCAAATGATCTTCAAGTTTGTCATCGTCTAGGGACCTCTCCTACTAAGTCTCGCGCGGTTCTTGTCCGTTTTCGAGATATCGAGCATAAGCGCCTTGTCTGGGACTCGAAAGCACGGCTCAAAAACTCAGGTATTTCCATCTCTGAGTTTTTGACCAAGTCTCGTCATCAGGTGTTCGTCGACGCTCGCAAGCTTTATGGAATGCAGAACTGCTGGACATCAGAGGGCAAGGTAGTGATTTTGCTACCGGACAAATCCCGTCGTAAGATCGAGACGTATGGCGAACTGCAGGATCTCCAAAAACGGTATCCAGCCCGCAAAGATACTGAGCCTGTTGTCAACAAATCGTCGACCCCACAAACTACGGCGGCAGCGGGAAGGAAACCCATCAGAAAACCTGTCACTGCTTCGCAGCTGACCGGTTCCCGTACGAGGAAAAACACCGCAAAATAACTGTCTCCATTCGTATTTCATTATGGCCAGAGTTACTTCTTAACTTAGTCACTTAATAGTCTCTTTTGAGTTAAGGTACATGCATTTTTTCTATTTTTTTATTTCCGTTTTCATTTTAATATTTTGTGTTACCCTTGATTTGTAGGTTATTTTTCATTTGACGTTTTGTTTAATTTTTATTTATAGCAATGAACTCTAAGCCATACAGCCAAATTATTAGTGATGTAAAAGTATCTTTTCTTTATTTTTCTTTTCTAAATAGTTTATCCTGTCTGTTTACTTTGTAGTAGGTGACTGATTTGAATTCTATTTATTTTGTAGCCTAGTTTATGTTTTCATGTAATGGTTGTGTTAGTTGATATTTCTTATGGCTAAGGTGTGTTGAGTGATTAATAGTTATTCTTATTACTTTTTATTTTATTTTAAATATTATATATAATTTTTAAAGTTCTTTTATATAAAATATATACTTATTAATATTTATTATCATTAATTTTTATTTTAGTTAATGGATATTGCACTTGATAATATTATTATAGACGATGAATATTTCTCTTGCTCTTCCTCTTCCGACAGTTTCACTAGTGCTGGCAGCAGCAGTTCTACTTTCTTATCAGTACATGATCAGTTAGATTTTGTATTCTCCCCGTTTTCTAATAACTTCAATGTCGTGCATATAAATGCACAGAGTGTTCCGTTTCATTACTCCGACCTTCTGGCGTCATTTAGTAACACTCGTGTTGATGCGATCCTAATTTCCGAAAGCTTCCTTAAACCTTCTCTCCCTTCCACACAATTTCCTCTTCCTGGTTTCAAACTTATTCGCAATGATCGTACGGGCAAGGGAGGCGGAGGCGTGGCTATTTATCTCCGTGCTGATATTGTGCATAATGTTATCAGTGTGTCCCCTAGTCTGTATTCCATGTCAGCAGAGCATCTTTTTATTGAGATCACCCTTCACCATCAAAAGATCTTAATTGGTGTTTTCTATAGTCCGTCCCTCCGTATTGACTATTTCAACTCGCTAGAGAATTTATTGTATACACTCAGTCCTAACTATGATCATACGCTGTTGTTGGGTGATTTCAATACTTGTTTGCTCAAAAACGACTCTCGTTCACACAAGCTTAAGTCTCTCTTGTCTTCAGTCAACCTTCACATTTTGCCTTTGTCCGCTACGCATCACGCTCCCAACTATGATCCTTCTCTTCTTGATCTTTTAGTAACTTCTTCTCCTGACCATGTCGCTGCGCATGGCCAATTTCCTGCAAACTTTTCTTATCATGACTTAATCTACCTATCTTACAAAATTCGTCCTCCCCGGCGTAAGTCTAAATTCCTCAATTTGCGCAGTTTTAAGGGTATTGATTTGGAGGCTCTGAGGAGAGATGCAGCAAACATCGACTGGTCTCCTGTTATGGATGCAGGACAAATTGATACAAAAGTTGAACTCTTTGGTGAGACTATACTTAAACTTTTCGACGTGCATGCACCAATTAAAAAAGTGAAAGTCAGACATGCTCCAGCACCCTGGCTTTCACCTACTATTACCAACTTGATGGCTAGACGTGATAGGGCTAAAAGACGGTATAGGAAGTGCCCAACGGATGATAATTTGGCCCGCTACAAGTATCTTAGGAATCGTTGTAGTCGTCTGTGTAGAGATGCCAAAAGACGTCACATTCATAAGTCGATAGACTCATGTGAACCAGCGCAAGTCTGGAAATTTCTGAGATCACTTGGTATCGGCAAATCCTCAGTCCCTTGTGATGGGGCTATTGATTTAAATGCTCTGAATAGGCACTTTTCTCTCCCTCCTGTAGTGCTTGATGACTGCATGAGGGCGAGAACTGTTGCTAGTCTTCAGAGCCAACCTTTACCAACGTGCTCATCCTTCTATTTCAAAACAGTAGGCGAAGTGGATGTTAGGAAACACATTATTTCTATTTCTTCGACTGCTGTGGGCAATGATCAGGTTTGTTCCCGAATGATATCCCTTATCCTTCCCGAACTATTGTCAGTATTGACTCACATTTTCAACTTCTCCCTGTCAAGTAGTTCATTCCCTGAGGCATGGAAACGTGCCTTCATCATCCCTCTCCCTAAAACTCCTAATCCATCATCACTATCACACTTTAGACCTATTTCTATTTTACCTTTCCTTTCCAAAGTCCTCGAACACATTGTCCACAAGCAGCTCACTGACTTTATTTCTTCTAACAATCTTCTTTCCCCTCTCCAATCTGGATTCCGCACTGGTCACAGCACTGTAACGGCTCTTCTGAAAGTCACAGATGACTTTCGACTTGCTATGGAAAATAAATCTCTGACTGTCCTTACCCTGCTTGATTTCAGTTGCGCGTTTAATTCAGTAGACTTTGATGTTCTCCTTGCAGTTCTTCGTTCTCTTAATATGTCCTCTTCCGCCATTGTCTGGTTTAACTCTTATCTTCGTGGTCGCTCGCAGCGGGTCCGCTCTGACGAGGCTTACTCAGACTGGTGTGACCTTGTTGCGGGTGTCCCACAGGGTGGCGTACTTTCCCCTTTACTCTTCTCTGTTTTTATTAACACAGTCACCTCAGTGATTTCCTCGAGCTTCCATCTCTATGCAGACGACTTACAACTTTACCGTCACTTCAATCTCGCTGATGTCGATACGGCTATCACAGAGCTTAATGCGGATTTACAACGCATATGCGATTGGGCGGTGTCCTTTGGGCTACTGGTCAATCCCAAAAAATCTGTGGCAATGATCATCGGCAGCAGTTATATGTGTAAGCAATTGGATAACAATAATTTACCATCTATCATTTACAACGGTACCCCCATTGCTTACACCAACACAGCAAAAAATCTGGGCATTACTTTGGACTCAAACTTATCGTGGACAGCACAAGTAAATGACTTAAGCCGTAGAATCCATTATTCGTTTCACTCCCTCAAGCGCCTCCAAAACTTCTTACCCTTAACTACTAAGATCACGTTGGCACAAACTCTACTTCTTCCCGTCTTAGACTACGCCGACTCTTGTTACCTTGACGTCACTGAGGAGCTTTTGAATAAACTTGAGCGGCTTCAAAATCTCTGTATCCGATTTATTTTTGGTCTACGAAAGTATGACCATGTCTCTGAATTTCGAAAGCAGCTCAAGTGGCTCCCAATCCGCCTTCGACGGAACACTCATATATTGTCTTCCCTTTTTAACGTTCTTTTTAACCCCCGTGCCCCTAGCTATCTTCGGGAACGTTTCAACTTTTCTCGTCCTCAGGACTTACCCTGTCGCTCCCACATTAAATCCCTTCTCTCTATACCCTCACATCACACTGACTTCTTCTCTTATTCCTTTTGTGTACATGCTGCAAGACTGTGGAATTCTCTGCCACATACTGTCCGAGACAGCCCTTCGCTGGCTGTATTTAAGCGTAGAGTTAAAGAGCACTACCTTTCCCTGCAATAGGCTATTTATTTATTTATGTATATATATATATATATATATATATATATATATATAGTAATATTTATGTATGTTTGTTATTTGATATATTTATTTATTATTTTTGTAGTATAAGTTTAATTATAGTACAGTTTATGTAGGTATATTACGTATTTTGCACGCTCTATCTGCCTTTCCGATCAACTTTCCGTGGCTCGGGTTTGCTGGAAGAAATTTCTTTTTAGAGATAAGCTAACCTTTTGTGTCGTATTTCTGTGTGTGATTTTATATATATTTGTCATGTGTGCAAAGAACTGTAAATAAATAAATAAATAAATAAATAAATAACATATCTTGCCACTTCCACAAAAGTCGGCTGGCAGAAATAGGCGCTATTAATACATAACCCTTTCACGTGTATGGGAGACGCCCGAAAAAAAAACTTTTTCCAAGTTTTTATTTTACGCTTCTGTGGGATGA
This sequence comes from Aproaerema taeniolella, assembly GCA_949987775.1. Classification (NCBI taxonomy): domain Eukaryota; kingdom Metazoa; phylum Arthropoda; class Insecta; order Lepidoptera; family Gelechiidae; genus Aproaerema; species Aproaerema taeniolella. The sequence continues at coordinate 1,597,667 of OX465255.1, read as the reverse complement.
ATATGAGCATTGAGCATGCCAAATTTCAGTTCTCTAGTACCAAGGATCTACTATTAGTAAATACATAATAATCTTTATATCCCATCAATGTTTGGCACTAAGTCGACTATTACTCGTTAACTTGAAGGGCCAATTTATCTGTGATAGTTTTCCTTTAAATTTCGTCGCATATTCTACCACCGTGAATTTATCCACATTTTAACAACAACAGTTTAGCTGGTAGAGGGGGGGGACACTTGTGTTTGACAAAAATTTTCACTTTAAAAATTTATGTTTTGAAAAAGGAGTGCTGAATCGAAAAACGTTATTAGTAAGCCCCTACTATCTTTAAAAAATCGAAGAGCGTGTCGGGCCACGCGCATGGTAGGGTTCCGTGGCAGCATGGTTCAAATATGCAGCTGGCTTCTTAATTCTAAGAGCATATTGTCATAGTCGATGTTAAAATCACCAAATACTATAGTATCAAAAAAAATGTATTAAAAAGTTTGTAGTTTCAGAAATAACTGTAGTTTGGCCTAATTATAACAGAATGAAAGTATTGAATGCGCGAGCGAAGCGAGCGCAAATTTTTTTTTTTTGCTATAATATAATTGTTAGGAATAATATAATAATATCGAGCTGCTGCTAAAGCAGGTCGTGTGGTGATTGTGTATAATTTTGATGTTATTTTCGTAATTAGCACCCCCAAAAACCTATCAAACGACTTCTGACATGTCAATGTGTTACAGCTTCGCTTTTGGCTCGCCTCACTGTTAGCGTGAAACGTTTAAAAAGCTATCCTATGATATCTCACTCGTTGATATCGGCGAGAAAAAAAAACCATTGCCCTTTCACGTGTATGGGAAACATCCGAAAACTTTTTTTTAACAAAATCTTATTTTTTCAATCTGTTGGCACAATCAATATGTATGACCATGCCAAATTTAAGCTTTCTAGTACCAAGGATCTAATATTAGTAAATATAATATTCTTATTAATCCCAACTAAGTTTGGCACTCGGTCGACTATTATTCGCAAACATGAAGAGCCATCTTATGTGTAATAGTTTTTCTTTTAATTTCGCTGTACTACTGTGAATTTTTTCACATTTTTAAAATTAACCGTTTAGCTGTTAGAAGGGGGGGACCCCTTTGTTTGACAAAATGTTCACTTTAAAAATTTATGTTTCGCAAACGGAGTTCTGAATCGAAAAATGTTCTTAGTAAACCCCTTCTGTCTTTTAAAAAGCTGTCCTATGACACCCTATTTGATGATATTGGCGAGAAAAAAAAATCATAGCCCTTTCACGTCTATGGGAGACACCCGACATTTTTTTTTCTAAGATTTTACCCTACAGTTCTGACGGGGTAGTTTATATATATGACCATGCCAAATTGCAGCTCTGTAGTACCAAGGGTTTCTTAGGAAACCCGCGGACAGACGGGTATGGCGAAACTAAAAGGGTTTGTAGATTACTACGGAATTCTAAAAAGCTATCCTATGTCAGCCAATTCGATGAACATTTTATGTCGGCGCAATTGATATGTATAACCATGCCAAATTTCAGCTCTGTAGTACCAAGGATCTAATATTAATAAATATATTATTCTTATTAATCCCAACAATGTTTGGCACTTGGTCGACCATTATTCGTTAACTTGAAGGGTCAACTTATCTGTGATAGTGTTCCTTTTAATTTCGTCGTATATTCTACCATCGTGAATTTTTCCACATTTTTAGAAACAACAGTTTGGCTGGTAGAGAGGGGGGACTCGAGTTTGACAAAAATTTTCACTTTAAAAATTAATGTTTCGCAAACGGAGTGCTGAATTGAAAAACGTTATTAGTAAACCCCTTCTATCTTTTAAAAAGCTATCCTATGACATCCCATTCGATGATATTGGCGAGAAAAAATAAATTAAGAACTTACAATTTGGTGCCAAAACTCCGCCATATTGTTTTTTTTTTAAATCACCTACCTAAGCACATTCGAGTGTTTAAGACGAATCAAACGATACCTTAATTGTCGAAATCCATTCAGCCGTTTGGAAGATACGAGGTAATAAAGAAATTTACAAACATACATACATACAAGATACGCGCGAAAAACATAACCCTTCCTTGGAGTCGGGTAAAAAGATACATACAGTCGAACATAGAAACTCCTCCTTTTTGAAAGTCGGTTGAAAACGCCCATTAGTAGAATAGAGCCCCGGCTCGTTCAGAATTATCTCATCCCCTTTGTAATAGTACAGTGTATCGCTACACTCGTCTTAACAATCACAAGGGTCGTTATAAGGTTGCAAATTAAGATAACGACATCAACGAAATAAGAACAAAACATCGCATGGAACGTAAAAGGAGTACGAATAACTAGGGTTGGGGGTTCCGTATTCATTAAATAGGTAGATTATATAACAAAATTATAAAAAACTTGAAAGAGCGTTGAGTCACCTTATACAACACTAGCTGATGCCTGCAACTTCGTTTGCGTGTTATTTTTTTCTTTTGAACAGATTACACTTGATTTAGTTTAAAATTTAGATTTTTACATACAAAAGTTTTTTCGCGCTAACTCCCGTTCCCGTGGAAATTTTGCAATATCCTGTTACAACTAAGTTTGAGTTTACTAAGGTACCTGCATGACAAATTTCAAGCGTCTAACTTAAGCGGTTTAGATTTTTCATACAAAAGGGTTTTCCCGCTAATTCCCGTTCCCGTGGGAATACCTAAGCTACGTCCCTTCCAAATTTCAAGTTAAGCCGTTTAGGCTGTGCGTTGATATGTCAGTCAGTCAGTCAGTCAGTTTCTCCTTTTATATATTTAGATTCTTTCAAAACTCCTTTTTCGACTTCAAGTACTAAAGGAATCAGGAGAGGCGAAAATATGTTTCACTAGAGGATGACCGGGACTTCGTTTTCACGGGAATTTCGTAAAATCCTTCCTTGTTATAGATCATTGATTCCCAAAGTGGTCCAGGTGGACCCCCAGGGGTCCACGGGAGACTCGAAGGGGGTCTACGTTGGTGTGACAAAAAAATGGGGGTTCACAATTCGTATAAGCGGGGGTCCACAAAAATGTATCTGTTTTCGATAGTGAAAAACTAAAATACTCATTGTGCTGTGAGTAAGATGTCAAAAATGTAAAGTTGGATGGAATAACTTTTTTGATTGGCTTCCTTTACTTTTTTGACATCCACTCACAGCACAATCAATTAATTAATAAACCAATTAATTCTCGCTTTTTTTTTTCGAAAACTGTTAATTCGTGGTTGAAACTCAGCCGCAACGCAAATTCTCTTAATTAGATCTAATCTTCACATTTTTTGTCGAGTTTTGGGAATATGGTAGACATGTGGCTGCAGGGAGGGGGTCCACCGAAACCAGAAAAATTTTGAAAGTGGTCTATGAGAAAAAAAAAGTTTGGGAACCTCTGTTATAGATGAAACCTTTGCGCCAAATTTCAGTATTCTAGGCAAAAAGGTTTGGGCTGGGCGTTGATGAATCAGTTAATCAGGACCTATATTCTCGACCTATATTTCTTGGAAAATATTTTTCAGAAGAAAATTCCTAAAAATTCACATTTAGTCTAGTGGGCTTATTCAGAGTTCCGATAGCTATTTTAAAATCTGGGTGATTGAATATTATGCTAACTGTAAATTTTCCTACGGAAGTCACACTGAAAAAAATCGAGCCAATCAAGTATATCATTTTGCTTGTTAGAAAAATATATGACTAAATCATACAAGAAAATATAAAAAACGAAAATTGACGGTTCTTTGTCACAACAAAGCTAAAATGATTGATGGTATATCAAGTTGAATGTGTTCAATTTAATAAGTTTACTTTGTTAATGTCGAACTTGTCGAGACATGTTCATTTTGTGATCATTTACCTAGTTAGATCAATCAAGTTGCTTCATCAGTCCTACACATCACAATCAGTTGATCTAAATAAGATTTTTATTGACTGAAATATTAAAGCTTATTTATTTCAAATACAACAAATTTATTTATAGAATCATTTTATAATTCATTCATTCATTTAACTTTATAACAACAAACGCGCGCTTGATAATTTGAAAGATGTCAGTTGACAGTTCAATCATGCCGATGTTCGCGCGAGTTCAACTGTTCAAGTCCAAGCGTGTTTAGTTTACTTTGTTCTCGGCTATCGTGCGTGTCACATCGCGTGTTTTTTTTTTTTTTTATTATTATATATTAAAGTGACTGTGTGTGATAGAAACTTTGTTGTATTGTGTATACCTAGTGTTACTAGAACGATGGATGAGGTTTTAGATTTGCTCACGGCCTGGGGGCTCCCGGAGCTGGGGCCTCTTTTCGTAAGTAAACTTACCTACATACATATTTTCTGTTCCTAGAGTTGCGTTGCTACCCACACGTGAACTGGTTGTTAATTTTAGATGCTGCTAATACAACAATTCTGTAAAAATGAAGTACTTAATGTACGGCCGGTTTGGTCGAGTGGTAGTGATGCTGCTTCTTGATCGGCGGTCCTGGGTTCTATCCCCAGTCGGGGCAAATATTTGTGTAAAAAGCAGATGTTTGTTTTCGGGACATGGGTGTTTGTGTTTGTCTTTATGTGTGTTCCGAGGGACCCACGACACAAGGGAAAACTTTAGTGTGGGCCTTTGAGTGTGTAGCGTTTATTTATTTATTTTATTTATATCAGTAATGTAGGTACGTAAAGGAACATTTTAGCAAATCAAAATTACCTACCTACTTGTGCTTCGCCCTCATAGTAAATCTCTCGCTCTGTCCGTCCTGTTCTGTATGATGTGCAATAAAGTATATTGTATTGTAAGTATGATAAATAAACACAAGTGTAAAGTGATCAATGATTTTAGAATTTGTGACGGTACATATGTGATGTGAGTCTAACCAAGGTCCAACCCTTTTACTATGGTCCAACTCATATTTGGCTAGTTGACATTCTATTTATTAGTATTTTTTCTGCTAATATTACAGAAAACCAAATAAACATACAAGCTCTAGCAGCGCTTACAACTGAAGACTTGAGGAAAATAATTCCTCAATTGGGGCCTCAGAGCCCTTTTTGTTCGGTGTTGTAAGGCGTGGGCTGCTGATTTTGCGGGTTCAAGCATAACCGACACAACCAATGAAGACATAGATTTGTCAAATATTTCTATTGTAAGTATTTAAAGCTCTTCTTCTTCTTATCGTGTAGGTATAGTCAAGTATGAGGCAAACTTGGCTAACCCTGGTGTCAGAGTTTTCAAACCGCACGATGGCCTCTGACTTGGTTTTAACGACTGAAGTCAATCGACAACAGCCAAGACCGACAGCTGAACGTGCCCTCCGAAGCACGGAAACGCTCGTGGTAAATTGCCTCGTTTGGTCACCCGTCAGGTTCCCTGTCTCTGTGTGCGTTGCTTAACCTCACTGATCGGTTGAGATCAGCGAGAGCCATTGGGCTACGAGCGCTTCAGTATTAAAGCTTACTGTAGGTACCTATCTCCTAAAAAAAGGCCACTTTTTGCAAAAATCAAGCTAAAAATAAAAAGTGTACTTATTGTTTTAGATTTACTGAAATAAACAGGCTTAACAAATACCTATATATAAGATTTAATTTCTGAATGAAAACAGATCACAACTTAAATTTCTATTCATATTTTTTTTATTGATTGTGCTAGTTTGGTTTGAACCAAGAAAAAGCACATACTTATGTATTTAATTTACCCTATAGATTGTCAGAGTAAGGTGTTCAATGAATGCTAGCTAGTTGATTAGGTATATATGATTAATTCTGATGGACATATTTCAGGACCTTCCAGTACTGATTGATGAATATCTGCCAACACATGATACAAGTCTCGTAAGAGCAGAGAAAACGTAGCAGACTTCACCAACAAAATCTACTAGTGTAAGGAACAATTGGATCAATGTAAAACAGAGTTGGAGACTGTTCAGTAAAACATAGTTTAAGTTTAAATAGAATTTATATTTATTGAAATAAAAAGCAGCTTATAGAAGCTAACAAATTGAAGGAATGAATGACAGAATAGAAAAAAAAACATAACAAGCATAAACTAAAACTAAATAGATTTTAAATGTAAAAAAGAGATTTTATGTATCAAACATAAGCTGCCGGGCGAGAATGGCCAAAGAAAATAAGAATAATTAACTTTAAATCAATGTTTTCTTCATTAAAATTAACATTAAATGTCTCTGAAAGGTAAAGGATACAGTTTTTTGTAAGACCTTAAAAAAGTTTTATTTCTTGGGCCTATCCTCACTTCGGCTACCTTTACATGACCATCTGAGCTGGGTGATTTTGTACAATGGCCTAATGGCCACTGAAAATGAGATATTTCGTTATGCTGAATAGCAAAATCGGAAACTAATTTCACATCTGAAGCAAAATTATTGGATTTACATACCGCAGAACCAGCTACAACGTAGCCGTAGAGCGTGTTCTGAAGAACGAGTCCATCGCCTATTTTAACATTTCCATCCAGTAGTATTTTATAATAAAAATTGGCACCTAATAAAATTGAAATTTCAGATGGATCATTAAACTCAGAATCAGCGAGAACAATATTTTTTGGAATAAAAAATTCTGAAGTATCAATTTCATTTTGGGGCAAGTCACATGTAATAGAAGTGACTATATGACATTTGACATCAAACTTTAAGTCATAAACTGATGAGGGCAGTCTAATGTTGACAAACTGATTGGTTTGGTTCTTATAATTTCCAAGGCCAACAATGTTCGTTTTTTGTGAGAAAGGTTTCAAATCAATTTTATCAACAAGAGACTTCTTTATGACTGAAACTTGGCTCCCGCTATCGAGCAGTGCTTTAACAAAAAAATTATTACCATTTTTGTCACAAAGTTTTACCTTTATAGTAGGTAATAAAACACAAGTACGTGCATTACTATAGGAATGCAACGCCGTAGTAACTGACACTTCTGATGGGATTTCCTCGTGCAGAAGAGTATTATGGTTTTCTTTACAATATTTACAGCGAAATGTGTATTTACATGTCTCTGAGTGAGATCGCAAGCATCTAGTGCACAATTTACGATTATTTACAAAGCTGACTCGATCTTCAACTGCAGATAGTTTAAATTTTGGACAAGCATATAGAAGGTGGTAATTGCTACAATAGTCGCATTTATAATTTTGACCAGATTTTGCAGTTACATTGGTAACCTTACTGAAATTACCAGGTTTTTGTTTTGGTTTCTCATTGTGAGAGTCTTTGAAGAACGGCAAGCTGTCCTCCAAAGCAATCGCTCTTTTTTCGAGAAAAGATAAAAATTCAGCCAAAGTTGGCATCTTTTCCTGGTCGACTCTATCTAGGTGGTAAGCCCTATTTGTATAAGCATCAAGCTTTCTTGATAAAATTGAAATTAATAACATGTCCCAACTATTGGTGGGCTGTTCCAAGTTTTTTAAAGCATGGAGTTGCTGTTGAATTTGCGAGTTGAAATGTCTAAGCGCTACAGCAGTACCCTTCTGTACAACAGGCAAATCCAGTAATATATTTATGTGGTTGGTAACAAGACGAGCTTTATTTTCATATCTCTTTTTAAGCAGAGAAAGAGCCTCAGGGTATGACTCATTGGTCAATGGCAAGTTAATAATTAGGCCTAGAGCCTCCTCAGTCAAGTATTTTCTCAGATAATAAAGTTTTTGTACATCAGACAGCGTTTTGTTATTATCAATAATAGACAAAAACATGTCAATAAATGGCTTGTACTGAGAAAGATCTTTACCTGAAAAAACAGTAAGCTCTATATTAGGCAATTTTGTATGGGATAACTTATCCGAAGAATTCTGAGGCAATCTCTCTTTCGATAGTTGTTTTATTAATTGATTTAAGCATGCTAATGTCTCAAAGTATTTATTTTCTACAGAACCTATGTCCTCGTTATCATTTTCATTAATTTCCAGGATGACCATCTGAATTTCCTCGTATTCTGTGAAGACGGACTTAAGTTTGTCTCGTCTTGCCTCCAAATCATCCACAGTGGCAGAAAGTTCTACTCGTTGAGCATCGACTTCATTTTTAATTCTAGATATACAACCTTTTGCATAAGTACGTTTCTGAACGAGTTTCTTTAATTTAATTTCTTCTGCCATCGTGAATATAATAAATAAGAAATTACAGTACCTTAGTAAATAGTAAAACTTAAAACTTCAGTCCATAAAATTGTTCAAAGATCCACTGCAAACCCGAAAATCATAATTTACTAACTGTACAATACTGTACATGACGCATTTGAACAACGCACTTTTCCCGCACTATCACTTTTCCGGAAAATTACACTTTAATTACACGTTTTTCCGAAGTGTTTATATTTACAACTGTTGTTTATTTACATATGCTGACATGAAGTGACACTGACAGCATGCCAAATCCAAATAGATGGATTATCTCCTTTCTGTTCTCTCCGGAACGTCAAAAGAAACAAAAGAAAGTTTTTCACAAATATGGCGTAAATGAATGGAATTTTCAATACCAAAACTGCCGATATCTCAGATGCACAAAAGCAAGTTGAATTTAATAAACTGGTTCACTAAACTTTAAAAATCCTGAAGGACCACAAAACTATGTTCAATAAAACATAGTTTAAGTTTAAATAGAATTTATATTTATTGAAATAAAAAGCAGCTTATAGAAGCTAACAAATTGAAGGAATGAATGACAGAATAGAAAAAAAAACATAACAAGCATAAACTAAAACTAAATAGATTTTAAATGTAAAAAAGAGATTTTATGTATCAAACAGAGACCGTGTTATTGTTAGTGTAATTATTGAATAAAAACAATTTATAATCACTCCTGCAATTATTATTTTTTAGAAATTATCATCCCTAAAATTAATTCCCTATATCTTTCCTGATAGTCCCAATAATAATACTTAATAGCTTTAAGCAAGATACCTGAATAATTTAACAATATTAATATTTTTACACAGTCAATTGAGTTTATTACATTAAATAAATGCTTCTTAGATATTATTAATTATCTTAATTCAAATATTGAAAAAACTTCATAGAACAAAATAAGTTGATATTTGATTCTAATGTCAAACAAAATCAAATGAATCAAGTTACCAATTTATAGTAATCAAGTTCTTTATTTGCAGAATACAATTACTTTATAAAATTAAGCATAGCCATTACTAAAACTACAAAAATACTTGATAACCATTACCGTGTTCGTTATAAATTCAATCAAAACAAATGAGAGATCTGATAACCAAACTTAATTGAATTGATTATTTCTTTGTGTTATTATATCAAGACAACTTGTCTGTTTCTCAATCAACCTAACTTTATTTCCATAATCATATAGCTTTATGCGCTCGTGAACAAACAAGTTCCTTGATAGCTACAAACGCTTTTTTTATCAAATTTATCAAGTTTTTTTTTCAGTGCACAAAAAAACGAACTATACCTTATTGCAGAACTATTAAATACGATATAGATCCCAAAATAAGGGGTGAATTAAAATTAGCCAGCGAAACTTTAGTCGGTGAGTCTCTTCATGAAACTGAATAACGTTCACTATAAGTATCCTGTGCAAAACTCTCAAAAAAAGCAAATTGGCTGGTAGAACACATTGAAGTTGTATAGTAAAAAAAATTTTTTCTTTTTGTCATATTTAGACCTACATTTCTTGGAGAAAATTGTTTATTTTCGTGAGCTAATTCACATGGTCTTAATTTTCGCTAGCTATACAGGTCTTTAGGCATCTCTCTTTCAACCTCTCGGGTGGTTAATCAGTCCATGAAACTGAACAACTTTCCCAAGGAACATAGGCCAAAATACGAAAACAAAAATTGATCTCCCATACAAAATGCGCTATAGGTATGCTGATGAAGTTTGTATGGGAACTCAAAAGATGTTCAGTTTCATGGACTGTTTAACCACCCGAGAGGTTGAAAGAGAGATACCTAAAGCCCTGTATAAAGTTACTCGAATATAAAGTTACTCAATGTACCCGAATGGTATGCAAAAGCCTGCAGCTCTATATCCCTCACACCTACCCTCACGAAAGTGAAGGGGGGAGGGGTATAGAAAGGGGGGGAGTGATATTACCCGCTACACCACCCGATTATTGTGGGAACTGCTGCCCCTGTGCTGGTATTATATAAAAATACGGCACAATTAATGTACACAGGCCAGCTCATCAGTTTACCACACACGTGTACTCTATTCTGTTACAATAAGAACGTATTTGCAACAAAAATGGGGTAATTGGCGTCCTGGCCTCTGTACTTAAGTTATCTAGCAAGCGTATACGGTAATACGGTTATGTGGAAAATGATGTGCTTTGCTAAATTATAATCGAATAATAAGATATCTTTTAATGTTAATGATGATAAATAAGCAACGCCATACCTTCAAATACCCACACTAAGATTTTTATTTGGATCGGGTATACACACTGATCAGTTCTGGATTTATATCTGACAAGCTATCCGCCCGCAGCTCCGCCCGCGTGGACTACGGGCTATATCGTGCCCAACTGTTGGATAAAATGTAGCCTATGTCCTTTCCCAGGCTTTAATCTATCTCTGTACTAAATTTCATCAAAATCGGTTCAATAGTTTAGGCGTGAAAGACGGACAGACAGACAGACAGAAAGAGTTACTTTCGCATTTATAATATTAAAGTAAGGATTTAAATCAGTTTTTTTTTATTATAAGATGGGTTAACTCTTGACCTCAATCTTGACCATAAAGGTCAAAGATGAGGTCGACGATGGAGCGAGTTAACCCAGAAAATGCCTATAAAGGCACTGGCACTCCCACGCACCGACGGAACACAGCAAGCTGTTTAGCGTCGGACTTCGGTAGGAGGGTGGTCGCGAACCAGACGGCCCTTTGCAAAACCTACAACACCGCATGAGATCTTAGGACGACACCTCACATTCAGAAAAAATGAAGTGTCGTTGCCGGGGATGGATTACTAGGAGGCAGGTCTCATTTGTATTTCCTTAGTCGCCTCTTACGACACCCACGGAAAGAGATGGGGTGGTGTAATTCTCAACCGATCACTCCGCGGCAAAAAAATATAAAGCCCCTTGCAACGTTTCCTAACTATTATTTTCGGGGGAAGACTGCAATAAAAACTAAGGTAATTCACAAATAAAAAACTGATTGCTTAAATTGTACGAAAGGGTTTTTTTGTTCTTTGAGGCAAAGTTGTGTTAAGTGTCTCGGGCAGAAACTTCTTCATCAGCCCATATACGTCCCCACTGCTGGGGCACGGGCCTCCCTCAATAACATGAGGGGTAAATGCCATACTCACCACGCTTGGCAGACGGGTTGGCGAGGGTTTTGATATAATTGCAGAGTTTTCCTTCTCTGTGTGCAGATGAACTTGCTTGCATATTTACCTTAGTCGCCTTGTACGACACCTCGGTAAGAAAGAGGTTGGTCCTATTCTACTCTGCCGGCGACTCACACGGCTAAACTCAATATGCTAAATTCAATTTTTTATTTTATTGTTTTAGGTAAATATCCTTCCACTTAAAAATATCACAATGTCTTTTTTATACACTTATTATTACATAACTAAAGTCGAATTTATTCGGGAAATCAGCCGTCGATTGCGGGAAAAAGGCATAAACCCTCGCTCCGGGTCGTTCTTGCTGCAAAGGCTACGCCAGCGCGGAAATGCCGCAAATATGATAGGTACAATTTGCACCGGGGATAACCCGGGGTGATTTTTAACTTGACATTTTCTTTTCATCATCTTTCATATTGCGCACTGCTAGGGAATGGAATTCCCTGCCTGCGTCTGTATTCCGAATTCATATAACCCGAATCTCTTTAAAGTTCGAGTGAATAGGCTCCTTCTGGGTGAGCTTGCTACATCCTCGACCACATCTTTGCCCTTGGGCTAGATTGTGGTCAAGAGCGAACCCTTTATTGATAAAATAAAATAAATATTGATATTTTTATTAATTTAGAATTTAAAGACACCCTTTATAGTAAGTCAATTAAACTGAAAAGTTGTTCAGTTTGGTGACCTGATCCATATCCACAATTATTTTTGCTAAGCAAATTTTTAATCATCCAAGTGGCACTGACGCTGCCCTTCAAGTAGCACTGACGCTGCCCTATGAAAAAAATTGTGTACAAAGCAGATGTTTGTTCTCGGGTCATGGGTGTTCGTGTCTGTCTGTATGTATGTTCCAAGGGAAAACCTTAGTTTTAGCCTTTGCGTATGTAGCGATTATTTACTTTTTATTTAACTTTTAACCCCTGCCAAGAGAGAAGGGTGTTAAAAGACGTGTGTATCTATATGTCTTCGTATCTATGACATGTGTGTCCGTCTGTGGCATCTTAGCTCTGAAACGAATGGACCGATTTAATGCCGGGATTTTTTTTTAATTTTAATAAAATATTTTACAAAGCAACGTACGATTCTGCCATAAAATATATTTTCCATAGACTTAGCGTCTACAGGACTCTAAGTCAATGGTATAAACGACCCACTTTGCCATAAGTTTAAGCCGCAGCTTGGATTAAAGCCGAATAGTTTAAACTTAAAGCCAGAGCTGTGTGAAATTGAATTGCTTCGGATTGCCTTACTTTAATCGAGCCCGCGTTCTTAAAGGGAAACGAAGAATGTAAATAGATTTCAGATAGATTTCGCAAGTTTGGTATTGAAAAACTTATTGAAATGAATTTAATCGGGACGATTATCTTTTGTACTTATCGGAAGAGTAAAAGAAAATTCACGGAGGCAAACCCTTAACCCGATCGTCTTTGTTTTAGGCTCAAATTGTAGCTGATTAAATTGTCCGGAGAAGATTTTCTCAATTTTTTGATATCATTCTTCGTTTCCAAAATATCGAGCGCCAGAATCAAAAATTCGGAAAAAAATATTTTTGAAGTGAAAACTTCTTTAGCGGCGTTTAGCACTTTTAGTATGGGGAAACAATGTTAAACTCGCGATGAATTCGCGTCAAATCGTCAGATGTTACGTGACCGTGATCGAAAATGCGTAAGATAGGGTTGCCACCTTTTTTGAAGTGAAAACTTCTTTAGCAGCGTTGTGTACTTTGAAGTATGTGTGGAAACCCGGACGGAGGGCAGCCCTATGGTAAAATTATCTCTGTGACAGATGTCAACGATTTCAACGATTATTCGCACATAGTGCGCAAATACCGATAGACTATTTTACTGAATTGAAGGTAGACAGTTTGGTCGAGTGGAAAAGTTGCGAATCCTGAGAGAATAACGGACTCTTTTGTTATATTTCCATATTAATGCACAACGTTAATATTCAAGTTTTCACTTCTCCGGCACTCCCGGAGTGCAACCCGTTGTTTTTTTTTTACTATTTCGGCCATAATTTTTTTTTTTCTCTCGAATAATTCTTTTTGCACCTTACAGCTCTTGTAAATACGCGTCTTTTCAGCCTTTTTTGAATTTCATATCTTCACAACTCTCCGATATATAAGGGGATCGCACTTTTTCGTGAAATCGGAGCCTACACTGGAACGAAAGAAAAGTAATTGCCAACATCAAAAACAATAAACAAACATTGGAAAGAGAACCTCTTGTCTTTTTGGCCATGGTGGTCTTGGTTGAAGGTGATTGCTTATTGTTTTTTTTTGAAGTCGGGTAAATAAACACGATTAGACAGGATTTGTTAGCTTAGCAAAAACTGAAACCCTGAATTCAGATCATTACTTTGAATAATTTTTTCAGAAGAGTTTTCCTCAGAATATTTTTTTTTATTTTTTTTATTAATAATGGGTTTTGCTCTTGACCACAATCTAGCACAAAGGCGAAGATGCGGTCGAGGATGAAGCGAGCTCACCCAGAAAATTTCTATTCACTCGAATTTTAAAGAGGTCCGGGTCTCAGCTGAGCTCGGAAATACAGACGCAGGCAGGGAGTTCCATTCTTAGGCAGTGCGCAATATAAAAAATGATAAAAAGCGCTCAGTGCGGGTCCAAGGGATCTCGATGAGGCAAGGGTGGTACCCCGCAGTGCGTCTGGATGTCCGATGGAAGAAAAGGTTGTATCATAATTTTTAATATCTTTAGTTGTAAAATTAAACTATTAAGTCGTCGCATGCTTGTTTACATAGTAATCTTGCACATCATGTGCACATTCAGCACGCCAAAGGTTAAATAAAAAACACTCTCTTTAAAACAGAAAAAAAATTAAGCGTTTTTACACGTACACAAAAACCAGCAATGTACACCGTATTCTGGTAGCGGTGGCGCGGCAATGGGACGCGGTTTCGCAATAACGCATTAATAGCTAATAGCGAAGCTCCTTAACTGACGCACCCGGGAAAAAAAACTTAAAGCCTGATCATGGTTTTGGGTAGATTCCACCAAGTATACAGTCTCTTTCAACCTCTCGGGTGGTTAATCAGTCAGTCCATGAAACTGAACAACTTCCCCAAGGAACATAGGTCAAAATACGAAAAAAAAATGTTTGATCTCCCATACAAAATGCGCTATATGCTGATGAAGTTTGTATGGGAACTCAACATTTTTTTTTCGTATTTTGACCTATGTTCCTTGGGGAAGTTGTTCAGTTTCATGGACTGATTAACCACCCGAGAGGTTGAAAGAGATTTATCTAAAGTCCTGCATACTAAGCTATCCCAAAGGCATATGAGCTGTTCGCTCAATTTGTATGGAGAGACGAAAATATTTTTCCATATTTCGACCTTAGATCCTTAGGGAAAGTTGCTGAGTTTAATCGAAAGATTCACTTCATTAATTTTCTCTAATAAATTTCAAAGATTATGTAAGTCACCGAATAGGTATAATATTTACTTTCGACATCACAGAGAACTGCATCAGAAATCTTTTGTTTCACTCTCTCATAAAGTTTAGGGGTAATGGGGGTCAGAGATGACCGATCCTCGGGTGGCACGCGCTTTACCTAAGAATGGTGAAGGTTAGTCACTCCAGCTCTATAATGACATATGGTATGCTCTATCAGTGGTTCTTAACCGGTGGTTCTTGGTTCTTAAGTGGCTCTTAAGATAGACTTGTTTACGATGCTAATCCCAGGAGCGCTCGTTTCCTTATAAGTGTTTCATGCTTAACAAAAACTATTTATAATCACATTCCGGAAGAAGTGAAGGAATTGGTTCAAGACATCGTTGAACAAATGGCTACTAGAACACCGTTTTTATTTTGTCAAAAAAATTCTAGAATACAAAGGGTAATTTTGGCATTGTACTTTTATTCATTTGGATTTTGACATTTAAAATTAAAAACATGACATGTAATTAATCAATAAATTTCTATTGTAATATTTGATGGGATACTGACATAAGTAATCAATTTTTGACATGCGTAAATGGTTTTGATATCCTGTATTTGACTTATTTTGCTTTGACTAATTTTAGTGTTGAATTGTGCTATAATTAATATGTTTTAATTTATTTATATTTTTGTAATATTTGCAGGCTAAATATTTATCGGCTGAGCATGTTGGCCTCAGTTTATATAAATTGTAACATCTTTATACCATGTTTATTGCAAATAAATAACTATGAACTATGAACTACCTGAAAGCATCTAAAGTGGTCCGCGAAGCCATCACAATTTTTTTTAAATTATGAAATGTGTTAACTCTTGACCCCAATCTTGACCAAGGTCCGATGATGGTGCAAGTTAACCCAAAAAATGCTAATTAAGGCACTGGTGCTCCCACGCACCGATGGAACACAGCAAGCTGTTTGGCGTCGGATTTCGGTAGGAGGGTGGTTGCGAACCAGACGGCATGGGACGGCATGTCCCATATGAAATGGGACGAGTCAACACAATCACTAAAATCGAATGGATGCCAGAGCCTACAAGTGTTTGGCTTTGGCTAGCACTGAACCAAGGAATGTAGAACGAACAACCTCCAAACAGATGGTGGTCCGTGGCAAAACCGATATTTTGTATAATTTTCCACGTTAATAACGTATGACTCACCGACTTCAATCCTAACAACAGTTCGCACAAAGTATATAACTAGTATTTTTTGCAGACTACATTACCTATTAACAGATAACCACAAACGAAAATGTCACTCATTTATTTAGATGATGCTCTGGTTTGTAGTATTTTGTTTTTGTTTTTGTTGATTTTTTTAAAAGCGCTGAATCATTTTCGATAAAATTTATATGGGACCACCTCTGAAGTATACCCTTTCGAACAAAAAAGAATTTTGAAAATTAGTCCATAATTGGCGGAGAAATCGGTGAACATACTAACAAAAATACATACGTCGAACATAGAACCTCCTCCTTTTTTGAAGTCTGTTAAAAATGGTCCCTCATTACTAAAAGGTGAAGAACCACTGCTCTATAAAGACGTATGATATGCCCCATGATGCTTCGTCATCTAATTATGCCGCTAAATCGAGCGTAAGGTTTGATTGATGGACCGGCATTATGTTTTTAACGTACCTACGTTGTTCCGCT
Source organism: Aproaerema taeniolella (assembly GCA_949987775.1). Lineage (NCBI taxonomy): Eukaryota > Metazoa > Arthropoda > Insecta > Lepidoptera > Gelechiidae > Aproaerema > Aproaerema taeniolella. Next base: position 1,581,230 of record OX465255.1, on the reverse strand, counting down.
TGTCTGATTTGATCTGATGGAATTGGGTTAGACGAGTTATATTTCCATTTCTTTTCCGTTTTTGAAGAGTCGGTAAGCTCGTCTGGTTTCTAGCCCTTTTGACATTGGAAATGTCTTTTGGGAGGTGTCGGTATAGGGCCTTATAATCTGTGTATAGCTCCGTTGATAATATAGCTAGGATAGTGTATGAAGGCTCAAAAGATGCGTATTTGTGAGGTCTACATTATGCAAAAAAGAATTTTGAAAAATGTCAAAAATCGACGAAAAAACCGATTTTTTTTTGGATCTTTAACATTTTTTTTCCTTTCGAGTTCAATATCTTGCAAACTAAAAGAGATATCGAAATTATGAAAAAATAACCCCTGGGCTTAAAATGTTCGCAATTTATGTCGATTGCGAACATTTTAAGCCCAAAAAAATTAAAACCGGTAGACTAGTTTTTCCACAACGCTTACATAAAGGTGGTCGACTTTGCGTGAATTCTTAGTTCGCGCGGGGCTGAATTGTAAAAATTAGTTTCGTTTTATTTAAAATATAAATTCATTTCCAACTGAAATCATGTATGGCATGAAATCTGTGAATTTTTGACCGTGGTACGTGGTACGTTCATGGATAATTTGCTTTGTTGTGTTACTGATGAACAGTAAGTAAGTCCATTAATTACGTAAGGTGTTTTGGCGATTTTTCGACCCCCCCACCCCCTCTGGTGAGATGTCATGAGATTTGGCTCGACACCCCCCCCTCCCCCTTTTATCTTACGTGAGTTTTATGAACATGCTTAGTTTTAATGTAAATACGTTAATTGGTAATTTATTTAGAAAACTTACATAATTTGCCTAATTATTTTTAAACTTTTAATAATCGAACAATAAAAAACAGCTATGATTTACCAAATTAAATTTGAAAAAAAAAAGATTGTTCTAATTCAGTCCACGGGAACTCAAAGTGACTACTGGAACAACATGGTTTAGTTGGTTTAACTTAGCTTTCCCACAATTTAACACTATTTATTTTGGGGGAAAATATTACGTGATATTTGTAGAGACCCCCCTCCACGTGAGATTGAGTGAGATCCGGCCCGACCCCCTCCCCCCCCAAAACGCCTCACGTAATTAATGGACGCCCCCTAAAGAAATTTTACTGATTCCCTGCCCAATACGAGTATTAGGGGAGAAGTGGCATGAAGGGGTCAGGTTTTAAAAGTGCGATTTGCATTATTTCAATAGTTTAGGAACGGATTTGGTTGGTGATTTTGTTTGTGGGTGACGGGAAATCAGGTGTTGCCACTTAAAAATAAAATCACCAACTAACCAGTTATGGTTGGTTGGTGATTTTATTTTTAAGTGGCAAAAGTGGCGAAGCGGCGAAGATAGCGGGTAGTGGCTGGATGAAAACAGCGGAGGATCGTGCAAAGTGGCGCACCTTGGGGGAGGCCTATGTTCAGCAGTGGACTGCAATAGGCTGATATGATGATGATGATGATGATGATGATGATGATATGAACCAGTTATGAAAGTACTTATGAAAATGGACCAAAGGAATTTTTTTAGGGCAGCAGCTCGAGCACGATGGCGACAAACTCTTGCGGCGTGCCACTTGATTGCGCAAGGGCCCCGCGCAACGGCTTGCTCGCCCTCTGGCGTTGTCACTGTTGACATTTTGACATAGGACCGCGGCGCATTACGCGCGCTATCACCATCGTACTCGAGCTGCTGATCCAATTTCTTCGATTTAACACTCCTTTATTTACTAGGAATACTGAAAAAAGTATCAATAGAGGTTTAAAATATAGCATCAAAGACTTCACAGTGACTAATGTTGCTTTACAATTTTAAAGCACGTTCGAACTATAAATTGTTCGTTTACTTATTCTCTTATTGTTCATGTGTATGACCATAAATAATGCTTGCAGTTCTAAGTTTTCGGAACAATAGAAAATACATTTATTGTGATTTATAGTTGAACTAACACACTTACATAGACTGACGCCTGTAATCCCTGTAAAGAAGAGTATTATTTGGTTCTAGAACCACATTTAACATACTTTCAGCAGGTTCTAACATGAATTAAACGTAAAATATGGATGTATGTAAATTCTTTATTGCTCGAAAACACAGCACAATATAATTAACTAGCTGATGCCCGCAACTTCGTTTGCGTGTTAATTTTTTTTTGTGCAAGAGTACACAGATTGAAAACATCAATCTTACGTGATTTAGATTTTTACATACAAAAGTTTTTTCCCGCTAACTCCCGTTCCCGTGGGAATTTTGCAATATCCTGTTGCAACTAAGCTTTAAGTTTACTAAGGTAGCTGCATGCCAAATTTCAAGCGTCTAACTTAAGCGGTTTAGATTTTTCATACAAAAGGATTTTCCCGCTACTTCCCGTTCCCGTGGGAATTTCTTTCTTAATGCACCTCTACGGTACCTAAGCTACGGCCTTTCCAAATTTCAAGTGCCTACGTTTAGGCGTTTAGGCTGTGCGTTGATATGTCAGTCAGTCAGTCAGTCAGTCAGTTTCTCCTTTTATATATTTAGATTTAGAATAATTACTCCCAAAAAATAAACCAGTACATTCAGGAGTGTACTGCACTCCCCTAAAAACGTTTAATAGTATAGAGTCTCTAAATTATTCTATTAAACGAGGTAATCTTGTATTATGTAACAGGTTTCTCGAAAGAGAATCTAACTGACATCGTATTTCATCTAAAACCTTCTGAATTTATGTCAAACGTGGCTTAAAGTGGTTTTAAAACCACTCATGTTCTTTTTACCCCGATAGGGTAAGCGTATGTATGTTTTTATGTAATAAGTTCCAAAAAAATGGCAAAAGATGGCGCCCAAGAGCCTGAGCTTGAGCTCGGTCGCCCGAGATCTAAATTTCTTATTACCTGATCAATTGAATCCTATAAATCAACGGTTCTCAATCTGAGGGTCGCGACCCCCTGGGGGTCGTCAAGCCCTACTCGGGGGGCCGTGTGTGAAAGAAAAGACAATTATTTGTGAATCTTACACTACAAGAAGACCATTTCAGTGAAAAAGATGTGCCTGTTTAATAATGCCTCCCGTCGTCCGCGTCTGCCTTAGAAAAACTCTTTATATTCCATTTTGGAATCTCCGATGTAGGTCGAATTTTTAGCCTAACGGTCTTAGTCTTAGGGGTTGCCAGAACTTTTCAACTTCCAAAGGGGGTCTCGTATTCAAAAATATTGAAAAACACTGCTATAGATCACGATCAAGCGTACCCCAATGGAAAAACAAAAAAGCGTAGAAAGGAAGATTACATTTTTGCCACAAGGGGAAATTGGAAAATCAGAAAAGAATATAAAAGTTATCATTCATTTTGGATAGTAAATAAATGTAGTTTATGGTTGAGACGTGGCGCAGGATGCAGCGGCAGCATTTCTCACTGTCAGTGGAACCAGTTCGCGCACGATTCCCTTGCAATCAACTGAGTCAACTTTACTACGTACCAGACTAAAATATAAGATGACTTTAGCTATATGTACCCTTGTGGATATGCAGTTGTGTATTCAGAGATATTTGTCAGCGAAATACCAAGTCTTTAAATGCTTCGAAACCTAGTTGCTACAAGCTGCGATTCCGTAACCTTTTTTTTTATTACCTAACAGGGTTCCTGCTGGATTTTTAATTATTGTTTTTTAATAAATATTGGATTACTTCAAATTGATTTCCGAAAATCAATAATTAAGAATCTTTTTTCTCTCTTTTCTTAACCCATGACAAAAAAGCGGAGTGTTATTAGTTTGACGTGTGTATCTATATATCTGTGCGTCTGTCTGTGGCATCTTGGCTCCTAAATATATGAACCGATTTCGATACGGTTTTTTTGGGAACATTTAATCAAAATTGGTTCAGCCATTTAAAACTTATAAGCAATCGAATGTCGAGAATGATACAACATTTTTCCTATTGTTACTTTCCGTCTTGTTGCCATAAACAAGGACAGCATTACATTTACAGAATCTTTAACTAAAATGGAAGTTTCTGCAACTGAGTACGAGTTTTTCTAACTAAAATAATCTCACATAAATTCTTTCTCAAAAATATACTGTCTCAATCGTCGAAAAACCAAACCTTCAGCACCCGTTAGTAATCAAATCACTATAAAAACAAAATTCAAAGAAATTTTCAACCAGATTTTGATGCATATGTTTAATTTCCCCCTCCCAATTAATCGTGGACGAAAAAACAGATTCAAGCTCTGTTTGTTGGCGAAAAAAATATAGGTCAAACGCTGGCAGGCAATTTTCTGGTGAAATTTCCGATAAGTGAGTAGCGCTGTCTGTCCGTCACGCCTCTCGCATAAACTAATAATCATATTACTACCGCTCTCCCTATATTAGCTGATTCGTCGAGCACCAAATTGAGAATATAGTCACTCGCTCGCTCGTTGAGTCGCTCAGTCCAAAGGGAAGTGAGGTTCGATTTTTTAGTAGTCGGATCTTATCACTTCCATGGTGAAAAAAAGAAAATCATACACCCGTCCAAGAAAATTCATTTTCGAAAGAGAAGCGGTCCACCAATCCGCATTGGGCCAGCGTGGTGGACTATGGCCTTAGTCCCCTTCGTGTTTCAAAAGTTATTTTCGAAAGACGAGCAGTCCACCAATCCGCATTGGGCCAGCGTGGTGGACTATGGCCTTCATCCCATGTTGCAAAGGCGTGGCCCTCGGTGGGGACGTATAATAGGCGAGTAAAAAAAACACAAGATACACTAGAGAGAAACATAAAAACCCTAACAAACTAGCTTTAGATCGCTATGTATCGTTGGACTTGGAGTAAAAGAAAAATATATAATGTATGACAGCAGCCTACTCTTCCCAGGCATATTGTAAAAGTTAGTAAGTGGGACGCGAGGGTTTTGCTGTATTGTTGGCGAAATTCTGACAATCTCTCACACTTTTATCATTTTTTTCATCTTATAATCCTCTGAATTGTCAAACGTGGCATGAAACAGTTTTAAAAATCGGTCCATAATTGACAGAGAAATCGGTGAACATACATTTAAAAAAATACATACAGTCGAACATAGAACCTCCTCCTTTTTTTAAAGTCGGTTAACAAATAGGTGTTGTTAAAATCTAGTATATCAATATCTGAGCTAGGCTATAACCCTAAGAGTGTGTACTGTGGTATGCAGACCTTCACAGAGGATCGGGCATAACGCAACTTCTTTCTCATTCGATCATTTCGAAGAAGATAATTCGAATATCAATTTCAAAGGTTTGAAATGGTATTCGATGTCAAGATTCGAAATGATTGAAGATCTGGTCTTGCGCCATTGATTATTCATTGTTTGATCGTGGCGGATTGAATATTTGTTCCTTGCGGATTAATAATCTTAGCCCGCGATAAAATTGTATGCGATGATAGGCGTGCAATAGCACTATTTAAAAATAAAAAGTATCCGTGTTACAATTGTGATTTTTGTAAATGAAGTAAAAGATTGTGATTACGAAGAAGCTGTTGTTAATTATAACTGAATAACACGAAGAAGCAAGCTGTTTTATTACTGCCCCCTAAAATACACCTTGCAAGTGGTGTCAGGCGCTTAATGATCCCAGGATTACAAGTTAAGTAAACCTAAAATTTTTATTTTATTAATTGAAAATTAACCTATTTTAATATGGATGTGTCGACTAAGTTTTGTGGCACTAATGACTCCATTGAAGAGTTTCTAGCCCAGTTTGAGGCACAGGCCATCCTTAAGAAACTCGAGGACGAACACAAATTAATTATAATACAGTCTGTACTAGCAGGTCCGGCCTTATCCTTTTATAAAACAATTATATCTCAATGCAAGACCTATGCCGACCTGAAGAATTTGCTATTAGAGGAATTTCAATCTTCAGTTAATTTCCAAGAAAAATTTTACAACCGACAACAACTTAATGACGAGAATTTACTTGAATATTTCTATGCCTTACAAGAATTGGCAACAAAAGCGAAAATTCCAGATGATATTTTTATTAGACAGTTTATTAAGACCACACGTCCATTCTTTAAATCCAAGCTTGCCACATCACTACATAGTGACAAAAATAAATTGAAGGAACTGATTAAGCAGATGACGGAGCTATATGTTAAAACACCAGAAAAGCAGCTGAATATAAGTTTAAATAATGGCAATAATACAATTCATTGCCACTGCAACCCTTCTGGAGACTCGACGTCGCGTTCGCAGTTTTTTACTCCGGGTCGTGAACCACGCCGTGCGGAAACGCATCAGACCCCAGAATCGGAGGCAGGGACCTCCTCTGGAGGACCTTCACCAGGCGCAGAGCGTGTTGACCACAGCACGCCTAACTGGCGCCAGCGACCGGGTGGCAATGGTTCGCCAGCCCCACGAGGAAGATACAACTTCCGCCCAAGGCAAGCGCGGAACCAAGCAGGAAGCGACTCGGGAAACGCCAGGCGGCTCCGCTAAGGGGAACGGTAGAAGAGCCGTCTACACCATCCTCAGTTCCCCAACAAGAAGAAGTATTGGTGGGTAACCAGAACCACATTTCTCCAAACGGTTCAACTGATGAAGAGGACATTAAGAAGAAGCTATTTGGTTACAAGAGCAAACCTTTGGTTATTTTACAATTGAATGATCCAGCCAAACGTAAGGTGGTAGCTCTCATAGACACTGGTGCCGCTGTTTCGTGTATTTCAGCATCTATGTGCCATATTTTAAATATTCCATTAAAATCTGCGCCACCAATGTCTCTTAGAGCAATTAATAATCAATTGATTCAGGTTGCAGGTTACATAGAAACACCAATATTACTTCCTGGAGGATTAGAAGTTACTTTCCGTGGAATGGCAGTATTAATTCCTTCCTGTCCATTGATTCTTGGACAAAATTTTCTTAATGAATTTAAAGCTTGTGTTGATTTTAATAATCAATGTTTGAGCCTACAGGGAGCTTCTATTCCTTTTATAACCAAACATGATGAAAAAACTTCATTAGACGCGATTTATAGCGAAAAGTTACATAATAACGACTATGTTTATTTTTCAGAAGCGATGGATTGTAATTTGGGTGTCGATGTGTTTCAAAGTACCACTGAAGGTTCTTTTATAATTAATGAAGAATTAATTGATAGTCAGAGGACGACATTGCATGACTTGTTAATAAAATACAAAGATCGATTTGCCTTCGAGAATCACCAATTGGGCCGATGTAGTATCATTCCGGTCCACATTCAAACTAAAGATGAAGAACCTGTATTTTCAAGACCTTATAGAGTGTCCCCAGTACAAAGAGACATAATTGAGTCACAAGTACAAGAAATGTTAAAACTTGGCATTATCTCGGAAAGCCAGAGTTCATATGCTTCTCCTGTCATACTTGTCAAAAAACCAGACGGAACATGGAGGTTTTGTGTTGACTATCGACGTCTAAATAAAAAGATTATAACGGATTCGTACCCAATACCAGTGATTGACGACATAATTAATTATCTATCTGGAGCTAAGTATTTCGCTGAGCTGGACCTCAACAGCGGGTACTGGCAATCTGTCATCAGTTCAGGAAAAGAGAAGACCGCATTTATTACAAGTTCCGGTTTATATGAGTTCAATGTGGTACCCTTTGGCTTGCGTACAAGTCAAGCTGTATTTCAACGCATGATGGACAAGATCATAGGCGATATGAGGTATAAGAATGCTATTGTCTATGTGGACAACGTAGTCCTGTATGCTAAGAGTTTTTCAGAATTTTTAGAGGTTTTACAAAAATTATTTGAGCGACTACGGAACGCTAATATCACTCTTAAGCCTTCAAAATGTAAGTTTGCTTTTACAGAATTATCAATCTTGGGTTATTTCATTTCGGGCAATGGATTTAAACCCGACCCAAGGAAAACCCAAGCCATTAAAGAGGTAAAGCCGCCAACCACCTTCAAGGAGATAAAGAAAGTACTTGGTTTATTTTCATATTATAGAAAATTTGTGGAGAATTTCGCTAAGATTGCACAGCCACTCACTTCTCTACTAAAGAAAAATACAAAGTTTATTTGGCAAGAGCAACAACAACAGGCATTTGAACTTCTAAAGGACAAGCTGTGTAATCCACCTATTTTATCTTATTTCAGCAGTGATCCCAAGGTGACCACCCGGTTATACATTGATGCCTCTGATTTGGCATTAGGTGCATATTTGGCTCAAGGATATGATGTTATGAGACCGATAGCCTATGCATCTCGAAGACTTTCAGACCCTGAAACCCGTTATACAACCACTGAGAAGGAATGTCTGGGTTTGATATGGGCCTTGAATTATTTTCGTCAATATTTATTTGGTCTTCGATTCCAGGTTGTCACTGATCATAAAGCATTATGTTGGTTGACCACAAAAAAGGATACTACTAGTAGACTGGCCAGATGGGCATTAGCCATCCAGGAATGGGATTTCGAAGTTGTACACTGCCCGGGACGTGAAAATGTGGTGGCAGATTTCTTAAGCCGAAATCCATTGGAAAAGGAAAGATCTACCACTTCAGAGGTTCAGGCTGTCCCTGAGGATTTAGAAATTTTTCCATGTGATGTATCCATGCATATGAACGCTCAAGAAAGTGATGAATTTTGCATTAATATTAGAGCTAAAATAAATAATGGTAATAGCTCTTCCTATAAATCATATATTATGATTAATAATCTTATTTACAGAGTGGATAAATGCCATGGTCAAGAAAGGAAAAGACTTGTATTGGCACGTGAATTATTTTCAAATGTGATGGAAAAGTTGCATGACGACCCTTATTTAGGAGGTCACTTAGGCCTCACAAAAACATTTGAAAAATTTAAAAATAAGTATTTCATGTCTGGAGCTTTGAAAAGTATAGAGAGGTATGTGAAATCTTGTTTAATTTGTCAAGAGCGGGCAACTACGAAAACAAGAATGGAACTTCACCCTATTGAAGTGAAAAATATTTTAGAAAGAGTGGGAGTGGATATTCTGGGTCCGTTCAAAAGATCCTATAGAGGTAATGAGTATATAATTGTGGCAGTTGAGTTCCTGTCTAAATATGCTATCTGTAAAGCGGTACCAAGAGTGAATGCTGATGTGATATGCAATTTTCTTATTGAGGAAATTTTTTGCAGATTAGGAGCAGTTCAGACGATATTAACTGACAGAGGAACTGTCTTTACCGCTCATGCTGTGAAGGAAACGGTGGAATCTTTTGGTGCTAAATTAACCCATACTACTTCTTTTCACCCACAGACCAATGGGTTAGTGGAACGCTTCAACAGGACTATCACTGACATGTTAGCAAAGTATTGTTCACCAAATCAACGTGACTGGTGTGCGGTTGTTCCATTGGTGGTACACGCTTACAATACGAGCAAGCAGAGTTCCACTGGCATGTCACCCTATCTCTTATTACATGCAAGAGAAGATTCTACGCAAGAAGAAAGAACTTTGAATATAAATTGCACTGGATTGTTGGGAAATATGTCTCAAAGGCAAGAATTCTCTAAGATGCTTATTCGTAAAGCTGTAAATAATATAAGGAAGGCACAAGTGAGGCAAATAAGGAACTACAATAAAAGGATTAAACCAACTTTATTTAATGAAGGGGACAAAGTATTAATTTTTGTACCAAGGAGAGTTACAGGAAGATCTGTCAAATTAATGCGGTTCTTCCAGGGTCCTTTTCGTGTCGTCAGAAGAATTTCAAGATATTCTTATGTGGTGAAGAGATTCTCATCGGCACTTCAATTTGTGGTCCATCCTAATCGTATGAAACGATTGGTCTTGAGACAATGACGCATGTTTTTTCTTCATGTTTTTGTTCTGCGTTGTGTAGAATTTTTTCCATGATATTGTGTTAATATTCTTTTATGTTTCAGATCTTGATTAATATTATGACGTAAGTTTGTTGTGATAAAGAAAGATGTCACAGACTCCATATTTCGGTTTATGGTAATGTTTTTCTTTTTTCATTGGTGTTTGTGATTGATTCATTCATCAATCTTTCTGGCATAAAAGGGGCGGTGTACGCCATTGCCAATTAATTTACCTTTGCCTAAATTAAAAAAAAAAAAAAAAAAAATGGTTATTTGTTGATGGCATTCTATACGTCAGTCATGTCACTGTCATGTCATAGAAAAAATTTTCTTTGTATAATTTGTTCTAAATTTTATTAAAAAAGCTATCAGTTTTAGCAGTGAAATGAAGACAACCATGGATTGTGAATGGAAGAATGCGGGAAGTCTCCGGCTCGGTTCTGCCTTCGCTTATGTTGGCGAATATGATGGGCGTCCGAAGCTGAGCATCCCAACCTCTTCCATCGTTAGCTGAGGCCCGCGCCGTGCAGCAGCAAGTTATAAGCCGTATCAAGACGCTGGTGCTATGCCGCGAGTTTCAAGCCCTTATTTGTACGGAGTGCTACATATCAGGTGCAGGAGTTTCAATAGAAGGACCATGGAAAGGGGAGAGTGACATGGTTTATGTCCCCTCTCAATGGCCCTCCTTTGTTATTGGCCTCTTTTCATTAATTTTTCTTTTCAGCGAGGTCCGCATGGGAAAAACTCCCTTTTTCCAATTAAGGAGGGGAGGAGGGTTTATGTTGGCCCTCATACTCAGTGGTCCTCCGCCCCTGAGGCCATAACATGGGCACTCCGACAAAAAATGCATGTGAGGGTGAGGTCAATGCAATTTTGTGCACTCACATGTTATATCTTTTGGGCATACTGTGATAAGGGCATTATGGTACAAGGACGTTTTGGTAATAGGGGACGTTATGGTAATATATGGAGACATTATGGTAATATGGGGCATTATGGGAATGCAAGTATAGGTGCAATGTAAGGACATGCACATGCATATAAATATTATTCCAGTTTCACTATTGCTCTGTTTTCAGATTTTTGTTATTGTGTTCTGATCTGTTTTATTTGTTTTTCATGTCATATGGACTTCGAGCAACGACGCTGAAGACACCCGTAGCTTCGATGTTAGGCGCGTGTGTTAAAGTGCGGTTTTGAAATTTTTTAAGTCCGCGTCTTTGACTTGGGGTCAGGGTCCACCACCACCTGGTGACCTTCGGCTTCATGTTCATAAAGGCAGTACCCGGGTGTGCAGCGTCGAGCTAACACTTGTTTACTCCTTTTAATTTTTTAGTTAGGGACAGGTGCGGGTTTGATAGGAGCTATTAATATTCGGTCTTATTTCCCCATCATCCGAACAAAGAAGATCTTTATCCTGATGGAAGAAAGAAGACCGACCCGACCACCTGATCAAATGCAGCCCAGAGAGATGCTACTTCAAGGCCACCCCGATGGATTAAAAAACTTAGGGCCATCGTATAGGAAGTTAGGTAGGCCTGTTGAAAAAAATTTTCGACCGATCGAAAATTTTTCAATGGGGGAAGGTAGTTGTGGTATGCAGACCTTCACAGAGGATCGGGCATAACGCAACTTCTTTCTCATTCGATCATTTCGAAGAAGATAATTCGAATATCAATTTCAAAGGTTTGAAATGGTATTCGATGTCAAGATTCGAAATGATTGAAGATCTGGTCTTGCGCCATTGATTATTCATTGTTTGATCGTGGCGGATTGAATATTTGTTCCTTGCGGATTAATAATCTTAGCCCGCGATAAAATTGTATGCGATGATAGGCGTGCAATAGCACTATTTAAAAATAAAAAGTATCCGTGTTACAATTGTGATTTTTGTAAATGAAGTAAAAGATTGTGATTACGAAGAAGCTGTTGTTAATTATAACTGAATAACACGAAGAAGCAAGCTGTTTTATTACTGCCCCCTAAAATACACCTTGCAGTACACAACATGACCAAACAGTAATACAAGCAAAAGTGTTAGCATGCTAAGTAATAAAAAACTCCCAAATACAGGGCTTTAGGTAAATCTCTTTCAACCTCTCGGGTGGTTAATCAGTCCATAAAACTACGAAAAAATCAAAATACGAAAAAAAAATTTTGAGTTCCCATACAAACTTCATCAGTATATAGCGCATTTTGTATTCTCATAGCTAATTTAAATTCACTCCATCCTTACTACTATTATAAAGAGGAAATATTTAATTGTTGGTTTGTTTGCATTTCACCATTAGAATCCTACATTATCACCGATGAACATAGGCTACATAATTTTCTCGAATTCCCACGGAAACAAAGTCTCGGGCGGAAAGCTAGTATACATATAAAGACGATAATATTCTAAGAAGGTTAGGTACTTCAGCGCTTAGTTCCTAAGCTAAGTCCGACCATGTAACAGTTAAGTAAGCGAGAGTAAAGCTAAACACTGGCCAGTAAAAGTTAACGACCCATAACTTCTACTTGCTGAGCAGGCGCGCTATCTCGTAACGTGGCGCCCTTTCTTTATTTTTGCAGTTTTCTCAATAAGTACATAGGGATGCAGTAGAAAAAGGATTGCGTAAGGCAGCAGGACTTTCCCCCTTCTACATCAGTGGTTCTACCTTTTTAGTAATGGGGGACCATTTTAAAAAATATCTGTTTTGCCACGGACCACCAACTGTTTGGAGGTACAATAATTAAAGTGTTTTACAGTTATGCACCCACATGCACTGTTGTTCATATAACAGTGTTTTAATTTTTTACGAAAATTTCATTTCTTTTTACTTACTTATTTCTGAATCCTTAGTTTAGCCAAACTCTTGAAGGCTCTGGCATCCAGTCGATTTCAGGGATAAAGTCGACTCGTCACATTTCATATAATATTTTTGAGATAGCTCCGCAGACCACTTCAGGAACTTCCAGGGACCAACGGTTAAGAACCACTGTTCTATTATGGCAAACGACTAACTCCGTGGTCAAAGCTTTCAAACCGCCAAAATGGCCTCGGACTTGTTTTACGACTGTAACAGTCAAACTCTCTCCGAAACATGGAAACGCTTGCAATAAATTTCTACTTAGATCACCCATCAGGTTCCCATGTGTGACTGTACATGTTGCTTAACTATGTAACTTATGTTACAATCGCGGTAAGTTCGAACGTGTTTACCAAAGCTAAATCACTCATATTTCAATTGTTTAAGAGTGACAAGGGAAAACCATAATGTGGGCCTTTGAGTGTGTAACTTTTATTGTATTCAACGTTTCTATTGGGCTGAATACAATGGAAATGTGAGCGGTTTAGTTTTGGTAAACACGTTCAAAGTTACCGCGATCGGGGGGATGGTTAAGCATGCTTCGGTCGCACGCGTCTCGTCCCCAACCTTCGTCATCATGAGCGATTTTACATTCTATGGTTCGAAACTCCATTTTTTAATTCAAAATTACCCGCTTTCTACCAGTACTGAATAACATACCCTATCAACCCCCTATCTATCGGCCTTTTTATAATTCGAACGACACGGCACGCCATTTCAAAATTTGAATTACAATTACCCTCTATGTTCTCAGAGGGATGTTGACTTTTTTATTGTTTATCTTAAAAAAGAACTGAATCCAAAACCCAAAACCAAAATATTTTTTTAAAACTATTGAGAAATAAAAAAGTTACAAGCTATTAAATTTCAATAGAGGGGAAACTGTCATACAACGAAAAAGAGATGCACTTACTGGCACGTGACGTCACCGCCAGCGTAGGCGGTTTTTTGCGTATGTAAAAACGAGATAGCTAGCTCTCCCCACAAAACGAGGTACGTTTATACAAATGCTAATAACTTGTTCATTTATAAACCAATTTTAATGCTGTTTTCGGATATTAATATGTTTCTAGCATTATTTTTTGTTTCACATACAATCATTCATAAAATCAAACACTGTCAACATCCCTATTGGCAATGGTAACACAATTTTACCATGCCGTTTTCGAATTTATTATAAAAAGGCCCCATTGTCAAATGTTGCGTCAAGAGCATAGACATAGAAAAAATAAGTTAAATACCACGTCAACAGGTTCTCGAACCTATAAATGACGTTATATCTCCCCTGAAAGGGATTATAGGTGTAAGTGTATAAAAAGATAATATAGGATTTAATAAATCCATATTTCGTACCGTCTTCGAATGTGTATTGCGATTGTAAGAGAACAGTAAACTTTCAATTATGAATCCATAAATCGATGGAGAACCGGCGCACACGCTGGGCCGTGCCCGCGCATACTAACACCACTTGATCGCATTTTAAAAGTTTCCATAGAGCTAGGAACGCCAGAACGAAGTGTAGCAGTAAATGTGGATAGAGTACATTTAATTTTATTAACGACTAGAATTCCGCTCGGGACTTTGTTCCCGTGGGAATTTGGGAAAATTATGTAGCCTGTGTTACTCAGGGATAATGTAGCATCCTAATGGTGAAAGAATTTTTGAGATCGGTTCAGTAGTTTTTAAGTTAATTCGTTACATACAAAAATACAAATCTTTCCTCTTTATAATATTAGTGTAGACATAGATGTTCATATTGGGTGACTTTAATTTCGTTAGCGAACATTAAAAATGTGGATCAGACCAAGAAACTGAACAACTTTCCCTAAGGAACATAGGTTGAAATATGCAAAAAGTTTTTCGTTTCTCCATACAACTTGTGCGATCAGCTGATTTGACTTTGTGAGAGAAGCCGAAAATATATATTTTTTAATTTCTAATGGGTTTCTTGGAGAAAGTTCATGGGTAGAACAGAACCACCCCCTAAAATTTCGCTCCCATATAACGCTAAAACAAAAATAAAATTAACCCGTCGCGCGCTTGTTTACGCTGCGTGCGATACAAATCGTGCACACATGGGTGTGAAGACATCGCGCGAAGGCCTTACCACAAAAAACAAAACTAAAACATAGACAATGTTTAAAAATGGCTGTATGAACATAGATTCCTTTGCCTTTCTCGAAAGGAAAAAATTAAACAATAACAAAATTACATAAGTCAGTAGACATTGTATGTATGTATGTATGTATTTATTCTTTATTGTACAATGATAATACAGAGGATAACAAGTTTACAGTAATAGAAAGTTTACAAAGGCGGACTTATCCCACGAGGGGATTTCTTCCAGTCAACCTAGTAAGAGTATTTAAGAGAACACAGTACTACAGTACACAGTACATTGTCTTAGTGATGTTTTGAGTGTTTTGATGTTTTGTGGTAAAGCAGTTATTGCATAAAACTTTTAAATTTGCCTGCTCACATTCCCCGCCCTACTAGCATGAAAATTATTTTAGCTCAGTTTTTCTCGTCTAAAGTAATTTATGCTATATCAAAATTTATTTGTGATAATAGGATTAAGTTATAAGTTTTAGTTTAGTAGTGGTTGCTATTTTGTTTATTTCCTTTATATATTTTTATTCTTTCGTTTGAAATGTGTGTATTCATGTATTTTTATTATGTTTGACTTTTGGTTTTTCGTAATAAAGCATATTAATATATTTTAAATTACTGCAATATTTACCTAACTACTGTATTTTTTGGCCTTTTGATTTTTTGTGTTACCGTACATGAAATCCGCGTCGTGTATTTTCTGCGCTACGTGATATTGGCGGAATTGTGGCAACACATATGGGGCCATATTTAAGAATCTATCTAAATGGCTGAACCAACTTTGATCAAATATAGCTAAACATAACGTCAGCTTTCAAACAAAGAAAACGCATCAAAATTGGTCTATTCGTTAAGCAGCTACGATGCCACAGACAGGCACACAGATTTTTTTTACCGGGTGTAAAAAAAACACACACTCAATGGCCCAAATTAAGGCTTCTAAACTCAAACTGCGCCCGTAGCTCGTAAAGCTCTTTCTTTCGTCCATAACGGAGCTTTTACAAGAAAGCACTCAACGGTTTCTTCCTGAACATTTTTAAAAGCACTAATTGATTTACTTTTATCATCACTCCATTTAATTTAAGCTGGCAGTTTTAGGGTACCATTTTGTTAAAGATAATAACTTAAGTAATAACTTTTTATTTTATTTCAGAAAGATAGATACATTCGACCGGTGGCGCTGCCTCTTCATCGACGGGTCCTGATTTCGATTCCCAGTCGGAGCAAATATTTTTGCAAAAAGCAGATGTTTGTTCTCGGGTCATGGGTGTTTGTGTTTGTCTTTATATATGTTCCAAGGGACCCACGGCACAAGGGAAAAGTTTAGTGTGGGCCTTTGAGTTTTATTTTTATTTATTCATTGGCCGATGTTAAAAAAACAGTATTAGACAAGGAGATTTAAACAAAAAGAGTGTCGCATTGATGGAATATTGATGTTTTATCAATTCTTGATAAAATTGCGTTTAAAATGGATTTTGCCTTTGACAGAGTATTTTAATGAGTACAAAACAAAGAATGACGAAGTCGAAATTATCAAAAAAAGAATCTAACCCTGTCAAGGTTTGTAACACCAGAGCCAGTTCGATGCCAAATAGCTGTGTTTCGTGAGTGGGTAGGAGTTCCAGTGCCTTAATCAGCATTTTCACCAGCTCCATCGTCGACCTCTCTATGACCTTAGTCAAGAGTCTAATCCATCTCATCGTCCGTTGATCAACAGGGTGCACCGCTAGCAGGTGAAGATGACGATTTTAGAGCGCTTTGATGTTCCCCACACCCCTGATCAAAGAAACAAATCAGGTTTTTAATAGTGCTTTTGTCAGCCTTCGAAAAATATACTTACATTAACTGTAGAGAACCATGAATTTGATTATCACAAAATAGAATTTTCAGTGAGCAAACTTGGAAATATTTACTGAATTAAGTGTTCAATTCGCCCATTTTTTGCCAATAACAAATTTAAAATTCTTCTATATTGTATACATATATTAATAAAAGTATTATTATGTTTTAGTACACATGTCAACACTGACTAAGGATTTTAACGATTTTTCATGCAAAAGAGGTCTGTTTGAGAAACTATAACAGCAAACTCGAGACACATGGAGAGATACAAATACAATATTTAGATGAGCAAGCGCTAAACTTGAATTTCCAATTCTAATCAAAGAATTTGTTTTTTCTTAAAATTTGTGAAGGATAGGCTGGACCAGCAGGCATTTTAACTATGGGTTCCCTTTATTGGGTACTCTCAAGACCGAAACATGGGTCCCTACTAGACTGAATTTTTAGAAATTCCGGCTCAACTTATAAAAGGCAATGGTGGCGTTATAAGGCGATTCAGTATCAGAATCTAGAACTGCCCCTGGTAAGTCTCCAGTTATCCTCTATTCCCTGATAAAACAGTTGACTAACAGATGAAAAACAGATGAATACAAAGGCAGTAATAATTGTATAAGAAACTAAAAATATACTCTACGCGAGATAGTTAACTCATACATCAGTTAGTAAAGTGAAGTTAGCAATAATTGTGCACGTAGCGGGCAAAGGAGTACAGCTGGGATCCGAACAGATGCTAACTTCAGGGGGATAAAGTACAGTCGGTAGCGGTTTGAATTTAACACTTGGTTTTATAACGCTACGTTTATTACTTACCAGCTTTCCGCCCGGGACTTCGTTTCCAGGGAAATTCGGGAAAATCATGTAACCTATGTTTATCAAGGATAATGTAGGATTGTATTGGTAAAAGAATTTTTCAAATCGGTCGAGTAGTTTCGGAGCCTATTCAATGCAAACAAACAAACAATCAAATCTTTCCTCTTTATATATTAGTAGTAGCTTTTTCCCGCAGCTTCACTTGCGCAAAGAACTTTTTTTGTCATCCATTTTATTTTCTAAATCTTTGATTTTAGAAAAATCCCGAAAAACGTGTCCGTTTATTTGCTTCAATGTATATCCTCACGAAGTTTTGAGTCAAAATGTCCAAAAAAAATTTTTTCTTCATACAAACTTCGAACCCCCGTTTCACCCCGTTTCACCCCGTTTCACCCCATGAGTTTCGAAAAATCCTTTCTTAGTGCTCCCCTAGACCACATAAGAAACTAACGTACCAAATTTGAAATCTTTGGACCCAGAGGTTTGGGCTGTGCGTTGATATGTCAGTCAGTCAGTCACCAGTCAGTTTCTTCTTTTATATATTTAGAGATAGACAAAAAACATGCGAAATAAGCAAAAAATAAAAATAACACCAATGATGTTGAAATGATTTAAGATTATGATAAAATGACAAATTACTCGTATAATACTCGAAACATTTCATTTTTTACGTTATGAAATTTAATACTAAAGTTTAAACCAATATTTTTATACTCGAAGTTCAAAGAAAAAAATTTGTCGATTTCGTCGCTTGACTTAAAGGCACGATAGCTAAGTTGATTAGAGCACAAAGAGGTGTTAGGCTGAGGGTCTTTAAAAGCTTAGGCTCATTCGCGCCGAAAATTTTCTTTTTCTAAAATTCTTTGTGAATATTTTATGTCTTTTCTTTTGGCCTTTGCGCTGGATATGGTAGTGTGTTTGTGGTAAGCAGCTTGTTACTTTATTTAACCCGTCGCGCGATTGTTTACGCCGCTTGCGATAGTAATCTCGAACACCAGCAGCTCTAGCGCGATGACGACAAACTCGCGCTCGGCTCACGCTGAAACTTCACTTTGATTGCGCGAGGGTCCCGCGCAAAGGCTTGCTCGCCCTATGGCGTTCTCAATGTTGACATTTTGACATAGGACCGCGGTGTTGTCGCGGCGCTGTCACTATCTTACTCGGCCTGCATTTGGCATGGCGCGCGAAGGCTGTTATGTTTCTATTTGTCCTTCCAGTGCCGGTTTTAACACTACCAGCGCCCTGGGCGAGATTTCTACGGCGCCCCCCCCCCCCCCCAACTGCAATTCAAACCCACACAAAAAAGGGAAAGGATATAATGAAACAACCATTTATTATATAAAATAAAAGAGGGGTGTTTAATAAATATAGGAATTAAAACTGCAAAAGTCAAGATGTCATCCGGTGTCAGCATAGAAAAAAATAAATTAAATACAATATTAATGCACAATGTTAATGTTCAAGTTTTCAATTCTGCCGCCACTCCCGGAGTGCAACCCGTTGTTTTTTTTATTTTTTTTTTATTAATTTACGAGTAAGTAGACCTCGACTTATAAGCGATGGGCTACAAAGGAGCGCCTGTGGCGCCCCTTTTATCCGGCGCCCTGGGCGATCGCCCAACCGCGCCCTACCCTAACGCCGCTACTGTGTCCTTCCTTCACGTTTTTTTAAAGGCACGTCCAAAGCGTATTCCTATTAGCGCCTAAAACTTTTCTACTTCTTAAAAAACCTTACACTACGTCTTTTGGACTTTGTGTATGATTATGTAACTATGCGAAGCTGATGTTAAAAATATCTATGGGGAAAAAAAACCTTCATGTTTTTTTGTTTTTTTTTGACAAGTACTTTTCCATTCGAACGACGTCACGGCCGCAGGTGGAAAAGCTAGATTCAAAAAAAATAGAAAACAGAAGTGAAATAGTAGCAAGAATAAAACTGTGTTTGTCCAACTTTTTCATCACTTACACCACTTTGAATTAAGTGCAAATGTAACCAGTTTTGAAACGTATCCCTAACTGATGGAGTGGTAACAAAGTGGTAATGTTCCCATTTTGTTTTAGGATCCATTTAGGAAGCACTCATAGCTCATTGGCGCTTGCTTATCTGAACCGTTCAGTGAGGTTAAGAAACTCACACAGTGACCTGGAACCTGATGGGTGACCGAAGCAGCGCATTTCCGTGCTGTAAAGGGCACATTAAACCTCAGTCTTGACTGTCGTCGATTTATTATAGTTGTTTAAAACCAAGTCAGAGGACACTTAGCGGTTCGAAAACTCTTGACAACAAGGTTAGTGGTTAGGTTAGAATAATATTTAACTTTTTGAACTTAAATGTAGGGAAACTTTTAATTACAATAAGTAGTTGACGAAAGAGACTAAACTGAACAGTTTTCCTCAAAAAATTTATATTTAAAAAAATAATTATTCCTTGATCGTGTGATTGACTAAGTATAAAAAGTCGAAATATTTTTTCAAAAATTTCATCATCCTTGAGAAAAACTGCACGGTTTCATAGAAAGAACTTCCTTCTAAAGTTTCAGATAGAATTTTAAAGTCTAAGGTTCTAGGATGAATGAAGACAATTTTGGTGTGAATTTCTCATAGTTGTAACTTTAATTTGTTATTTTGCGTACAACCAAACACCAATCAAACAAATGTTTGTTTTGTATCGTTTCCTTTGTTTTATGAGTAAATAAATGTTGTATCTGGGCGATTCCATTATCGCGGGTGCAACATTTAGATACACACTTATGGCTTTCCATTACTAAATATAAAACATTTATAAGAAATTTATTGGTCTAAGGGTTACAGTTTAAAAAACGTGTTTTATAAAGGTTTCTATGCAGGGCTTTAAGTAAAAAATTAAGTTTGTATGGGAACTTTTTTTTTTCATATTTTGACCTATTATTGGGGGAAAGTTGTTCAGTTTCATAGACTGATAATTTATTATAGATAATTTTCTTTCTTTCTAGCAGCATCACAAATACGAAATTTCTCGAAGATTTCTTTACAAAGTTAACGTAAAGATTAAGAACCCGATTCATAATTCGGTCACGGACAGACCGACACGACACGTTCCTCTCGACATGATTATGACGTGATACGTGTCACTACGTGTTTCGTAACGTAACAAACCTACCCTGTGTGCTGGTACGGAGTACCTTAAATCAGGTTACAACACTCGTGCACTCTACGCTGTTGCGATAAGAGCGGTTTTGCAACGAAAATGGAGTAACCTGATGCGCTGGCCTCTGTACTATGAAGATGGGAAGAGATAATAAAGGAAAGGCGGGTCATTTGCTAGACAGAGTTAATACGATAGATTATTGGGTGACTTAACGAAAATTAGGATGAGAATCAGCCCAAGAAATTGAATAACACAAGGAATCTCAATATACAGAGTGACTTTTTAATCAGTACGCAAATTTTCTTACGGTGTCAATAACGTTGATAGAACGAAAATAAGGAGGATATTTTTTTACAGATTTTGATACCCCTTTTTAACGTCTTGGAGCAGTTTTTTTCAAATTGTGGGTCGCGATCCCTAGGGGGTCGTGAAGCCTTACTCGGAGGGTCGCAGGTAAAACAAAAGACAATAATTTGTAAATCTTACACTAAAATAAGACAATTTCAGTAAAAAGACTGTGCCTGTATAATGATGCCTACCGTCGCCTTCCGCAAACACTTTTATTAAGTTTTAAAATCTCCGAAGTAATAATTCAGCCTAAAAGGGTCTTAGGGACCTTAGGGGGTCGCCAGAACTTTATATGATCGAAAGGGGTCGCGAAATCATAAAGACTGAAAAACCTTACAGGATGAATTTTGTAAAACGCAGAAACACGTGTGTCTCAAATTGTGTTGAAGAGTACTATTATCAAGTTTCAAGTCAATTGGACGATTTAAAAAAAAATTCCATACAAAAATTTTGATTTATTTTTATGCTTCAGACGATGTAGCTTAAAATTTTTATACGAAACGATACAAAACAAATAATACGGGTCTGTTAAATTTTCATAAAGTTTACGTAAAAAAATGCGTACTGATTGAAAAATAACGTGGTATAAAATTGCAGGTCCTGACTCAAACCCTTGGGCCTACAAAGCTGAAATTTGGCCAAAAGGTTCCTTTTATAACGTAGGCAAGGAATGAGGAAGGACTTCACGAAACTCAATGAAGTCCTGGGAATCCTCTATATAGAATAAGTCCAAATACAAAAAAAAAGTTTGCCTCTCTATACAACTCGAGCGATCGATCAGCAGATTTTTTTTTGTTTTTTTGGGAGAGTTGTTCCGTTTACTCCCTATTGTATCCCTAAATAACTTAAAGTAATCCCACATAAGATTGTAAGTGACGACGAAAAGAGCGTGTCGCGCATCGAATGGTGTCGCGTGTTCAAATAAGAAAATGGACGTTTAAGATTTATTTCTAGAAAACTCCAGAATATTCTGTCCTTATTTACAGTGCAGTGCCCGGACGCAAACGAAGTTTGGTCTTACTTGTAATTTTATTTCTGCTACTAGCATGCCGACTGCCACAGTATAAATAAACATCTATAAGCAGAGGATTAAGTTAGGGGATGTTGGCGGGCAAAACAATTTTAGTGAATAAAATTCTAGCCTTTCTTTCAGGACTTTCATGACTTTCAAAGTCAAAATAGCTTTGTTTCAGAATGTTACTTAAAAATAAGTCAAAGGTATACTAAAGGATTTTGCATTTAATTGACGTTGACTAAGTAATCATCTTGAATTCAAATTCAAAATATCTTTATTTTATAGAACATTCAGGATGTAACTTAAAATAAGTCAAAATTATATAACATACATACAAACATACATTAAGGCGACCACAGCACCTAAATTACGATTTTATGATGCGTAGATAAGCATGACGCACTGCATAAAATCGAAGAAAAAAATACTACGGTAATATTCAGGACATAAACTAGATAAGTAGTTTGCTGAAAACATGATGCAGCTCTTTTGGTTCGATAGAAAAAGCTCACAAAGTCACCTCTAAATACCAATATTGTGTATCTTTTAAGCTGTGAAAACGATAGTAAAATGTACACAGGAACTTTAATTTGCTACCAAAATGTTTGTGATTGAACACTCTCGATAAGTAGTTAACGCATTTTTCGATTAAAGCTGTTACCTTTCCATAAATCTCATTTTTCTATCTCATAAAAACATACATACCTACACAATCGTTCTTTTGACCCTACTGACTCTACGCCTATTTGCAAATGTGCAGCTTTCCCCAGACAAGAACAGGCAAGAAACTCCGAGGTGCTCTTTTTAATCGCATTAAAAAAATTTTTATTTTCTAATTTTAACTAAATCTGAAATAACTCTAGAGCTGAGCAGTTCATTCCCATGGCTGCTTGTCTGATAAATTATCAGAAATTCTGTAATACCCCTTTTTGCAAAGTTTTCGTTTAATTACTGTAAAGTCCAAAGAAAGCATGTCCAAATTCAAAGAAAAGAAAAAAGATACTTAACTTTCATAAAAATAGGGTCAATTTTCCTTGTGTTGAGTCGGAAGTCTCTCATAAGACAGAAGTCTCAGTGTGTATGCTAGGGTAGATTATACTATACTAGCTTTCCGCTCGCGGCTTCGCCCGCGTGGACTACAGGTTATATTGTGCCCAACTGTGGGATAAAATGTAGCCTATGTCCTTTCCCAGGCTCTTATCTATCTCTGTACCAAATTTCATCAAAATCGGTTCAGTAGTTTGGGTGTGAAAGACGGACAGACAGACAGTTACTTTCGCATTTATAATATTAGTATGGAAGATAGTATGAATTATATTTTGATTATAGTATGTTACTTATTTGACGGCCATTTTGGTCGAGTGGTAGTGACACTTGATCGACGGATCCTGGGTTCGATTCCCAGTCGGGGCAAATATTAGTGTGAAAAGCAAATGTTTGTTCTCGGGTGTTTGTGTCTATCTTTATGTATGTTCCGAGGGACCCACGACACAAGGGAAACCTTAGTGTGAGCGTTTGTGTGTAGCGTTTCTTATTATTATATTATTAACTTATGAAAAAGTTGTAAGTTTGAGCGTTGTCAATCTGTATTTGCTGTTCTGTGTCTTTCTACGAAATAACCTATTTATTTAACAGTGTATTTTACTTTAACTAAAATGTTTAAAACTGTTTCTTACCCACTAACTGTTGCTAATCGAGTTTTGTACTTCAGAAACATTTTCCTTTAGTAATATTAAACTGCAGCTTCTGTGGTCAGAAGGCAAAATAGCAATTTTACATTTCGGTTGTTTTGTGGTAGTAAGCATTTCTTTGTAATTTCGTCAGAAATCGGTCTCTTCATTTAGGAGATACGATGCCACATACAGACATACAGACAGATACACAAGTCAAACCTATAAGACTATACCGACACGATAAGAAGGATGACGAAATCAGTTATCTAAAAAAACTCCATAGGGAAAATTATCGGGAAAATTATGTAGCCTATGTCCATCGGGAATAATGTAGCTTTCTAATGGTGAAAGAATTTTTCAAATCGGTGCCAAATAAAAATTTATACCTAGAATAAAAGAACTTATTTACGTTTATCGAAGTCTGCTAAGGCGTGTCACCTGCGCGTGTTTTTTTAGAAAAAATACACAAAAACATCGAAACATTGGGGCGTGGCTTTATAAATTACTAAGTAACATTCCGCTCGGGACTTTGTTCCTATGGGAATTCGGGAAGTATATAACTTTACCTTACTCAGAATAATGTAGCATTCTAATGGTGAACAAATTTTTCAAATCGGTCCAGTAGTTTCGGAGCCTATTCAATGCAAACAAACAAACAAACATATCTTTTAGCTTCTACATAGAACCTTCCCAATGCCTTAGTAATTTCCGTTTGATTCTCTTAGTGAGTTTTTCTTTTTACTGGCACCCAGTATATTAAAATATACACAGCGAAATTACAAAATAAGCTGGTCCAAACAATGTACCACCTACCTCTTTTCATTGTGCAGGGGTGGAATTGGAAATCATAGTAGAAACAAATTCAATCAGACATCGGGTTCAAAATTCAATGGAATTTCCACCTACACTTCGCGTCACTACGAGTTATATTGAAGTTTTTACGAGATAAAATACTCTTTTTTATAGATAGTGGATTTGCTCTAGACCACAATCTAACTCAGGGGTGGAGATGAATAAGATGAATAAGAAATCAATTATTAATAATAAGTTAGACATTTTCTGCGGCGAACAGTCAGCTTAGTATTCAATAGGAATCTCTCATAGCCCTGTGGCGCTAGCGTCGTGTTGTGGCGCTGCGCTGTGGTGATCTGAACAATTTTAAAACTATGACACCGGGGATAGTCAAGTTTGCCACATACTTAACTACTTATAACGTCAAGATAAGAAAGAAAAAAGAAAAGGTAGGTAGGTACAAGCACGAAGCCTACAACGCATTCTCGAATAAAATGCGAGACATCGCAATAAGAATATCCGAATTTCCACTCGGTCCATAGATTTCCATGGCGGCCGAAGGAATCACAATTACCTGACCAGGCGGGAAAATCCTTTACAGATGATATTTGCTCCCTGTGTGGTCTACGGCTAGGTATTTTAGGTTCAAACCTGACGATCAGAATCCTTCCAGGGATGTCACAGGATAACTCTATGTCTGGTAGGATTTTAAAAGGGTTATTAATATGCCACTCTAATATAATTTATGAATACATGGGAGACTGCCTCAGCTTCTAGAGAAAACAGGGTACACAAAGGCGCCAAGTTAAAAATGCTATTGTAATTCACTATTTTGACATATTTTAGGAAACATTCTGAATGTTCAATTAAATAAAGCTAATTTTGCCTTTGACTTGACTCAGTATTGTAACTAGTTTTTGTTGACATGGCTTCTGTTGTTACCCTTAATCATATTTACCATACGTATCCGTCTTAGGGCATCATTCTGTAAGTCCGCAACCGGCGCATGTCACTGCCTTTCTCTGTCATCTGTATAGCGAAAGAGAGAGATGTACCGACATCCGATGCTCCAAAATATCGGTCGTACTTACAGAACAGATCGTCAGTCCGTCCCTGGTAGTAACAAACAATGAGTGTCCTCACTAATGCAAAGAGTTATGGCCGCCTCGCTGCGGCGTCGCGTGGCACTATTAAACATCGGAGAGGAATGGCTGAAATAACGGGACATTTATGCTAAACAACCCGCGGCTTTGCTTCGGAACTACACATTCATTCGAATGAATAGGATGTGGGTTTAATTAGTTCAGGATTTTCATATGGTAACACTAAAATGGTTAGGTGATAAAAAGCTAGTCGAAAATAAAGTCCAAAGCCTGGCTCATAGACACAAATTAGCTTGCCTATGTGCTTTTTTATAAGATGTACTTCAGGGAGTGTGCTCAAGAGCTGCACGATAAGGTAAGGGTCGAGATTCCTCGGAACCGTACTGAGCGCTTCTTTTCATCTTTTACATTACGCACCGCTAAGGAATGAAATTCTCTGCCTTGCTACATCCTCGACCACTTTTTCGCCCCTGGGCTATAATAGATTGTGGTCAAGAGCGAATTCATTCTCTATAATAAAAAAAAATAAAGGAAGCAATACTTGAATACTCAAAAGGCTCACAAAAATATTAAAAATAACAAATCAATCTACAGCAACAAAAGTGTTCGCCCGCCAAAAACGCTAGGACGATTTTTAAAAGCTAAAGCCTTAACTTAGGTAAGTATAGCCAGCCTTTTGCGGTGAACAATACCTAGGTATCACCAGAGTGTAGTGTATTTGGCTGTTAATGCTAGAGATTCTGGTTTCAAATCTTAGCATACAATTAAGAAAGGATAGAGTCGCCAACAAACTTTTACTCCGACAAAACACTTTTTTGACAGAACACAACTTATGATGTTTGTCACACTTTTTATTTTCTTGTGAAATTAGAGAACATTTCTTCAAAATATACACATCAACACTGTCTAGGGATATTGCACGTTTTTTCGTACAAAAGAGGCCTATTTGAGAAGCTGTAAAAGCGTACTGGGGATACATGGAGCGCTATAACTTTCAGACGAGCAAGTGCTAAACCTTAATTTTCAATTCAAGTCAATAAATTATGTTTTACTTGAAATTTGTGAAAACGTGACGGAAACCAAAACGAAAATGCACTTTTTGCCTGCTTTTTGTACGAAAATTGTCGAATTTATACGATTTTTTTTCATTTTCGTCACATTTCACAAATTTCAAGTAAAACTAAATTTATTGACTAGAATTAAAAATTTAGGTTTAGCACATGCTCGTATAAAAATTATAGCCCTCCGTGTATCTTGAGTATGCTTTTAAAGCTTGTCAAACAGACCTCTTTTGTATGAAAAATCGTGCAATATCCCTAGACCGTGTTGATGTGTGTTAAGGCATTCTTCAGCCACAGCACAGTATAGACAACGCAGCCCTCTAACATTCTTATATTACAGTAAGCGGTCTAAACCTCGTCTAAACGGCTCTCCTTTAAGCTCATAATCGTTCTACAGAAGCGGTATTAACGATTGTAGACGGACACAAATAGCTCGGATTATGGAACAATTCGAAAGTAACAAATTATGTTATATTAATCGCGCTATTTACCAAACATTATGGATGTCGCTCGAAGATTGTCGCCCATTTCTCAACGCGGCTTAACTCGCTGAATTTTAACCGGGGTTTAGAGCCGTGCTGCGTTTAGATCAGCTTCTGTCAGGCAAGTGGTTGTAATCTTAGACTGTGTTATTTTCATAGTATTTATGAAACTGCATACCCAGCTATTAGCTAGCATGACGCAACACCGATTCTTGTAAAATTTGACTTGATTGAGCGAGAGCATCACGCAAAGGCTTGCTCGCCCTAAGGCTAAGTCATTTTGACACTTTTTTTTACATTTAATACGTTGTTTTCACGTTGTAATGATGAACTGATTAAATAATCGATCTTAATTGAACTTAAGATGTAAACCAAATGCACAGCAATCGTTCAATCAAAAGAGGTACTTAATTGATATTTATTTTCAAAGCTATGTCATTTTAATAAATGAAGAAATTTTTTTCAGTAACAATGCATAACAACTTAATAACGGACGAATTATAAAAAAAGATGATTTATTTTTAGGTTTTGACCGAGAACTAGGAATAAAAATAAGTACCTTTTGCCGTGTGGTGATCGGTTGAGAATAACTCCACCCCATCTCTTTCCGTGGGTGTCGTAAGAGGCGACTAAGGAAACACAAATGAGACCTGCCTCCTAGTAATCCATCCCAGGCAACGACACTTCATTTTTTTTCTGAATCTGAGGTGTCGTCCTATGATCTCATGCGGTGTGGTAGGCTCTGTAAAGGGCCGTCTGGTTCGCGACCACCCTCCTACCGAAGTCCGACGCCAAACAGCCTGCTGTGTTCCGTCGGTGCGTGGGAATACCAGTGCCTATATAGGCATTTTCTGGGTTAACTCGCTCCATCGTCGACCTCATCTTTGACCTTTATGGTCAAGATTGAGGTCAAGAGTTAACCCATTTTATAATAAAATTGAGAAACTAATCTAGGTACTTATGATTAACGTACTTATTAATGTATCTGATGGAACTAAATAGCACCTAAAGGAAGCACAAAGACGAAATCCCAGTGCGGTATTTACGATTTAAAATAAATGGTTGGGATTGGCGACGCAGGCTTTGAACTCGCACCCTCTGTGCAAACTATAGGAGGACCTCCTTTCTTGTAGGTAGCTGGTAGAATGTACTAGCTGCTAACTCTTCCCAGGCATACTGTAAAAGTCAGTAAAAAGTGGGGATTTTGTGGGCGAAAGGCTGACAATCTTTCACTACTTATTACATATGCCGTGTGCTGATCGGTTGAGAATAACACCACCCCATCTCTTTCCGTGGGTGTCGTAAGAGGCGACTAAGGAAACACAAATGAGACCTGCCTCCTAGTAATCCATCCCATCCCAGGCAACGACACTTCATTTTTTTTTCTGAATCTGAGGTGTCGTCCTATGGTCTCATGCGGTGTGGTAGGCTCTGTAAAGGGCCATCTGCTTCGCGACCACCCTCCTACCGAAGTCCGACGCCAAACAGCTTGCTGTGTTGCGTCGGTGCGTGGGAGTACCAGTGCCTTTATATGCATTTTCTGGGCTAACTCGCTCCATCGTCGACCTCATCTTTGACCTTTATGGTCAAGATTGAGGTCAACAGTAAACCCATCTTATGATAAAAAAAACATCATATTTAATCTTATAGATTTGGCAGAATTTTTTTTTACTTAGGCAAGGGATAAGGAAACATTTCCCACAGGAATTTGGGAGCACTAAGATGTTATGGCTCCACACACTGTTTGATTAATTCTTAAGACCGAGTTTAACAAAAAGTAGAAATCTGCTATTGGTGACCTTAATTCGTTTCTCTAAGGTAGATAAACTAGGTAGGCCGCAACTCAGGTTACCACACGCGTTTTGCAATGTTTTGAAATGAAAATAGAGTAACCTGATGCGCTGGCCTATGTATTTCCGTATAATTTATAAGGCAAATCAATTCTCGCTTTCTTATGTAACTTACACCAGCTTATTCTCTGCTGTTAGGAAGAGTGGGGAGGGGGGGATTCCTAATTTTATTTTTCTGAAGACTATAAAACCTAGGACAATGTAGGAGATTTCGTCTCCTAAGTCTCGATAGAAGTCTTTTGTCACCAAGCGATGCTATAAAGATAAGTTCTCGTAGATTTTTAGGACTTGATCGAAGTTTGAACCGTAAGTAGGTATTATACAGGGTGCAAAAGACAGCTTATACTAAAACCATGGCCTGAGACCATCATTCTGAATGATTTTCCAGTGGATTTTTTTTTTGGAAAATTTTAAATTTTTTTTCATGTTTTTTTAAATATTTTCCGCTTACATATTTTATTACTTAATTGAATACACTCTATTTTGCAATAAAAAACAATCATAACAACGTAAAACACGAAAACCAGCAATGTACTCATCGCACTCCGATAGCAGCGCGGCGGGCGGCGCGGTGTAGCGATACGTTGCATAGCGCCTAAGTAGGCAAATAATGATAATTCCTTAACGTGACGTTTACGGGAAAAAAATATTACTTATAGCTGATGATAGTTATGGGTAGAGTCCACCATTTAAGTATTTGCTAAGCTGTCATTTACACCCTGTATGTCATAGGAAAATGACATACAGGGTGTATGTCATAGGAAAATTGTTAAACCGGAATATTACAATTTCACTAGTGAAATTATAATCTTCCGGTTGCCTTTTTTAGGTTCGGTTAGGTAAGGTTGCATTTATATTATAAAAAAGGCTATCAATGTGACAAAAACTGAGGCAATTCACAAAGTACCGAGAGATTTTATAGTCTTACTAAGTAAAATTACAATTTAACGGTTTTTATAATGTTAAGGTGATATATATGAGTACTTTGTTTGGGATATTGGTTTATATCTAAGACTTTAGATAAGTTTCTAATGCTTCAAAATAGGAAACTGTATTGATGATTTCGTATTATCTCTTTACACGATACCGCTTCACCTATTGAAAAATGTCCTTCACCCGTCACATGGAAAAATAGCTCTTTATCACATAAGCCGCCAGCTCATTGTACGCAATTAAGTTCGTTATTTGTTGTTTTTTTGTAGGTAAAATAATAGTTTAGTCTCATGGACAATAAAAAACTGAACAGAAACATAAATTAGAAACAAAAAAGCATTTAAAAATTCTGTAGTTAGTCTTCAATTTACACTTGGTAAAATCTTTCCGGAAGATACAATAGAATACCTAGCTACCCTTGTGACCTAAATGATAAGCAAGCTGGCCACGCGGCCGACTTCAATATGTGAACTTCAGGAAGTGTAGTGCAACATATGGTGACGCCGTTCTGCAATGTCAGCTATAACACTCTGAATATTTTAAGGAGAAGATATAGGAGGGATACCTATATCTTGTATTTTATTTTGGCTGGTTCTGAATACTAATGGTCTTACTAATAATAAATTATGCACTGCGTATAAAGCGTTGTTTATACATAAGCGACGTGACGACGCGGCGATCAAAGCAGCGTAAAATGTGTCTTAATAGCTACAAAACAAAGGTGTTTTAGCCAAAAATAGAGAAGCACGAAGAGACATCCTTCGCCTGAAGACTTTCTGGCGACGGATATCTCGTCTTTTAAACTTTCTGATTTCTTAAATTTAAAAAGAGTTATTTAATTATTTGGGAGTTGGGACCGATAGGTCTGCTCCTTAACAAACTTCCTTGTGATCAATTTACGAAGTCCCGGTGACGTCACTGTTTACTTATCATAACAAGGCATCAATTCTGGAAGCACTGGAAGTCAAAGCATGGCATGCTAGATCGATCTTTTTTGCATTTTTATAAAATCATATATAGATGATATGAACTGGGAGTGAAAGAAAATCTAAGAATGTGCTAGCTACTTCCCAGGTAAACAGTAAAAGTCTGTAAGCGCGTGGGTTTTGCTGTACAATGGGCGAAAGTCTGACCACCTCTCACCACAACGTAACTTGTTCCATAGACCTTAATATCACTAAGCACACGCACACTAACACATACGGCGTATGTGTCGCGGCGGCGGCGACTGTTGCTGCACTTGGGTCCTGGCAGAATATCAGCGCTACAGATAAAACTGTAGCATTATGCTGAGCCAGCGCCGAATTCGTCTGTGCGACACAGGCAGCACAGTGCAGCACTTTGTTTTATGTTTGTAAATGTTTTTTTAGTTATTTCTTTAATTTGCCTTTAATTTGTTTTTGTCTTTGTGTCTGTTAAGTGCCTTCTGTGTTTCTTCTGTTTTTCTATATTGTGATGTCTGTGTTGTACGCCGAAATAAAGCATTTTCTATCTATCTATCTATCTATGGTAGTTTCATATTATCCATCTATCCATAAACTTACGCCTATAACCCCTGTCGGTGTAGGTAGAGCGTTGTCGTTCTATAACCCACTTGACACCACATTTGAGTGTGGCTCAGGCCAGCAGACCCACGGAACTTAATGAATTTAGGTATTCTTAAACTATGATGGCACTAGATATGGTTCTTTTGGCATCAATAGGCACTAGAAAGGCATTATACATTGGCATACATAGAATACCTAAATTCATTTTTTAAGTTCCGTGGGTCTGCTGGCCTGAGCCACATACATTTGACAGTTATTACGAGGGTTATTTATCAGACGGAACATTATCCTGAATCGATTCTGCCAATTTTTTTTTAATTGGACTCATTTTTTGGGAAATGGTTAGATGTTTTGACACACTTTCATGTTTCGCGGCTAACTTTTTTTTTAAAGTTGAGTCATCCAGATATTTTAATACCTAGGTGGGTACTGTAGAGGTTTTATACCTCTCACGTTAACCATCTAATGCCTTTTGATCATGATTCTGTAATCAAAATCGTTTGCAACTTTTGGCGCGAAAACACAAAATGTGACCATTACCTTCGTGGCTTCGGCCGCGCAAATTAGGTTTCCCTGTAATAATGGATAAAAGTTATTGTCTGCCTTTTCCTGGTCTCCATCATTCTTCCCCGGTTCCCAGCTCCCTAAGAGCTACGCTATAGTACCTATAAAGATTCCATGTGTTAATAAACAGGCAGAAATTTGCCTGTTTATTAACAACACAGCTGAAAATCAGTTTGTTGTCTATCATGGACAGCAAGTGTGCTGATTTCTGTGTCCTATTTGCTTCTGCATCACATATTTCGTTAACTTTTTGTACAAGTACATTGTAAAATGTTACGTATTGTTAAGAAGCAATAAAGTTCAATAAAACAAACCATCTATCTTCATCAATAAAACAAACCATTTAAAGAAAAAATATTTATTCATTTATAAAATATGATTTGTTCTCCTAAACTAAACAGTCTACTTACATAGGTAACAAAATTATCTACTTAGATAGCTTTGGTTTTAACTTTTAACTGGAATGTTAATAAATTCTTAAAATCTTAAATATGTATCTACTTTTTATTAGGTACTAAAATGGTAACATTATTAGGTACCTATCCTACTAACAATAGGTCTTTGTCTATGAAATTACTGTTTTTCATACAATATATCACCACAGCTGGGCCACAATCGAAACAATGTTTTGACTATGCCAAGAATTTCTCAGAATTTGTCGTATACGATTGGCAAAGAAAACAGAATTTCTCGGGGCCGCGTTTAAAAGTTATCGGGGGTTGTTTGGGGCCCAGCTGCAGTGACGTCACTACAGCTGGGCCACACCTGTATCTCGAAGATGGAACCACGTAGCGAAGATCTGGCTACGTAGAAAATTTCTCGTGAATTTCTCGGGACCTGAGAAATTCTTGGCATACCTAGTCAAACATTGAAATTTCGATTGTGGCCCAGCTGTGGTGATAGACTCCAATATTTTTGGAAAACTGATTTTTTTCATGCTAACGTTTTTGGAGTTTTTCTCAGAAATGCGAAATCCAAACATTTTGTAGGAAGATTTATGGCATTAAGTTAATTTTCATCATATTTTGTTTATTGAAAGTTATAATTGTAGCAAAGGTACATCAAAAATAGGTAAGCAATGAAACGGGTAACAGATGAAACGAGCTATGTTTGAGCTTCGCTTTCAGTAAATAAATCCAAAGTAAATTATTAAACATCTCCATTATATGGCCAAGGTTTTTAATAAAAAACCATTTTAGTAACAGCTGTTCAATCAAATAATCTATATAAATAAAAATTAATGTTGCTAAGCGCAAAACTCGAGAACGGCTGGACCGATTTGTATGATTCTTTTTTTGTTGTCACGACGACCAGGTTTATATATTTTTTATTAAAATCCACCGGCACAATGCCCACGAGAACGTAGTCGCGGGCGGACAGGTAATTATGAATAAATTTCATAGGTAAATATATATTTTTATAAATATGAAAGTTTCTGAGAATGAATTTATATTTGTTACTCGTTCACGTAAAAAAAAGGTGAATTCATATCACGCATACGTATTATTATCACATTCAGTCCGTACTTTCTACTTCCTTTTGCTAGCGTAGGTACTTCTTTACAAGCAATACTTGTCTCACATTTATTAGATGTAAATCATATTCTTGCAAATAAAATAATTCGATTTTTTTATTTGATTTCAATCAGCTTACTAAACTGAACGACTAAAAAAAATATTCATAAATTAGTTGTCAAAGCTTTGATAAGAATATCTTGGAAAAAAAATCGAGATGCCTAGAAGATTTCCCTATAAAGCATTTTTTAACTAACCCTGATAAACTTCCCCTTTATAAGGAAGATTTCCCTATAAAGTATTTTTTAACTAACCCTGATAAACTTCCCCTTTATAGGGAAGATTTCCCTATAAAGCATTTTTTAACTAACCCTGATAAACTTCCCCTTTATAGGGAAGATTTCCCTATAAAGCATTTTCCCAGTTTCGAAGCACAGACCAGGGTACCTACCACGATCGTTTAAAAGCATTTCTGTTTAGGATCCAACTTTGAACTGCTTCGCAATTGGAATGTTTTTTTTAAATTGTACCATGATGGCGCTGCTTTTGAACTGCTCGGTTGTCTATGGTCTATTTTAAAAGTCTACATAAATTGTCGCTGGTCTGCCTTTGAATCGCAACAGCGCCAAAATTGAATCGCTTATAAGCCATCATGGTACGAAAAAGAGTTGCAGACTTGTTTAGGTCTTAAATTGGATCGCGCTAAGCGATCATGGTAAACCTCCTATATCGAGATAGACGAAAAGAGCGCTTCAAACTGTATGAGAACCTAGCGTGTCGAATTTTTCGTACTTAAGATGACGTTACGAGCGAGACATAGTGATGAGAAATCAAGACCGCGCGGAAACGATTAAAAGGCGCTTAATTAAGTAAAATAGTAAATGTAAATCCGGTTAAAATCGATTATCATTTACGGCATTTGTCTTAAGCGGACTGACTTAAGTCGGACAAAACTGTGACCGTGGATCACACTTTTTACACGCAAAGTGGGTAAACTCTCGATATAGGTCTGTGTTTCGAAGGGAGGCCCATAGGGACGAATATGGGCTGGTAAAAAAAAATGCACAAGTTGTATGGAAGAGCGGTTTTCCTTATTTGGCCCCATGTTTCTTGGGGAAGTTTATCAGTTTACAGGCTGATTCAACAAATTTACAGCCGTTTCAGTCTTGCTACGACTGAGAAGTTATAAAGTTTATTAGAATAGATCTTTGAAATCTATAATCTTGTAACAAAATAAGTACTTATAATTAAGTCGTTCATTAAGTTGGTGTTACTGTCTTCTGTCGACCTCCAGACCTGAAAAAATTAATCTTTTTAATAATAATTCGCGGAATGAGCTCGTGTAGCTCATGAGCACACTCCCCGAAGTATATTTTGTAGAAAAAAAAAAACGCCACACACTCAAATGCCCACACTAAAGTTTTCCCTTGTGTCGTGAGTCCCTTGGAACACACATAAAGACAAACACAAACATCCATGACCCGAGAACAAATATCTGATTTTTACACAAATATTTGCTCCGGCTGGGAATCGAACCCAGGACCCGTCGATCAAGAAGCAGCGCCGCTACCACTCGACCAAACCGGCCATCAAAACTCAGGCAAGTACATATTTAACTGGGACACATGTCCCAAGGACCCCGCGCTACGAGGGAAAAGCTGTGGGCCTTTGAGTGTGTAGTGTAGCACCTCTTTCGGGGGCAAGGAATTAAACTTGTAGCTCTTCTGCGAGGTGCATATTTCCAAATAACAACCGGCACTTCTTTTTCACTTAAGTTCTTTATTACAGACTGGCTTCCCGCGCGGGACTTCGTTCCCGTGGGAATTCGGGAAAATCATGTGCCCTATGTCCATCCCAAATAATGTAGGATTCTTATGGTGAAAGAATTTTTCAAATCGGTCCAGTAGTTTCGGAGCCTATTCGATGCAAACAAACAATCAAATCTTTCCTCTTTATAATTATTACAAACGTAGACACAGTTATTTATTACTTTACAACGCTTGGGAAAGTGCTATTTGCACGCCGATGATCGCATACAAGAACCTATTCCGCGAGCTCTCTATAAAGAATGGCGGAAGACCACATCTTCAATCATTTCGAATCCTGACATCGAATACCATTTCAAACCTTTTTTTTTGGTAAAATTATCCCTTTCGGGAAAGGCAAAGGAAACTATATCCATACGGCCATGTCTTCAGTGAAAAATCTTCTTTCTTCAACTTAACCTAAGCCCTAAGCTTCTCATGTTCTGCGTAAAACCGGGTAGCGTCTGTTTTACGAAAACTGGCGACGAGAAGCACAACCGCGAGGATCTTTATCGGTACCAAACGGAGCAGAAACACTGTTATCACTCGAATTTTTATCACTACACGAATTTTAGTCAATTTACTGCATAATACACTATCACTATTACACATTAAACAACTTTTTCACGCAGAAAACGAAAATTCAATTGACAAAGCAACCGCTCACGCCGAGTTCCCGCCAAAGACCCCCCCATCTTCTTCGAAATGACCGATTGAGAAAGGAGTTTCGTTATGCCAGATCCTCCATGAAGGTCTGCATACCACAGTAGCGTCTTATTTTTGTGTAAACTTACTAAGTATATGCTGGTCGATGCTGGGTCCGGTGACGAACCGTCCGGTGGCGCTCGGCCGGATGTCCACCAGTAATCTCCTCACGCGTTCCGGAACGTTCCAGAATAAATAGAAGTGGCGCTTTGTTTCCAGGTCTTCTAACACTGACATTAGGCCCTGAAACAATATCGTATTTTACAAGATGTTATGATACTTATGTTCTGCAGAAACGGTCTTTAAAGTGTGGTGATAGGTGAGAATAACACCACCCCATCTCTTTCCGTGGGTGTCGTAGGAGGCGACTAAGGAAACACAAATGAGACCTGCCTCCTAGTAATCCATCTCAGGCGACATTTCATTTTTTTCTGAATCTAAGGGATCGTCCTATGGTCTCATGCGGTGTGGTAGGCTTTGTAAAGGGCCGTCTGGTTCGCGATCACCCCGAAGTCCGACGCCAAACGGCTTGCTGTGTTCCGTCGGTGTGTGGGAGTACCAGTGCCTTTATAGGCATTTTCTGGGTTAACTCGCTCCATCGTCGACCTCATCTTTGACTTTTATGGTCAAGATTGCGGTCAAGAGTTGACCCATCTTATAATAAAAACATTTAAAAAAAACTAAAAGTGACAGTATGATATTTAAAGTAGCTTTAATTTTAATGAATGTTTCTGCAACTGATTGTTATAAAGTAAAACAAAATCATATTTTACGACCTTTTTCTTAGCTTGCAATGTACGAGTATGTACGTTTGTTCACGATTAGTTGAGTAATGATGCATTATTAGCCAAGTAAAGTTATTCTGATTCCAATATGGTAGACCACTCAAGATGGCGGACTACTTATTTCATTTTACAAAAAAGAAAATGAGGTAAAAAAACCATAATTAAACAATATAAATATTTGTTTCTAAATTTATATGTTAAAAGTAAAGTATGTAAAGATAGCCTGATGAAAAAAATCCTTACTAATATTATAAACGTGAAAATTTGTATGCATGCGTGTTTGTTACTCTTTCGCAGTCAAATGGCTGGACAAATTCTTATAAAATTTGGTATGAAGGTAGCTGACACCCTGGATTAACACATAGGCTACATAATTTTCCCAAATTCAAACGGGATTGATTTTTTTTTATTTAATTAAAAAAGATATTAGCCATCTAAGATTTATATCTCTTTCTAGCAAAACAAAATTTAACACAGAGTTTGTACGGACGTAGTGACATGTAGAATAGAATAGAATAGAAAAACATTTATTTGGTACTTTTACATTAAAGAAAACTAAGACTAAACTAATAATAAACTAAAAACTAAGTAAAAGAGTACCAAAAAGGCTTTCACTCAGCAAAATGCCGCGGCTCCGAAGAGCCATCGACGCTGGTTTTCAGTGAACGCCTGAGAGAGGGGAACGCTGCCGTATCAGAATATAAATTACACTGGAGGGACATATATACTATTTAATCCTTTATTGGTAATATGATTACATTTAACTAAGTACAATAATACAATTAAATACAATAATAATACAATTCATACAATTAAATACAATAATAAAGAAAAATAAGAATACTATAAAATGAGGGAAGATTAAATGGAAACAAAAGCCAAACCCAGTCACTTAAAAATGTATACTTTCTTGTTTTTTTTGAAGATCCAATAAGTGTTTCTTCAATTTAATCTTGAATGTTTTAATTGTTTGGACATTTCTTATCGGTGGAGGTATGTTGTTCCAGCACTTTGAGGCAGCATATCGAAAGCTTCCTCGAAATGCAGTTGTTCTGTGACTGGGACAACACAGTGTCGTTGCCATTCTAACAGGCCGTCTAGATAACTCAATTTTATCGTAGAGATATGATGGAGACTTATTCTTTATAACGCCGAAAAGAAGACATGCAAAATGAAGCGATCGCCTGGACTCCATATTCATCAAATTACTTCTGTTGAGATAAGGAGTTATGTGAGCTCTTTTAGGAATAAAGAAGCAAAATCTTGCACAGGAGTTTTGTACCCGCTGAATAAGTTTCTTGGTACGACTGAGAAGACAATCACCAATAACTGTGTCTGCATAATTAAGTTTTGAAAGTATCAACGTTTCGCATAACAAGATCCGTAGTTCAACGTTTAGGTAATGTCGCACCCGATATAGTATTTTTAATCTGTAATAACAGTTCCTTACTACTTCCAAAACATATTTTTCAAATCTAAGCCCATCGTCCATTAACACTCCCAAATTGCGAGCCTCACGTACCTGCTCGATGTAACAGTCCTCAATTTTTACTTTAGGAGCATAGTTATTAACCGAAACTATCTGATTTTTAGTGCCCAGTGCAATAAACTTTGATTTTCCCGGATTTAGTACCAAACAATTACGCCTCGACCATGCGGTTACGCGATCCAGGTCACGATTAAGTTTGTCAACAGCATCAAGTGTATCAGCAGATTTAAAAGAGATATGTATTTGAAGGTCATCTGCATAAAGTTGATATTTACAGAACTGGAAACAACCGGTGATGTCAGATGTATACAGAATAAATAATATCGGCCCAAGTACAGACCCTTGAGGTACCCCACGAGTAACTTGAGCTGTCTGGGAAACACGGATAGTACCATTCTCATCTCTCACCTCAACTCTCTGCGAGCGGTTGTTCAAGTAGTCCGCAAACCACCTAAGCGACGCTGCATCGAAGCCATAAAATGCGAGTTTGGAAAGGAGCAAAGATGTATTGATGCACTCAAAAGCGCGCGAAAAGTCGAGAAGTACTAAGATTGTGCTTTCACCTGTATCCCGAGCTCCCAAAATATCATCAACAACGTCCAATAAAGTGGTTGCAGTACTACGTCCTATACGAAAACCTGACTGTTTATCAGGAAGCAAATTATTATTATTCAAAAATTCTAAAAGTTGGGAGCAAACAATTTTTTCAATGATTTTTGACATAAAAGGCAAGATACTAATTGGTCGTAAGTCTTTTAAGCTATTTGGGTTACTAATTTTAGGAATAGGCTTCACTATGGCTTCCTTCCAGATACTCGGAAATATGCTAGTCTGAATGGATCTGTTAACAATTTTAGTAATCACACCTAAAGTTTGAGGCATTGTTAACATGATCATATCGCGGGTTAAACCATCAATACCTTGTGCATTAGTAGAAATACTCTGAATGATTCTTGCTACTATTCCCTCGTCAACTGGTTTTAGACTGAAAGTTGCAGAACCGAACCTATGAAACTCTAAATATGTTAAATCTGAAATGCTTACAATGTCTTCGCCTGGCACCTTAAGAAAATGCTCATTTATATCATCAGGTTTATTTATATTGGGAGGTAAATCAACCTGTTTTTTATTAAAGTCAACAACATTATTTTTTAAATTCTTCCAGAGTGCTCGCGGATTTTTATAGTTTTCATTTAAATTATGTTGGAAGAATGCGGATTTTTCAGAAGACAAAGCAGCCGTTACAATATTTTTGAGATCTTTATAAAACTTTTGATCACTAACACTCTTAGTTCTATGATACTGAGCAAAGGCCCTATCTCGCAGTCTCATCATATCTTTAATAGTTTCTGTAACCCAGGGATAGCTCTTTTGCTTTATAGTTGAAGTTTTAATGGGAGCGTGTAAATCAAATATAGTCGTAACATGAGCATTAAACGCTTGAACAGTTTCATTAATATCATCACAAATAAGCCTTTCCCAGGGAATAGTATTAATATCCGCATTAAAAAGAACTAAGTTTATATCTTTGAGAGCCCTATAAGTTATACTATAAGGTTTTAATTTTGGCTTTTTTATATTTATTTCGCCAGATAAAAAAGCATGTCCACCAAGAGAAGGAATACGTTCCACTTGAATATTTGATACTTTAGTTGTACTGCAAATTAAATCCAAGAGGGACTCAGAGTGATCTGTGAAGTGTGTGGGCTCGTCGACATATTGCTGCAGATGCATATATTGCAGAAATTCAGAAACTTTTTTACTTTTCGAATCAGTAAAAGAAAGAAGGTCTACATTAAAATCACCCATAAGGATAACATGGTCGAATTCAGAAAACAAACTAACCGATTCCGTTAATGCATCAAGAAAGGTGTCGACATTGACCCAGTTAGGCCGGTACGCAGTACCTACAGCAATCTTAAAACCTCCTACTCTGACACTAACCCACATTTGCTCGACCGGTGGTGTGTGTGGATGTTCTAAGTATCGTACATAAACTCCACGCCTTATATAAAAACCCACCCCTCCACCACGCATTCCACCAGGCCGAGGGATGTGGCGTAATCTATATCCAGGCACCCTGGGTGCCCGCCCGTCCTCACCAGGCCTAAGCCAGGTCTCATTAATAGCCATTATCTCCACCGAGTGCCGTTCCATTGCTACCAAAAACTCGTCATGATTAGCACCTAATGAGCCAGGATTCATAAAGCCGATAGAAAAATGTTTTTTATTAATAATAAATTGGATTACATAAGAAATTAATCTATCTATAATATAATAAAACTGTAGAGGTCGAATTTCTGTACATAGAAAAAAAATGCTAAAAACCGAGTCAGGGGGATGTAAGAAGAGAAATAAAACAAATCCCGATTTTTTTAGATTTTTTTGTTTCTCTGTTTGTCTGTTTGTCTGTTTGTCTGTTTGCACGGGCTAATCTTCGTAACTGTTGGACCGATTTAAATGAAATTTTGCATGGTGGTACCTTATATCCCCGGTCAACATTTAGGCTACATAAAATCTCGAAACTTAGCCAGTAAATATAAAACCAACAACAAAAACCCCTGAAAAATTCAAAGCTAGGTGTTTTTCAGTAAATTTTACTCATACCATAGAGATCAACGTATTTTTGACATATACATGGGCTAAAAGCATGGACATGTTGTTTTTTAAATTTATCTCTTTCGAGAAAGGCAAAGGAATCTGCATCCATACAGCCAGGTATTCAATATATGTATTTCTTAGCTATGTCTTCAATTTATATTTCCTTACTTCTCTCATTCTCCGTAAGCCGATAGTGTTTTGTTTACGAAGAACTATGGCGGCGAGAAACACTGCCGCTGGATCGGAGCGGATACACTGTATCACTTGAATTACTTTTTAACCGACTTCCAAAAAGGAGGAGGTTTTATGTTCGACTGTATACAGGGTGGAATTTTGTAATGCCACCTGAAGGGAAAGTACTCTTAATACTGTAGATAGAAAATTGTACTCAAAGAAAACATTCCTTTATTTTTGAAAAGAAAGAAAACTGCATTCAAGAATTTTTGAAAATTCGCTTGCCGCAATCGGGAATCGAACCGACTAAAATCTGTAAGAATACCCTGTACTTTTATTGCGTCGATCTTTAGGGTCAATTAAAAGGATGAAATCTTTCTAACAAACTTGGTAAATTAAATGAAAGGAAAACTACGAAATCTTAAACCATTGTATATCTTTATTTTATGTATGTTCACC
The DNA here is from genome assembly GCA_949987775.1 of Aproaerema taeniolella. Taxonomy (NCBI): domain Eukaryota; kingdom Metazoa; phylum Arthropoda; class Insecta; order Lepidoptera; family Gelechiidae; genus Aproaerema; species Aproaerema taeniolella. The sequence continues at coordinate 1,539,793 of OX465255.1, read as the reverse complement.
GATTTCTCCGCCATTTGTGAACCGATTTTCAAAATTCTTTTTTTGTTGAAAGAGCATACTCCAGAAGTGGTCCTATTGTCACCAATTCAGGATCTGATGGAATCCCATCAAAATCAAGGGCAACCCTTGAATGGAATAGGCACTTACAATGTTTCTCAAGTTCTTTCTATTATTTACGCCAAACATAGAAAAATATACACATCAACACTGTCTAGAGATATTGCATGATTTTTCATACAAAAGAGGTCTGTTTGAGAAGCTATAATACCATACTGGAGATACACGGAGTGATATAATTTTCAGATGAGCAAGTGCCAAACATGAATTTTCAATTTTTATCAATGAATTTAATTTTTCTTGAAATTTGTGAAAACGTGACTAAAATGAAAAAAAAATTGCGCTAATTCCACAATTTTCATACAAAAAGCAGAAAAAAGTGCATTTTTGTTTTCGTTTACGTCGTTTTCGTTTACGTTAAATAAAATTCATTGACGGGAATTGAAAATACAGGTATAACACTCATCTTAAAATTATATCCCTCCATGTGTCTCGAGTATGCTTTTATAGCTTCTCAAACAGACCTTTTTGTATGAAAAATTAAGCAATATCCCTAGAAAGTGTTGATATTTAACCTATTTCTATGTCTATGAGTACGTAGCATTTGATAAAAGGACCGGATTGAGATTTATGAGATATTTTGTATAATAGATCCTTTCTTAATTTCTTGTCGAGAAGTTTGGTTGAGTGGTAGAGTTACACAGCCTGTAAATCGACGGTTTCTGGGTTCGATTTCCGGTTTGGGCAAAGAAACCATACGAGGGAAACTTTAGTGCAGAAAGTTACAGTGTGAAGTGCTAATTAATTGATTTTATGATAGATAGATAGATTGACACTTTATTCAATTGACATAAAACAGCACAACACAGTAATAGACAAACAACAAACATACAAGTAAATATGAATCAGCAAGCAAACAATGAAGTAAACAGAGTAAGAAACAGAAACAAATAATTTCATAAAACTATTTTACACTGTGTTATCTGTATCATGCCAATCAAATTGGCGCTGACTCAGCATATTGCTGCAGTACCAGAATGCAGCGCTGGTATTCTGCCATGATGTTACTTATTGAGTTTTCTTTGTAGGTAATAATAACCTTTTTCAAACTTCATAAATTCACCAAAAAAAAGTACTTTATAAAGAAAAACCGAGGGTGCTGCTCTATTAATTAGATAGATGTTATTTTTAAGAGCTATCGTCGAATATAAGTGAGTCGGAAGAAATTAAACTGACCCACAAATATCCAAAAATAAAACAAAAACTTTTGTGCTGAACTGGCACTGAACAAAAAATTTTGAATGTACCAGCTGCCAACCAAATACATTGCATTGTTGGTACAGAGGCCAGCGCATCAGGTTACTCCATTTTCATTGCAAAACCGCTCTTATCACAACAGCACAGAGTGCACGCGTGTGGTAACCTGAGTTGGGGCCGTCCGTGCATTGCAAAATTTAGACAACGTATTATATACTCATATACAATATGCCATTTTTGAAATTTTCATGACATGTAAAGTTATGTGACTTATGTTACCCCAACGAGGATTATAGGCGTATAATATCTAAAATATCGAAACTTTTGTCAGCTTCCCCATTCATAGTTCGGCTATTCTGCACTTTTTTAACGAACCAAAACTAAATACTTAATACAGTGTTTATAAGAACGAAGTTGATTAAGTATTTAGTCTTCAAATCTTAATTCGGCCCTGTCGGAGAAACTAAATGACATTATTCAAGGATATCACTTTTTGAAAACAATAAACGGCTTATTTTTTATTTTTAAGCAAAGGAATCTATGGCCGTACAGCCGGTGTTTTCAATGCATTTCTTATTTTTAAAGGCGGGAAACTCAATAGAAACTGACAATTGACATTTGTTTCATTAAAACGGAATATGGTCTATAGGTTTGATTTATGGCTTTGATGTTCTGACATGAAATAAGGGCTATTTATTGATTTTTGATTTTAGTTTACATCAAGCGTGGTATTGCGTATATAAGCCATGGATAAATATTATAATATTACTATTCTAATAAGTTTCTTAGTTTGGATCAAGCACTGACACCTTTGCTTATTTCTACAAATGTCCATTGAAGGGAAAAGCTTAGTCATTTCTATCTTAAATTTATTTTTTTATTGAATCATTTTTACTCAATTATGTATCGCAAAGCACAATAAAAGCAGCGTGCTAACTGAAATCTCAAATGCACGGGGGTTGTCTTAGATACTGACATAGGTGACCTGTTTTAGAAACTTCTATTCCTCTGAAAATCAAAACTAAGTCCGTATTTAGCACTTAGGAATTCGTGTGCCATTTATTGTACTTACCTAAGAATAGGTCTTTCAACATACAATTTTCGTAAATTTTTTACTCCACATATTTTTATTTCACATATTTTTATATCAAAAGCAGTAACAATGGTATAGAAAATATAACCGATAGAGGAAACAACTATGTTTGAGCTTTGTTTTTAGATCCAAAGTAATGTATTAAGTATCAACTTTATATGACATAGTTAGCCAAGTTTTCAAATAAAAAATATTTTTAGAAATTGCTTTTCCTTATACGAACGAAATAGTTGCTATTCGTTCATATAACGAAAATATGAACGAAAAAGTTCATGTATCTGTAGTTGTGTTTCAAATATATTTGAATTTGAATTTGAAAGTACAAACTCGGTCTATAAAAATACATACAACACGCAGACGAAGTTGCGGGCATCAGCTAGTATTTGAATAAATTTACTATTTATAAGAAGCCTTTTTAATAAAGTTAGATGTCTTAGATCTATAAAAATACCAAAAAGATAGCAATAAACACTTGAATATATAAAGTAATCGAATATAAAGAAGGGCATGCTATAATGAAAATAATAAGTAGTATTCACTTTATGTTTTGACGAAGAGGAGTAGAAAGGCATATAATGGGGCGTTATATTATCAAAAGGTAAATCGTCAGGGATACAGGCAGTTCTCCGATTCTCCGCTAATGAATAAAATGATGTACAAAGGCATAAACTCAATTTGTAAATTCTTAACGAATAAATCTTCTCAAAATTATAACAAAAAAATTTAAAATTTAGAAAAATGGTAAACAAATTAAACTTAATTAGCCCACAACTGAGATCAATATTAAATCGGGTGCCATAATTAACTTCACATTGTAAAATTAACCTTAGCACATAGAAATCTACGGTCACGGGTTGACAAATGTGACTCTTATGAGATGTGTTATAGCTATAGTACAACCATTCCATTGCACAATTGACAAATAAACATAGTTTTAATAAAAATAGGTAAATTTTTGTAAGGTCAAAATTATTCTGTAATATTATAATTGTCTTAGGATAATATAGGTAAATTATTGCAATAAAATTGGAAAGACATGTACATAACAATATATCATTTTCGTATTTTTCAAAATGCTTTGCACTTAAATAGTAACTTTTAAAAAAACAAAATTCTTTTTTACGTAAATATTCCTTGTAAAATATGTCAAGATTTCTAGCTAGATAAAGGTTTAGCAGTAGGACTAACATTGTCAACACCAAAAACGCTGGCGAGATCATCTTCAGTACGCAGGCGATGGCGCGCCTCGTCTCCGTCTTGACGGGCAAAGATTTTGCCGTCGCGCGACCACACGTACCTCCATTTTAGTCGACTACCAATTTCGCGCGCTTTCTGGAAAAGGAGCCGGTTGTACTTCGTGAGACGCTCGTTGACATAAAACACTCGCGGAGGTGCTGAGAGGCCCAAGCCGTCGGTAGTGAGGCGGCGGCGCACGCGCGCAGCCTGCAGCAGCGCATCGCGCTCGGCCCGGCGCGCCAGCCGCACGACCAGCGGGCGCGGGCGCGACGCCGCTCCGTCCGCCCCGGCCGCACGCACCGGCCCGGCGCGCTCCGCGCTTACGACGTCTCGATCATCCATCTTCACTCCCAATTTGAGAGCTGCCGCGAGGAAAACATGAGAGGCGTTTTCGTTTCCCGATTCAGAGATACCTATTAGTTCAATATCGTTACTTAACATGAGTTGATCGCGATCTTGGATGTCTAATTTCAATTGATGAATAGTACGTTCCATGGATGTGTCCCTTACACGGTGGATGTCGCTTTGCTTGCTTTCTAGAGCATTCAACCTTGTCTCCAAACCATCAATGCGATTGTTCTGCGTCTTAACTGTATTCGTCAGCTCTGACAGGGTAGCCCGGAAAAGGCTCAGCTCACTCCGTACCGCCCTGATTTCGTCCATAAACATACGCAATTCGTAAATCGGGTTTTCAGCATCAATACTCTTCTCAAAACGGTCTTCTTCATTAATGGGAGGGTGGTTGGACTTGATGCGGCGGGTCACATTTTGATCGTCATTATGCATAGGACTGAGGGAGCTGCTGTCATCTTTACATTCCGAGTCAATAAAGGGTGTCGGCGGTAGTGAGGTTGGCAGCGGAGCTCTTTCTTTCATCGGAGTACTTATATTTCCCACTTTAGGTGGTTTACATATACATACTGAGCATTTCCAGTTATCCCTTCTGTTTTTATCAAGTGAATAAAAACTATAGAAGCGGTTGGTACTAACGTTTGCACATTCTAGATCATATGCCAGTTTACAGACTGAACAGCGCAGAAACTCCTTTCGTGGTAGAGTCTTAGTGCAACTTGAACATCTATTATGATTCGTTTTAGACTCTGAGCGATTCATATTTGTATGTTAAATAATTATGACAATTGGGAATCAAAAACTTAACGTCCAAGGTCAGTGCAGGTGTGCAGGGTCAACCTCGGTCAAGGCCGCGAACCGCGGGAACAGCGCGGGAATCACGAGCCAATTTCGCGCGAAAATTTTATAATTTCTCACTGTGATTAGCACTAGAAGACAACAGTATTATTAAAATTTAATACCACACTTTTATATATCACTGTTTTCACTTTAATTTGATGTGAAATCGAAATAGAAAATCCTATGTTTTACCACAAAACGGAATTTATTTTTACGGAGCGTCTCGAAACGATGTCTAATCGGGAGCGTTCCCCGCGCGCCACTCACATGTGACGTCACAGTCCATGTCGGATCTTTCCGTCTAATCGGTGCGTAATTAATAGTTTTAAATGCGTATATCGGCCGTATTTCTTGGCCGATTTTAATTTTAATTTCACTTTTTGTCGTCTCAACTACGGCATTTTCATATTTTGTTAGTCAATGCGATAAAAAAATTAATGCATGTTCCGTATTCCTTACCTCGGCCACTCCAATGTCGACCCCCACGAGATGCCTCCCGTCCAGCACGAGTACAGTCGGCGCGCGCGGCGCCAGCGAGCGCACCGTGTCGCACACGTACTGCGCGCTCGCGTAGCCGACTGTACCGCACGGCATTATGCACAGGCAGTCTAGGTTGCCCACCTGGAATAAATAAATAAACGCTACACACTCAAAGGCCCAGGTTTTCCCTTGTGTCGTAGATCTCTTGGAACACACATAAGAAACACTTTGTATATTCTATGAAAATAAAGCATGTTTGATTTGATTTTGCTTATTTTGATTTTTCTCAGGAATATTTTAAATATGTTTTTTTATATTCATGTTTTTTAATATTTTCTGCTTAATTTTTTTATTATTTAATCGAATACATTCCATTTCGCAATAAAAAAACAATCATAACAACGTAAAACACGAAAACCAGCAATGTACGGACGGCCGCAACTCAGGCTACCACACGCGAGCGCTCTTTGCTATTGTAATAAGAGCGGTTTTGCAATGAAAATGGAGTAACCTGATGCGCTGGCCTCTGTACATCACATTTAGATAGCAGCGCGGCGCGGGGGGATCGCGCGCGGGGCGCGGTGTCACGATACGTTGCGTAGCGACAAAGTAGGCAAATAATGAAAACTCCTTTACGTGACGTTTCCGGGAAAAAATAATTACTTATAGCTAATGATAGTTATGGGTAGATACCACCATTTAACTATTTGCTAAGCTGTCCTTTACACCCTGTATAGACATAATTTATTTATTTTATTTAACAGTTTATTGTACACAGGACAAATCACAAATATTTATACCGACCAATAGAAAAACGAACACAAAAGATACAAGTACATTTCTTTAGGAAATTTCTTACAGCACACCTGGGACAGTGAGTCATAAAATAATTTTTTTTTGGTACCCCACAGATACATTTCACAAACGGCAGATAAAAGTATCGATCAGTGTACAGACAACAGTACGTCAGGTTACCCATATGCACAATAAAATTCAACGCCATTGCGAGCGCGATAAAAGCTACATCAAGATCAACATGTATAGATCAAGATAAACTGCCTTGTGTACATCAAAATCGTGATAAAGCACTGCAGTTACCCCCACTGTAATTACTCCCTGAAGTCACCTGCAGTTACCCCTCCTTGAGTTGTCCCCCTGTAGTTACCTGAGGTTATCCCCTTGAGAATACCCCAGCAGTTACCCGTGATTACTACCCCTTGAGTGACCCCCTGTAGTTGCCCCCACGTATTTACCCCTATATTAATCTGCAGCAACCCCTCGTGAAGTTACTATTGGGTTAGAGGGGCAAAATAAAATATACATTTACGGAACTCAAATCAAACTGTCTATATTTCCGTATCTTATAAGGAGGGGTGTGCCTAGTAAGTAACTATTAATTAACAATAGTAAGGGGTATGTTACACTTCCTACAGAGCGCTTTCTCTAATGAGTTTCAATGTCAACTGTATAAGGCATACTAACTGTTCTCTACTGAAAAACTTCTTTATAAATATTGGGTCATATGGTCTACGACCATTCCTCCATGTACGACAGGGATACATTCCCAATCCATAAGTCAGAGTAGGATAGATTTAGTTTTGCTATTCCAACAGTTACCTCCTTGAATTACCCTCTGAAGTTAGCTGCAGTAACGTGTTATCGTGTTACTTGCAGTAAACCCCTTGAGTTACCCCTTAGTTACCTGCACTAAACTCCTTTGAATGCCCCCCTGTAGTGACCCCCCTTTACCTTGAATGCGTCTGCCTGCAGTGTGGGCCGGGCGCTGGCCGCCAGTGATCGCGCCAGGTCTGTGCCGGCGCCCGCCAGTATCCCCACTTCTAATCCCAGTGCACACCCGCATATGACGGTCACACTGTATACCACCAGCTCGCTTTCTGGATACAAAGTGAAGTACTAAGTTTACTTAAGACTCTGTTAACTGGAGACCTCGAGAGTCAACAATTTTCAAAATGGCTGAATATGATTTTTTTTGTTTTCAACCCCCATGACTCCGCCATTTCGAAAAAATCCAAAAATGAATCGGCAATAAAATTACCGATACTGCTCGTAAAATTTCACGAGAATCTTAATTTTTAATGACGCCAAAAATCTCGACCAAATATTAGTTCGAGTCGCTTTTGTTGTTTTTTAAGATAAAGCGTAAGGCAAGATAAACGATAAATAAACGCTACACACTCAAAGGACCCTTGGAACATACACAAAGACACACACGAACACTCATGACCTAAGAACAATCACAAATATTTTAATCGAATCCAGGACCAGGACCCGACGGCAAAAAGGTCTATATTGTACTAGCTTTCCGCCCGCGTGGACTACAGGTTATATCGTGCCCAACTGTGGGATAAAATGTAGCCTATCTTCTGTCCCAGGCTCTAATCTATCTTTGTACCAAATTTAATCAAATCGGTTTCGTAGATTAAGCGTGAAAGACGAACAGACAGACAGACAGACAGAGTTACTTTCGCATTTATAATATAAGTAAGAATTGTTATGTATTCCCATTCGGCTTTACTGAACTTCGATCGCGTTTTCTAAACTCTATTCCTAAATATATTACAATTCGTTACATACAAAAATACAAATCTTTCCTCTTTATAATATTAGTATAGATTAATGTATAGCGAAAAAAAGACTTACTGCTGTTACACCACAGCTGCTTCACGATTCTCAACTCTATGATGGAGACCATAGCGACCATAATGACAGCGGCTAACGTCGCCCGCGGGATGAAGAAGAAAGCTCTGGCTAGCAGCGTTACAGCCAGGAAAACTAGAGAAGCTAGAAAAAAACGTAATCAGACATAGACATTATTTATTTTTGTTCCTCCAGAACACTGATACATTTCACAAAAGACAGATAAAAATATCTATCAGTGTAAATCTGACTGTGGTCCGCCAGTTACCCCACTGTAATCACTCTCTGTAGTTACCCCCCTTGAGTTACCCCCCCCTGTAGTTACCTGAGGTTACCACAATGATTCCTTTGTGCATAGTCATAATTTTTAACTCGACTTGACAGATGATGAAAAACAAAGGACGATCCGACGCGACATTTTAGAAGACAAACTTTATAAATAATAATGAATTGTAAAATAAACGTTTGATAAAGAAAATTTACGCCTATTCTTTGTTAGGACGTAACACACCCCTTGCCTTACCCTCTGTGGGTTACCCGAAGTACTTACCCCTGTAGTTACCTGCAGTAACTCCCCTTGAGTAATCCCCTTCAATTACCCCTATGTAGTTACTTGCACTAAACCCCCTCCAGTTACCCTCTACAGGGTGTAACAGAAAGGTGTAGTCATATTTCAGGATGGTGACCAGCCAATAAAACTAAACAACTTTCCCCAAGGAACCTATTTAAAATCTAAAAAATATGCCGTCTCTCCATACAACTTGTGCGATCAGCTGATAGGTTTAGTATGAAAGGCCGAAATTTTTTTTGAAATTTCAATTAGGTTCTTTCGGGAAAGTTTTTCAGTTTTATTGACTGGTCACCATCCTGAAATATGACTACACCTTTCTGTTACACCCTGTATAACCTTGAATGCGTGGGCCTTGGCAGAATTACCAGCGTTGCAGCTCTGCTGTAACATTGAGCTGAGCCAAAGCCCATTCACCGGCACAGTACACGACTCTCTCGCAATCTAACCTGTCTGTTTTACCATATTTTGTACTAGTTTGTGTGTGTTTCTTGTTGTTTTTGTGTTGTAATTCTTTATGTTGATTGTTCGTGTACTGTGATTATGTGAATAAATGTTTTATCTATCTATCTATCTTAGTAAGTCACAGCACGTCAGGTTACCTATTATGCGAAAACAGTTAAGCGTATAATTGCTATGGTAAAATATCATTAGTCCTAAAAACGTTATGCCTAACTAAACTATTACAAAAGTTGTTATATGAATAATTATATAGAACCCTTCATCCGCCATATTGGCTTAAATAAATAAATAAATCTTTATTTCCTCTACAATGGGTTCTTAAAAACTAGTGGCAGGGCCCTTTAAGCTCATCACCTGAGTCGGGTAATACCACCTTTCTTATAATTAAACTAGCATTCCGCTCGGGACTTCGTTCCCGTGAGAATTCGGGAAAGCTAAGAAGCCTATGTAACATAAAAATACACAAAAACATCGAAACATTGGGGCGTGGCTTTATAAATTACTAAGGAACATTCCGCTCGGGACTTCGTTCCTATGGGAATTCGGGAAAGTACATAACTTTACGTTACTCAGGGATAATGTAACATTCTAATGGTGAAAGAATTTTTCAAATCGGTCCAGTAGTTTCGGAGCCTATTCAATGTAAACAAAAAACTATCAAATCATTCCTCTTTATAATATTAGTAGTATAGATAAAGGTAAGTAAGACTTACCTTTAAAAATAGATCCAGCCGGCGTGACGACCCCGCTGGCGTGGTTGAGAGCCGTGCGAGTGAAAGAGCCAGTCGTGGGCATGCACTGGCAGAAAGAGGACAGAAGATTGCCCGCGCCGATAGCTATCATCTCCTGTGTCGCGTCCACTGATGCACTGCCCGCTAGAATAACATAAGATATTTTATTTTATAAAAAATATGATAATCTAATTTATTTACGTTATCAACTTAAATAGGTTATACAGGGTGTAAAGGACAGCTTAGCAAATACTTAAATGGTGGAATCTACCCATAGCTATCATCAGATGTAAGTAATTATTTTTTCCCGGAAACGTCACATAAAGCAGTTTTCATTATTTTTCTACTTTGTCGCTACGCAACGTATCGTGATACCGCGCCCCGCGCGCGATCCCCCCGCGCCGCGCTGCTATCGGAATGCGATGTACATTGCTGGTTTTCGTGTATTACGTTGTTATAATTGTTTTTATTGCAAAATGGAATGTATTTAAATAATAAAAAATGTAAGCAGGAAATATTTAAAAAAAACATGAAAAAAGAATAAAAAAATTCCGGAGAAAAATTCCACTGGAAGATCATTCAGTCCAGTCCAGTCCAGTCCAGGGTTTCAGTTTTTGCTAAGCTGTCCTTTACACCCTGTATAAATGTTTATTAAATAATTCTACATACTACATTTTTATAACACAATGGTTAGTAAGTCAGGTATGCTATATTTTGATACCTAATAAACTAAGTAAAGCGTCTACTTGTATCTTAGGTTAGTAACATTAAAATTAATGTTTCAATTAACAATACTTCTAGTTGAACAATAAATAAAAGCGACTTAGAATTTAGAGTAAGAACTTTAGTATATTACACACATCAACGCGGTCTAGGGATATTGCACGATTTTTCATACAAAAGAGGTCTGTTTGAGAAGCTATAAAAGCATACTCGAGATACATGGAGGGCTATCATTTTCAGACGAGCAAGTGCTAAACCTGAATTTTCAATTCTAATTAATAAATTTTGTTTTGCTTGAAATTTGTGAAAACGTGACGGAAACGAAAACGAAAATGCACTTTTTGCCTGCTTTTTGTATGAAAATAGTCGAATTTACGCAAAAAAAAATTCATTTTCGTCACGTTTTCACAAATTTCAAGTAAAACAGAATTTATTGATTAGAATTTAAAAATCAGGTTTAGCACTTGCTCGTCTGAAAATTATAGCATCAGCCCATCTATCTGGAGTATGCTTTCATAGCTTCTCAAACAGACCTCGTTTGTATGAAAAATCGTGCAATATCCCTAGACCGCGTTGATGTGTATATTATTAGTTAGTGGGTGTATTGTTTAATTTTTTATTAATCTTCTCTGTATCTTCATATGACTGACACATTAGCCAATCCTACTTGTGATATGACTGGCTGGGTTCGATTCCCAGTCGGGGCAAGTGTTTGTCCGAAAAGCAGATTTTTGTGCCCGGCTCATGAGTGTTTGTGTCTGTCTTTATGTATGTTCCGAGGGACCCACGACACAAGGCAAAACCTTAATGTGGGCTTTTGAGCGTTTATTTATTTATTAATAAAAAATACTTACCAAAAGCCTTAGCAATAGCGATAGTCTCAAGTATAGCGACTAGCGGCATGACGAGCCCCTCTGCCCCGAACACAGACAACATCCCCCCGAAGTAGACCCGCTCGCCCCCCACTGTAGTGCTGAAGGGGGGTGGCCCGAACGAGGGGAGACCGCCTTCTATTGTTCCTAGGGGCATTTTTAATTAAAAACTTAGGTAAAACACTGCCAATGTTTTACCTAAGTTTTTAATCTGTTTCTGTGCTTATCTACTTTCTTTGCTATTTATTGTTTTTTTGTTCCTTATTTCCTTGTTTGTTGTATTGTAAAACTCTATCGTTGCTTTTGTGCTTGTCTCTTTCTGTACTAAATCTTTGTAAGTGTGTACTGTGATGGAAATAAATGTCTTATCTATCTATCTATCTATCTATCCAATGTCCCCCCGAAGTAGACCCGCTCGCCCCCCACTGTAGTGCTGAAGGGGGGCGGCCCGAACGAGGGGAGACCGCCCTCTATTATTCATAGGGGGGCATTTTTAATTAAAAACTTAGGTAAAACACTGCTAATATCCCCCCGAAGTAGACCCGCTCGCCCCCTACTGTAGTGCTGAAGGGGGGCGGCCCGAACGAGGGGAGATCGCCCTCTATTGTACCTAGGAGGGGCATTTTGAATTAAAAACTAAAGTAAAACACTGCCAATGTCCCCCCAAAGTAGAGCCGCTCGCCCCCCACTGTAGTGCTGAAGGGGGGCGGCCCGAAGGAGGGCAGGCCACTCTCTATTGTACCGGGGCACTTTAAATTAAAAACTACGATAAAACATTGCCAACATCCCCCCGAAGTAGACCCGCTTGCCCCCCACTGTAGTGCTGAAGGGGGGCGGCCCGAACGAGGGGAGACCGCCTTCTATTGTTCCTAGGGGGGGCATTTTAATTAAAAACTTAGGTAAAACACTGCCAATATCCCCCCGAAGTAGACCCGCTCGACCCCCACTGTAGTGCTGAAGGGGGGCGGCCCGAACGAGGGGAGACCGCCCTCTATTGTACCTAGGAGGGGCATTTTGAATTAAAAACTAAAGTAAACCACTGCCAATATACCCCCAAAGTAGACCCGCTCGCCCCCCACTGTAGTGCTGAAGGGGGGCGGCCCAAGGAGGGGAGGCCACCCTCTATTGTACTGGAGCACTTTAAATTAATAACTAAGGTAATACATTGCCAACATCCCCCCGAAGTAGACCCGCTCGCCCCCCACTATAGTGCTGAAGGGGGGCGGCCCGAACGAGGGGAGACCGCCCTCTATTGTACTCTGTGTTTTGAATTAAAAACTAAGGTAAAACACTGCCAACATCCGAAAAGACGAGTTCAGTGGTACAGGCCCGAACCACGACTTGAACCCATTACCTTCCAGTTACAAATACTGGTTTTTTACCTAAACGGGCTATCATTCTTTTTTTTTATTTTATTTTTATTATTAAGAAATAAAATAAAAATATTTTATTTCTTCTTCTTTTATCAGTATTATTCGTCCCCAACGAGGGGCACGGACCTCTCTTTTTTAGACTCCTCTACTGTACAATACAATACTCTATATTTTTTGAAAGGATTTAGCATAAAATACGTACCAGTCAGAGCAAACGGCGTGACTTTACCGAACTTATAGAGCAGGAAAGCGAGTATGGTGGCCATGAACACGACGATAGCGTTGCGGGCGCGGGTTATGTACAGAGTGGTCTTAGATAGCAACACTCGGTGTGGGGGGTCTAACTCGTTCGCTCTTAGCGTACATCTCTGAAACAAAGCTATAGTATACAGTTTCATAAATATCTAATGAAAAGAAAATCCAAAATTAATGAAATAAATCACAGATTTCGTGCCTCAAACGACTATCGAGCACATTGGATATTAATCTACGGAATTCGAAAAAATTTGGTTCTGACTTTTTTCAAAAAGGTAAGGCTACATGGCATGCCCTGAACCCGATCGTCTTTGTTTTAGGCTCAATTTGTAGCTGACTAAATTATCCAGACGATTTTTTCTCCAATTTTTGATATCATGCTTCGTTTCCAAAATAATGAGCGCCAAAATTCAAAAATTCGGAAAAAAAAATTTTTTTTCACTAGTTCGGCCATAACTTATTTCATTTTTAATTTTCTCGAAATATTATTTTTACACCTTACAGCTCTCGTGAATACGCGTCTTTTGAGCTTTTTTTGAATATCATATCTCAACAATTCTACGAGATATAAAGTGATCACACTTTTTCGTGAAATCGGAGCCTTACAGGAGCGAACGAAAAGACATTTCCAATGTCAAAACATTTTTGGGAAAATGTTCGACGCGAATGGGACTTGAGCCCACGACCCCAAGATTAGATGTTTTAATTTGGGAACCTGTCTGTATTATATGTGCCTGTGTTCATAAATAAGTAAATCACAAAAAAAAATTAGGGATGTTCCAGTTGAATGGGACTTAAACCCACGACCCCAGGATCAGATCTCCTGGTGCTCTAACCAACTGAGCTATCGTGCCTTCAAGTCAAGTGGTGAAATTTCTCGTTCCCTTACTAAGCACATTACGTCGTGCGTGTTGGTTAGCGCCATCTGTGTCTCGTACGGAGAACTACACACATCAACACGGTCTAGGGATATTGCACCATTTTTCATACAAAAGAGGTCTGTTTAAGAAACTATAATAGCATACTCGAGATACATGGAAAGCTATAATTTTCAGACGAGCAAGTGCTAAACCTGTATTTTAAATTCTAGTCAATAAATTTTGTTTTACTTGAAATTTGTGAAAATGTGATGAAAATGAAAAAAAATTTGGGTGATTTCGAACATTTTCATACGAAAAGCAGGCAAAAAGAGCATTTTCATTTTCGTTTCCGTCACGTTTTCACAAATTTTAGCTTCTCAAACAAATATCTTTTGTATAAAAAATCGTGTAACATCCCTAGACCGTGTTGATGTATATTAGTGAATATCCGTCACGCGGGTCAGCATTTAAAAACTACTTAAATAAGTAAATTTCTCATGTATTGGGTGATATTACATACATACATACGCTCACGCCTATAATCCCTAACAGGGTAGGCAGAACATCAGCGGTTCTAAAACCACTAGATGCCACGTTTGACACAATTGTGGGGGTTATCAGATGGAACAAGTTGTATAACGGTGAGAGGTGGTCAGCCTTTCGCCCATTATACAGCAAAACCCTCGCATCCCACTTACAGACTTGTACTGTATACCTGGGAAGAGTAGGTAGCTGACACATTCTAAGTTTTTCTTTCACTCCCAGTCAAGCATGGAAGTAGTGATTTTACAATAATTTATATGTATAGGGAAGTCTTAGATGCTCTTCTATAACAGGGATGTTGACAATTTTTTTTTACTGTTTATCTTAAAAAGGAACTGAATCCAAAACCAAATTTTTTTTTGAAAACTATTGAGAAATAAAAAAGTTACATGCTATTCAATTTCAATAGAGGGGGAAATTGTCAAACAACAAAACAAAAAGAGATGCACTTACCGGCATGTGACGTCACCGCCATTTGTTTGCGTACGTAAAAACGAGATAGCTAGCTCTCCCCACAAAACGAGATAGCTAGTCCTTACGATAATATAAATGCTAATAACTTGTTCATTTATAAACCAACGTTAATGCTGTTTTCGGATATTAATATATTTCTAGCATTATTTTTTGTTTCACATACAATCCCTACTAATATTATAAATGCGAAAGTAACTCTGTCTGTCTGTCTGTCTGTCTGTTACCTTTTCACGCCTAAACCGCTGAACCGATTTTGATGAATTTTGGTACAGAGATAGATTAGAGCCTGGGAAAGGACATAGGCTACATTTTATCCCACAGTTGGGCACGATATAACCTGTAGTCCACGCGGGCGGAGCCGCGGGCGGAAAGCTAGTAATTCATAAAAACAAACACTGTCGACATCCCTATTGAGGTTGATTTTACACTATTTTAAAAAAGAGGTGACGGTTACCAATGTACTTACCTTCAATAACAACAACAGTATTATACAAGTTATTCCAAGCACCGTGTCCCATAGATGTATACTTTTGATGTGCTTGAAGAAATTGACTAGTGTCTTAAAGAAAGTATCGCCTGACGCTCCTGAAATTATTGCAAAAAATATACATTAAATGAATTTTTAGCTTGTTATTCATTATTGAATTACGATTTTTGTAATATTAGCGCCATCCATTTATATTTTGTGAACTAAAATCTCGAAATGTCGGAAAATACTCATTATTCTGATCATCTTAGAAGCCAAAGCCTAGTTTTTGAAAACTAATGCAAAATAGCGGAGTCTTGACTCTCTTACTGATTCATCAACGCCCAGCCCAATCTTAGGAAACTGGAATTTGGCAAAAATGTTCTTTTTATAATGTAGACCAGAAAGAAATAAAAAAGGATTTCACAAAAATTCGGATTTCACAAAAAAAGATTTGATTGTTTGTTTGTTTGTTTGCATTGAATAAGCTCCGAAAAATTCTTTCACTATTAGAAAGCTACATTATCCCCGATGGACATAGGCTACATAATTTTCCCGAATTCCCACGGGAACGAAGTCCCGGGCGGAATGCTAGTAGCAAATATATCTTGATTAGCATTATGCCACACCTGAGACAACCATGATTTTCCCATGTCAGAGCATTTTAATGGAAATTAAAAATTAATTTAAAAAATAAAAAACCCGACTGCTTAGACCAAGTAAGTCCAGTAGAACTGAAAAGAAAAAAACAAGTAAGTCCAGTAGTCGAGACTTTTGTTATTGAATAACATAACGATTTTAACAGGCGGGACCCATTATTTTTAGTTTTTATCAAGCAGTCGTGTGTTTTTGAATTTTTTAAATTAATTTATTTTATTTTACATTTTTAGTTAGGGTCAGATATTTATATTTGTTTATTTATTTTCTCATTAGTTATATATAATATACCTCACTTGCATAAAATTGGAACAATTTCCGCATTAAAAGCCTATATTTAAGTGAAATCGTTACTAACCAACTTTAAATCGTTATAGATCCTAAACGGTAATTTTGATTAAAAAACTATATGAGAAACCTATAATAGTATATTGTGCAACTCGGGAATAAAAGACGGATTTTAAGTGAGGGTCAAAGTTGGATCACGAGCAAATGAAGGATTCTAAATTATTGAATCACGAGCGTAAGCGAGAATCCTGAATGACGCGAGTGATTCATAGCCCTCGATGAAAATCCGTTTTATTCAAGAGTTGCACATTATATTTTATACCATGACCTCGAGAAAAAGAAAGATTTAAGCGGAAAATAAACATTTAATCAAGAAAAAAGGAGTGTTACATTAATGAAAATATACAGAGGCCAGCGCATCAGGTTACCCCATTTCATCTTATCGCAACGGCACAGAGTGCACGCTTGTGGTAACCTGATGTGCGGCCCTCTGTACATTCAAATTTGAACAATTACTAAAGTTTAGAGTAATTTTCTTGTTGTTGTCGATAGGGTGGTCAATCTGTGACGAGCTATTTATTTCTTGTCGACGTATTACTAATTAATGACAGCAAAGAACACACATTTTTATTTTAAAGTTTTAAATCTGTCGAAAATGATGACCATTCCAATATTGAAGAGTTATCTGCGCAAGGAGTTTGAATTTCGAATATTCTTTGCGATGGAGGTCGTATGTCTATCCATTGGAGTGTTCGAAATTTAAACACCAAAATTGACAAAAAAGGTGCTCTTTTTTTACGTGTTTTGCGGGAGAAAAATAATCTTTTTAGGGTTCTAAATTCAAATATCAAAACTGTGAGTAAAAGAGCTCTTTATCCCCAATTTTCAGTGAAAAAAAGAAGCTTTTTAGGGGGGAATGGTATAAATGATTTTTAAATACCTATTCAACGATACCCCACTTGACATAGTTTGTCGATTTTCTTTTTTTTCTTTTTCACATTATGGCGTCCAAAATCGTTTGATTTTTCAAAATTTTCATACTTTCTATAACACTCACGCCGTTATGACAAATCCAACGAACGTATCATTTATCAAAATCGGTCCACGCGTTTGGTCTGAATAGTGCCACAAAGGTACAAACCCACATACATACATACTTACATAGGCTGATAAACACATTACCCTCCTTTGCGTGGCGCAGTCGGGTAAAAAGCGACTAGTGAACTCGAAAATATCAAGTAAAGAAATCTTTACTGATTCAAAGCTTCCTCTATCGATAAGCAGGATGCATAACTAGCATATTATGAACTATGGATTCAACTACCCAATAGTACATGGAAACCATAATTTTCCACGTTAAAAACGTATGAGTCACCGACTTCAATCCTAACAGTTCGCACAAAGTAGATATCTAGTATTTTTTGTGGACTACAATGCTTTTTAGCAGATAACTACAAGCAGAAATGTCATTCATTTATTTAGATGATGTTCTAGTTTGTAGTATTTTTTTGTTTTTGTTGTTTTTTTTTTAAAGCGCTGAATCATTTTTGATAAAATTTATATGGGACCTCTTCAGGAGTATACTCTTTCGAACAAATAAAGAATTATTCAAATCGGTTTATAATTGCCGGAGTATTCGCGTAACAAATATACAAAAAAAAATACAGTCGAATTGAGAACCTCCTCCTTTTTTGAAGTCGGTTGAAAATAGATATAACTTTACCTGCTACCCTAAACAGTGACTTGAGCTGAGCCGCACCGATCTGCAAGGCGGCTGCGGTCGTGAACCCGCTGATCACAGGACGAGATATGAAGTCTAGCAGAAAACCTTCAAACAAACCAATAAAACATTAGCTGAAAATCAGAGATTTGATTTTTTAGTAATAATAGGTCTTTACCTATGAAATTTCCGTTCGTCATACAATATTTTTGAAAATCTGAATTTTCATACTAACGTTTTTGGATTTTTCTCGGGAATACGAAATCCGAATTTAATAAAATTTTGTGGGAAGGTTTGGACAACATTAAGTTATTTTCATCATACTTAATTTATTGAAACTTGCAATTGTAACAAAGGTACAGCAAAAATAAGCAATGAAACGGGCAACAGATGAAACGAGCTATCTTTGAGCTTCGTTTTCGGTAAATAAATCCAAAGCAAATATGTATTAATTTAACTCAAAATCTCTTTTTTATAACCAAGTTTTAAATAAAAAAAAAACATTTTAGTAATAGCTGTTCAATTAAATAAATCATGAACAAAATAAAGCTTGAGAAAAATCGGCAATTTCATAGGTTACCTATTATTAACGCGGAGCACACACACTTTTTTTAATGAATTCTCACTGTTCGTGGTAATGTATATTAAGTGTTCATTATTTTTGTTTACGCTTACATTAATTTTTATTAGTTAAATCCCTACTATCCCTATTTAATATTATAAATGCGAAAGTAACTATTTCTGTCTGTCTGTTACGCTTTCACGCCTAAACTGTTGAACCAATTTTGATGAAATTGGGTACAGAGGTAGATTAGACATTACGAAAGGACATAGGCTACGTTTTATCCTACTGCTGGGCACGATAGAACCTGTAAACCACGCGGGCGGACCCGCGGGTGGAAAGCTAGAGCATAACAAATAATTATTATTAAATATTTCTGTTTTGCTGTCTAACTTTTCTAATCCAACCTAATTTGCGAAATTTGGGCTACCAGTATGAGCCTCATCATTCAAAAATTCACAATGAAGCTTGAAAATTAAATCGATACAAAAAATCCTTACCTAGTTGCAAAATCCCTAAGAGCAAAATAACACAGCCGGACAAGAAAGCTGCCAAATACGCGAAGTCGACGCTTTTGGCCACATACTTGGCTAGTAGAGCAGCCAAGATGGCGGTCGGCCCCACCGTCACGTCCTTACAGCTGCCGAACAAGGCGTACACTAAACCTGGGAAGATGCTGGAGTACAGACCCACCTGGACAGAAAAAATATTTATTTATTACACAATAGATAAAATACATGGTGTAAGGGACTTTTTTTAGTACTTTTTTTTTATTATGAGATGGATTAACTCTCGACTCCAATCTTGACCAAGGTCATAGATGAGGTCGACGATGGAGCGAGTTAACCCAGAAAATGACAATTAAGGCCCTGGTACTCCCACGCACCGACGGAATACTGCAAGCTGTTTGGCGTCGGACTTCGGTAGGAGGGTGGTCGCGAACCAGACGGCCCTTTACAGAGCCTACCACACCACATGAGACCATAGGACGCCACCTCAGATTCAGAACAAACTGAGGTGTCGTTGTCTAAGATGGATTACTAGGAGGCAGGTCTTATTTGTGTTTCATTTGTGTCTCTCTTAAATGATGGCATCTACCCATAACTAAATAGTAAATAAACGCTGCACACTCAAAGGCCCACACTAAGGATTTCCCTTGCGTCGTAGGTCCCTTCGAACATACATAAACATACATACATAAAGACAGACACAAACACCCATGACCAGAAAAAAAATCTGCTTTTTACAAAAATATTTGCCCCGACTGGGAATCAAACCGGTCAATCACTCGACATATAAACAAACTAGCTGAGGCCCGCAACTTCGTCTGCGTGTTGTATGTATTTTTATTAAACGGTTTTTAAACGGTTTTATTTAGCTCACCCCGTTTGTTTTATTTATTATTCTTGGGTCAAATTTAGTAATTCAAATTTCACCCTCTTCCTGTCAACCGATTAATCTGAAATTTTGTATACACTTTGGATTTTGGTGACAATACAATTATGTTTATTCATTATCATTATAAATTCAAGATGGCCGCCGCTACAAAATGGCGGATAATTTATGTTTTATTAATACCATCAATATGGGTATCAAATGAAAGGGCTCAACAAGCAGAATACAATATACTATAACAAATTGAAATCCAAGATGGCGGCCGCTACAAAATGGCGGATAACGTAGGTTTTATCAATCCCATCAATATGGGTATCAAATGAAAGGGCTCAACAAGCAGAATACAATATACTATAAAAAATTGAAATACAGGATGGCCGCCGCTACCAAATGTATGTTTTTAATAAAAACTAAAAACTAGAAAATAGAAAATGGGGCACGTCAATTGTCTACAAATTATCGACTTGATGTGCCCCACGGTTTTATTTTAGTCTAGTCTATGCATATGTTTATAATTCCCACGACTGTATCTATTTTATTATTTTTTGGTTTTTAGTACATTTATCTTAAACATTGCAATGTATGTTTAACATAAAACCGTTTAACTTAAAAAGTTTTTTTACCTATTTTTTTATAGATCGAGTTTGTACATTGACACAACTA
Source organism: Aproaerema taeniolella (assembly GCA_949987775.1). NCBI lineage: Eukaryota > Metazoa > Arthropoda > Insecta > Lepidoptera > Gelechiidae > Aproaerema > Aproaerema taeniolella. Next base: position 1,519,209 of record OX465255.1, on the reverse strand, counting down.
CGTGATTTAGATTTTTACATACAAAAGCTTTTTCCCGCTAACTCCCGTTCCCGTGGGAATTTTGCAATATCCTGTTGTAACTAAGCGTTAAGTTTACTAAGGTACCTGCATGCCAAATTTCAAGCGTCTAACTTAAGCGGTTTAGATTTTTCATACAAAAGGATTTTCCCGCTAATTCCCGTTCCCGTGGGAATTTCGGGAATTCCTTTCTTAGTGCACCTCTACGGTACCTAAGCTACGTCCCTTCTAAATTTCAAGTGCCTACGTTTAGCCGTTTAGGCTGTGCGTTGATATGTCAGTCAGTCAGTTTCTCCTTTTATATACATATTTAGATTTTCTTAAAATATAGGTAAGAACTAGGGATGCATCGATACGCCTTTTCGCCGATACGATACCGATACCGATACTCTTATAAAAATATCGGCGATACCGATACCGATACCGACACGGTTAATGTGAATTCAAAAATGAAGGTATAGTAAATAAATCACAAATCAGATCTTTTTTATTATTATAAAAAGTAGACACATAGGTTAATATTAGATAGGTAATTAAAAATTTTAGTAATTAAAATTAACATTGATCAGATTTTTGTTTAAAAAACAAAGTAATCTTAAGTTTTGCGGAGAAAGGCGATTTCTCAAGTCTGTTTGTATAAGACCTGCGCTGGAAAATAGTCTCTCAGATGCGTCAGCGCGGGGTTTCCCCGAGCATCGTTCGTGCCTCGTTTGCAACGAAATAGACGAGACAACACGCTCGTTTACACTACATTTTTAAATTAAAAAGTATCGTTGAATCGGTCATAAAAATATCGTCGATACCGATATATCGGCTAACCCGAAGTATCGCCGATATATCGGTATCGGTATCGGTATCGGATGCATCGCTAGTAAGAACCATCTCGATTACGTCAGCAAACAAAAACAAACCGCATCGAAATCGGTCCATCGTCGCGTCGCCACAGACAGATACACTAGTCGAACTTATAACACTAAATAAAGTTTAGCAAAAGTCCAGAGTTATGGATTCTTCCGAAACCACAACGCTGAGTTATAATTAGTATTGAACTAGCTTTTTACCGCGGCTTCGCTCGCGCAAAAAACTCTTTTTTAGTCACCCATTTCATTCCTGACCCCTTAGGGGATGATTTTCGAAAAATCGCAAAACACGTGTTCATTTATTTGTTTCAAGGTATATCTTGGCGAAGTTTCGAGTTAAAATGTCCAAAAAAATTGTTTTCTGCATACAAACTTTGAACCTTAGTGCTTGCCTACGTCATAAAAGACACCTTTTTGCCAAATTTCAGCTTTCTAGGTCTAAGGGCTTGAGCTGGGCATTGATGAGTCACAGTGAATCAGGATCGCCAATTTGATATAATAATAATAAAATAATAAATAAACGCTACACACTCAAAGGCCCACATTAAGATTTCCCTTGTGTCGTGGGTCCCTTGGAAAACACATAAAGACAAACACAAACACCCATGACCCGAACACAAACATCTGCTTTTTACACAAATGTTTGCCCCGACTGGGGATCGAATCCAGGACCCGCCGATCAAGTTCTCGAGTGGTAGCGTCACTAACACTCGACCAAACCGGCCGTCAAACCGGCCGTGATATATAAGAAGATAATAATAAGAAGATAACTTTTAAGAATTGTCTACCAGTGTAATATGATGTCAATAAACATTTTTTCTTTCTTTCAAAAGAACATTACCTGCGGAGGAACACCAGCTACCATGGCGTATGCGATGCCTTGAGGGATGGACGTCAACCCGACAGTTATACCTGGAACACAGATTCAGACTCAAAACGTTTATTTACATACATACATACGTTCACGCCCATAATTCCTAACGGGGTAGGCAGAGCATCAGTGGTTCTAGAACCACTAGATGCCACGTTTGACACAAATCGTGACGGTTATCAGATGGAACAAGTTGTACAACGGTAAAAGGTGGTCACTGGTTAGCCTTTTGTTGGCCCATTATACAGCAAAAACCTCGCATCCCACTTACAGACTTTTACTGTATACCTGGGAAGAGTAGGTAGCTGGCACCTACAAACGTTTATTTGTCATACAATATTATGGGTTTTTTTTATTATAAGATGAGTTAACTCTTGACCTCGATCTTGACCATAAGGTCAAAGATGAGGTCGACGATGGAGCGAGTTAACCCAGAAAATGCCTGTAAAGGCACTGGTACTCCCACGCACCGACGGAACAAAGCAAGCTGTTTGGCGTCGGACTTTGGTAGGAGGGTGGTCGCAAACCAGACGGGTTTGCTCTTGACAACAATGTAGCCCAGGGGTGAAGATGTGATCGAAAAGAGAATGTAGTAAGCTCATCCAAAAGATGCGTATTCTTCCTTCACTTTTGCGGACGAATTTTGGAAATCTGTTCTTTGGATACTAAGGCCCATATTACAGAAGGAGACTCAAGTCTTGATCGTTACTTAAGTATTTTCTCTTCCTCTCACTATTAAAATGACAAAGACAACTGCTACTTAAGTATAGATCAGAGTCTGAGTCGCGTTCTGTAATACGGACCTCAGACTCAAAATCCCACTTTCTCAAAATTCCCCTTATGGGATAAGTCTGCCTTTGTAAACTTCCTACTACTGTAAACTTGTTATCCTCTGTATTACAATAAAGAATAAATACATACTTAGGTACATACAAAACGTTTACTTATTTAATACTAGCTTCCCGCGTGGGACTTCGTTCCCGTGGGAATTTGGGAAAATTATGTAGCCTATACTACTCAGGGATAATGTAGCATCCTAATGGTGAAAGAATTTTTGAAATTGGTCCAGTAGTTTCAGAGCCTATTCGTTACATACAAAAATACAAACATACAAAAATACATATCTTTCCTCTTTATAATATTAGTATAGATTATGGATTTGCTCTTGACCACAATCTAGCCCAGGGGTGAAGAATGAAGATATGGTCGAGAATGTAGCAAGCTCACCTACAAGATTCTATTTTATTTTTATGTATTTCATTAACTGAAATACACAACAGATTTTAACAATAAGTATTTTTACAATCTACTATATACATATCTGAGCTAAGCTATACCCTAAGAATGTATACACAGGAAGATTAAACTCTACTTCCCTACTAATATTATAAATGCGAAAGTTACTCGGTGTGTCTATTTGTCTGTTACGCTTTCACGCCTACAGTACACAGCCAATGTTGATGAAATTTGGTACAGAGATAGATTAGACCTTTGTAAAGGACATAGGCTACGTTTTATCAAACAGCTGGGCACGATATATCCTTGTAAACAACGCGGGCGGAGTCGCAGGCGGAATACAAGCAATAGGCCTAACATGTAAAGGAATGAACAGCTGACAAAAATGCCTATTCTTCCTTCACTCTTGCGGACGAATTTTGGAAATCTGTTCTTTAGATAAGTAAAATAAAATAAAATTTTAAAAAAGTCGGTTAAGAAAACGAAATGTTAGCTTTGATTTTTTTTTTCATTTATATACATACGGGTCAAACTGAGAACCTATTTTTTTTGAAGTCGGTTAACATACGAAAACCTTCTCCTAAATGTAACGAATACTTTTCTGAAAGCCTCATCAAAATCGGTTCAGCCAAACACGAGATAATCGCGGACAAACAAACATACATACATAACAGGTCAAACTGAGAACCTCCTTTTTTTGAAGTCAGTTAAAAAACAAAGGTCTCATCTTACCCGCTATAGCATCGTTGATTAATGTAATTTCTTTCTTTCTTTATTTGCCTAAAACATGGTATACAAGATCTTAGAGAATTACATAAAGCACTGTGACATGTTTTGCCGACCTTAAAAGTTTAGAATGACGGTCATCTGACTATTAAACGTGCCAAATATATATAAAAGCTAGCTTTCCGCCCGCGTCCTATTTTTTTTTTAAATAAAAAGTATCCTATAAACCTCACGGAGCCCGAGACCTTTCCAACGAATGCAAAACCGTGGAAATCGTGCGTTCTGGAGTTATAGCGTCAGGAAGGAAAACCCGACTTATTTTTTATATAGTAGGAAGATATATATACATATATAAAAGTTAAGTACTCGAAGCTTTAATTTGGCAACCAGATAGTGACTCCTCAGCCAGGACTCCAGGCTGCAGAGCTTCGATGCCGTCCGACGAATACTTTCAGGTTTGCTCTTGACCACGATTTAGCCCAGGGGTGAAGATTTGAGAATTCTTTCTTCACTTTTGCGGACGAAATTTGGAAATCTATTCTTTGGCTACTAAGGCTCGTATTACAGAATGAGACTCAAGTCTTGATCTATACTTAAGTGTTGATGTAGTCTCTCTCACTATCAAAAAGACGACTGCTACTTAAGTATGGATCAGTCTTTGTCGCGTTCTGTAATACAGACCTAAAACAGCACGACGATCTCATCTCACCCGCTATAGCATCCTTGATTAAGTACTCGAAGCTGTAATTGGGCAGCCAGATGGTGACGGGGAACCTCCTCCGCCAGGACTCCAGGCTGCAGAGCTTGGCTGCTGTCCGTCGTATACCTCCATGTCGGTAGCCTGGGGACCAAGAAGAAATAAATGTACTCTAATATTATAAAGAGGTAAAATTTTTCTTTGTTTGCATTGAATAGGCTCTGAAACTACTGGACCGATTTGGAAAATTATTTCACCGTTAGAATCCTATATTAATTCTGATGAACATAGGCTACATAATTTTACCGAATTCCCACGGGAACAAAGTCCCGGGCGGAATATTAGTAATATTATAAAGAGGAAAGATTTGATTGTTTGTTCGCATTGAATAGGCTCCGAAACTACTGGACCGATTTGAAAAGTTCTTTCTACATTATTCCTGATGAATATAGGCTACATAATTTTCCCGAATTCCCACGGAAACGAAGTCCCGTTCGGAAAGCTAGTAGAAAATAAGAGACAGAGACAGGAAAAAGCCAATCAGCAAGTTTAAGTGGCAGTGGGCTGGTCATATCTATCGTAGAACCGATGGCCGTTGGGGCAGACAAGTTCTAGAATGGAGACCACGAATCGGCAAACGTAGGGTGACGATATTCATAAAGGCTCCTCTAAACGTCGGCAGATCCATCCGCAGATGTCATCTGCCTATGCGTCTGCCGATGTGTAGAAGGAGTAATTTGGTCGTCCGTGGTAGGTATTTGACGTTTGCAGACGCGTCTGACATTTGGTAGCGGTTTGAAGAGGAGATCTGAAGACCGAGCTCAGTGGCGTGCCATAGGAGAGGCTTATGTCCAGCAGTGGACTGACAAAGGCTGATGATGTGATGTGCAGGAAAAAGTCATTAAAAAATAAACGCTACTCAAACATTTTTTTTAGGGAAAGAAGAATCGGCGCAAACGAACTTGAACGCACGACCCCAGGATCAGATCTCCTGGTGCTCTAACCAACTGAGCTATCGTGCCTTCAAGTCAAGCGGCGAAATTCTCCATTATCTAACTAAGCACATCACGTCGTGTCCGTGACATTGCGTCTTTCCCTAAAAAAAATATTTGTGAATATCACTGACGGCCAGTTTGGTCGAGTGGTAGGTGACGCTGCCTCTTGATCGGCGGGTCCTGGGTTCGATCCCCAGTCGGGGCAAACATTTGTGTAAAAAGCAGATGTTTGTTCGCGGGTCATGGGTGTTTGTGTTTGTCTTTATGTGTGTTCCGAGGGACCCACGACACAAGGGAAAACCTTAGTGTGGGCCTTTGAGTGTGTAGCGTTTATTATTATTATTACTCACGCGGATAAGCGTTTTAAAATACTAAATTAAACGCTACTCACTCAAAGGCCCACACTAAGGTGTCGTCCCCTTTAACCCTTTCACTGCCACGCTCATTTTATTGTTTTGTCCCTGCATGCCACGCCATACATTTGCGGCGAATGCAAGCCACTATTTTGCTAGAGAAGTGACTACTTTATATCCATAGCTAGTTAAAACCTTTTATTAAAAAATTGACTGCTCTAGGGGACAGAAATATCATAGAAATAGGCAAGTAAAAGATGGACGCTTTAAGAAGCTGTTGGCGGTGAAAGGGAAACAAAAACAGACACGAACACTCGTAACCCGAGAACAAACATTTATTTTTTCGGTCCCGTCGAGCAAGGGGCAGCGTCACTAACGGGTGGGACTCTTGAGCGAGAGGTACCGAGTTCGATCCCCAGTGCCGTCATGTACCGATGACCCCATTTCTGAGTTAAATATGTAGATTAGTTGCACACTAACCGACACTCTTACGGTGTAGGAAAATATTGTAACGAAACCTGCAAATACACGCGACAGAATCTGCAACCATGATCCAATCCGGTCAGGTCCCCTGTTAGTAGGGTCACGGAGGTCAGATAGCAGTCGCTCCACTGTAATGACTTGACCTGCCAAATCCTGGATCAGGGTCAAGCGTACCCCGAATTAGAAAAGGAAATAAGCACTAGTAAGAAGAAAAAATAGAAAAGAAATAACTATAATATATTACCATGCATTGAACTCATTTTCCGGCACTTATTTAATTTAATCACACATTAATTCTAAATAATTATTCGATCAGTAAATCAAAAGGTCGGGAAGGCATAAATATCACTGGATTTCTATATATTTTTACTAATCCGCGTACATCAAATAAATATTGATTGTTATTGTAAAACTTTGATTGTTTTAAATTATTTATTTTTAACTTTTCTAGATAAACGCGACCTGGTCAACTGGTGTAAGACAATAGCTATAGTAATAGGTAAAATTTGCACGCGCTCGGGCCAATAAGGCAGGTGGCACACTAAGTGATCCGCGACGAATGAAGGTATTTTGTGATAGGCGTTATCCAGAGGCAGCTATAAGATATGTCATACACAACTCTGAGGCCTGTATCGCAGAAGGAGACTCAAGTCTTGATCTATATCTATACTTTACATACATACACAAATAATGTATAATATAACAAACACCCTGTAGTAGAAGCTGGCAAAATAGCCAGTTTCTGATCCCAAGATTGAAATCGTAGGGCTACATACACACACATAAGGTGGATTGGGGTTATTCCGAAATTGGGTATATTCCGAAAGTTTCGAATAACTACCAAACGCCGTAATATTTTTTTACTGGCAACATTACTCTAGACGCCATTTTTTTCGACCTTGGCACTCCAGTCGACGTTTGCGCCTGCTACCGTTAATTAGTGTGTTACGTCTTGTCGAGTAAAACAAGTGATTTTCGCGCCTTTTTGGGTACTTCGCAATAGCCCCAACACATTTTTTTCGGAAACCTGGTAAGTTATTTAAATAAGTGTTTTTTAGTATTAAGGTTTATCGTTTTTTACAAGTGATTGAGTGGAGGACGAATTCCTAGTGACGGCTTTTAGTTTTTTTCGGAAAAGCCCCTTTGGGGTTTTTGCGATATAATAATGTTTTGTAATAACCCCATCTAACATTTTCATAGTAATAGGCAGAGGTTCTCAACCTTGGTTTGTAAGATAAAAAATACTTAGAAAGGTATTCAATTGTAGATAAAGGTAATATTGTTGTTGTTAGTTCTTAGTTCATTGGGAACCTATTGCTGGGCAAGGGTCGCTCCCAATAAAGGATTTGAGAAACAATGCCATAATCGCCACGCAGGGGGTTGGCGATCACAGTGAGATATCAAATAGTCTAGAAAGACACTGCTGCCTGTCTTCTTTTGTTTTTTGTTACCCAAAGCCGCCGTTTACGACACCCACTCCAAAGTTGGAGTGTAAGTACTATTCGAAGCCGGCAAAACACAGGATTTAATATTGTAAATAAAATAAAATAAAGTTTTTTTTTCAGATCATCATGCCTCGAACATACGTCAGAAAAAGAATAAAAAGTTACACGTCACAAGATTTAGCTACAGCAGTTGAAAAAGTTAAAAGTGGAGAGCTTACTCAATACGGAGCAGCCCAAGCTTATAAAATTCCGCTGACGACCATTCACGAGCACTTCCAAAATTTAAGAAATAACAATAAAGCTGGAAGACCAACTGCTCTTTTATTAGAGGATGAAAAAAAATTAGTTGAAACCATCGTTATTATGGAAAAATGGGGATTTGGACTGTCGAGATTTGAAATCCTTCAGCTTGTTACTGAATACGTGCGGATAAATAATATTCAGACACCTTTCAAAGATAATACTCCAGGCCCAGATTGGTTTATAAACTTCCGAAAAAGACATGGACTCTCTATTAAAAAAGCACAGCCCGTTGAATTTGTACAAAAGAAAATGACTGATCCGTTTATTATTGCGGAATATTTTGATTTACTCAAAAATACATTGATTGCTTTGGATCTGACTGAAAGTCCCCAATTCATATTCAATTTAGATGAAACGTCGTTGTGCCTTGACCCAACCAGAACAAAAGTAGTTGGAAAGGTGAATAAACCTTGTTCAAGGACTACCCAGGGCAGTGGGAAGGAAAACATTACAGTATTGGCTGGTGCAAGTGCCAGCGGTAAAAAGTTGCCTCCATTGATTGTCTACAAGGGTAAATACGTATGGGATACTTGGATGGCTGAGTTAGATAGTGATAAATATGATTTTGAAGTACATTATGCAGCGAGTACAAAAGGATGGATGGAAACTGACATTTTCTACAACTATATGGAAAAAGTTGTAATCCCAAGCCTAGGCGAAGAGCGACCGGTCCTCATTATTTACGATGGACATTCAACTCATGTTGACGTCAGAGTTGTAGAGCTGGCAGTTAGAAATCAGGTCACAATACTTAAACTCCCAATCCACACATCACACTTGTTGCAGCCTCTAGATATATCAGTATTCAAGTCATTCAAAATGATATGGGATGGCAAATTAGTAGAGTGGCAGCATAAAAATTTTGGCACAAAACTGCCAAAAAAAATCTTTGCGCAAACATTGGCCGACACATGGCAACAAACAGATCCAGAAAACATCAAAAGTGGTTTTAGAAAAGCTGGGATCTATTCCTTTAACGACCAAGTGATAGCCGTAGACGTGTATGATCCAGAGGCCTACAAACGGTACCAAAAAATGGTATTAGAAAAAGATCTTACACACACACAACTAAACCTCAAGATTCCAAACACCTTAAGTCAAATATGTATTGACTTAATTAACAAACAGCTTGCAACCGGTAATTGCTGTGAAAATACAAATGATGAGATTGCTCCACTATCTCTAGTGTCCAAGTCTGACCTCCAAAGTTTACATTTTGTAGCTCAAGATCCAGCTGAATTACCAATGTGCTTGCAAGATGAGTCTACTCAAAGACATACTAATGTTGAGGTTGCTCCACTATCTCTAGTGTCCAAGTCTGATCTCCAAAGTTTACATTTTGTAGCTAAAGATCCAGCTGAATTGCCAATGTGCTTGCAAGATAAGCTAACCCAAAGACAGACACTAAACTCCCCGAAAGTGAAAATCATATCAAACATAATTATCAAAGAAGCATCTATACCACCCCAAAAACCCAATCAGGTTAAATCACAACGATCACTCACATTTGAAGAATTGGTGTTGCAAAAAATTAAACAAGATAAAAAAGAAAACATTACCACAAAAAAGAAGCGTGTCACTAAAGGTGCTGAAGTAATTACGACTGCTATTGGGAAAAGTATTTTGAAAATTACAGAAAAAACAAAAAAAAACAAAAAAAACAAAAAATGAATCAAAAACCAACAAGAATTATAAAATAAAGTTAAGAAAAGTAATTAAAAAAGATATAGAACAGCCAGGCCCATCAGGCATAAAAAAGCAAAATAAAAGAAAACGCCAGCCCTCATCTGACAGCACAACCAGCATATCGGACATAATAAGCGAATACAGTGATTCTGAAATCAGCATATCGGACATAATAAGCGAACACAGTTATTCTGATATTATACATTACAATGACTTTGATGACGTTTTCAATCAATACTGTGATGATGAAGAACCAAAGACACAAACAGGTTTAAAGCAAGGAAAGAGAAACAAATGTTGTAAGGAAACTGAAGAAAAGATTCCTAGAGCAACTAATGAACCTCCATGCACTTTTAAGGGCAAAGGAAAAAAGAGTAAAGGTTTAGAAAATGACAGTACTGTATTAAATATGCTTGAGCTAAATGAAAAGGTTAGAGAAAAAAAAGAAGACGAAGACAAACCCTTAAACGAAGATCTCGCACTTCATGATACTGTATTAGTGAGATACTTAATAAGAAAGAAATGGAAATACTTCATTGGATTTATTGAAGATTTAAATAATATCCAAGAAGAAACGTACTACTCAATAAAAAATTTTAAAACTACGAGAGTCCAGCAGCAACTCCGTTTTGTAGTCACGAAAAAGAAAGATACTGACGAAGTTCCTGAGTCATTAATAGTAAAGAAGATACATATAAGAAGAAGCACTGATAATGAAACAGTATATTACTTAACTAACGATGAAGATTCAATATATTTTTAGGAATTATTCCCAAAAGCGTGATTCTCAAATCTCTGCGTGATTTTCCTTAATTTTATGTTGACTGTTGTCCATTAAGTTCGTATTGTTTATGTAGAACTTCAAAATTTATTCAGTGCCGCCGAACTGATAACAAGAAATCTAAATGAAAGACTGCAATTTTGATTTATAATTAAGTAATTTTTTAAATGTTATAAAGAGGCCGAGGCTATTTTTTATAATATTTTTGTTGATTCCTAAGTACTAAAAGGTTTTCTTATTTAATTACATTTAACTTTTCTTTAAGTAACTACCCAAATATTTAAATTAATTAATCTACTTACTTACTAACCTATTAAGTACTTGAAAAATAACTCGGTTGAGTTAAATTATTAAAGTTCCTAGTTTCCCTTGTTCCTAGTTCTTTATGATGAGAACACATTTTTATCTCATTTTGTTAAATTTTATTGTGTTGAGGTCTTTTGTAAAACAAAGAAAATAAATAGTTTCTTAGATAAATACGGATTTTTTTTCTAAAAAATTGACAACCACTGCCATCTTACTGGGGTAAATCCGAAGTAGTAGAATTGAATAAGTAGTAAAAAAAGTAGTAATAATAGAATTGAAAATTTCATAAGTGGGGGGCAATTAAGAATGAAAAATAAATTTGAACCTTCGGTCTATGTGCAATAAGATCAACTTTTGAACTACTTCGAATTTATCCAGTCATATTTCGTAATTCCCCCAAGGTTCATAAATGTGAGTTAATAAATAAAAAGCGTTTTATCTTTTAAATACAACAATTTTTTTATGTAACCATTGTCCATTAATCATACATCTATTCATCAGCTACGAAGAGATACAAAAACATTGGCAATAAATTTATAAATACATTGAATTTTTAATCGAAATGCAGTTGTCTACTCAACTCGTCAAATTTCCTATCGGAATTACCCCAATCCACCATACATACACACATACACTCACACACAAACGCACACATACATTCATATTAATACATATTATATATTATACTGTTACAAAAATATATATCAATATTTTTTATATAGTCTAAATATTATTTAAGATAAGGAAGAGCGGTACCTCCTAACACAAGCATTTACTTAGCTTAAAAGGAGGCACCATCAACAAATTGTTAATAGGCTAAATTGTTGGAAATAAATACATTTTAAATTTTTAAATTTTTAATTTTAAGTATTAATTGTCTCTTTCTGTCACAATCAAAATGAGAAAGACAATGCTACTTAAGTATAGATCAGAGACTGAGTCGCGTTCTGTATTATGGACCTAAAAATTTTTTAGGTCCATAATACAGAACATTTACAGCTTATAACTTTTAAATGGTTGAACCAATTTTGTAAAATATAGCTAAGCTAAGAACCATCTAGCTCACAGCAGGATTTAAACAAAAAAAACGCATCAAAATCAGTCCATTCGTTAAGGAGCTAAGATGTCACAGACACAAAATACACACGCCAAACTTGTAACACCGCTTACCTAATCCTGGGGTCGTGGGTTTAAGTCCCATTCGCGCCTAACATTTTTCTTTCCGATATCTTTGTCATTTCGTTAATATAGACTTTGTGAACCGAAAGGTTGTGAAAATCCCTCACGCGGGTAAGCGTTTTAAAAATACTAAATTAAGATATAGTGTAGATATAATGGTATTTAGTATAATGGATTTAGTAGCTTTTTCTGTATAATGGGCGAAAGGCTGACCACCTCTCACCATTATACAACTTGTTCCATCTGATAACCCTCACAATTTGTGTCAAACGTGGCATCTAGTGGTTCTAGAATAACTGATGCTCTGCCTACCCCGTTAAGGATTATAGGCGTAAGCGTATGTATCTATGTAAATAAGATTTTAATGTGTTTTGTATATTATAGCTAAACATTCTCATAGCTATCACTACACCAATCCCTGAAGCAGTAATTAAAACCAGTTTAGTTTTTAACTAGGATAATCGCAATAAAATGAACACACATAGAAATGAGTTTACGTTTTACACTGCCATAAAGTTGGATTGCTTAGTTTATTTACGTATTCTTCTACAAAGTAAGCAGTTTAAATCATACTGAAAACTAGCTTATGCCCGCAACTTCGTTTGCGTTATTTTATAGCATTTTGATCGAAAGTACCATAAAATTAAAATAAAATACTTTTAAACCAATTTTTATTTTAATAAAGCTAAGAACGAAAAAAACACATCAGAAGTGGTCCATTCGTTTAGGAGCATCGATCCCATAGACAGACACACAGACACACACACACACACACACACACACACACACACACACACACACACCTATTTTTGTCGGGGGTGGTCGGGGGTTAAAAATGTTTTACGTATTTAAATTAATATAACTTTTTTATTTCTGAATTGATTAAAATAAAACAAACACAAAATGTTAAAGATAGTCTTCGGCCCGGGACTTTTTTCATCCCGGAAAATTAAGTAGCCTATGTTAAAGCAGCATTCTAATGTTGAAAGAATTTTGGAAATCGGTCCAGTAGTTTTTGAGTTAATTCGTTACAAACATACAAAAAGACAAATCTTACCTCTTTATAATATTAGTGTAGATAATAACAGATTACAAACTTAAGTACAATTGTTTTATTAATGATGAGAGAAAAAATAATCTCTTTTGAAACTCAGTGAAAGATTTTAAAAACATGTATACAGGGTGTTATCTCAGTAGGACTGTATTATGGATGAAAGATTGAAATGTTTTAAGAAAATATTGTGTTAAAAAATATCTTCATCAGCCCATATACGTCTCCACTGCTGGGGCACGGGCCTCCCTCAATAACATGAGGGGTAAATGCCATGCTCACCACGCTTGGCAGATATGGGTTGGCGAGTGTTTTGATATAATTTCAGAGTTTTCCTTCGAACCTGCTTGCATATTTACCTTAGTCGCCTTGTACGACACCTCGGTAAGAAAGAGGGTGGTCCTATTCTACTCTGCCGGGGACTCACACGGCTAAACTCAATATGCTAAACTCAATTTTTTATTTTTTATTTTTAGGTAAATATCCTTCCACTTAAAAATATCACAATGTCTTTCTTTCTTTACAATGTTTTTTATACACTGAGTGTCATTCAAAACTGTTACAACTAGGAGTGATAAATCCGAAATAAAAAATCTGGTAAGGCATCCTATTCCAAGTATTCATAAAAAATATTACATTCCGCCCAGAACTTTGTTCCCGTGGGAATTAGGGAAAATTATTTAAAATATTCTTATCAGCCCGTATACGTCCCCACCGAGGGGCACGGGCCTCCCTTCGAAACACGAATGGGACTTAGGCCATAGTCTACCACGCTGACCCAATGCGGGTTGGTGGACCACTCATCGTTTTTCGAAAAAATGAATTTTCTTGGACGATGTTTTCCTTCACCGTTGAGCAAGTGATAATTATAAATCCGTACATAAATCCGAAAAGACGAATTTAGTGGTACAGGCCCGCACCTGGATTTGAACCGGCGACCTTCGGATTACAAGTCTGGCTCATTACCAACTGGGCTATCACTGCATCATTTATTGTTAAAATTTTGTATAAATTTAAATTAAAACAGCCTTTTAAAACCACTTTTTCATATCTGTGTTTGTTAAGGTAAGCCAGATTTACTCCTCAAGAGTCAACTGCCTCTTTAAATAAGGTTATCGAGATTAATAATGCACAATCACTGCCTTCGACTTATCTTTTCATGAGACTATCTACATGTTATTAAACGAAAGACTACAGAAAGATTTATGTGACAAAACTGTACGAAAATATCAGTTGAAAATAAAAAATAAGAGAAATTGTAACATATTTTTTTTAAAAGAGCAACCTTTGTAATAAAAAATTAATCCGCGGTTAGGGTGGCGCAAAAGGGGCAGCCATACAAAAAATATATTTATTAAATTTTCTAAGTGTCCCGGCTGACCTAATAACATGACCCAGCAACCAATATTTTTAAGTAGGTAATTAAAAATTAAAAATCTAGTCATTAGTTTGGAAAAGTCTCCTATTCCACCCTCGCAGTATTCATAAACAATAGAATTCTATACTCTACATTTAGAAATCATAAGTAGGTATCTTATCACTCTTATCAGTCAAGTTTCAAATACTTTTGGCCTACCAACTAATTCAAAACAAAGTTTTTTATTGTGTTGAAAATTGATGAAAATTAACCAACTTCTCCAGTCATAGCACTTGACTAACAGCTGCTATCGTAGTGGGAGGCTTATAACCAGTATTGATTGCACAAAATCATAATAATTACGTAGAATTATTACAGAAACATACATACCCAACAACGGAGTTCGAGGATCGTCTGTGTCCATAATATTAGTTAGAGATACTTATTCTGCCATTATTATAACAAAAGATCACTTAAGCTTTGAATTTCACATCAATTATCTTATTTAATTAACGAAAATAAAGAGTTTTCTGCATAATATTGCGACTAAACACCGAGCGCAATTTTGACAGTTATAAATATGATAGCACAGTAATATTACTTACTATTGTGCAAGACAAAGAAAAAGTCATAGAAAGTGTTTGTGTTCTTTTTCATTTAGTTTAATTGTTCTGCGGTACTTAGAAGGCAAAAAAGCGAGCTGATTGTTTTTGTCTCTTTCTGGCACATGGGCTAAAATCATGCTATCCTGCTGTCAGATTCTGAAGTGACAGATTTCTGAACGTTTGTGAAGTTAGTTAGCTACCTTAGTATTTTTGAATTTCCCGCAGTAAACTCTATCACAGTTGAAAAAATTTAAAATTTAAAATTCCTCTTTATGGAGAATAACAACAAACAGAGAAGATTTTCTGGTAAAATCTTACTGATAATAATAAACCGCTCTAAATTTACGGTTTCTGGGTGCGATTCCCGGTCGGGACAAAATTTTTGTGTTTTAAACGATAGTGACAGCGCAGCGGCAACACCGCGGTCACCGCGGTCCTTTGTCAAAATGTCAACATTGACAACGCCATAGGGCGAGCAAGCCTTTGCGCGGGACCCTCGCGCAATCAAAGTGGAGTTTCAGCGTGCGCCGAACACGAGTTTGTCGTTATCGTGCTAGACCTGCAATGTTTGATGTCTGAATTTTCGTTTTTGTCTACGTAGGTATGTATCCCAAGGGATAAAAGGGAAAACCTTAGCGTAGGCATTTGAGTGTGTAACGTTTCTTTATTTTATTTTTATTCATATAAATCTTGCAATTTTCCATAGTAGGTAGCAGGGCCGGATTTAGGGGGGGGCAACCGGGGCTACAGCCCCGGGGCCTCCACGAAAGAGGGGCCCCCACAATAGAGACTTCGAAATTTTTTTTTTCAAATTCCAACTAGTAAACAAGAGTAAAAATTTTTTTACGCTGTTTTCGCTTTTAGAATTTTTCTTTAAGTGGCAAGTGTGAGTTTTCTTTCTTTTTCTTGTCATCTTCAAAAACCCTTTGCCTGTTCATTGCTATCCACAATAGAATAAAAGTTGCCAATTCAGCGAAATCATCAACGATTTTTCGGCGAAAAAAGCTCGGAAGATTCCGTTCGTTCACGCTAAAATTTAATTTCAGATAATCCTCGTTTCCGATTATATTTATATGTTTGTTAAATAATAAAATCATCTATACTTGGTTCCACAACAAATTATTTATTGAAAAACTCAACTGAAAAAAATTGTCCCCTTTATTTGGAAAATAATTTGGGGCCAGGGGGCCTCCACTCCTCTGTTGCCCAGAAGCCTCTCGACCTCTAAATCCGGTCCTGGTAGGTAGGTATGCGGACAAAACCAAAGCTTTACAAAGTTTAGTATCAAGCTTGGTGTACTTTTGAGTGTACCTTTAGCAAATGTGTCGTAAATAGGTTAATTAGCAAAATTAGTCGAATCTGGAATTTTCGATAACCTCTTCAACCCATGAGTGATAACAGGTTGAAACCGGATGATAGTCAGATGAATCTGTATATGTTTTGACTTGTGTCCAATAATTGCTTCTTTAAAGGTAAATATACTCATATTTCATTGAAATTATAGGTACTTCTTGAAGAAAACTTAAAAAACCTTATCGTCACTGTTTTCAAACTGCCAAATGTCATCGATCATCGACTAGGTTAACGATTGTAGTTATATATATATATATATATATATATATATACAGGATGTTAAGTAATTCGATCTTATCCTCTCGGGTGGTGAATCAGTCCATGAAACTGAACAACTTTCCCTAAAAACAAATGCCGAAATACGAAAAATTTTTTTTTACTTCCCATACAAATTGCATCAGCTGATAAATCATTTTGTATGGGAAGTCAAAAATTTTTTTTCGTATTTCAGCATTTGTTCTTAGGGAAAGTTGTTCAGTTTCATGGGCTGATTCACCACCCGAGAGGATAAGATCGAATTACTTAACACCCAGTATAATTTATTCATGTAAATTTAAAATAAAATATACAAAAATTAAACAAAAACATAAGAAAAAACAAAACAAGTAAACTTAAAACTTATCGAACAAACCGCCCCAGACCATACCTGATGGGAAGATACTTCATTATGCTAGCTGCATTCCCTCTTTGGATGGCTAGGGAGATATGCTGTGTCAGGTACAATCCGGCGCGGGAGTCTACCCCATTCTTTTTGAGACGCTGTCCCATTGCTTGCAAATTATTCTTGTTAGATCTATCTAAGCCTCATATACATTTCATGACAGCTACCTCGACTGACAGCGCAACCGCCAACTGGTTGTTATATTGCTTGGTAGCTTGCAACTTAATTAACGTTCGGTTGCTGCTGATCGGGGCGGTTGTCGTCAAGTCGGTTGACGGCCGGTTTGGTCGAGTGGTAGTGACGCTGCCTCTTGATCGGCAGGTCCTGGGTTCGATCCCCAGTCGGGGCAAACATTTGTGTGAAAAGCAGATGTTTGTTCTCGGGTCATGGATGTTTGTGTTTGTCTTTATGTGTGTTCCGAGGGACCCACGACACAAGGAAAAACCTTAGTGTGGGCCTTTGAGTGTGTAGCGTTTATTATTTAAGTGTATGAGATTTCGATGTTTCTGAATTTTGACACTAGAACGTATAAAATGGGCACCTTACCATTCAACCGAAATTGAAACGTCATTGTTTAGTAGAAAGAACCAACCAGTATGCTTGGGAAGAACTTAGCAACTGGCAAGCACAAAAAAACAAGCCTTGGAAACACTTCGTATCGGCGACTTCCAACCGTAAACATGGACTCTCGGGAGAGTTCCACAGTAATTATATTAAACAAAACAATAACAATTTATCATTTATCATAGAAAAACGATTGACGTATTGTTTATGCGGACGTTTAAAATTTGCACATTACCAAATAAAAACGGGAACATGATCGGAATAAAATGATAAAACTAGTTCTACAAAATTGTACTACTATTAGGAAACAAATTCGGCGTGTTGCAGCTCGGGTGTGTCTAAAGTTATATCTACAGTATACTAATATTAGAAAGAGGAAAGATTTTGATTTTTGATTTGTAACGAATCAACTCAAAAACAACTGGACCGATTTTAAAAAATGTTTTCACCAATATAAAGCTCGCCGCAAGTGTTATGGGCACCTTTGCACCAGGTATGACAAGGGACGGTTTATTTGACTGATTTAAATAATTTAAGTTTTTGACGCTATAATCTAAATGGAACGCAGTCGGGTAAAAATAAGCACATTTGCTGTTACGATATAGATCAAAATGGTGGTATGGTGCACTCTGCTGATGTACTAAAACCCGTAAAAGGTTTCTTTAATTGACATTGGCGACTTCGCCTTTTTCAAACGACATATATTTTTTTAATTAAAATACTCGGACATCACGATCACGATCGTGGACGCCATTTTTTAAAGAATTGAATGGAATAACCCTTGTCTGTCACGGCATTATATTATGTCCTATGGCGACAGCAGCACATCAATCCTTGTCCGTAATTAACTCTATTTATTTACCTGCTTTTTCCAGAAGCTTTCATCACAATAAGCTTTCATCACAATAATTGGGTAACAACATGGCCCTCTTTTGCAGATCAAAACATCTTTAAGTACATACGTCAAATAATATCTGCGTCAATATATTTGTGCGTTTGTAAAATAGGTCAGTTCTTGTTATTGAATCGTTTACATTCATAATCAGATGAGAATGTAGTCATAAAGAAGTCTTCGTAAAATGCGTCATCTCCTGTGAAATGTCTATGTTTATCTATATTGGAAAAATATTCCACGGAAAAATTGATCAGGGGAATATTACCAGTTGTCGATTTTTCGTACATTGCTGGTTTAAGCTTACATCTCCACTTCTTCCATATCGTGCCGGTATAATCAAGTATGTGGCGAACTGTCCAGCGACTTCCGAATCGGCCAAGAGCCTATATGAACAATGGACCCAAGCCACCAAAATGACCTGACTTGACTTGGCACAACATCACTAATGAAGATGAATATTAAAGCCCGTCAAATTAGTAACTGAAACTGAAAAGGAAACGATAAGAATAAGAATAAGAACAATTTATTTGCATGAATACAGTAAATGATTACAAGAACTAGATGGAGTTGATAATATTTCGACTCATGTATCCAACCTGCAGGCAGGTGTGCAAATGTCATAAATTAAGTATCTACGAGTATCTACATTTTTATTTATATTCTAAAAATTCTTTAATACTATAAAAACATTTCTCTTGCAGCCAGCTAGTTATTTTCCTTTTAAAAGTCTTACTATCTAAAGTTTTAAATTCGTCAGGATATACAATACAATACACATGTTATATACGTTCTTCTGTTACATGTAGGAGTGGCTCGATTCGGCTTTTCTTAAGTTTTCTTCCTCCATAAAAAATATAGCCCCAAGAAACACTGGTATTTTTTTAAAACCATTACTGATGGCCGTGCTAGGTACCGCATGTATGAAGCCAATTATGAATGTAGTAGAAGCGAAAGAGGTGTGTTTAGATCCTAGCAATTGGCAATCTTTGGTCTCTGCTTATCCCAATGGGAAAAAGGCTTCAGCTTATGTTTGTGTATGTATGTAAGAAACACTTTCACGTGTCTGGATCTATATATCTAGGTAAGTACTAAACTGCATTGATATCGGTCACTATGCACTATGCACGTCAAGAATAGTATTTTAATTAGTAATTAGTGAAATGTTGGTTTCCTGCCAAATGGCTACTTGTACTTTATTATGCCACATTCGACACAAACTTTTATATTTGTTGATAAATCGAAAGTGCTTTGACGTGTTTACTTTTCATGAAGTTCTTGTTTTATTCGGTGAGTATTTTTTTTTAATCTGTGCTGCTCACGTTTTGGAAGGAGGCACCATTTCCTCATGAATCTAATGCATTTCAATATTAGGCAGACACCGATGCGATACACGAGTTACTTTTTTCTAAATGATGGCACGGTTTCGGGTCCTTTTTAAGGCTTACGTGGATTACTTTGATGAGAATAACTATGTAAATTACCTCCCGTTTCTTCATTTTTTTTTATTTTGCTTTTCTTATTTTTTGCAACTGTGACGGCCTGTTTGGTCGAGTGGCGCTGCCTCTTGATTTACAGGTCCTGGGTTCGATTCCCAGTCGAATCGTGGGAGTTTGTCTGTCTTTATGTATATTCCAAGGAACCCACGACAAAAAGGGAAAAACCTTAGTGTGGGCCTTTGAGTGTGTAGCGTTTGTTTTTATTTATAATTACTTTTGTGCTACTCCCGACGATGTTGTGTTTGTTGGAAGATATCGTTGTTTAGTGATAAGCCTGCCTTTGTACGGTTTTTTTTTCCCATCATGAAGTATGCAACTTAATATTTCTATCTATTTATGAATTAAGTGTTTCTATCTAATATAACGTTGTAAGTAAATATGTATTGGATAATAACTGATGCCCGCAACTTCGTTTGCGTTAATGCAGTTTTGACTACCATATACATGCAATTTTCCGATAGGTTTATATATAGTTCATCCTAACTAAAACCGTGCGAAGCCGGGGCGATTCGCTAGTAGTATGTACTGCACATATAATATTTAGACCATTAGTTCTACTTTTATCACATAAATAAAAATAAATAATACATTACATGTTTAACCCATTAGTTTAACCCCTTACGTTTTAAAGGTGCATTATATCTGTTTCTTTCTAACGCGCATGCAAGTAGAGTAGGTCGTTGCGTCAGACGATAGAAATGCTGTTAGAAATATATCGACTAAAAAAATGACGCCCAGCCTAATCTCACGCAATCTTGCATCCATATTGACTAGTGTGATACGCGGCGCGTGAAGTGTTAAATAAATTGGATTTTTATGGTTATTGAAATGATTTTGTAGAATGATGAAAAATTAATAAAAAGTTACTCAGTATAAAAAGAAAATTTAAAGAAACTTATGAAGTAGGTACTTTGGCTGTATGTGGGCGACTTTACAGCCAATACAAAAGAAATCAGCTGATCGTACAAGTTGTATGATTTTGACATTGGAAATGTCTTTTGGGAGGTGCCGGTATGGGCCTCATTTCAAGGAAAAGTGTGATCTGCGTATAGCTCCGTTAAAAATATAGCTAGGATAGTGTATGAGGGCGTTAAAAGATGCGTATTTGCGAGAGCTACATTATGCAAAAAAGAATTTTGAAAAATGTCAAAAATCAAAAAGTTTTGACGAAAAAAACTTTTTTTTTTTGGATTTTTGACATATTTTTTCCTTTCGAATCCAATATCTCGCAAACTAAAAGAGATACTTATCGAAATTTCGAAAAAAAATAATCCCTGGGGACATAGATTGCGAACATTTCAAGCCCAAAAAATGAAAATCGGTCGATTAGTTTTTCCACAGGTGGTCGACTTTGCATGAATTCTTAGTTTGTGAATGAATTAATCATTCATTCCGAATATTATTGTAAACTTTCGTGTTCTATAATAAAATGGGGGAAATAAAATAAATGAAAGATGAAAAAAATAGTTTCGTTTTATTTAAAATATGAAATTAATTTCCAATGTACTCTGAAATCATGTATGGCATGAAAACTGTGAATTTTTTTTTCATACTTCGTCCTTTGTTCCTTTGGAAAAACTTGTTTCGTGCTCCGATCCACATCCTTAATTTTCGCTAATTTATCAATATGAATCGAATCCAGGAACTATCGATTCAAACTGGTCATCGATCTTCATTGGCGTATCTAGGGTAATTTTCTGGGGGGGGGGGGGGGGGCGCGAGCCTGGCGAAATTTAAATGTACTCTAGCTTAATACGCTGTGTATTCAAAAGTAACTAATACTGTATTACAGTATGTAATAATAAGTAAGTATGTAGATTTCTCAGCTGTAGATTTTTTTTATGATTTTTGTGTGAAGTTATCAGTATTATAGAATTTCGAATTGGTAGCCCAATATTCTGGGGTGGGCCCTAGACCATACTGGGGTAGGCACGGCCCACCCGCCCCCCCCCCCCCCCTATATACGCCTATGTCGATCTTAAAAAGCCGTATGCGCCAGTCACGAATACCATCCATTCTCTTCCCGTGCTTATCGTAAGGAGCAAACTCCAAGCAGCAAATTGCTGTTTTTCGTCGTGCTTACTGGTCAGATCACTGAATTAGGTCAGAACCTGAGGTCAGATCAGAACTATCTGATAATTTTTTTTTCCTATCTCATACTCCCTGAAAGGTTTATAGGTGTACCGAGAGGTGAAAGACTGTTGACTGTGAAAAATTGCAAAAATGCTACGAAATGCTAATTTTCGAAAAACTTCAAAGAACTCCCTCAGAAAAATAGTTTGTTTGTTGTAATGGGCTGCGCAAGCGAGACAGCACCATTTGTTTGTTTGCTGTCTCACTCCCTCTCACCGGAAGTGAGTCTGGTGCAAGGCGTTCGGGTCGTTTCGTCATCTGGTCTCGTGCCCTTTCGGAAAATTGTACCAGGCTCGCATAGGTGTGCAAGAGGTCAAGCTGGGCTTGGTAGCAGTAGATTAAAATTTAGCAAGTCACATATGCCAATTTGAATAAAGAATTTAGAATTGATTTGGGAATTCGTGGAAATTCATTTTTTTTACAGTGGGTAAGAAAAGTTATTAACTATTCATTGAATCATGAAGAAAAACTGACAGGTATTTGATAAATCTTGAGTAATTTTAACGTCTTTTTTTGTCAGCTAAAACTTCAATTTTTCAATTCAATTTTTTCGAGGGACCTGCATTCGTCTATTTTTTCTACCACTTCTGTTTTAAATTCAAAAACCTTCGAATCACAGAGTTGGCGGCAAAACTGCCAGCATCTTGCGTATACGACGTCGCCCATAATATAACCCTGCGCCGGCGCAACGATCCGCATTTCGTGACTAACCGCCTCCTAGTCAACATTTCCTACTTATCAGTTAATTATAATTGTAACGAATCCCACTGATTTTATTAGACTGTTAGAAGTGTTAAGTGAAGAGTTTTAAACGATATAAGTTTTCGTGATTGTTATTCTAGTATAAGGTAAGCTAGCTATCTCTTTTTATTTTTTAACCGACTTCAAAAAACAATTTGAATAATGAAGATGATCTCAACCAAAAAGGAGGAGGTTCTCGATTCCATGTTTGTCTACGCTTGTGTTTATCTTCTATTCGACTCGTTCTTTTAATTTCGCCAGTTGACCAAATTAAAATTTTAGGGTAAACAAAAAAAAATGTGATTTATATCCTACATGATTCTAGCAGAATGTGTCCTCGTTTGATTTTAGATAACTAATATTTATTTTTTATTTTACCTATCGTATCCGCCCTTAACATTGATGTCCAAAAAATAAATGTCAGAAAATAAACAGCAGCGTTTTCTGAAATAGGCTTTGCCACCGCATCTGATCGGTGAGTCACTTAATAATAGGTCTTTAACTATGAAATTTCCGATTTTTTCTCAAGCTTTATTTTATTCATAATTTATTTGATTGAACAGCTATTACTTAAATTGTTTTTTATTTAAAACCTTAGCCATATAACGGGGATATTGAGTCAAATTAATACATATTTACTTTAGATTTATTTGCTGAAAAAAAGCTCAAATATAGCTCGTTTCATCCGTTGCCCGTTTCATTGCTTATTTTTGCTGTACCGTTGTTACAACTTTCAATAAAGTAAGTAAGATGAAAATTAACTTAATGTTGTCCAAACCTTCCCACAACATTTTGCTAAATTTGGATTTCCAAAAACGTTAGTATGGAAAAATCAGTTTTCCAAAAATATTGTATGAAAAACGGCAATTTCATAGGTAAAGACCTATCACATATATACATAAGCTCTCTCCTTTGTTCCATTGGGGTAGGCGGAGACCGCATTGCATTGCCACTTGCTACAATCCAAACACATCTCTTTCGCTTCCTTTTTATTCATAATTTGATTCATACACGCTCTTGGAAATAATACATGCTCCTAACACTGCCTTTTCTCAGTACGACACGTCACCAATTTGGTCTAAATACGTTTGCCTAGGGCGCCCTTTTCCGACTCTTCCTAGGCGCCCTTTTCCGCCTGGCGCCCTTCCAACTAAATTCGCTCTGTTTATTTGTTGTATCGATCTCATTTCACTCATCGATAAATAATAAACAATACGATAAGACGACGCATTCCTTATCAAGTTTCGTTAATCTCACACAGACGCTGGTTGAATCATCTATCAATATGTAGAAGTCCATGATGATGATTATCAACTTATTCCGAGCTTCGGAAAACTATCAGTTCCGGTGGTAGTCGATTGACAACTGTCATTAAAACCAAGTCAGAGGCCATTTGGCGTTTTCAAAACTCTGATACCAGGCGGTTTCAAAAGTTCGCCATATACTTGATTGTATCTACACGGTCCACCAACCCGCATTGGGCCAGCGTGGTGGACTATGGCCTAAAACCCCTTCGTGTTTAGAAGGGAGGCCCGTGCCCCTCGGTGGGGACGTATATGGGCTGATGACGACGACCTACACGAAGAGGAAAGGATCAACTAATAAGGCCCTGTAAAAAATACTAAGTTAATTCCTTGTTTACAAGTATATAGCTATAGGAACGACAAGTACAGTACTATTCCATAACCTATCTAAACAAAAACAAGTTAAAGTGGTTCGAGACATAGTTCCAGTAGTTTCCAACATCTAGGCGGAAGTTTTCATACCACATTGCGAGACGTCATCTGATCGGAAAATATACAACTGAAACTAGTTTCTGTAGTTACCGCATGTTTTAGCTAACTCCGGCCGAGAGGTTTCGCATGATTCTAGAACTGTCTTTCTATAGTTATATTTAAGCTAGAAAAAGATCATCACAAGATTCACGGCATCACAATACATTTTATACATTATTAGCTTTCCGCCCGGGACTTCGGTCCCGTTAAAGGGTCAAGTTCATTATAATTTAAATCTTATCACAGACAAGAAACATGGGTGGATACTTCATTGAGGGAACAACAAATAAGTTACATAACTTGTAATAACTTATAGGTTCAGAGGCCAGCGCATCAGGTTACTCCATTTTCATTGCAAAACCGCTCTTATCACAATAGCACAGAGTGCACGCGTGTGGTAGCCTGAGTTGCTGCCGTCCGTAAATAATCAGTAAAACATTATTTACCCAAAACCATTGCAAATTTTTGGGACGGCGACTGATACTTTCGAACTTTTTTATTTATTTATTATAAGATGGGTTAATTCTTGACCTCAATCTTGACCATAAGGTCAAAGATGAGGTCGACGATGGAGCGAGTTAACCCAGAAAATGCCTATAAAGGCACTGGTACTCCCACGCACCGACGGAACACAGCAAGCTGTTTGGCGTCGGACTTCGGTAGGAGGGCCCTTTACAGGGTCACGAACCAGACGGCCCTTTACAGAGCCTACCACACCGCATGAGACCATAGGACGACACCTCAGATTCAGAAAAAAATGAAGTGTCGTTGCCTGGGATGGATTACTAGGAGGTAGGTCTCATTTGTGTTTCCTTAGTCGCCTCTTACGACACCCACGGAAAGAGATGGGGTGGTGTTATTCTCAACCGATCACCACACGGTGAAACTTCATATCTTAATCAAAATGAGCAAGATCCACACTTCTCCCTTGATCCCTCTGTGTTCCTTCTGAAGGAGCCCATCATGACCTCTTTTAGAGTCAAAACCCTCTGACTTAAAAGGAAACTATTTAGATAATTACCTAGTAATGAAACTTTATCCGTTGTAAATGTTATGTTGGGAGTTTTCCTGACGTCCGTGACTTCCCTTCACCAACCGCTCACTTCACGAAATTTGTTAATCTACACCTATACTTACTTACGCAGAATGCAGTCACCTTCTTAGATCGTTTATTTAGGACAATAATTACAATACTTACTTCTAATTTATTTATAGTCTCGCCTATCATCAATTTTCTGAATGCACACGAAATGTCTATATGAATTATCTTATCATCTACAATTTTAATTAAAAAATAAATAAATAGGTAATACCGTGACTTATTTGTGTTTGAGTGCAATAAATTATATTGTTTGTGTAATTTTAATTCAGAACTACGTCTTTTATTTTTGTTTTGTTATAATTTTTTGCCGAGAGACAATAAAAATCCAGAAGCACTGTAAAACTAAGATTGTTAACGAAAACTTAGTACAAAGGAAAAGATTTAACATAATAAAAAAGTTAAAATCAAAAAAGCTTCTTTACAAACAATTAGTTACTTTATCATTATGCAGCACGGTTTACAGCCATACATAGATCTTTCTACTCCATTTTTTGGTGAATTTTACAATTTTGTATAATCCTTGACAATCATCGCTGATAACTCGTAAACGGCTGTACCAGTTTTGATCGAATATAGCTAAGGAATCCTCTCGATCACGTCGCTTTCAAACAAAAAAAACCGCAATGAAATCGGTCCATTCGTTTAGGAGCTACGATGCCACAGACGGACACACAGATATACAGTTAGACATAGACATAGACATATACTTTATTGCACACCACAGATAACACAAAAACATTACAATAACAGGACAAGGACAGAAAACAGAAATGTACAAAAAGGCGGCCTTATTGCTAAGGTAGCAATCTCTTCCAGTTACACATACGTCAAACTTATACCACCTCTATTTTTTTTCGAGGGTTAGAAATGTAGGTAAATTACATCCATTCTTACTACTTACTTATCTTTCCTTTATAATCTGTATTCTATCGTCAAATAGGTATACCAGATCTCTCTCTCTCTCTTATCAGCCCATATACGTCCCCACCGAGGGGCACGGGACTCCCTTCGAAACACGAAGGGGATTTAGGCCATAGTCCACCACGCTGGCCCATGCGGGTTGGTGGAATTCATTTCGAAAATGAATTTTCTTGGACGGGCGGGTTTCATCACGATATTTTCCTTCACCGTTGAGCAAGTGATAATTATAAATCCGTACATAAATCCGAAAAGACGAATTTATTGGTACAGACCCGCACCAGGATTTGAACCCACGACCTTCGGATTACAAGTCTGGCTCATTACCAACTGGGCTATCACCGTTTCTATACCAGATCATGCTACTTTAATTATGTCGGCTATGTCATGCATTATCTTTTATTTATTAACATTATGCATGTCTGCTTATAACCAGTCTTTGTAGACTTTTATCAATTATTAATTATTAAGTATTGTTTGTCTGTCAGTTTATCCGAGCTCAGATTGATAAAGCCTTTGAAGGTTGTGGGAAGTTTCCCTTTGGAGCAATCGTTTGAGCTGTCACTTTTATTTATTTGTTTCCTTCAGATTACATACCTACTTATTTCTAGATTATTTGCATTTTTATTTCCCTATAGATACCTACTCAATACTCGTTTTTACGGCGTCAAAGGTTTCCGTCCCGTGGAGGATATAATATGTTTACTAGGTACATCATACTTTTAATAGAACACAATATACGTAGATGATATAATATCAGTTTTTGAGAGATAAAATAGCTATGGTAATATAGGAACCGTAAAATATTATAAATGACGGCCGGTTTGGTCGAGTGATTGTGACGCTGCCTCTTGATCAGCAGGTCCTGGGTTCGATCCCCGGAACAAATATTTATAAAACATCAGATGTATTGTTCTCGTGTCATGGGTGTTCGACTGTTCGTGTCTTTTCCAAGGGACCTACAACGCAAGGGATAACCTTATTGTGGGCTCTTGAGTGTGTAGCGTTTGCTATTGTTTATTATTAACTAGATTTACGCCCGCGGCTCCGCCCGCATGGACTACAGGTTATATCGTGCCCAACTGTGGGATAAAATGTAGCCTATGTCCTTTCCCGGGCTCTAACCTATCTCTTTGCCAAATTTCATTAAAATCGGTTCAGTAGTTTAGGCGTGAAAGACGGACAGACAGACAGACAGACAGAGTTACTTTCGCATTTATAATATTATATAGTAAGGATTTTGTCATATGTGACTGTGTTTAGTAAAAGGTATAACTTACAATTAGAGCAATTTACAAAGCTATTGACAATAATTATGAACCATAATAACTACATGTTTATAAACAGCTTTTCGCCCGGGACTTTGTTCCCGTGGGAATTTGGGAAAAGTAGCCTGTGTGTTAATCTAGGGTGTCAGCTACCTCCAAACCAAAATTTATCAAAATTGGTCCAGCCGTCTGACCGTGAAAGAGGAACAAACATCCATACATCCATACATACTAACTTTCGCGTTTATAAGTAACTAGCATCCCGCTCGGGACTTCGTTCCCATGGGAATTCAGGAAAATTATGAAGCCTATGTTACTCAGGAATAATGTAGCATTCTAATGGTAAAAGAATTTTTGAAATCAGTCCAGTAGTTTTTAAGTTTATTCGTTACGTACAAAAATACAAATATTTCCTTTTTATAATATTAATATGATTATATGATACTAGCATTCCGCTCGGGACTTCATTCCCGTGGGAATTCGGTAAAATCATGTACCCTATGTCCATCCCGGATAATGTAGGATAATAATGGTGAAAGAATTTTTCAAATCGGTCCAATAGTTTCGGAGCCTATTCAATGCAAACAAACAAACAATCAAATCTTTCCTCTTAATAATATGTATAGATTAGCTGTGATATTACTAAGGATTTCATTCAATGGCGTAGAGTCAAGCGTCAATACGGAAAAGATAGATCGACATCGAAAAAGTTATCATACGATCATGTTAGCCCCGCAGGCCGAAGAACTTATCATAGCTCTGTATTTATTCAATACTAGCATTCCGCTCGGGACTTCGTTCCCGAGGGAATTCAGGAAAATTATGTAGCCTATGTTATCAAGGATATGTAGCATCCTAATGGTGAAAGAATTTTTGAAATCGGTCCAGTAGTTTTTAAGTTTATTCGTTACATACAAAAATACAAATCTTTCCTCTTTGTAATATTAGTGTAGATGTGAGATGAATCAAGCTATAACAGGGGTGGCCCCGGTCGATCGCGACTATTAGTCCAGTCGATCGTGGCAAGGCAAAAAAATAAAAAAAACATTTCACATTTAAGTTTTTTCTATTATTAAAAAAAAATACTACATGATTGTGTACTAAACTATGCTGTTTCATTAAAGATTTCAAGAAGTATGTAATTGGTAGATCGCACAGGGTTTCGTTAGTAAACAGGAGATCTTGGGTATAATCAAGTTGGCCACCCCTGAGCTATACCTATTAGTTTTCACCGCAGACAACGCGCGTACTTTATCCGTGAAGATAAAAGACCAAATTATTGTTTTGTTTTTATTAATTTGGAGACATTAAACTTTGATAGCGGTTACTAACCTTCCGAAGTGTAGTTGTATCATGTTGTAAGCTTATCTATACATATAATAAAACATCATAACCCGGTGTGTCTGTAGTCTATACATTGAAAGAAAAGAAATGTAAAAGAAAGGGGGTTTTGTACAGACAGTAGCACGTCAGGTTACCCATATGCACTACGATATGCAGCGCTATTACGAGCGAGATAAGGCCGACGTCAAGGTCAACGTATACAGGGCTTTAGGTAAATCACTTTGAACCTCTCGGGTGGTAACACGCATTTTGTATGGGAAGTCAACATTTTTTTTTCATACTTCGACCTTTGTCCCTTGGTTTCATGGACTGATTTACCACTCGAGAGGTTGAAAGTGATTTACCTAAAGCTCTGTATATCCTGATGTGCTGTATGTAAATTCCTTATTACTCAAAAACAGTGTTCATTTTAAAGGTAATTTAATAGCAAAGGCGGACTTATCCCTGAAGGGATCTCTTCCAGTCTAGCTTAGAGTAATAACTTAGAGTGAACCTACTAAATCTGAGTAATAGAACACAAGCAGGCGATTTTTAGAAGTATGTTATGTTTGTCTGTCTATTTTTCTCTCGGTTTGTTAGTGCACATCTCCGAAACTACAAAACGGATTTTCATGTAGTTTTCACAGGTCATTCACAGGTGGACAGAATAATTGAAAGCAGAATATAATCTTTCCTTAATTAAAATCGGATATCGGAAAAAGTTGCAATGTGACACAATAGGCTTCTTTTCCATGTGAACGAAGTCGCGGGCGGCAAGTTTATATTTACGCGAACGCGAATCGCGGACAAATATTCATTTTATGATTATAGATACTATGTCATACAATCAATAAAACTTTTGTTTATAAAACATGAACGTTAACTTCGAGTAAAAGTCATTGACCCAAATATGTGAAAGATGAGTAGATACTTACATAACAAAGTTAAATACAAAATTCCCACGGATAAACCAACGAAACATGCTACGCTTGCATGTGTTTAAAAAAAATAACTCATTATACATAATATAACTGCTGCGTTATATTTTGACATTTCACGTTGTGTGCTGGAGGTGCTGGTGTTTATATGGTTAGGGCGCCGTGACCAAATTTTGAAGTTATAGGTGCGCCGCGGTCTGAAAAAGACTGGGAACCCCTGGCTTATATGGTTTATGCCAATTATAATATTATGTTTTTCCGCTATTCACATACCACCTTGCTGACGGCCGGTTTGGTCGAGTGGTAGTGGCGCTGCCTCTCGATGGGTCCTGGGTTCGATTCCTGGCCGAAGCAAACATTGTTGTAAAAAGTAGATGTTTGTTCTCGGGCCATGGGTGTTTGTATCTGCCTTAGTGTATGTTCCAAGGGACCCACGATACGAAGGAAAACCTTAGTGTGGGCTTTCTTGCCTTACCACCATTGCATAATATTTTTGTAATAAATTGTATCTTCTTTCATATCGATTTGTTTCGCCCAGTGTTTACCTTGTTAGTGTGTTAATCTTCATCCCTCTCTTAACAGACAAGCTTGAACCCAAATACTGCCAAATAATCAAGTACACAGGGGCAGTGTCAATCTATAAATACGTCTCACTATAATAGCCCTTTCGAATGAGAATTTAAACATCTGGCAAAATGAGTAATTCCGGGACATAAAAATTCTGGAGTAAACCGCTTCAATCCAGTAGGAAATAGATATTGTTAACCTTAACAGAAAAAGCAAGTTACATCGTGTGTTAGTCGGTTTGGTAGTTAATAAAATAGATAAGCAAATGAATTTTATTGATGACATGAAATGAACCCGAATTTGTATGTACTTATAACCTACCTATATCTAAGGTAATTAATAGTGGTAAACGCTTGAGTCGCTATATAAACCATAAAGCCCATTGCTGGACAAAGGCCTCCTCCTTATGTCACCAGTCTTTGCTGCTTTCAGTCAAACTCTCAAGTCCTCAATCCAAAAATACATCCAGATCGTCATACCAACAACGTCGCCGTCTACAACCAAATATACTTACCAATTTCTAATTCCCACTAAACCACATTGTGCCTATTTCTGCATTGTTCGCAACAATTTCCCATGAATCTTGCTCAAGCAGAACATGAGACTACTAGGCGCTTAGAAGTGCTAAAGAGTTCTCCAATCTTGTTGCAGCAATGGCACGAGTGTGCGTGATCGGAGCTGGTGCGGCAGGCCTCTGTGCTGCTCGTCATCTCCTGGTAGAACCATGCGTCAGTCAAGTGGACATTTTGGAGCAGGCAGGACAACTTGGAGGCACGTGGGTTTACACAGAAAATGTCGGCTACGATGATTTTGGGCTGCCGATTCACACCAGCATGTACAAAAGTTTAAGGTAAAAATTACAGATAAGTATTAAGTACCCTACAAATAAACAGACCTACAAACAAATTGAGTTATTTATCTTACTTTTGATCACTTCTCTAGAACTCGTACAAGATTTCGAGTCCTATCAATGTCATTCTTATTGCTATCACATCACATCGGATAATTTTTTTGGCTGCGATAATTTCTTTAAGGGTAATTTCAAGTTAAAATGACCGGTCATTCTGTCATTAGGTATGTATGTATAAAGTTGCATCATACGATTCATAAGATTCGCATGAAAGAAACACGAGACCTCATTATGATTGGTCTATAATATTCACACAACCGATAACCCTACTTTCAAGATCAATGCACTTACGTACAATTTCTACTATGACTATCCAATTAGCCATGTTTCCTCGTCTTAATTAAATTATTTTTCTTAAAGTCTGTTTAGTAACAAGTTTACGACACACCTCGGCGATAGAATATGAGGTCAAAAGTTATCTCGCGTCTTTATTGGCCATTTCGTTCGTTCTAGAATCGTTCAATTTAAATCTCTTCTGATATTATGAAGTCCTAGTACATGTTATATTGTTTGACCTAATTAATTAGCTAATTAATCGATTGTTTGCGAATGAAATTGCGCAAATAATGGCAGACTAAATAGAGTAAATGAATAAGATGTATGTACTTCATATGTACTTACAAGACAAAAAAGACAATTCTGTTTCAAGCGCTTGCAGGCCATTGTAATAAAATCAATCAATGAACGCAAATTACCACCGAAAAAAAACTACCTGCATCCTCATAAATATTATCGTGTCCTTAGTTTTTTTTATAGCTAGATAACAATAATGTGTATCAGTGTATTTAACTTTCTCGGTTTGTTACTTCCACGTGGTTCAAGGTAGAGTTCAGAGTCAGACTAATCATTAAGTACTTATAAGTAAATATTACTTCTGATTGCTAATTAATTAGGTTCATAATTGCATCTATAAATTGTCATAAGACAGGCATAAATGTGTTATGTGCAGGATGCCTTCTAGGTCCGACATTACAAAGTATGGAATCAATCAATTACCTTAAGCAACTTATTATGGGGCAGGGAACCTGATGGGTGACCAGACTATAGTATAGTGCACATCAAGCCGTGATTCCCGGTTATTGTCGATTGACTACAGTCGGTAAACCAAGTCTGAGGCCTTTTTCCATAATGAAAGAAGACCATATAGATTTGATGATAACGAAATAGGTACTCCCATCTATTACAGGACCAACCTGCCGAAAGAGGTGATGGGTTTCCCAGACTTCCCAGTGCCAGAGAGTGAAAAGTCCTACCTCCCAGCTAAGGACATGCTAGCCTTCCTGCAGATGTACTCTGACAAACATGGAGTTACTGAGCACATTAAGGTAAATACCTACTTGTCTATAACCTATAATTATATCCATTTCATACAGTAGAAACCTTTTAGGGTGTTTTCTTATCTTGCTGTCATGTTGTAGCCTGATTTTTTGCACAGATATCAGATATCACAGGTTCGCCTGTTATTAAATGAGTGCTGGCAAAAAAACATCCAAGTTTCAGAGAATATTACAGTTCATAAGTTACTTTCGTGAACAAACTTTTGACAAAAGGGACGGTTAAGTAAATTAGCATCAACTGCGAAGTACCTGTAAAAGGATTATGAAATAAAACGAGTTTTTGGCCATGAACTGCTGCTTGAGTTTAACTGCTTGAGGCCGTGTGGTGATCGGTTGAGAATAACACCTCCCCATCTCTTTCCGTGGGTGTCGTAAGAGGCGACTAAGGAAACAAAAATGAGACCTGCCTCCTAGTAATCCATCTTAGACAACGACACCTCAGTTTGTTTTCAATCTGAGGTGGCGTCTTATGGTCTCATGCGGTGTGGTAGGCTCTGTAAAGGGCCGTCTGGTTCGCGACCACCCTCCTACCGAAGTCCGACGACAAACAGCTTGCTGTGTTCCGTCGGTGCGTGGAAGTACCAGTGCCTTACTTGGCATTTTCTGGGTTAACTCGCTCCATCATCGACCTCATATATGACCTTGGTCAAGATTTATGTCAAGAGTTGACCCATCTCATAATAAAATAAAAAAACTGCTTAGTTTCGATATTCTTATAGATATTCTACGGCATGAAATGTTGAATAATCCTTTATAAAGTCAGACCGCGAAACGCGTAGCTACTTTTCAATTTCTATTCTAATAAAATAGCAAGCTGAAGGTTCTGGCTTCTTATGAGTATAAAGAACTTTGTAGCCTTATAGCTTTTGTACACACGAAGCTTCTGTTGAGTTAACGAGTTAGTAATAATACGTTTAATAATACGTTTATTTCTTCAAGACAGCACAGACATACATTTAAAAAGTTTTTTATATTCTTATACTATACAATACAATAGTTTTATGCTTGCATGTGTCTGCCGCAGTGAGGAAAAAAAGGCCTGTGGGCTCAGCGATTCATGCCAGACTGATAGCAGTGCGATACAAATCCTACACACACGGGCGTGTATAAATCGCGCGAGGGTTTAAAGCAACTATCCCAAAACATTTTAGTTGTTGCAAAGTTAAATGAGTTCCTTGCCGAAAACTCCTGCCGACCTAGAACACGAAAGAAAAATTAGGTACACACGGCAGCACACCAAGCTATGCATTAATTTTGACGTTGACATCACTGGCGTGCTACTGTCTGTACAAAATTAATGCTCAAATTCTATTTAACCCTTCCAGTTCAAACACCACGTGCAGCTGGTGATCCCGAAGCAAGGTCCCTCGGGCGAGCTATGGGACGTGACCTTCAAGGACCTCACCACCAGAAAGTCAGAGACCCGAGAGTACGATTATGTGTTCGTCTGCAATGGACACTATAACACACCGTTCATACCCAGCATACCAGGGCTTAAGGAGTTTCAAGGTAACAACGTAAAAGGATATCTTAAAAGATACATATACAGCAGCACATCAAGCTATAAATGTCAACCTTGACGTCGCCTTTATGCCGTTTATAATAGCGCTGGCTTTTTGTGCTGTTGTCTGTACCGAAACCTTAGCAGATTTATCCTAAGATGACACTATTAATATGGTCAAATCAAAAGGGTATGATGAATCATCTTATCCACCAATAAAATAATATGAACCTAGCTAAAATCATTAAACTAAACCATGACAAAACACAGTTAAAACACATTCTGTAAAACTGAACTTCGGTTGGGTAGCCGGCTTTTCCTCTAATATCCCATGCTGTTACTTTCTACCAATCTCATGGTCTTACGGACCATCCTGAATCTTGGGAGATGCGCGTGCTACCTGCTCAGGGTTTTTACCGCACGTACTTTCTGGCATTCCCTTCAAGTTCAGATTTGGCCTCTGTGATCTTCTGTCCCCTCTGTTGTACGCTCTCCTCTATCTGGAGCTCAACAGGTTTCTTGTAAAATAATGTCATATTTTCATTGAGTTCTTTACGATTAGCATTGACCTTTGATTACCTATCAAAGCATAATATATAAGTTTTTTTCACCAGGTGACGTGATGCACAGCCACGACTACCGTGTTCCCGAAATCTTCACCGGCAAGAAAGTAGCCGTCATAGGAGCTGGACCCTCAGGCATGGACATTGCCCTGGAGATAACCAGCGTCACTGAAAAGGTCATTCTGAGTCACCACCTTAAAGAACAGCCCAAAACTGTGTTCCCGGAAAACCTGATCCAGAAACCTGATGTGGTGAGGCTGGAGGGAAAGAAAGCCTTCTTCCAAGATGGAAGCGTTGAAGAAGTGGATGTGGTCTTCCTTTGTACTGGTAAGTCAATATTGTTAGCACTGTCTAGGTAACTGAAATATTACCCCAACTCTTCAATTAAGTATTGAAGTGTTTTGAATCAAAAGTACATCATCTACATATTTTATCTAAGTGGATTTGGGGTCTTCGGATTTAAAAACAACACTGTAGTTAATAAGACTTTGAATTCATTTTGTTCAGTACACGCCAGTTATTACCTTTTCTCTGAATACAGAGAACGCAGCCGATGACAGACAAAGAGAGAAATAAATGTCAAGTTGTCAGTAATGATAATAACACTACTGACCAACATTTATCAACGTTGCCGTAACTGGTAAATTTTTTTCAGTTTGTTTTCCTCGGACTTGACACTGGCAGTAATGGTCGCACGCTATACACGACCGGTTGCCATTACTTAAAAAAAAACAACGGGTTGCACTCCGGGAGTGCCGGCAGAAGTGAAAACTTGAACATTAACGTTGAGCTTCAAATTTTTAATGATTTTTTTCTATGCTGACACCGGATGACATCTTGACTTTTGCATTTTTAATTTCCTATATTTATCAAACACCCCTCCGCTTTACGGATTTTCGATCAGGGTCATGTGACAGACACGTGACCCTGACGAGAGGTTAAAAATTTTTACCCATACTTCAAAGTAGGTACACAACGCCGCTAAAGAAGTTTTCACTTCAAAAATAAATAAAACATTTATAATGTTGTCACCATTAAGTTACAAGTGAAAAAAATTCAATCCCTTACTAAAAGATAAGACTGCAATGACGAATATTCAACATTATCTTAAATACTTACATGGCACTTAATATAAACTTAACTCAATAAGTTAAGTTACAAAAACCCATGGAGAAGTTCTAAAACTGGACATGTATTAGGTCACCTAACCTAACCATATTTCACCGAATCAAATACATTTCTTTGATTTTAAAATGACACTTTTCTTCATCGCCCCAGGCTACCAATACAACTTCCCCTTCCTCCATGAGTCCTGCGACATCGTGGTGGAAGACAACTGCGTGGAGCCTCTTTACAAGCACCTCGTCAACATCAACCACCCCACCATGTGCTTCATCGGCGTCCCTTACTACGTCTGCGCCTTCAGCATGTTTGACCTTCAGGTTTGTTTTAATGCCACAAACTTATAAGGACGTTTGGTAATCGGTTGAGAATAACACCAATTTCATTATTTTTGGACCCCCTCCCCCTCCTTGTCACAGCTGGTCGCATTTGTAAGACTCCCCCCTCCCTAGCGTGACGTCACATATTTTGCATATTTTCAATTTTTCATAATTTTCTAATAAAAACAGTACCTACCTACTTAATAGAGTTGCTATTTTTTTGGGCACTCCAAACTCATTGTCTTAATTAACCAAAGTAAAAACGTAAAAAGAGTGCTTGG
This sequence comes from Aproaerema taeniolella, assembly GCA_949987775.1. Taxonomy (NCBI): domain Eukaryota; kingdom Metazoa; phylum Arthropoda; class Insecta; order Lepidoptera; family Gelechiidae; genus Aproaerema; species Aproaerema taeniolella. The sequence goes on along the minus strand of OX465255.1, from coordinate 1,482,489 downwards.
GACTGAGAAGGAAACGTTTGTCGTAAATAGTTAACGCGTTATGAGAGTCATAATTCATAACACATTTTGAAATGTGACGTCACAAAACTTATGACCCCTCCCACCCCCTTGTCACACAATGTCACACTTTGTCGACCCCCTCCCCTCCCCTTAACGTGTGACGTAATTTATGGATAGTCCCTATCGTAAGAGATGACTAAGGAAACACAAATAAATGAGACCTGCCTCCTATCAATCCATACTAGGCAACGACACCTCAATTTGTTCTAAATCTGAGGTGGCTTCATGCGGTGTGAAAGGCTCTAGGCTCTGTGAAAGGCCGTGTGGTTCGGAACCGCTTCTACGGAAGTCCGATACCGAACAGCTTTCTATTAGTTAACTCGCTCAATCATTGACCTCATCTATGACCTTGGTCAAGATTAAGGTCAAAAGTTACCCCTTCTCATTATAAAAAATAAGGCCTAGGATTATGTTTTCCTTTGTATCAAGAGTTCCTTATGGGACATAGACCTAAGAACAAACAGCTGCTACTTACACAAACATTTCCCTCGACTGGGAATCGAAATCATGGACCATCGATTCAGGAACTGCATAACTAGCCGTCCCGCCTACTCAAGATTTCTCTCAACATTACTGGGTTGACTGGAAGAGATCCCCTTGTGGGATAAGTTCGCCTTTGTACTATGTCGCTTTATGTTTTTAACCAGTGTCTTCTTTATAATTTTTTTGTACAATAAAGGATGTACATCATACATAACCAGCCAACGGACCAAACCGGTCGTCATTGAGAAATTGTAAATTTTTTGACTTGCTAGACTGCCTAGTTATGTCTTGCGGAGATGCTTTTCCAATTTTTCATTAAAGATTAGCAGCAAAGTAAATGCGAAAGCTACCTTTGGCCGGTTTGGTCGAGTGGTAGTGACGCTGCCTCTTGATCAGCGGGTCCTGGGTTCGACCCCCAGTCGGGGCAAATATTAGTGTAAAAAGCAGATGTTTGTTCTCGGGTCATGGGTCTTTGTGTTTGTCTTTATGTGTGTTCCAAGGGACCCACGACACAAGGGAAAACCTTAGTGTGGGCCTTTGAGTGTGTAGAGTTTATTATATTATTATTATTATTTATTATTACCTGCTGGCTCTTCTTACTTGGCATTCTGTAGAGAGCTTAGAGTCAATAAATAAAACTCAAAATCTCACAATCTTGTTTCGCTTAAACCTTCAGAACACTGTGTTAATATATCGGTCCAGTAACTCCCTGACCTCATCATGATGCTCTACCTACCCTGACAGAGAATAAACCTATCTACAGATGACTTGAAATTACTTGTTTAACTTAGTTATCATTTTGTAAAAATAGTACTGCTTGAATTATCTGTCCACTGTCAAGGAAAATGCAGAAGCCTATGATGATGTTCCATCAAAACCTATTGATATTTAAAGAAGATAAAACTCACTGATGCCAGGCTAAACTTGCAGGTCCGTTTCTACGTCCGTTCAATGAACGGCACCTTCAGCCTGCCTACCCCGCAACAGATGCACGAACACTGGGAGCAGGAGAAAAGGGACCGAGCCGCCCGCGGGTACACGAAACGACAGGCGCACATGATGGGGCCAGATCAGGTAAATATTTTTACTTTAAAAGATGTTGAAGTACCTATCGCCAATATACTCATGAAGCGGTCGTATCCCAGTGGTGCTCGCTGATCTCAACCGATCAGGGAGGTTAAGCAACGTACACAGAGGCAGGGAACCTGATGGGTGACCAAAGTGGCAATTTATCACGAGCGTTTCCGTGCTTCGGAGGACACGTTAAGCTGTCGGTCCCGGCTGTTGTCGATTGACTACAGTCGTTAAAACCAAGTCAGAGGCCATTGTGCGGTTTGAAAAACTCTGACACCAGGGTTAGCCAAGTTCGCCACACACTTGACTATACCTACACGATAAGAAGAAGATATACTCATGATCTATCTAATAACCCTCAGAAGGTATGTCAATCATGGTGTAAAGTGGTTTAAGAATTACGTACTGCCTACTCCAGCAGGGATAGGCGTGAGATGTATGTTTACAGAAAATATTTATAAACTTCTTCCTAATTTGTTTTGCATTTATCAGTAACTAAACCAAGGCAACGAAGCTTTATGATGACAGTGAATTTAGGTAATGGTGGAAACATTTTGGGATCTACAATGAAAAAGGTTGTTTTGCTCTATTGAGCACTAACAGGGGTTTTCAGATATACCTAATTATCTTCTAACTAAATAAAAATGATACCAAGTGCTACAAATTGTCGATTATCATTTTTATATCTCCCACAGACATTTTACAAGAAGAGAGTTACTACATAATTAGGAGATCTTTTCCAAGTTTTAAATGTTTTCAAAATAACAAAATCGTGTCCCCGTGTTTAACTAAAGCGCCAGTAGGTATCCACTTTAGATACTGTAATGATCTATTTATAAAGGGCTTTAGGTTAATCTCTTTCAACCTCTCGGGTGGTTAATTAGTCCAAGAAACTGAACAACTTTCCCCTAGGAACATAGGTCAAAAAAAGAAAAAAAAAATTTGATCTCCCATACAAAATGCGCATGCTGATAAAGTTTGTATGGGAACTCAATTTTTTTTTCTTTTTTTGACCTATGTTCCTTGGGGAAAGTTGTTCATTTTCATGGATTGATTAACCACCCGAAAGGTTGAAAGAGATTTACCTAAAGCCCTGTATTATTATAGGTTTATTTTGAGCAGAATCACTGCAAAAATATTTATTGAATATTTCTTAGCGTTCCCTAAAAAAAGAAAAATCCATGTGTAGCTTTTATGACCCATTTCGCACACTTGTATCTGCATTTTAAAAGATGAATTCTTATTCTCATAAGAAAACGTACAACCTTTATACGCATATATATTTGTCCATAAACAAACTCATTTCAATGCAAGACTTCCTTCTACAATAAATAGAAGTTTTCAAGTGCAACCGGAAGCAACACAAGAAATTAAAATGCTTTATTAATATAAATAAGGACCTGCCTAGCGAATGCATTTCCTTAATCTTGTATTAAATGGAGAGCTTATTCTAAAGTCTTTATTTCATTCCGTAATTGTAAATCTTGTGTCAATGTTGCTACTTATTTTGAAATATCAAAAGAACCTCCAATGTCTCTTTGTTCCGTTTTATACGATGACTTACTTACGACCTATACTGTAGGTATAGGTCGTGAGTAAGTTCATTGCTCCGAAGATATCATCTGATTCTGTAACTTAGTTTTTTTTGTTAGGTAGGTACCCCGATAACCTAAGTACCTAATCTGAACACTTGAATCATACTAGCACATTCACATACCTAAATGCGCCGTTTATATACTCGAAACTATTATTGCTACGAATAGACCTACCTTTAGAATGAGCTCTGACTTTCGACTCCACGAACCTCACAGGCAGAGTACTACATAACCTTGGCAGAAGAGTCTGGGACCTCGCCCCTTCCTCCAGTATTCACGAAAGTCCACAACGACAGTAGCCAGAAGTTTCTGGACAACCTCCAGAGTTACCGAGACGATGTGTACCGTATTATTGATGACGATAGCTTCCTTTGTTTCTCGTGTGCCTGAGGGAGGCAGTTTAGGGCCTTTGTTTTTTCTTATACATAAAATTATGTGGGGGTTTAAGATATAAGTAACCATTTAATATTAAGAAGTAATTAATTTATTTAAGTATCTGTGCATTCTCTGTTGTAAATATAAGACAGCTATACGTATAATTAAGTAAATTAACCAATCATCAATAAAATTTAAAATGTATTCCAATATCTTTATTCATTCCTTACTTATTTGCAACAGTGCATCAATTTGCAACACTTATTGACATTTCATAAAAAAATACCAAACAATTAAGTGAACAGGAAGGAAACATGCATCTATTACAGTTCGTTCGGGCAATTAGTGTGCAGTACAGGCGCACGGTATATTGGGACCATTCTTTAACTTAAATGTGACTCGTCCACAAATGCAAATTTTTTAATAAAAATTAAAATTAAATAGCCATCTTACAACTTAAACATATATGCTATTTTTGTAGCATAAGTATAAAAAATCAATCTAGCTATTCCGAATCAGAGTCATCTGTATCACTTTGTGTGTTTATTATGAAAGTGTCTCCGTTAACATCAACATGCTGGTCTACATTAAAGTACTTATTCTCTTCTTTGATTGCGTGGGCAATATATTTACCCCACAAGTCAGATGTTACGTTCAACATGACCTGCCTGATCAATTGACATACGGCACTGCTGTTTTTGGGGTCGCAATTGTTGGCTCTAAGGTCATGTTTAATTTTAGACCACACTTGTTCTATCGGATTAAAAATGCAGTGGTATGGTGGAAGACGCACCACCTCACAACCATTCATTTTTGCTATTTCATCAATGACATATCTTTTTTCTATGCCCGCCTTTTTCACAATATCCAGCAGCACTGGAATGGTTGGGGTTGGCTCTGGAATGGAAATTTTGTACTGTCTCATAAAATCAAGGATCTCCCCTTTTCTGGTTGTGGTGTTTGGAATTCTGACGGATAGTCGCGAGTGGTAAGGAGCGTTATCCATTACTATTAGGCTATTTGGTGTTATGTTTGGCAATAATTGCTCCTGAAACCACTTTTCAAAGAGCACTGAGTTCATGTCGCAGTGGTAATCAGCGCTCGCATCGCTAATCTGTTTCGCAGATAGAAGCAGTCCATTTTCGACCCAACCGTCTTTGGATCCAGCATGCAATATGATAATGCGTTTCCCACGAGTGGAAGGCAAATCTGAAATGCAGTGACAACTACAATCAGTCCAACTTTTTTTGACGGTATCATGTGTGTCATACCACGTATCGCGGCGTCTCAAGCAACACACTGCGTTTATTCACTTTTTTATAGTTGAATCCAAGTTTACGTAAAAGCTCATACAACGTAGTACGTTGATATGGGAAGTCCGTATTTGTCTTTAAATCTTGCAATATCATATCGAGTGTTGGAAGTTTCTTATCTGTATAGAATCTATATACTGTGCGTCGAACTAAATCGCATTCAAAATCATCTATCTTTGAGAATTTTTTCGTCTGACTTCCTCTCTTTAAGGGAGAAACTGGTCCTGATTTTATAATTTTGGCGACAGTGTTTCGATGCACATTAACCATTTTCGAAACTGTCCCAAAAATTGGATAATTTTTAAATTCCATCTCTTTATCATTATCAGGCGGCATTGTGTTGACGCAGTATTGATGAACATTCAAAATTATTTCTTTGCAGTTTTTACAAAGCGTCTTCCTTTTTTTTAATTGGAGCGTTATCGTCTTGAGACGTACCACCGCTGTTGTCATTATTCGCAGTGTCATTGCCAGTCTCCTCCAACATTCTCAACTATAATTAATAATGCCCTTTCTCAACTCCAATAAATAAAATAGCAAAATTTATTGAACTTATGCCTATTCTTTTAAATATGGCCTCCGCATAGTGATTTTGCCAATGTCAGTATTTGAAAGAAATTCAAATAATAAATGTCGAAACTCATATCTATCTATAAATAAATTAATCTATGAATATCACATAATGACCGAAAAGCTTTTATTCTAATGACCGTTACTGCAACTGGGTATTGGTAATGCAAGTAATACCTACAGGACGAATTATCTGAACCCTCCTTTATAAGTTAGCAGAACTAACTTCCTTAAGTACTTCTTTTTGGAAATATACGTTATTATTATTTTGTAAATGTTAACGATAGTGTCAATGAACACATACAATAATTTATTTACAGTTAAGTAATTTTATTTTCAAATAGGTACGAATATTTTTCTTTCAAAAAATAGCTATACTAATCCATGTAAATATTTACAGAGACCACAAAATATTATTATTTTCGTATTATAACTAGTAGAAAGAGATAGAAGATATGAATTACCATTCAAGTTTTCTTGCTCCCTGTACCGCCATACATTTCGAGATGACAGCTGACAGCTACCCATGCACACTAATTGAGCGAACAAACTGTACTTATGCATTTACGTACAATTATTTACAATTTACAATGCAGAGACCTACCCACGTACCCACTGAACAAATGAAAGAGTTTTTTACTTTTTTTTAATGAAGTTCAAATAGCTTTAGGTCCTTAACTTTACTCAAAAATGATTTAATAATAAAAATAAACAAAAAATATTTGTACCTAATGTAAATAACAGTGTTTAACCGAAACCGTAATAAATAAAAAATATATTTGTTCAATTAAACTAAACTTCATTTTGCGGTCTGTTTGCTTTATTTTGTTTGAAAATATCTTAACTCTGAAATATATCTACACAAAAATAGATTAGATTAGGTCATTTATTCCAACATTATCAATTTTATAATTACAATGGATGTCAAAAATGTCATACTTCAACTAAGTGCAAAATATATTTATTTCCTAAAACACTGGGTTAGCTTGCTACATCCTCGGTCACATATTCGCCCCTGACCTAGATTGTGGTCAAGAGCTATGAAAAAATCAATGATCAATGATCATTGTTCATTGACTGATCAGTCTATCTGACATTCTACGCTACGACCGACACTTTAGGGGTTCGGATGTCGTTAGAGATACATATTTATTTTCCTACATAGATAATAACGACAGATAGGATCGACAAATATCGGTAGTATGTTCGCCGGTACCTTTCTGACGGTCGGTGCATTTTCGTTGCTGTACCGCAACGATTCGGTCAAAGCAAACAATCTGTACAGGGCTTTAGGTATCTCTCTTTCAACCTCTCTTCCCCAAGGAACATAAGTCAAAATACGAAAAAAAAATTTTGATCTCCCATACAAAATGCTCTATATTAGATGAAGTTTGTATGGGAACTCAATTTTTTTTTTTTTTGTATTGGGATACTAAATGTAGCTTTTTAGAGATCTTTGATGATTTCGGTAAACTTAAATTAACTATACGATTGCCTAAAGTGAAAATGTAAAAATAGGGACGAAATATTATTATCTGTCGTAAGTTTTGGACGCAGGGACAGATTTATCTGCAGTGAAAAGTAGAATCATAGTATCCAATATGTTCCTTGGGAAAGTTGTTCAGTTTCATGGACTGATTAACCACCCGAGAGGTTGAAAGAGAGATATCTAAAGCCCTGTATAAAGATTCGGTACAGAAACGAAAACATGAAAACGTACCGACCCGGTCAGGAAAGCGCTGACTTACAGAATGTACCTACATGCTCAGCCGACGCACGTATGAAAGGGATTTATCTAATAAAATATAATAGGTATACCAAATCCTGTATCTTCCGCTTCCAGCGGCTTCTCATGACCTTTACAATATCTTCAGCACCCCTCTCGAGTACTTTCTTACCCCACCAGCTAGTGTCCTTTTCCTATGATTCTTCAAGCTTCATCAGTAACCTGTAATCTTAAATAGCTCATTCCAGGATCTATCCTATTCAATCGACGGTCAGTTTGGTCGAGTAGTGTTAACATTGCCTCTTGATCGAGGGGTAAGTAAGTCATCCCGCCGGTTGGGGCAAATATTTTCGGAAAAAGTCAGATGTTTTTCTTTTGGGTCATGGGTGTTTTCTGTCTTTGTTTATATTCTAAGAGACCCAGGGAAAACAGTGTGGGCTTTAGAGTGTGTAGCGTTCATTGTTCTTAATATCTATGCTATGAGTCTGCGACCAACACCGATTATCACATGTACTTATGCTATCTGTCAAGTCAAAGTTAAAATAATTTCTTTTTAAATAACTTTAAGGTGTTCCTTAAAATAAATCCAAGTCATAATGATATCTGTTCGTGCGAAAAACGCCCAACTAGGATAACATAACATTATATCTGTTCATATACACTGTCATATATGTATAGCGCTGAAAGTATACTTACTCAAACTTACTTTCCATGTAGATATATACACAGTCAGGTTAGACGTTTACTGAACATCTTTAGCAAATCTCGCGATCTTAAAGTGGTAACTCGTTTAGGTTATCTACATAATGAATACATACTGACCACTTATATGGTAACTAGTTTCCCTGCTGTGACTTCATTCGTTTTGGGAATTCGGGTAAAAATAAGTATAGTCGACGTGTTATTTTTAATGTCTGAGCCAGTTTGTTGAAAGTACACTTGATCTGAAAAGAGCAGCCCTCAGTTTGTTCTATGAAAATAAAACATTATAGACTTTAACTGATTTTTTTGAGAAATCAAACCTATAAATAACTATAGATGCCATTTGGTCTACAATACAATGAGTACTTAGGAAGTGACTCGTGTAAATGACAAATGACTCTTTCACACAAAAAACTAGAACGCATGTTCTTGAAACTATGCAGTTTACTTACACATCAGAAAATTTCCATAGGTTAGGTATATTTTTACAAGAAGGTACTTAGTTAAGTTAACTAAATCGAGGATGACATGTTGGATAAAGTACTTAATTAAAATATTTCTGTAGTTTCTTTAAAACGGATTTTCAAAATAAAATACACAAAACTGAAATTATTTATTAACCAAACGACAGGTTTATAACAACATAAACTTGTAAAAAAAATGTAAAATCATTGAAAATAAAAAATACTAGGAGCACATAAACGCGCAGAAGTCTTGAACACTCTTCAATCACAATCTTATCGTAAAATACACCACTCACCACGTCTTGATCCTTTCACTGTTCGCAAAGGACTATCATGTGACTGTAAATGTTTTGCATTTGAATGGTCTTGAGACCTAATTATGCACAGACCGGCCTTATGTTTGTTTTATATTTGCAACCTTATCGGGTTATCACTCTGTTCACCTTGGAAAACTGTTTTACTGACAATATCCGATGTTTTGAAATCGTTGTATGTACTTACTAGTGTTCTGGTTTCATATCGTTTTTCTAGGAGCTAGTGTTTTGATATCTTGTTGTAGATTTCATCATATGTACCTATATCTTCAAAGCGTAGATAGGTATCTACTACATACACCTATGTCGTGCCATTTTTCCGTAATTATTTAGATAAAACAGAATAGGCACTTACAAATTGATCGTTGTTAATCTAAGCACGAATTTTGGTATTCCACATATGTGCTTATTGTGTTAATTACCTCCACACTAATATTCCTTACCAGGGTAGGCAATGCTTCTAAAGTTCAATAGAACCACTTGACATCATATTTTATATTGGGTGATTTTAAATGATTCAGCGAAAATCAAGGAAGTGAATCAGTCCACGAAACTAAACAACTATCCTAAAGGAACACATGCCGAAATATAAAATAAAAAAATTGCCTCCTTACAACTCATACGATCAGTTTTGCCTTTGTATAGGAAGTCAAAGTTTTTTTAAATAATTTATCTTATGGGTTCCTAGGGAAAAGTTGTGCAGTTTCGTGGGGAGAATCGCCCTATACAGTTTCGCTAGCTAACACAAACCATATCCTTCCCAGAATTTTATCTTTAATATCCCTTTTACATTGTTGCAGGAAAAATACTACGCTTCACTGGCTTCAGAAGCGGGCACAAAAACTTTACCATCGGTTCTCACTAAAATACGAGAAGAGAGCTCCATCAGATTCCTTCATAACCTCAAAAACTACAGGCAAGACATCTACAAGGTTATAGATGACGACACCTACGAGATTATAAGTAATGGGAAGCGTGAGGTTCTTTGTTGACCCTAAAAAGTATAAACTATAAAACATAAGTAGGTAACTGTAAGATATTTTGTGTTGACGTTGAGTCTGCTGCATGAAAAAAAATATTTTTCTTCTAGAAACTAACGTATGCAGGGCTTTAGGTAACTCAACCTCTCGGGTGGTTAATCAGTTCATGAAACTTAATAACTTTCCCAAGGAACATAGGTCAAAATACGAAAAAAAAATTTGATCTCCCATACAAAAAATGCGCTGTATGAAATGAAGTTTTTATGGGAACTCAAATTTTTTTTTTCGTATTTTGACTCATTTTCCTTGGGAAAGTTGTTCAGTTTCATGGACTGATTAACCACCCGAGAGGTTGAAAGATATTTACCTGAAGCCCTGTAGGTATATTCAGTAACTTTCAATTAGTTAGCGATATGAATCAGTATATGAAACGTTTCCCAAGGAACATAGCATGAAATATGAAAAAAAAAATGTTCGCCACTCCATACAACATGTGCGATCAGCTGATATATCTTTGTATTTGAATTAAAACATATTTTTTTGAAAATATTATACAGGATGTTCAGTTTCACCTCCTAAAGTTTCGCTAACTGATTGAAAGTCACATAAATGAACCTAAGTAAGTACCAAAACATTATTATTTTTTGCAGTTGAACCGACGTCCATATTTGATTTTTTTAAAGTGTACAAGGAGGTTGCATGGAGTAGGTACTTAAGCAAGCATTGCATAAGAATTTTATGGGGTAATTTAGATCTTTAATGGAAAATGTTGTTTGCCTCTCACGGAAATAAAAAAAATGGGATTACGAGTAAATAAGGAGTTACATATTATAAACTGAGTACAAAAATAGCTATTGTTTTTAATGTTCTTATTGATGACATTAATTTTCAGTACATATTTAAACAAATAAAATTGTTTTATTAAGTAGGTATATGATGTAGAAATAAGCCAATAAGAGGACTCTAATTTCGTGTGTAAGATACAACTAGGATTTAAAGATAGGGAATTAATAAATAAGTTATAGTAAATAATATATGTTGCTCAAATAGGTAGGTCAGCAAATGTAAATAGGTTTTTATAAGTGTTGTAAGCAAGAAGTAGACAGAATAAAATGTAAATCATCTTGTGGGTTAAGTAATACTTTTTTGCGATTTGATGTTAAAGAAAAAAATTGCGCCTATTAATTAAATTTTATTTTATTTATTGTGACATTTCATTTATATCGTAAGTTTTTTGTGTTACATACTTCAATAAACGTTTTAATATTTTTTTTTATTTTGTTACTTAATCCCCAAATACATACTTTTAAGCATATTTATTTATTTATTTAATTGATTACTTAATCAAATGTGTGTATATACCTACCTCATATATTGTTAACTTATTAAAACTAAGTTAGCGAAACTTAAAGGTGTAAAGACATATGAAAAAAATTGTCGCCTCTCCAAACGATTTGCCTGTAGGTATGCAAACTATTTTTTTTGAAAATTTCTTATAGTTTCCTTGAAGAAAGCTGTTCAGTATCATGGAGAGGATCACCTACTTTTCACTGGCTAAATTAAAGTCAAAGAAGGGCAAATTTATATAGTATACAATAACACAAAAGCTATTACTTTTCTGAATTTCATAATATAGGTAGTATATGAATTTAATGATTATATATACAGGGCTTTAGGTAAATCACTTTTAACCTCTCGGGTGGTAAATCATTCCATGAAACTGAACAACTTTCCCAACGAATAAAGGTCGGAATACGAAAATTTTTTTTAGTTCCCATATAAACTGCGTCAGCTGATAGCGCATTTTGTATGGGAAGTCAAAATTTTTTTTCATACTTCGACCTTTGTTCCTTGGGAAAGTTGTTTAGTTTCATGGACTGATTTACCACCCGAGAAGTTGAAAGTGATTTACCTAAAGCCCTGTATATTAATCTTGAATATAATGATTTATTAGCATCATTCAGTAGGGACTGGGAGAACTACAGCATAACAGCTTCTACAAAATAAAACGCAGTAATCAGCCAAAAATATTTATTTAAGCGTATTTTATAATCTTTATATTATCAATGCTGATATATTATTAATCTTTAACTCTAATATTTATGGCTTCCTCTCTAATAATACACTACGAAATTGGAGGATAATTCAAAAAAGTTATAACAGCCTTACGGGGAAACGGTCAAGCATGAGTCGTACTCGCTATACCGTGGGTTTCGTATCTTGCTTCTCTAAATTTAATGATAATGTCAACAAATACCTGACATAGTTACAGCCACGTCATGTAATCTCAAACGTTAAGTACACAAATATATGATTTATATTTTTCATACTATATCTTGTAAAAAGTAATCAAGTATTTAAAAAATGTATACTTACATAGTTTTCCAAACTTTAGATATATAAAATCATATTTTAACATTTATTAAATCGCATTGAGTCTTCATGTTAAGTAAGTCTTCAAAAACTGAGAAAAGCAAGGTACGGAACCCATAATAAGGAATCTAATACTTACTGATAATCTAGACTGTTCTAAATTTACTGAATTAAGCCAAATTGTTAGTATACAAACACTGGGCCGAGCCACTTCGTACTTCAAAGTTTGTACTTATCAATAACTTTGATACTTTAAACAAAATGTTATTCATACTTAATATAAAAATACCAATTTATTCAATATTGTTTCCAAATTCGCATTTTTGTTGCTTAAGTTTTTTTTAGTCCAATATACGTTTCATTTTGTAAGTATTATAGTACGAAACTTAATTAACTTACTTTTAGTGAACTTAAAATACTAATAACAAAAATACCATTATAAAAATTACAACATATTCCAAAGGTGCGATTAAAGGGCTTAGAAGATTTGTATAAAGGGGTGGCATACCTACAGTTTTTTATTTTTCAATATTGCGGCCACCTACTAAACGTGCATTAATCGATAGCTAGAACTATTGCAAACATAATTTATTAGGATGTCATAGTCCTAAAGTGTCACGGGTCCGAGATGTGAGCTTTCAAATTTGTGCCGGTGTGGCGACAACAGTAAGCATATTTGCCTATTAATATTCGGACCAGAATGGCGGAGGTAGGTGTGACAAAATCTTCATAGCCCTTCTAGCTACTTCAAAATGAATAAGTATACCAAGATTATATGCTTACGAAACTATACATCTAAAGAGTTAAAATCATAAGGTTCAATCAAAGTACTTTTCTAGAAACTTTTGGCCGCTTCGTACAAAACCTATCTATCCATATCCTCGTTCGACCTACCTACGTCCCTGTCCCTTCAGTCCTTCTCTAATGTACTTCACGATATGAGTTAAAAGACTATTAAACCAGGGGCGAATCATACCCTGTTAAAATTAAACTCTAATAAGTAATTTTTAAATGGCAACGTTTTAGAAGCAGGAGAATAATTTTGTGAAAAAATCCATAACACATACATCAAAACTTACATACGACTTCCAAACTTATTTATATACATTCTTAACTACGGCGAAATAAACAGTAGTATCAAGCTTCTAGCACCATTTCAATACAAAAGTATACATCGATTAACATAAAATTATCAAACAAAAATATAAAATTGACGAAAAACAATAATATAATTAACAAATAAGATTTATGAAAAGATTTTTAATGACAAGACTTTCCAAAATTACTCGAATCATGACTAACACGAATCACTGGTTAATTTTGAATAAACAAGAGACTAGTCGAAGTAGTATTGCAATGTAAAGTATGTGACAATTCTACTTATCAACGTTATGTAACATACATACAAAACATATTTTATTTAATTAAAAAATTTAAGTGCAAAACATCCATAAGACTTAGTTTGTTGTATAGGTATGTTATTCAAAAATAACCTTTTTATTTAACCGTTGAAGGAATTTCAAGAATTGCCACATTAAATAAACATTTATAGTTATAGCATAGAAAACTTAAGTATACATAGATATCTAATAGAATATACATAATACAACTACTATACATCGAGATTACCAAGTTACAAGTTAAAAAAAATAAAAATCACATATTCGTCAACATCTTTCCGCCAGCAGTTCACATCTATTTTCATTCATAATCATAAACCATACACTCGGCCCATTCTCATTCAGAGATAATCAACAATCCGAACGGACACTAAAATACAACGTAACAAGGGTAACTTCAACATAACTGGGTATTACACCGATATAATCGCCTCTAGGACGGTAAAATACGTGAAAATCCTCACAAATTGAGCCTCAAAATTCTACATTGTACTTTTAAAGACCTGTATAAGTGAATCCAAGCTACGTCGAACAATCCAGAAATCGCTAATGAATGCGAGAAAAAATCTACTCAAACACGATCTAAACACATCGAGATATCGTAAAATTGTGTACTTTTCAAATTATTATTACTGTGATTTAACATTAAAATATCTGTAATCGATCAAAATTGCTTGATTGCGCTATAATTTAAAAGAAAAAAATTCACTGTCACGTTGGCCTACTTAATTACCAAGATGTCATGAATTTATCGGAGTAATCGATAAAATTGTCTTAAATCCGGAAAAACGTCAAATCCATTCGACCCTCTCAGTGTCAAGGTGACATAAGTACTAGGCACACATGACGGCTTAGGAGGTTGGTTGATCCACGACAGGAATATCGGGCTCCATGCGTAGGGTCTGTTGCGTAGGGTCGTAGTGTCCAGCCAGGTAGTAGACGTCATTATTATCGTACACTGTGCTGTATTTGGCTGGGTCGTCACCCATGCGTTCCTTGTACTGGGGTAGCGGTAACACCTCACATTTGTGTGATATTGTCTGGACGTCGTTTTCGTCTGTGTGGGGAGATTCGAAGAGACCACCCTGGAAATGAAGAAAATAATATTATAGGTAAGTGTGTTGTGTATGTTAAAATTTATACACTAAATAACTCCTTTAATTGCCTAACTACACCATAGGACTTAAAGAAGAAACATATACACTCAAGAACACTACGCCAGCGGAAATCAACACAAAAAAATGCTAAAATAGCAAAGCTGGATGTAGTTCTGGATTTTTATTATGTTTTTTGGACCAGTCAGGGTAGTGGGAATCCTAATTTGCAACTTCGAAAAAGTTGTGCTCGCTGCGCACTACGTGATAAACTGCGAAATTTTGGGACTTTTTTCAGTTTATGCTCTAAAAGTCAGAAACTATGCATTTTTGACACATAACATTTCTTACCTGTATAAATTTGATTAAATTTGCGACAATTTCAGCCAATCTTCAGCTCTCTAAACCCTATAAGAGCCAAGCTATGGCCCTTCAAAGATGTCCGTTTTTCGCTCGCGCAAAGAACTCTTTTAGTCACCGATTTCATTCTTGACCCCTTAGGGAATGATTTTCGAAAAATCGCGAAACACTTGTCCGTTTATTTGATTCGAGGTATATCTTGACGAAATTTCGAGTCAAAATGTCCAAAAAAATAGTTGTCTCCATACAAATTTTGAACCTCCATTTAGTCCCCTTAGGGGTTGAATTTCGAAAAATCATTTCTTAGTGCTTGCCTACGTCCTACAAGATACCTTTTTGCCAAATTTCAGCTTTCTAGGTCTAAGGGCTTGGGCTGGGCGTTGATGAGTCAGTGAATCAGGACCTCCAATTTTATATATGTATAAGATTAACGCGGACAAAGTCAGGTCATAAAAATGTCGGTCCCGTGGGAGTCTGTTTTGTGTGTTGGCTAGGCACTCAAGGAAGGTGGCAATACAGTGGTAGTCGTAAAAAAATGTGGTATCCAAACTCTTAATTACCGCGATTATCGAACCAAAATGGACTATCTTTGAAGGGTCATAGCTTGGCCCCTATAGGGTTTAGAGAGCTGAGGTTGGGCTGAAATTGTCGCAAATATAATTAAAGAGCATCGAACCTCTGTGGCTTGCCTAAATTTGCAAGTACATACAAGTACATCAAAAGTCGCGTTTTTAATGTACACGTATGAAACATATGCCAATCGACAGAGAAAATAATTATAAACAACAAATACTGATTGACAAAATGTCGTAAGTGATATACTTTCTGAGTAATTTCAGTTTAAAAATGTAAAATATAATTAAAAGAAAATCATCATTTAAACTGATTTAAAAGTCCATTATCATCATTTTAAAGCATCCCGCGCCACGGCTAGCATTAAATTGAATTTCTGTTATACTAAAATAATAGGAAAAGCAAAAAAAATATGTAAAATATGTTTTTGGTGAAATCCACATCAATCAAAATCCAAAATCTACTCATTGATTACAAGCCTGGGTCATCCATCAAGAAAAATACCACGTTAATGCGGCGCGAAGGGTGCAGAGTGAAAGGAAGAGACCAACCAAAGGGTTGTTCTTTAGCAGTCATTTTGTCACTCACTGTCACCGTGATCTTTATCAATAAAAAAGCAACTCATACTCATTGGTGTGCTCTTGACTACAATCTTGCCCTAGACCTTCTACGGTTGGACGATCTTACAGTCCAGTGTTAAAAATAAGGTTGAAAGTCACTACGTTAACGTAAATACAGAGACATTGCTCGACTGGAACCGCCCCTCGTAGACCGCTTCCCGCGCTGCTGGTACGCCGCTTCTCGCGCCGCTCGTACGCCATTTCTCACGCCGCCGCGCGCGGCCATCGAGAAGGTTCCGGGATCCGAACAAACATCACTTTATGATTTTGAGACTTTCCTCAGTTTGGTTAGGACACTGACTTTTGATTTTGACTTCGTATCAATGACAGCATAAGAACTAAGAAGTGGCTAGTACTTCAACATAATGAGTGGAAAAATAAGTACTGATAAGTCCTCTTGTCCCCCCTGATCGACTAAATGATATCAAGACTAAATAATCCTTGTGGCCCTGCTGGTGGAGGTAACGGGTGGGGATACCAGGCCGCAAGGGAATCACCTGATTGTCCGAAAGAAAGATGATTCCATGCTAAGGAAGGCGCCGGCTTTAAGTGCCTAAGTATCTGCGATAGTAGTCGGTACATGAGCCACTGCGAAGGTCTTTAGCGGGTCAATAACTCGACACCAGGTTTTATGAGGTTTACCGCGGAATACATGGTTGGCATACTCTTGGACATAAGGGTGATGGTTTAGATATCCCTAACAAAGCTCATAACATCATATTTGTGATCGCGGACGGCGTAAGATAGGCCGAGCAGTACTAATTCCGCAGAAGAAACACTGCGACCCTGGCGGGCCTAAGTTTCTTGACATCGCGTAAATGTTAATAATAATAGACAAAACAGCTAATGTTGACAGTCAAGAAATAACAAAAACTTCACAAAAGATAACAACTTAAACTTCTTCTACATCAACGAGAACGCTTGTGCACGATGCAAGTCACGGTGACAAGCTGACTGACTTGACCTGCCCGTCTAACATAAGCGCGGTGACAAAGCTTCTCTACGCATGCTGTCTTATTAATTCTTTATTAAATGGAACGTGACAGCATGCGTACAGAAGCTTAAAAAACGTGACAACATCCAAAGCTTCTCTCATGCTACCCTCCTGGCGCGGTAAACAGCCCTGTGGTTCATAGACAGTGGTGAAGAGGGGGACGGGAAGAGATGCGGCTCACTTATCACGAGCCGCATCTCTTCGCACCGCATTAATTCTACATATGGTATTTTTTAAGTACTGATGGATGACTCAGACTTGTAAGGATTTTGTTTCATATTGATTTCACTTAAAACATATTTTACATATTTTTTTGCATTTTATCCTATTATACGAGAATCCTTTTTTGCATTTAGTATTACGAGAATCCAATTTAATGCTATTTGTGGCGCGAGATGCTTTAAAATGATGGTAATGGACTTTTAAATCAGTTTAAACAATGATTTTCTTTTAATTATATTTTACATTTTCAAACTGAAATTACTCAGAAAGTATATCACTTACGACATTTTGTCAATCAGTATTTGTTGTTTGTAATTATTTTTTCTGTCGATTGGCATATGTTTCATACGTGTACATCAAAAACGCGACTTTTTATGTACTTGTATGTACTTGCAACTTTAGGCAAGCCAGGCTTCATACAAAAATGTTCGAACCCCTTTATACAGTTAGTGTACGTCATTTGTCAAAATCGCATAATTTATGACTTTTAGAGCAAAAAGTAAAAAAGTCCCAAAATTTCGCAGTTTATCACGTGGTGCGCAGCGAGCACAACTTTTTCGAAGTTGCAAATTGGGATTCACACTACCCTGACTGGTCCAAACATCATACTAAAAATCCAGAACTACATCCAGCTTTGCGATTTTAATGTTAATTTCCACTGGCCTACACGTCAAGCTTGATACTTTGTACTACGGACCGGCCCTGCATTGTATGGCGCGCAGATGTAGCAAGCTCACCAGAATATGTTATTCCCCTCGTGAAACGATTTCCCCCAAGGACATTATATGAAATTAACAAAGATAAATCAGGAGATTGTATAAGTTGTATAAAGAGGCGCAATTTTTGTAGTAACTCGTGCATTTTTCTCAAAAAACAGCATTTTTCGAAGTAAAATTGATGAAAAATCCACTGAAGCTCCTCAACGATGAGTTTACGGGGATGACACCTATATGTCGTGATTGAATCCTTTTGTTTTTAAAATATTTAGCTTTGTCACTTGAAGTAGAGTCTATACAGCGTAATGAAAACAGATATATAGCACTATGTACGTACAGTCAAGAGCAGGTCACGCTTTACACTACCAGTTTAAGCTGAGCTCTGATTTATACTGCGCGCCATACAGGGCCGGTCCAAAGTGTGAAACTAGACGTGCTCTTGACCTGCTGAAGTGTAAGTTGCCGTGTTCTCGCGGTCCGCCGTTCGGTGACCCCTAAAGTTTCGCCAGCTGTTTCCCCCACTCCACACTAACAGTCCCCGCACAGCCCGCCACTCACCGGGTACCGCAGCCGGTCCTGGCAGGGCACGGTCTCCTCGGGGTGGTAGAACCACTGCACGCGCACGGCCATGGCCCCGCGCGCCTCCCACAGCGCCAGCAGCCGCCCGATGTACGGCCGGTCGGGCCGGCCCGTCGACAGGAACACGGCTGCGTCGCCCACCTGGGGAATACAACAGGGTTTAAAACAGAGGTTCCCAAACTTTTTTTTCTCATAGACCATTTTCAATATTTTGCTGGCTCCGGTGGACCCCCTGCAGCTACATTTCTACCATATTCCCAAAACTTGACAAAAAATGTGAAGATTAGATCTAACTATGGAAATTTGCGTTGCGGCTGAGTTCCAACTACGAATTAACAGTCGAAAAAAATGGAGAATTTATTGGTTAATTAATAAATTGATTGTACTATGAGTGGAAGCGGGTGTCAAAAAAGTAAAGTTGGCCAATCAAAAAAATCAGAACTAGGCGTGACTTCATGGTGAAGTCAAGTTAACATTTTAGTTCTTCACTATCGAAAACAAATAAATTTTCGTGGACCCCCATTTACGAATTGTGAACCCACATGTCTTTGTCAAGCCAACGTAGACCCCTGTCGAGACTCTCGTGGTCCCCTGAGGGTCCACCTGGACCACTTTGGGAATCAATGGTTTAAAAGATTCAAGATTCAAAACATTTATTTGACATAAAACACAAAGAAAACAACATATAAAACAGGACGAGAACACATACAGAAAACGACAAAACAACTTATGATATAAATAGTGGATTATGGTGTAGTGCGACGTCAAACAGGATACAGCTCAGCATGTGTTGAAGCCGAGGCCCCGACGCTGGTTTTCAGCGGTGCCTTTAGTTAGACCAGGGACTTAAAGTTGTGGTCGTGTGTTTAAAATGAGAATCAAACAAGTTTTATTGAAAGAACCAACAGTAAAATTACAACAGCGACAGTAATCTCACTTATTTGATCATCATAGACTAGGAAAAAAATACATTATTAATTTAGGAATTTAAGTTAAATGTTATATTGAACCAAATGACGGTAAACCGCTATATCTGCTTTTCATCATAAACCAAATTTAACTATAATAATACACTACATGTATTTTGTGCCGTGTGGTGATCGGCTTAGAATAACACCACCCCATTTCTTTCCGTGGGTGTCGTAAGACGCGACTTAGGTAACACAAATGAGACCTGCCTCCTATTAAATCCATCTCAGGCAACAACACCTCATTTTTCTATGAATCTGAGGTGTTGTCCTATGGTCTCATGCGGTGTGGTAGGCTCTGTAAAGGGCCGTCTGGTTCGCGACCACCCTTCTACCGAAGTCCGACGCCAAACAGCTTGCTGTGTTCCGTCGGTGCGTGGGAGTACCAGTTCCTTATAGGCGTTTTCTGGGTTAACTCGCTCCATCGTCGACCTCATCTATGACCTTGGTCAAGATTGAGGTCAAGAGTTAACCCATCTTATAATAAAATAAAATAAAAACCCTCTTAGAAAAGTGGATTTCCTCGGTAGAAAAATTCAAAAAATATTGGTAGAACTGCAGCTCTAGCACGATAACGACAAACTCGCGTTCAGATCACACTGAAACTTCACTTTGATTGCGCGAGGATCCCGCGCAAAGGCTTGCTCGCTCTATGGCGTTGTCAATGTTGACATTTTGACATAGGACCGCGGTGTTGTCGCGGCGCTGTCACTATCGTACTTGGCCTGCTGTATTACGAAGTGCATAGTTAGTTAACAGAGTACCGCATTTTATATAAATATGTCACTGCCAAGTTAGACAGTAAGGCCGGCCCTCTAGTATCTTTAGTTAGTAGTCAAAACATCATAAAACTTACAAAGTCTAGGACCTCTTTGTAGAAACTCCTTAGCCTTGCGAGCCCGCCTGTAGGCTTGGGCCAAGTCATTTATTAAGTAAACTTGAATGAGAAAAATTCGATTCTTTACTAGGACATCATAAAACTAGGACATCCTAAATTCCATCTCCGCTATAAATAATCCACATCAATTTAAAAAAAAAGCCTTAAAGATTTATCTAAGTAAAAAGTGTTACTACAGCCTTATTGAATTCTTTGATACATAAATAATTTACAGTTCTTACTTTTATTTTCTTTAACTAGATATAAGTACGTATATTTAATGTGACAATAAAGTTTGGAGACGAAGTTTAACGATATGGTGTTGGATCCATAGTCCTAAAGATCCACCTTCGTTTAACGGTGCTCAATGGACAGTTTTGAGTATTTGAGTAAACTTACATGTAAAGTCTCCTCCCCCCGTTGAATGGCCTTATAGAACAGCTTCCTATGCCTCGGCCTAGCAGTCCGCCGGTAAGCCGGGCCGAGCCACTTCCACAGCGCCCCTCCCGGTAGGAAGGCGGCCATCTTGCTCACACCACCGGCTAAGGCACCGCCGTCGGAGGAAGTTGATGATACTGTGCGGCGTTTTGCCTTCTGAAAGTTTTGGTTAGAGTTTGTAAATGACACTATGGTGATGAACGCTTCCGAAAATTCTATTGAAACAAAGCAAAATCCGCGATATGCCATCGTCTTAATAGAAAAAGACTGATAAATTGAAGACTTCAAAAAAGTATTGGTCGATTTTAGTTGATAATTTTACCAAACTATTTGACCAGGGCTCCCCTTCTAATTAATGAAAAACTAAAGTCACAGCACAGGAACCTACCCGCCCTAATTGAAAATAGTTTTAATCTTTTTTTATGGTGTAACAAGTCACCCTCTCGTTTATTTCAGATTAAAAGGATCATAATAATATAAAGGTAACTATCGTAAGATAAAAGGATGGTCAACTTAAATCAGAACTGATCAACAAGTAAAACGCTGATTTGCAGTTAATTGTCCGCAAACGTATTACCTACAGTAATACTTTGAAAGTAACCTACGCAAAAACAGTACCAAAGCAATAAATCAACATTTTTACCTTTTTAATACAGGCATCGCCAGAGGTTGAAGGAACGTCCTCCTCCAAGCCAATTCCACTGTCTTTAAGATTATCTTTCTGCTCTTCATTAGTTTTAAGCACAAGCTTCCCAACGTTACTAAAGTCTAATATTGCATTCTTAACCAACGCTTTCTTGGACAACACAGCTTTCTTAATCACTGTCTTCATTTTCTCTTCTGGGGACTTTTCCACAGCTATCAAAGTGGACAATCTATCGTTTGAATCAATAGAATCTTCGTTAGATTTGTTTGAATCGATGTAGTCTGACGATGACTTGTGTCTATGATGATCGTCGCCTGAGGAACTTGAGTGTTCCTTGCAGCTTGAATGGTGTCGCTTTCTGTGTTTCCTGTGGTGCTTCTTATGATGTCTTCTGTGTTTGCAATGGTCTTCGCAACACTTGTGTTTCTTCTTCTTCTTTTTGACATGATCCACTGAGTTAGGATCGTCTTCGCTTGAATGACGTTTGATTTTATCCTTTCTGTGTTTTTTAAGTTTCTTTCTTTCTTTATGTCTGTCTTCGTCTTCAGATTTCGGTGGTGCATCGGATTTGGTATCGGCAGAAGCTGTTAAGGCGGGTTTTTTGTCTTCCGTCACGCTTGTGTTTCGTCTCCGTTTGCCGAGTGTGAAGAGTGGGTTCTCGTATTCTGTAAATTAAAAAAAATTAACAATTTCAGTTATGGGAATAAGTACCTAAACTTAATAGACGGAGATCCCAGGGCCGCCAGACCTTACTTATTTTCTCATTAACCAAATGTGTGGGAAATAGTAGTGCTAGTACGTACTAGTAATGTATGAATACCAGCTAACCTGGGCCGGCGGCCAATTTTCAGTTACCAGGTTCTGAAGGTACTTCCAAAAATTACTCACTTGTTTTGAAGTCTGGCTGCTGATATCTTATAGAATATAATTCATTAAATATAAAAATTAATGATCAACACCGCCAGACACTCTCCAAGCTGTAATTTCAGCCAGACGCTTTACAGTTCACAAGTAAATTATGCTATTATACCTACAATTTGAGCCGTGATTTTTGTATATGATGTTCAGTGAACTATAACAATACTTTTTATAGCACTCAAACTTCAAGACAAGTAAGAAATTTTTGGAAGTACCTTTAACACCTGGTTGCTGAAAATTGGCCGTTGGCCCAAACAATACATATTAGCACTACTCTTTCCCATACTTTTTGTTAATGAGAAAATAAGTAAGGTCTGGCGGCCCTGGGATCTTGGTCTACAACGTTTGTGAAGAAGTTCTTTGTCTGTTATTGAATAGAATACAATCAAACTTATTTTAACACGCTACATCATATATCTAGATATAAAAAATGAACCCCTATTTCTTCCGGTCACGCTATAATAACGGCTTGATCAATTTGGATGATTTTTTTTTTTGTGTTACTTATTGTCACGACCAGGTTTATCTTTAAAAAAAATCGCGAGGCCTTATAATAAAGATATTACAATGGAGATAGTTTATAATCGTAGCAGTACATATTCACATTCATCACCGGCCGGACGGCCGGTTTGGTCGAGTGGTAGTGACACGCTGCCTCTTGATCGGCGGGTCCTGGGTTCGATTCCCAGTCGGGGCAAATATTTGTGTAAAAAGCAAATGTTTGTTCTCGGGTCATCGGTGTTTGTGTCTGTCTTTGCGTGTTCCAAGGGACCCACGACACAAGGGAAAACCTTAATGTGGGCCTTTGAGTGTGAAGCGTTTGTTGTTTGTTTGTCATCAAACTTCAACACAGATGTTGAAAACATATACCTAGTAAAACAATTTCAGAAATTGAATCAGATTAAGTATAACAAACTATCGTTAATAGAAATATTAAACTCACCAACAACAGGATAATTCGGCTCCAAAAACCGAATATCTTCAATAGCAATCCTGCCTGAGTCTCCGTCGTCGAACTCCACGGCAACGAACTTGTCATCCTGAGGGTCTGGAGACGACACCACCACGGTCCCGGGGTACAAGCAGCGGTACTGCTGGGACCAGTAGGCGCACACACGAGTGCCTGATGGCAGCTCCGAGACTGATACTGGACTCACTTCCAGGATCTGAAATTAAGACAAGAAAAATTGTTATTCTTTTTTTTATTATGAGAAGGGTTAACTCTTGACCTCAATCTTGACCAAGGTCATACATGAGGTCGACGATGGAGCAAGTTAACCCAGAAAATGCCTATTAAGGCACTGGTACTCCTACACACCGATGGAACACAGCATGCAGATTGGCGTCGGACTTCGGTAGGAGGGTGGTCGCGACACCTCAAATTCAGAGCAAATTGAGGACGACACCTCAAATTCAGAGCAAATTGAGGTGCCGTTGCCTAAGAATTGATTGATAGGAGGCAGGTCTCATTGAGTTTTCTTAGTCGCCTCTTACGAAACCCACGTAAAGAGATGGGGTGGTGTTATTTTGAACCGATCATCACACGGTATTCTTGGCGCTGCGCGCTGCCAGAGTAACAGCGTTTGAGGCTGGCAACAGTTACCTGAACCTAGTCTATAACATAATACTGAGGCAGTACCATTTCGGTGTCCACGCATTTCGGCAAAGTAATTTTCTTTAATTTTTATGTAAACACCACCTTTTAAAGTTATTATTTTTTAAGTTTAGTTTAAATTGTTTTTAAGTGTGTGTGCACTAAATAAAGAATTTCTTCCTTTCTTTCTTTCATCATGCCGAGACAATGCAATTTCTGTGCACACTCTGGTCCGCACTGTTCTCAAAGCACAAGTGAACACTTATGTATTTTAGTTTAAGTAGTTTCTTTTATATAAGTTTATTAGTTTAAGTTTCACTTTGTCTTGCTTGATTTAATGTGTGATCACCGAATAAATGATATTCTATTCTACTTTAAAATGGCAGTGAAAATACAATAATTTATCTTGAAAATAAAAGTTATAAAGCCTGCGTCAGAATTAAATACTTACAGCATCTCTCAAAGTCTCCTCCCTTGACAGAATATGAGGCTTGTTCCCCCTCTCTCCATCCAAAGTAATAGCATAAACATCTGGTGCAGTCACAGCACTCAATTTCCCAGCGTAGAATAACCCACCCATTGCTGTAAGTACTCTTGGATTTGTGTCTATTTTATCTTCAGTCAAAGTGCAGCTCGATACAGAAGACTTAGGCTGCGTAGTAACTTGTTCATTGTTTTCAGAGCGTTCTTTTGATTTGATACTTTTTCTTCGCTTTTTGGCTTTTCGTCTTTCTTTATCGCTTTCGCTCGAAGCGCTTCCTCGACGCATAGCAAACTCCAATTCTGGCAAATCATCTCTAGAATGTTTCCGAACTAACTTATCAACTTTTTCCCGGTTCTTCTGCCGAACTTCATTAAGACTCTCCATTGACGAACTTGTAGATCTATTAAGGCCCCATTCATGGTCGTCTTCTTCGGAATAAGTCTTCAAAATTGGCTCTGCTTTCAGTTTCGGTCTGACTTTACTTGTTCTGTTGCCTTCTTCTCTTGAGGGTTCTCCTCTAGTGCATAGTATGCCACCCTTCAATTTACCTTTGGCTAGTAAGTAACCAACTAGGCTGCTCTTTGATTTAGGTTTCTTTGCAACTATTGTCTCGGTGGAGTCTGGGCTGGACACTTTCCGCGGTCGGCCCACTTTTCGTTTCTTGGACGATCCTCGATCGGAATCTGGAGATAAGGCAGGGGTAGAAGGCGTCGAAGAATTCGATAGCGCGGGCAATGGGGGAGTTAAGGCGTTTAGTTGTGCTCTCTTTTCATGGCACTGTCTTTCGAGATCTTGCAATCTTTCTCGCATATCTTTTTCCATAGCATTGACAAGCGCTTGTGCTGAAGGCACGGATTTGTGTGAGCAAGTTAAGGCACCACAAGAGCAGGCTGTGACTCTTCGAAGACTCGCTTCTAACTCCCCGCCACTTCTTGGATCTCTTTCATCTCTATCTCTCTCCCTTCGCCTGATTTTCTCTAATTTATGCTGATGCTTGTCTTCTCGATCCAGGCTTCGCTTTCTCCGTCTTTCAGTTGAAGAATCTTCTCCGTGCCTGTGCTTGTCTTTTTTGGATTCTGAGGATCTATCTCTCTCGGTGGGGCTTAAAATTTCGTTCTTTATAAATGCTCTAGGAACTACCGGAGCTTGTTGTACTTGTACTTCTTGCATGATTCTCTGTTCTGCTAACGCACATAATAAACCTAAGCCATCTAAAGACTGTTTACCCTCATCACTCGTACTAGCTTCTGTAGCCGGAAACTCAAATCTTCTGTGGGGCTCGACGTCAGACCTTAATGGAGATTTGGGCGACGTCTTTATCATGATATTCAACTTTGTTGTAGTCCTGGTATCAACAGTTAGAGGTGTTGGTTCTAATGTTGGCATATTGCATCCTGGTGTAGTTCTTTCGTACTGTTCAATGCTGTTTGACAATAACTCTAAACCACTAACGTCAACAAGAGGTCTGGAAGGGGGACCCTGTTGTTCAGGAGACGTTTGCGCCGTGTCAATAACTAGATCATTCGAATTTCCACTGCTCGAGTTATCTAAAGTGTCGTCTCTTTCTATCGCGTCTATTGCCTTTTCCACTGCTCCTGCTACTACTGCTGACGTCACCAGTCCTTCTGAAGAAGATTCTTCGGCACTGTCTATCGGGGGAACTATTGCCGGCTGTGGTTGGTTCATAGGTTCGTCAGGGAAATGTGCAACACCTACACAAGCCACTTCACCTCTTTCGTCTTCGTCAGCGTTGTTAGGTGAATCATCCTCGTCATCGATATGATCAGTTTGATTTGATGCGTCTTTATGTGCTGGACCTTCAGAAGATTCTGAAGGTGGCGTCGGCGGGGCAGCTGGTGAGGTTGCTTGACTCCTGCAGGCTTGTTCTGCGAAGTCTGGTTGGTAATACAAATGCGTAGTCGTCAGCAACGGTTGCTGTACTGGTTCAGGTGCGTACGTCGGCTGTGGTTTCTCTTGCGGTGGTTCTGGTTCGATTTTGATTAACGCGTGAGGAGTTATGAGGGGTTGTATGATGGGTTTTCTTTTATCTGCCGTGTGGGCTGGATGTGGCTGAGGCGCAGGCGCTGGAGCGAGCGTCACGAGTCTAGTTGAGTGCGTATGTGTGTGTTGTAGCGTCGCTGTTGACGCTAGGATGTCTCCGGGGAGGATTTGGAGGTGATGGGACGGATGAGGAGCTTGTGGGAGCAATAAAGGGGCAGAGGAGTAAGGCATGCCACCCCAGACGACTGTATGTGGAAGGTCAGGAGGCGCTGGGAGCAGAAGTAAGGCACCAGAGGCAGGCTCGCGGACCAGTTGGAAGCCCCCCACTGAGGATACGCCTCCCCCCACGGATCCTCCCACTCCAACGCCGCCGACCATCATGCCCTCCATTGACATTTGAGCTGGAAAGACGAAAATATACCTTTTAATGAATGATGAATGATATTTATTTGCACGAAATACAAAACAAGTTATAGTTCTTCATATTTCACCAGAAAAATGGCAAAATATAAAATACATCTAACTAGCTTCCCGCCTGGGATTTCGTTCTCCCGGGAATTTTGGGAATGAACTATACACATAAACCTTCCTCTTGAATGACTCCGTCCATTGAAAACCGTATTAAAATCCGTTAAGTAAGTAGTTTTGAGTTTACCACATTCAGATTCAGACAGACAGACAGACGCGGCACGCGGCGGTGGATTTTATTTCATAGTTAAACCTTTTAAAAATAGGGTTGATGTAAGTAATGTGAAATTATTTATTTCTACTCTTCTCAGCAGGCCAAAGAACGATAGTGACAGCGCTGCGACAATACCGCGATCCTATGTCAAAATGTCAACATTGACAACGCCATAGGGCGACCAAGCCTTTGCGCGAGACCCTCGCGCAATCAAAGTGAAGTTTCAGCGGAGCCGAGCGCGAGTTTGTCGTTATCGTGCTAGAGCTGCTGGGAAAGACTGCACTTTTGTGAATAGGCGCAAAGTTAAAAATGCTAATGTGATTCACTATCCTGAGCCCTTTAAAAATCCTGAATGTTCTATGAAATAAAGCTAGATATTTTAGATTTTTTTTACAAACGCTTCACACTCAAAGGCCCATACTAAGGTTTCTATTTTTAAGTTGTAAAACCACTACTCTTAGGAACCTATCATAGGATAAGAGAGAAGAAGAAGAGAGGTCATAGGGGAGAATGCACTTATGAGGGATCTTGATGTGCAGGTACCTGTACAACATAGGTAGGTTACTTACTCTAGGTTAGAAAAAGAGTCCACTTATTTTAAACAACTTCGTAAGAAAACAAACACAGAACTTTTTAAGTTTAATATCCTCTATTATCGTCAAAACTCCTCGATTTAAAAAAAAAACGCTGTTAATCATTCGCGACCAACAGTTGTTTAAAACGGCAAAAGCAGCTCATTGAGTGTAAAACTTGATGCGACAGGCGATAAGAATATCAGATTATAGGTTTACTCCTGTCTCGACACTCAAACAGACAAAGATAACTATTAATTATATCAACATCAAGTCCAATGACATGACCATTATTAAGCAATTAAGAGATCAAAGTCTACTTTCATACACTACCCGTATAATTACACCATTTTTAAAATCGCGTGCAATGTCAAATTCCAAAACGTAACGCCAACCCAGTAATCGCCATAATGCCATAACGGCGCCATAAGAAAAAACGTAAACACAAAAAGCTAATTCCCAACACTAAAACACTTGAGGCGGCCGTGATGACGTACCGCCTTTGAAGGCGCGCCGAGCTCTGATTGGTCGCCGCGAGAAAGTGGGCGGGGTTTAAGAGGCGTTGCGGTTAAGAATAGGGCTGTCCGCACGTCGTGTCGATAAATGAGTTTTTATTGTTATCGTTTTAGTTTTTTATAATAATTTATGGCGGGAAACGACGGTCCCGTTGGGTTATACGCATGCGGGTGATGGACAAGACTAAACGGATTTTTTTTACGACGCCCTCAATAATGTGTTGATCTTGAGATGAACAGTTATAAATTTTGGAACTTTAGTACTGTAAAGTTTCTTTTTTATACAGATAATAATCTTTTTAAACTTCTTTTCTTTAAGGGTCGAAATTCATTATTAAAATCCTTCTGAAGTTACTGAAAAGGAACCATAAGAGGTCTAAAAACGCAAATACAACCGTTTTTGGGAAACCCTGTTAGAGGATGACAAACTTAACACAAGAGTATCAAAATGTTCGAAAAGACCATTCCTATCCTAATATCTTCTTCCAACACGAAAACGTAAGTTAGTAGGAGATATTGCAATCACTAAAAAAATACAATTTATATAGGCGTTATATTTAGGTGGGGGTTTACTGATGGCTCGGACCTCCGGTGTGAGTATGGTTAACCCGTCCAAGCAATGGAACACGTGATCGATCTCAGGTAGTAAATAAGAAAATTTGTAATGCGATTTAAAAGAGCAACCTCAGAGTTTCTTGCCTGTTCTTCTCTGGAAGACTGCACCTTTGCGAATAGGCGTAGAGTCAGTAGGATCAGAGGTACGAATGCGTATGTATGTATTTAAATCGTTTAATGTATGTTTGTATGTATTTCATTGTAATCTTGACTTGTTTTAAGTGACATCCTGAATGTCCTATAAAATAAAGATTTTTCTATTCTATTCTATTCTCATGCCCTTCGTGCCCTACCCCCTGCACCCGGGAGGGTCTAATGGCGGCTACCGACGGTGCGGTAAAAGTGGCAAAGTTTCGGGCCAAAAAAAAATGGATTTGCTATCGACACGATAGAAGAAGCGTTATACATATATATTGTACATTTTGCTGGACCATCATTGAAGTACAGAGTTGTATAAGAAACGAGAGATCGACAATCAGTCTGGTTTCTTTATAGTTCCGTCACTGTCGCATGGATCAGCAAGATGGATAGGTATAAGGTATAGTTATAGGTATAAGGGGCCATCCATAAATTACGTCACACGAATTTCATGATTTTTCGACCCCCCCCCCGTCTTCGTCACAGCTGGTCACATTTGTGAAACTCCCCCCTCCCTAGTGTGACGTCACATATTTTGCAATTTTACATCTAGAAAATTTTGAAGTAAAACAGTAGTTCCGGAATTGAATTAAAGGCACTTAGGTAGACGGCGCTTAGCACTAGTAGATCGAGTGGCCGACAAAACAATTGAACCTTAATATGTTTATATAAACAGAGTTGCAAACGTTTTTGAGTTTTTCGTTAATAGTTCAAAGTTCTCGTTTTAAAACATAGACTATAATAGATTTTGAAATGTGACGTCACGAACGTTAGGACCCCTCCCACCCCCTTGTCACACAATGTCACACTTCGTCGATCCCCCTCCCTCCCCTTAACGTGTGACGTAATCAATGGTTGGCCCCTAAGGTAGGATGAACTGTTATGGGTATAAGGCCCTTTAACAGTTCATGCATCGGCAGTCCAATCACTTGGCCTGGTGATGACGATGAACCTTCCAAAGTGACGACAAGTGAATGGCTGTCAATGTTAGTACATCAAAATCTTTAGAGGCGCGACTCGCGGGCTGTGCTTGGATTGCTGCGAATACTTAACACGCTTAGGTACGCAGTAAGAGTAAGTAAGTAATATGCTAAATGAATTCAAAATTCTCACGAAAACGAAGTAACAAATAGACCAAGATCCCAGGGCCGCCAGACCTTACTTATTTTGTCATAAACCCAATGTGTGGGAAATAGT
Source organism: Aproaerema taeniolella (assembly GCA_949987775.1). Lineage (NCBI taxonomy): Eukaryota > Metazoa > Arthropoda > Insecta > Lepidoptera > Gelechiidae > Aproaerema > Aproaerema taeniolella. The sequence continues at coordinate 1,452,257 of OX465255.1, read as the reverse complement.
AGTGCTAGTACGTACTAGTAATGTATGTATGGCGGTGTTGAACATTAATTGTTATATTTAATTAATTATATTCTATAAGACATCAGCAGCCAGACTTCAAGACAAGTGAGTAATTTTTGGAAGTACCTTCAGAACCTGGTAGCTGAAAATTGGGCGTCGGTCCAGGTTAGCTGGTATTCATACATTACTAGTACGTACTAGCACTACTATTTTCCACACATTTGGTTTATGAGAAAATAAGTAAGGTCTGGCGGCTCTGGGATCTCCGTCTAAAACGAAATCTACTTATCTATACCAGTCTAAAATAAATTACATCTAGTTTTTAAAAGTACAGAGGCGCATCAGGTGACTCAATTTTCGTTGCAAAGCCGCTCTTATCAGTGCACGACTGTGATGGTAACCTGATGCGTGGCCCTCCGTACCTTATAATTATCAATCACTACTTAAGTACTATGAAAGAAAGTCCTCCGCCGCGCGCCGCGTAAGTTTGTGTCTGTCTGTAAGTAGGTACATGGTCTGTACGCGAACTCAAAGCTACTGAACGGATTTTAATGTGGTTTTCACTAATGAACGGAGTGATAGAAGAGGAAGGTTTATGTTTTGTGAGAAAAATGGTTTTTTTTATCATAAGATGGGTTAACTCTTGACCTCAATCTTGACCATAAGGTCAAAGACGAGGTCGACGGTGGAGCGAGTTAACCCAAAAAATGCCTATAAAGGCACTAGTACTCCCACGCACCGACGGAACACAACAAGCTGTTTGGCGTCGGACTTCGGTAGGAGGGTGATCGCGAACCAGACGGCCCTTTACAGAGCCTACCACACCGCAAGAGACCGTAGGACGACACCTCAGATTCAGAAAAAAATGAAGTGTCGTTGCCTGGGATGGATTACTAGGAGGCAGGTCTCATTTGTGTTTCCTTAGTCGCCGTTTACGACACCCACGGAAAGAGATGGGGTGGTATTATTCTCAACCGATCATCACACGGGCTGTTTGAAATATGAGAGCAACTACCTCTAGAAAATAAGTAAAAACTAAGATAAGAATTTAGGTCCCGTATTGTAGGAGCAGTCGTCATGTTTTTTTGATAGTGAGAAAGAGAGACAATCACTACATGATCAAGTCTTGAGTCTCCTACGCCGGCTCCACACGTTGGTCCCAATGTTGGCGCCAACGCCACTCGTCCAACATGTGGATCTAATAGAAAATAGTGTCCCAACACATCCCAAAACGTTGGAGCCAACACTATTTTCTAGATCCACACGTTGGACGAGTGGCGTTGTTGGCGCCAACGTTGGGTTGTGGAGCCGGAGAGACTCTCATCGTTCGTAATGCGCAAGACCTAAGTACCTAGGTAAATAATAATGAAAATAGCTTGCTTGCGTCTCTGTACCGAGTTAATTTATATGGGGTGACTTTAGGGGGTAAATTTCCCCAATGGATATTAAACTCTAATACTTGGAGATAAAACTGAAAATCGATTGAAGAAATTTGACAGTTTTGGATAGCATGATGTGCCGTTGTCCCTGCACAATAAACTGTTAAATAAATAAATAAATAGGTACCTTCCTCTTACATCTTCAACAACATCTTCCCCATGCGCTAATCTATAGATACTAATATTATTAAAGAGGAAATATTTTGTTGTTTGTTTGTTTGCCTTGAATAGGCACCGAAACATTTTTTTAATATAGATTCGGCCACTTATTCTGTTGGCGAATCAAACTTATTATAAGTAATTCGGTGAGTGATTCGGTGAGCGAGTCCGACTCGCACTTGGCCGGTTTTTATTTTTATCTTCTTATACCACACTTAAGTACCTCAATCACATTCAAAAAATTAAATAATCAGCCCTTTAATCTAATTCAAAAGCGAAGAGCTTTATTCTCAGCTCGAATTACTTCACGCTAAATTAAAAGGAGCCTGACAGGTAGGCAAGGTTGAAAAGACCCTATCGGATTTCAGCCACAAAAACTTGGCCGAACAACACTATTCACTTACCTAACTTCGACGGAATGTGTTTAATTTTAGGGATTATAAAGTTTTTGATTTTTGATGCATTTTGGAAAGACTTAGAAGATGTTTTTTTTCTTCTTCTTAACTGGTTAGGTTGGCATTTGGGTCTTTGGCGGGAACTCGGCGTGAGCGGTTGCTTTGTCAATTGAATTTTCGTTTTCTGCGTGAAAAAGTTGTTTAATGTGTAATGGTGATAGTGTATTATGCAGTAAATTGACTAAAATTCGTGTAGTGATGAAAAATTCAAGTGATAACAGTGTTTCTGCTCCGTTTGGTACCGACAAAGATCCTCGCGGTTGTGCTTCTCGTCGCCAGTTTTCGTAAAACAGACGCTATCCGGTTTTACGCAGAACATGAGAAGCTTAGGTTAAGTTGAAGAAAGAAGATTTTTCACTGAAGACATGGCTGTATGGACATAGTTTCCTTTGCCTTTCCCGAAAGGGATAAATTTAACAAAAAAAAAGGTTGGCATTTGACAAGGATTGGCCTTTCCCAGATTATTATTATTATTTTTAATAACATCACAGTAGTTTTTTTTTGTATATTTATTTATTTAAAATATCAACGATATTTAATGAAACAAATTTGAAGAAAAAAAAAGAAGCAAAACATAACAACGCGCCAAAATAGCTTACGCGCAAACTCAACGGCTGTTTGGTATAACCCGCCCATTTCAAGATACACCCGACTCCGTACCGCGTGAGTACACCGAAGCGCGCACCCAACCCGGCCGGTTAACCAAAACCGGTACCAACGACTATTGACCGTACAAATTCAGTTGCAATGCCGCTACCAAAGCAGCATGACTGAGAAGGGTTCATTTCGAAATAGGCGGATAGTTTGCAAGAAAATCGTTGCTCAAAGCGACGGTCTCGCAATGCAGTTGGCGCGTAGCTACCAGGCAAGCAGAAGATGTAAGGAGGTGTGTCTTACCAGTTGGGTACTGCCAGAGCGGAGCGGGGGGCGCGGGGGCGGGCGGGGCAGGCCACGCCAGGGGGGCGGAGCGGTCGTCGCAGAGTACGTTGGCCACGCCCACCGTCATGGCCGCTTGAGCCGCGTCTGTGGCATGACAACAGAATGACGTGGTGCCTGCAACGCGCAACACGTGTTACGCACACATTCGCAATTAATAATGTTAATTGCTCGCTTACATCGTAAATAAAGCTAGCCGTTTACTAAAATAATACGCTTGGTAATGAAATTTTATTGTTACAGGATACGAATACGAACCTCCTCAGCAACATTATAGCTAATAAGTTTAGAGTCATAATTATAAGTCATAACAATGGGACGTTTGGCAATAAGGGTCTTATTTTAAGTAATAAATAAACTTTAGGTTAATTATTATAGTTACATGGGCAAAACTTTAAAGGCATACTTCACTCGTAGATCAAGATGCACTGGACTTACCTAATTGAAAATTTATTTTTGACTAGGTAGCTTTCCGCCAGAGATTTCGTTCCCATGGGAATTTGGAAAAATTATGTAGCCTATTAGTTATTCTAAGGTCTAAGCCATATTACTACAAAAGTTTTATTAAAATTCGTTTAGTAGTTTTAACGTGAAAAAATAACAAACGTTCCTCACAACTTTCACGTTTAAGTCAAGTGTTATCTGTTTTTGTTCCATTTGGCTTTTTTTTGCTCGAGATTAGTAGGATTTTGAATATTAATAGGATACTTTCACGTTGGACTGACTGAAAGAAAAACTTAGGATGTGCCAGCTCATCCCAGGCACACTGTACGCGGGACGCGAGGGTTTTTGTTGTAGTGTGGGCGAAAGGCTGACAACCTCTCAACACTATAAGTACATCATGTTTGATCTAATAACCCTCAGAATTTATGTCAAACGTGGCATCAAGTGGTTCTAAAACACTGATGCTCTGCCTACCCCGTATGGGATTACAGGCGTGAGCGTATGTACGTGTATCTTAACTTAAGTATAGATCAGAGTCTGATTCGCGTTTTGTAATACGGACCTATAAGTTAATCTATGGTCAAAGAATTATAATTCACCTTAATCGACTTGGAGAACAACAATAAGTTATTTTAATCCGAACTAATTCTCTCAGTTCAAAGGGTGCCACACTCGATAAACGCCGATTAGTGGACGCACCATCAACTTTTAATAACGACCATTATAAATTAAGGTTTAAATTAACCGGAACCGGTCCTCACCGGTTACGTAACCAGCTGATTCGGGATTAAGAATAAATACATCGGGCAGTATTTATTCTTAACCGGCAAACTTAGGCCCTGTAACTCGGTGGGGTGACGATATTCGTAAGGTTGGAGGAGGAGAGCTGAAGACCGGACTCAGTGGCGAGGAGAGGCCTATGTCCAGCTGTGGACTAACACAGGCTGATGATGTGTGTGTGTGTGTTTGTACATATACAGGTGAAAAAGAACCTCCTAGCTATATTCAAAATCCTCAACCGGTATCACTTACTGAACACTTTTTTTGGGGGGGGGGATTCTTTGTTTAATTTTTTTTCATAAATGTGTTCTTTGAATGATACTGGTTCAGGATTTTGAATATAGCTAGGAGGGTTTTTTTCAACCATAGGGCAGTTATGCGCTTTGACCTGTTTCACAAACGGAGGTATTATGATTGCTATAAAAATACTAGGTATGTGTTTCATAAATAGGTAAGTACCCAATAAAATAACTTAAAAAAGAAAATCAATCATAATTTAGGTCCGTAGGTATAGATAGGTACAGAACGCGACTGAGACTCTGATCTTAACTTAAGTAGCAGTGGTTTTTGTCATTTTGATAGTAAGAGAAAGAGACAATCAATACTTAAGTATAGACTTGAGTCTCCTTCTGATATAGGCGTAAGATTAATTCGCAGCTTTATTACAAATATGTTAAGCATGTGAAACTCTCATTTTGGAAGATGCTAAACCATGATAACTGATTATAAAGTTAAGCGATTAGGTAATTTCGATTTTGAATTTAGGTATTTGGACATTTGTGTAGGTCCTAGGCCATGTTCAACTGTATAATCTATTTCAAACCAACTCGCCTACGATTACAAGCCAACAATGCTGTTGAAAAAACTTGTTAGAAAACCATAAATATTAACTTCTTCTTATCGTGTAGGTATAGTCAAGTGTGTGGCGAACTTGGCTAACCCTGGTGTCAGAGTTTACAAACCGCACAATAGCCTCTGACTTGGTTTTAACGACTGTAGTCAATCGACAACAGCCGGGACCAACAGCTTAACGTGCCCTACTGCCCTCCGAAGCACGGAAACGCTCGTGATAAATTGCCACTTTGGTCACCCATCAGGTTCCCTGCCTCTGTGTACGTTGCTTGACCTCACTGACCGGTTGAGATCAGCGAGCGCCACTGGGCTTCGAGCGCGAGCTTAATAGGTATTAACTTTGTGAAACTAACTTGTTTTTGCTACCCGTTTAAGGCGACTACAGCACCCAAATTACGATTTTATGATGCGTAGATAAGCATGACGCACTGTATTAAATCGAAGAAAAAATACTACGGTAGTATTCAGGACATAAACTAGATGAGTAGTTTGCTGAAAACATGATTCAGCACTTTTGGTTCGATAGAAAAAGCTCACAAAGTCACCTCTAAATACCAATATTGTGTATCTTTTAAGCTGTAAAAACGATAGTAAAATGCACACAAAAACTTGAATTTGCTATCAAATTGTTCGTGATTGAACACTCGATAAGTAGTTAACGCAATTTTCGATTTAAGCGGTTACCTTTCCATAAATCTCATTTTTCTATCTTTCGAACATGTTTTTACGCACGTACGCTTTCATAGTCCGTAAACTTCGTGTATCGACACTGTTCGCACTGCCGGCCCAGGCGTGTTGAGAGACGGAGATGGCACTATTCCTATGTGTGCTGCATTTATCGGGTGCTGTAGTCGCGTATCAATGTAAAAATGTATGCTAAACAATGTATGCAGATGCAGAACTAGTTTCATGACCGCAAAACAGCCTTTTATTTTGGACATTTGGCGAGGAATGGTGGTTGTACCTGTTCGAGGATTTGGCAGGGCAAATAAAGTCACTATTATCTCTTCAATACAATGGCTATGACAAATTATAAAGATCTAGGGCCCGTACACAGGACACTCAAGTCTTGATCTATATTTAAGTATTGATTGTCTCTTTCTCTCACTATCGGAATGACAAAGACGACTGCTACTTAAGTATAGATTAGAGTTTGAGTTGCGTTCCGCAAAATGGACCTCAGTCTAAAACTTGAAGAAACATTGCCAGGAATTGATTACAAATATGGTCTCCCTTCCACACTAGGCAAGCATTTGCCAAGGGGTCCCAAGAAACGAATTCCACCAAATCTGACCAATGAAACTCACGCTCATAAACTCATAATATTAAACCCTGTCGGAGTACGCAGAGCATTACGTGGCTCTAAAAAAATTTACATAAATGCATGCATTTTGAGATTTATTAAAAAAAACATGAGTAAGTATGGGTTGTCAGCTCGCCCACGATACAATACAGCAAATCCCTTGCGTTCCACTTATAGGCTTTTGGAAAGCCTGGGAAGAGTTTCAGCTGACGCATTTTAAATTTTTCGTCCAGTGTGAAAGATAAAGAAATTAATATCGATTAACATAAATTACGGTTTAAATTAACCGAAACCGGTCCTAACCGGTTACGTAACCAGCTGATTGGAAGAGCAGGATAAAGCATTGCATGCATTGTTAAGAGGAAAATCGATCCACGAAGCAAATGGTACAGCGCTATCAATATACTACCAGTCTACGCGGTGGTACAGCACTATGCGGCCGTGTGGTGATCGGTTGAGAATAACACCACCCCATCTCTTTCCGTGGGTGTCGTAAGAGGCGACTAAGGAAACACAAATGAGACCTGCCTCCTAGTAATCCATCCCAGGCAACGACACTTCATTTTTTTTTCTGAATCTGAGGTGTCGTCCTATGTTCTCATGCGGTGTGGTAGGCTCTGTAAAGGGCCGTCTGGTTCGCGACCGAAGTCCTACCGAAGTCCGACGCCAAACAGCCTGCTGTGTTCCGTCGGTGCGTGGGAGTACCAGTGCCTTTATAGGCATTTTCTGGGTTGACTCGCTCCATCGTCGACCTCATCTTAGACCTTTAAGGTCAAGATTGAGGTCAAGAGTTAACCCATCTTATAATAAAAAATAAAAAAAAATGCGGGCCTCTTTTGACAGATCGTTTTCGCGTGTAGCTCGGTGATGTGTTCTTGCAATTAAATATCGAATTAAAAGGACTGTAAAATAAGTAAAATGTGTTTTTTTTATCTACTTATTGAAGCACCTGTAGCCCAGTAGCGCAGCTTATCTGAACAGGTAACGTGATAATTTATCACGAGCGTTCCCGTGCTCCTGATGGCACGTAAACTGTCGTCCGGCTGTTGTCGATTGACTACAGTCGTTAAACCAAGTCAGAGGCCATTTTGGAGGTTTAAATTCTGACACTAAAGTTAGTAAAGTGTGGCGAACTATCAATTTATTAGTGAAAACCGTATGAAAATGCTTTCAGTTGTTTTTGACAGCGTCTGATCTGTATATCAGGGTACCTGCCACGATCGTTTAAACGCATTTCTGTTTAGGATCCAACTTTGAACTGCTTCGCAATTGGAATGTTTTTTAAAATGGTACCATGATGGCGCTGCTTTTAAACTGCTCTGTTGTATATGGTCCATTTTAAATGTCTACATAAATTGTCGCTGGTTTGCCTTTGAATCGCAACAGCGCCAAAATTGAATCGCTTATAAGCCATCATGGTACGAATAAGCGTTGCAGACTTGTTTAGGTCCTAAATTGGATCGCGCTAAGCGATCATGGTAAACCTCCTGCTCGCAGTAAAGTTCAGACAGACATATGCGGGGGACTGTTTTATATGTTTTAAAATAATTAGCAAAACTTGGCGGGTGATTCTAAACCATAAAACTAAACAACTTTCCCCAAGGAACCCTATGAAATTCTCAAAAAAACTTTCTATGAGTCTACTAAGGCGTCAACATATCGCACAAATTGCACGGAGGAGAATTTTTTTTTCATCAATTTCTACCTATGTTCCTTGGGGAAAGTTGTTCATTTTAGTCGGATGATTTATGTAAGTACCTAATTAATTTTCACTAATAATCCAGTAACTTTATGCATCAGCGCTTGCGTCAAATCCGGTAATTCTGATTTTTTGCAGACTTGTTCATGATCTTGGTTGTTGGCCCAATGAATAATCCAATTCGGATTTACTTTTAGGCGAGTAGGTTACTGGATTATCATATAATATAACTTATTTATCTACTTTCTAATAAGATTTTAATTTTTAGCCCCCTACAAAAAGAGGGGGTGTCAACCCCTAACAAAAAAACCCTATTTACTTACTTAATATTATAAATGCGAAAGTAACTCTGTCTGTCCGTCTTTCACGCCTACACTACTAAACCGATTTTGATGAAATTTGGTACAGAGATAGATTAGAGCCTGGAAAAGGACATAGGCTAAATTTTATTCCACAGTTGGGCACGATATAACCTGTAGTCCACGCGGGCGGAGCCGCGGAGGGAAAGCTAGTATGTAATAAGTTTGACGTGTGTGTCTGTACCTATGTGGCATCGTAAGCTCCTAAACGAATAGACCGATTTTGATGCGGCTTTTTTGTTTGAAATTTGACACGATCAAGGTGGCTCTTGTTTTTAGCTTTATTTTATCAAAATTGGTTCAGCCGTTTAAAAGTTATAGGCTGTGAATGTCAGGCGTAATACATTTTTTTAAAAATTTTAGAGATATTTAGGTACAGAGGCCAGCGCATCAGGTTACTCTATTTTCATTACAAAACAGCTCTTATCACAATAGCACAGAATGCACGTGTGTGGTAACCAGAGTTGCGGCCGTCTGTACTTATATTCCATCTTTTTCTTACTTTTCGGAGAAGACAAGGATTATTAATAAAGGTGCCTAAGAAGTACATATGTTGACCAAGTCACAGTGAGTAGTAAGTTCAATTCAATGACTACAGAGGTTCAAATCCGTTTCTTCGGCTGAAAAACTGAAGAGTCGATGTCAAACAGTACACCTACTACACTGAAAAGGTCTTGGAATTTGGCAAAAGTGATCTTTCATTTCAATCAACGAAACTACTTCGCCCAATAAACAAAACTGCTAAAAAAGTCAGTCACACTTAACTTAAAAAAAAATAAAGCGCAGCAATAAAAAAATCTGCTATTTTTTCTCAAGAAACAAATTCCCACAATGAGATGTAATATTGGAGCGGCAGCATTGCGAGAAGCCAAAAAGAGGATTATGAAAGGAAGCACGTGCTGGTATCGCCGTCTCGCTTTAGCGTAGTGCGGTCTCTCACTCTGTTGATTGTTGGTTCACAGAATAGTTTGTGATACAGAAGTTTATTAATGAACCTTAGCTGGTATGGAAAAAGTAAGCGAAGCTAACGAAAATGAGAAGCAATACGTTGATAAAGAAGATTGATATAAAAAAAGTGAATGCCTTTATAGTGAGACATCCTTATTAAATTAATAATGTGAAAGTGCACTTGGAATAATTGTGCATGTGTGTGACTGTGCAGACAAATAAACTTTTTATCTATCTATCTATCTAAAGTAAGATTGTTTGTTTGTCCTTCCTTCAGTACGGGAACAATAAATTGAACTGACTCGTTGCATAGAGATAGTTGAAGTGTGGATAGTGATTGATATAAGCAAAGGTCCGAGGCATACAACTCCGAGGAATACAGACGTTTATAATAATAACAATGCTTTTAACATTCAACACACTAACCAAAAATAGTGTAAGAGAAATAAATGATATAACTTAATAAGTACACATTCAATATCAAATATGCAGTTTCAATACTTCTAACGCATAACACTACTCTATGCTTCCTATCAGTTGACCTTCACCGCGGCGTCACGTTCCAGCGCCAGCATTCCAACTATACGTCTCTCTCGCTCGCACTCAACGGTGTCTGAGCTCCGATACACCTCCTACACACCGCTGATCGCCTAGTATCACGCGCGCTGAAGAAAAGGGTTTATCCGACGCCGAATGACCCGGATGCACCTAGATTTTCCGACGAAATAAATAAAACTTATTTTTCCGGAAAAGTTTTGGCAGGTTGCCAGTTTTTCATTGCTAATTATTGACATCAATTTTTTAATGAAAAAACAAAATCGACGTGTCTTTTTTACTTGTATTTTTTTGTAATGTCACGTTTATTTGCGTGAAGATTGTTTATTTACTAAATTATTTTTTCAAGCAAGGAAATCTAGGTTAGTTAGAAGTGTCTGCTATTCTAGGATTAAAATAGCCGCACGTTGCATGGTCAACGTAGTGAAGCGTAGCGTAAATAGACTGACGCTCAGTCGGTCGGCGCCGCCGCTAGTCGCCAACCGGTATTTAGCATTAATGGAACACCGGTTATTATAGGCTCCGTTCGATATCACATCTTGATATTTCGATCACGACTCGGGATTAATAATTAGGAACGCTTTTAAAAGAGACAGGTTGTACTTGTGGTATCTGTGCAGGTACAGCTTAAATAGAAATTCTTATTGCAAGGACATTGGTTCAAGAAGCTCCGCATATTAGACTAGTCGCAAATGAAGAAGCGCATTTGATTCTGGCAAAAGCTTATCAAATTCTGTACCGGTGAAATCTTGCTGTAGTTAATTGCAAGTTATACCAGAGAAAAACCTAACCAAAGAAACCAACACTAACTAAAATAAAATCCTATCAGAATTCTATTGTGGTCCTAAACACCCATAGAATTAAATAAAAATAAATAACCATTATCCGGTTCGAAAGTGACAGCGTTATACAAAAACATACTAGGACTTCAGAAATGATGAAAGGTGGTTTCGTGTCGTCGTCGCATTTATCTGTAAAGTCGACGGTCGAGTTTTATACTGCTCTTTATCAATTTTTAAAGTGATTTCAAAAGTACCTAGTTGTTTTTGAAAAAAGGTTTTTTTTTAACAGACATTCCGAATTAATACGAGGAAAATATTGTAGATCCAGTCAGTTGCTATTCCAAATTCTTACATCTGATTTCCAATAATTACAAAATTGTTTCCGAAGTTAACAAACGCCTAATTAGCATAATGTTTGCTCACCATCCGATAGTAATCTAAAACTAAAATTACAGTGTAAACATTCCTAACATAACACAATATTTAATAGCAGAGTCAACAATATTTTTCGTTCAAACAGTTTCACTAGGGAAGCGAGCCCTTGTTAAATCACCCTCTTTTTGCCCAAACATTTCAATATGAAACCTAAACCTACTTCGACATGGTTGAAATTGCAATAAATGTGTCGAGAGCAAAGCGTAGATTTTGTCTGAATTTGAGAGATGCATTTAGTAAATTGAAAATGTGGTGGCAAGCGCATTTTGGCAAGTACCTAACTTAGTAAAAGCGCCCTACACACTTGTAGACAGCGAAAGAAATATGTATCAAAAGCTCAGTTTTATAGTACTTAGAAGTTAACGAAGCATTTAATTTTAAGTAATTCCAAACGGAAACATTGAAAGGTTATCTTAACCATCTGAAATAAACTAAGTATTTTTTGAGAAAATAAATAAACGCCACACATGAAGGAGCTATCAAAACCCCTTTGAAAGGAAGTTTTGGTAAAAGTTTATTTATTGCCTGAATTTCTTGTTTCTTTCGTCACTTATAATGTAATGCAATATTAGTTACTTTAATACATATTTTTGTCTTGTTTAAGATCTTCGTATCAGCTTCTAGCAGTTAACGATTTAAAAAGAAATATCGACAGTTTGCTAGATGCTAAATGGTACTTGAGTTTATCAAGCTGTCGCAGTGCTCTCGTGCCATCCATTGCTGGCATAGCAAGCGCTGTCAGTGCGAAACCATGCCAAATCCTGGCAGTATCATTTGTCATGCTCGAGGCCATTCTTCAATGTTTAATCTTGAACTTTGTTTAAGGTTATTTGAAGGGAATTTGATAGTTGCAAGTATTCGCAGCATAATTTCTGAACAGCGCGTTTTTGCATTGCATTTTAAAATTATCACTCAAGCAAATTTTCCACGTCCTGCTTATTATTTATTAGCTTTCAGCCCGGGACTTTGTTTCCGTGAGAATTTGGAAAAATTGTGCAGGCCATGTGTTTTATATTGTGATGTCTAAGCTTGAGACGGCTGCTAGTCGGTAGGAAGGATTCTTCAGCAAATAAACACGCAAAAACAACGTTGAATTGAAATGTTTAACAGATAGATCACAACTTTATTTAAAAAAAGAAAATATAAAATAGGTCTGAGAAATCGAATGCGTTAATTTGAAACGACGGATAAGATGCAGATATTTTTTTAATTTAAAGTATGATGACAATAGGAGCAAAACTGGGATGGGAATGATGGAATTTGTGAACGACACGCATACATAGGTACAGTCTCGTTACAAGCTATTACTGCAGTTTCATCAAAATCCGTCTCCTGTAGTTTTTGCATGATTCAGTAACAAACATCCAAACGTCTTAACTAACTTTCACATTTAATACGATTATAAAAATCTAAGTACATTGTGTAATCAAATCACAGAATAATTAATTTAATAGTAGGATAAAACTGTACTTAACGCTTCGTCAGTAAAGAATAGTTTATCACGTTACTGAAGTGAAACGCAAGCGAAACGCTCCTGCTTCACAACTTTTTGTAAAAAAATCGCGATCAATCATATTTGTCAAAAAGTTGTGAAGTAGCTGCGTTTCAATTCACATTTTTAGTGCGACTGGCTTTCTAATAAAAAAAATCTAGTAAGCACACCTCGAAGATCATTAAAACTGTCGGCTTGAAGTTTTTCAGTTAGTGTAACCGTTTTATAGTTATTAACGATACTAGTGTCGTAGGTAATGTGTAACGAGCCCATTTGAAACACGAGCGAAGCGAGTGTTTTATAGGGCTACAGTTACACATTACCTAAGGCACGTATATTGTTCAACGTTTTACAATGCAGTAGCCGAGGAAACGAAGCTAAAAAAATGTTGTCAAAAACTTACATCGTATAGGTATATCCAAAGTTCTTAAAAGATAGTATTTCCAATCATAATTCACTGAAAACGTGTTACAATTGAACAATGTGCACTTATATTTTACGATTAAACACAAAACATTAAGGAATTAACATTTTTATAACACAAAAATGATTTTGTTGAACAAATAATTTCAAATGGCGGGCAAAACAATGGCGAGCAAAATATTTTTCCACAATTATGAGGCAAATGCTAAGTAAATAAAATGCCAATTGCGACTACAGAAATGATTAAATAGTTCAATTATTTGTTAAAAATCAGATTTGTTTTATTGAAAAAGTAAAATAAATAATTTACTTTTATATTTTATTTCACTGAAAATCAAGATTTTTGTCAGAATTAATTATTTTGTCAGGCATAAAAACTCTTTTTTGTCATTCTATAAAGCCAGTATGATGCTTTATGAAAAAGGTAATTAATACTCTCACTTGTCAAAAGGGTCACTGAATTTATCAAATCAGTTACTCTTTATTGCGTTATACGTTTTTGTCAGTATTTTATTTACTTTTTTCTTACTTTTTATGCATCATTTAATAAAAAAATTACTTTACTGGATCACAGAATAGCCAATGAAGTTGAATTTGGGTATATGAAAACTGATTTATTGGCTCATTAGTTCAAATATTTTTATTCTTTTCAAAATCTTCTTCTCTTTTCAAAATTACATAACATGACATGCGTTTTATGGGGTACGTAAACATACACTCCTTGGCCATGTTACGAGGCCTTTTCCGAGCAACTGCATTGTAAAAATACTTTTGTAAATTGTATAATTTGTACTTGTTACTTTTTGATGATTCAGAAAATCTATTCAATCACTCACTTTGTTCTCACTTTTTTTTTAAACTAACAGAATCTCAACTGATTCTACTATACCTACTTCGCACACAGAGATATACATAGATAGAGATATGTTATTGCCGGTAGCCGGTTTCCCCTCTCTAGCTTCGGCGCCTATCGGGTCTTTCGGGGCGAACGGTCGGATAGAAACGTCACGGTGTCTACCAGGAGCGCAGCGCATTCAAGAAGTATGCGGCGTGGCGCGACTCGCTCGACCCTAGCCAGGGGTCGAGGATTGTCTTTAGCGTAGTCAGGGGTGGAACACTCGATGAATGTGGCTATTTTATTTATGGATTTAGGGGTCCTATTTGTTACGGTGGCTGTAATTGCGTTGTGAATTTGCGTCATTGCGTTAACACCAAATTCAAGAATTAATTATGATTAGTTCTGCTATTTATTACATTTTTGCTGACTGCGTTTTTAAACTGATTTTGTTTTTAAAGATAAAGCAGGTAAAATAATTTCAAAAGTAAAAATACAATCCATTCCATTTAGACAGTATTCTTGAATTTACGATTGCATGTTATATGCATAGAAAATTTAAAATACTGCTGGTTTTATTTTGGAACATACATCATTAATTACAAATGTATTTGAGTAAGTATATGGGGACTTCCAATGAGTCAGCGAAACTTTTTAGTGGCTCTCCCTATGAAACTGAACAACTTTCCCCGAAAAAGCCATTCGAAATTAAAAAATAAGACTCCATATTAAGTCAAACAGCTGATAGAACAAATAATGTGGATGAATTTTTCGTACATTATTCAACCTACGTTTCATGGAGAAAGTTGTTCAGTTTCGTAGACTAATTCACATACCTACGTAATTTTCGCTAATTAATTTAATGTCACCCCGTAATTGTGTAAAAAATAGTTTTTACGTCCGTAACACAACATTTTTACGCCGCACACTCAAAGGTTTTACTTAGTATTATATCTGTGATAGGTGTACGTACACACATAATTTCCAAAGCAAATGAAATCCTCTTTTAATGATGTTATGAGAACACGAAGAGGTTCACCCCTACGCCCTACGAGACCGGGTGGGAAGCACGCCAAATGTTTCTGACGGGGCCGAATTGCCGGGACGTGATTAGAAATGTGCTGTGCCGGGCCTCGCCTCGACGCAAATACCAAGGGGGCTGGTTGGGACTCCTTTGACATCTCTGAGTCATAGAAACTTTGTAGCATTAGGGATTGGTGACAAAACTGACAAAGATAACTAGATATCTTTGTCAGTTTTGTCACTAATCAACAGACTCCGTGTTTAAACTACCCTTGTAAATTCCCGTAATCTTCGTTTTTTCAATAGATTGCATGCCTATTTTAAAATAGTTCAACATATAGCTATTTTAATAAACATTATAGGTAAAGTTATCAGAATACGATTGACTTCCGGACTTTCTGTCTTGAAAATGATCTCCATTTCTTAACATATTCTACAGGTTAATAATTAAAATGGGGTCGATCAAATATTTTCCGAAGTTTCCGAAAATTTACGGCTGTAATTTAACTTTAGGAAATATTGAAGTATTGTGATCTTATGACTTGTGTTGTGATGGTAGGAAGGTAAATTTAAAAGTATTTTATCTGTGAGTTAAACTGATAAATAAAAGGAAATTACAAACACACAAACTGAAACTTTTTAACATAATTATCGACTTACTCTCGGTTACAGAAAAGTTTACTAAAGTTAATACTACTTATGTAATGCTGTTCTTGTTTATATCAACAAGACAAAACGTGACAGTTTGATATTAAAGAACCATTTACTTCAGTTATAACGTTTCTGCAACTAGGTGTAAATTTTCCAAAACTGCCAGGAAAAGGGCCTTTTTATAATTCGAACGGCACGGCACTTCAAAATTTGAATTACCATTGCCCCCTATGTTCTTAGCTTCTAGTCTTATTACATAGGACGCAATTAATACAATTTTGCCGTGCCGTTTTCTAATTTATTACAAAAAAGCCTAATCGCTTAGTTAAAGCACAGTTATGAATTCGTCAAACTAGTGATGTTTCCAATGCAATCAATTTAAATTAAAATACTCGTAGTCATGTAAAAACTTAGCAAAGCTATTATAATAAACAACAAGTCAATGCCATCCCCAATCCTGTTTCGCAATTATCTTTTTAGTATTCTTATTTATAAACTCGTAAACGATTTGACGATTGTTTCTTAGAACTCAGTCGTAACAATAAACCTTTAAAATCCTCGGCATTAGAAGTCTTACAAGTCAGCATTTTTTTTAAATAATGTTCTTCTAAAATACATGCTAATCTAGGTAGATAAACTGTAAACAGCAGCTTTTATATGATTTCATCCTCTAAATTAGATTATTCATGTATCGACTTTCTAAGTTAAATCTGGTCAAATGAGTAATACAGCGAAGTCAAATTATATTTGTTATTGGTTTACGCTCGATCCTACTCTATTTTTTTCCTTAAGTTCAGAACTAAAAATAAATCAAAAATTATTATTTTCGTCGGAAGTCCCACATGTTTTCGACCACTTGCTGTGCGTTTATTATCTGTCCGCATTATTTGTTTTGTATCATTTTTCTTTCCACGCTCTAAGCCATTTGCACTTTTATAGGTATAGATTTAAGAACTATTTTCCATGTGTAAAGAATTCGTAGTGCTCTGCGTTATAATTACGAAACACTTATGAATGCTTTTCCAGTTTATGACGGCCTGGTAGTTGAAAGTCAACTTTATTTTGTAACAGTAAAGATTGAGTTTGTTTAGTAGGACCCATAATGATGTGTTTATTGCATCGAAGTGTCCAGGGGCCAAGGGGACGCATGGGGTGGCAATGTCATCGATTTTCGGTATGTTGCATTAATGTTTCGTCGGAGGTAGGAATAATATAAATACATACAGAATCTGGGTCTCCTGCTGTCTTAACATGACTACAACAAATTCAAAACCTGAAAGATAATGGTTTGGAAAGCACCACATGCATAACTTCATTACCAACACGATCATAAATTACATAAATATCATAATCGAAAAAAACAAAACTACGCTCAGAATAAAATACGAGAACGTAAGAAATAAATAGTGCGTCCACGGTCCAAATAAAGATGGACAGTTATATCAGCTTCTGAGATACTAGGGAAGCATAAAACCACAGAGAGAACGTCTGTGGTTGTATTTCATGAAATACACACGCAAATTCACTACGGATTATCTACAGCGTGTTTCTAAACCCAATGCTTTTTAAACACGTGATTTTGGAAAATAGCAACATCGACGGACCGAGCTAAAAAACTTTTTTTGTTTAGTGAAAATTCATGATGCCGTAAAAGCGGCAACGCGCGCAATTTATTGTAATTGTAAAACTCTTATTAGCATGTAATTGGCTGGGGCTGCGGGTTTTTGTCCGGCAAATAAATTGG
Organism: Aproaerema taeniolella; assembly: GCA_949987775.1. Lineage (NCBI taxonomy): Eukaryota > Metazoa > Arthropoda > Insecta > Lepidoptera > Gelechiidae > Aproaerema > Aproaerema taeniolella. Next base: position 1,434,943 of record OX465255.1, on the reverse strand, counting down.
ATATAGCAATAGTGTGTAAGTAGGTACGTTTGTTCGCTTTCGCGATACTATCTCTCGCAACGGGAGCGAGGTCCGTAAAATCAGTTTCATTTTAACAGCCTAAGTGTTTTTTTACAATCTGTAATGGAAATTGGAGTTGTAATGACTAGGAATATAACGATCTAAAAGCATTCGCAGAAAATGTAGGAAAGCAAAAATAGCAAGATCTAAGTTTCTAATGAAATAGACGAATAATGTATTTTCCAAGTACTGTTTTTCTTGAGGGATATTAAAATATGCATCAGTTATTTAAATAAAAAACTACCCCTGCAATAATTATGCAACGCACAACAATTTTTTGTGCCAATGGTTTTGACGTTTTAACCGCTTCATAATAGTCCATAACTGAATAAATTAATTTCAATTAAGTGGGTTCTAGTAGTTCTAAATAAGTCCTCATTATAAACTGTTTAAAAGGTTTTTTTTTCCTTTTTTTAATACAATTAAAGTCAAAAGAAACAAACCTAAGGTAGATAATGCCTTTGGGACGTTAGTACTATTATTTATTCTGTGCTTTGGAGCCTAAAGTTTAGGCATTAAAGCCGCCTCTGTTCACTACTTTTGTGCATAAACGAATTAAAAATCTTAATAGACAGTTTGCCTAAATCATTAATTAACTACAATGTTGAAAAACTTAGTAATGGGTTTAAACCTGTAAGGTTTGCTGTTGACCAATAATAATATTAAAAAAACACGCTTAGTCGTTCGGGCCTTGTGCTTGTGAAATTGTTATAACTCTTTAATGATGTGTAAAACCCAATTCCTCCAATTTCCCTGTGCAGAGGTGAGATGGCATTCCCTCTATTGTAACTACCTAACCCACCAAAACCTAAAGCTGAAAAAGTTACGATGAAAATAAATTAAGTAGGCACTGAGGGCGAGGGTTATTTCTATTTAAAAAATTAAGTAAATAGATAAAGCGATGCTTCTACGTAATTGTATAACTATGTATTTTCAAGAAAACTAATTAGTGTAAATAAATACTACGTAGGTACTTAATAAATAAAAACAGCCGCAGATCTTCAATCATCATCAGCGTATCATTTAAATATCTGTGATCGCCTCATCAAAGCGTCCAGTGCATGTCCAATGCTTTTTTCATTGTAATAATTGATAGGCCCTTGCGTGTAAAACCGCAATGTATAAGGCATTCTTTTCGCACTGATACCATCGCCCTCGATTATTTACTGTAATTAAGCTAACTATCAAACTCAATAATAAATATCGTTGCAGAGATGCATTGAGGCGGTAAATTTAACAAGAAAAGTATGTGAATAGAAAATATTGAGGTGATGACATAAGTTAAGTACTGTATTGTGGATCAAATACAAAAGATTTGCGTGCCTAAATGTAAGCTTAAAACACTGTACTATATTATAATAACATAACTAATTATTACCTAATTATTACTGTTATTGTATATGGTCTATGTTTTTAATTAGACCACACAGTCGACGGTCAGAAAATACAAGAATAACGAATGCTATAAACACGAGATTTATTGAGGCCCTAGATTCTCTCCCTGAGGCGTGGGTACTAAATCCCTCCCTACCTTCATAATTGCAATTTACAGCCGAATCAGCCTCGTGGAGTACTACAAAAAGCAACACCTGCCATGCCCGATTGCCGGTACATAATGACCAGTAATTTCAATCGGGCGATTGTTTGCTTGCCCACTATTAATTGGCCCTAATACTTGTTATTGTGACTTTGCCCATTACACACTTCAAACGGGCCTGGATTGAAAGGTTTTGTGCAAGAGTTGATTTATGGAGTTAGGTTGTTTTTGTTTTTGGTGGTCGTTTCGTCGTCAAAAAAGTTGGTTTCAACCGTTCCCATGATTAATTTTTATTAGCTATAAGACCCACGTTTTAAAAATGGTAGGAAAGTATCAGTGTGAGGTTAGTAAGTTACATTTTTTAATATTAAAATATAATTTATCGGTTTTTTATCATTTTCTGAATAAAAAATATTGATGAACACTATAGTGTTAAGACGCTTTATAACATATTATGAAATTATGAAACTGTGAAAAAGAATTGAAAAGCATTAAAAACAAACTCATATCATAGAAAACTTAATAAGTACCTCACATTTACATTAAAAATGGTGAAACCTCGCCACTCATTCGCTTCAATTTTATCTCTACCTGCTTACGTACTACATCATTATCGTAAATCAATAACGCTTTTCTCACTATGAAAGTAGCCAACGTCAAAAAAACTGTATTTTGTCATACTTTTGATTTTTTTTGTACATCCTTTGCCGCTCATTACCCGCAGAATTACCACACAAAGTCTTAAACATATCATGATGAGTAATATAAGTTTAGTACGCTATATTATGGTTGATGGAAGTACGTTATACGATAGGCGCACGGGCCCGGGGCGTTTGATTAGCATATAATTGTCGGATGCACACGCTTTTATGTCATAAATCTTGTTTACGAAGCCCGTTGTGCGCAAACTGCGCACTTTTGTAGATATTAGAATGGCTATGGACACATAAAAATGTAATGCTAGTAATGTTTGTTTCAAAATTTATAACTTAGATCTACCTACAGTTTTATATCTGTAGACCAGAAAAATAGTACTTATAGGTATATCGATTTGCCAATTTACTAACATGGGAGGTGGGTTAATATTTTGATCTTTATGTTTCCGGAAAAGGCGATAATTACCAACTCTGATACTTAGAAATATATAAAAAATAATAACTAAATTGTTATTCACTCATAAAACTAAAGTTTTAAAATAATAAACTCTTGTTATGCAATAGGTTTACTAAAGGTTAAAATGTCAGTTTACGAGGTGATACGAAGGTCGGTGGAGGAAAACCGCAATTATGCGCATGGGCAGCGATACTTCCACAGCCAAGTAATTAAATGACTTTAAATTTCTTCTATCATAAACTTCAGTACGCTTTTAATGGAAAAAATAGCTGTGGTTATGGTTAACCATAGCTTGCCACAAGGAAAAAAACAGTACCAATCTGTTCGTTGTACGAAGCCTTCCAATCTTTAGACCTCTTGGCAACTTCTGAGTCTCTAGTCAGTTCAGTGACGTTACAAAATCGGACAAAAAGTGAAATAATGCGTTTTGGTCGGTATTTTTTTTTAGATTCTAAGTACCAATGTATAGGTCCTCCTACTCCTGTTATGTAGGAAATTAGAAATAGGCGGCACAATTTCTTCAAAGAAATAATTTGAATTCCCTCAATTTGGCACAGATAGAGATTTTATTGTCGTCTCCAGAGATTTTAATTTCCAATGAATAACTTGGTAGGTACTTTATGTTCAGGCTTAACCTCACACCTTTCGAATATTTGAACTGAAGTTTAGATTCTACCAACCTTTAGGTAACTGAGAAATTGAGATTTGTAATATTACAATTACCTACTTGATAAATCTATACTAATATTATAAAGAGGAAAGATTTAATTGTTTGTTTGTTTGTTTGCATTGAATCAGCTCCGAAACTACTGGACCGATTTGAAAATTTCTTTCACCATTAGAAAGCTACATTATCCCTGAGTAACATAGGCTACATAATTTTCCCGAATTCCCACGGGAACGAAGTCCCGGGTGGAATGCTAGTTAGTCACAAAAAGTATTTTGTAATAAATTTATGAGCAAAACATGATGTACTTATTTACTGAGTGTGTAGATAATAAAGCCTTGACCCAATTTTTTATAAACACGCAATGTAGATTAACTACAAAACAGTTAAAAATAATTCATCATCATAGTCAACGACAAAACAAACCTAAATAACGGAAAATGGAGCAACCTGTAAACAATTGCCGCAATAGTTTTATTTATTAAACAAAGAAAATCAAATGCAAACTCTTTTCACGTGTTCAATAGAGTTCATATTACAATAGCCAAATTGCTTGTCAATCGACCTTCGCCAATAGTTCAATTTACTTTTTTTTCATTACCAAGCGCATCACAGTAAATACATAGATCTACTAGGCTAGCATAAACGTTTGGATGTTGAAAAGGCAGCAAACGTTCGCAGGCTGATAGCTGCCAATGGCTGCAGAGATAAACAGTGGAGGTCACTCGATTGTCTATGTGTGGGTGAACGTACGGCAAAACTGGCCGACTTCCCATAACTACTGACCATTCAGCGCTATCACAGCTCTAACGCTACTGTACCATTAAACTCTGGTAGTTGTTGCTGAGAATTTCAAGCGACGTTTGCTTTATTTTTTGAGCAGGAAACAACGACGATAAAATGCTAAAGTATTGCTGTATGCGTCTTTCATGTAAAGGTCCAGTAACGCTTATTATACATTTTCTATTTACCAGCTACTGTTTTATCAATAAGTCTATGTTCACTCACACATATGTACAAGTAAATATTCTATAACAAGTTATGTATATCTTATTAGTTAACACTTACCCATTTCATGAAGACGTTGTTGGTTATCCTTCTGCGACAGCGCAGCCAGAAGGTTGGCATCTCCCACCCTCTGTCTTGCCACTGCGATGCCAACGGGAATCGAACCTGAGAAATAAGATGTAAATCAAAGTTTTATACATCTTTCTGTTGTTCTGTATTCTAGGCATCCTAAGTTCCTTAGTCACGGAAAATACATTTTTTTCCTGATATTGAACTCGTTAAAGTAAGATCAGTTTGGGTTTCCTACGCTTTTACCATGTTTTTATCAAAGCTTATGATTTTATTAGTCTTTTTTATCGATTTAAAAGAAATAAATGTGACTTTTTTCAACTTTCGGGGTTAAATAATAGCTTATTACAAGAATTGTGAACCATTCAAGAGCAGGTCACGCGGTCACGCTTTACACTACCAGTTTAAGCTGAGCTTTGATTTATACTGCGCGCCATACAATGCAGAGCCGGTCGAAAGTCCAAAATGTCAAGCTTGACGTGCTCTTGAGTGTACCTACCTTTCTATTTTCACATTAACAAAAAAGATTTTAATAATAATAACTGTTATTTTATAGTTTTAAACATAAATAAAAAACCATCAGGATCTTTCAACGGCGAATTTACCAAAACCTCGAAGAGCGCTCGTAAATGGCAAGACCAGTTATTTTATTTTATTTAAAGCAATAAAAATAAAACAACTAACTACATCAAATTTGTTCCACAGTTATTTATTAATATTGTTATATTCGCACAACTCTACTAGGCAATCATAAATCGTTAGGATGGCAATTCATATTTGTTAAAGTGTAGGCATTTTTTTTTGTTGAAGTAGAGAATTTTGGTTTAATTCAAAAGTTGAGTTAAACCAAATTCAGACACTTAAAGATCTAGTAGAGACTTCCATTACGATTAAATTGGTTTTTTATTTATTATTATAGCATTATTCATATCGTACTGCCTACAGCGACTACTTTACAAATTAACATTACATAAGCATTACATTTTCCAAACAAGAGGTTGGCCTCGCGTGACGTCACTTCTTGACAACCGCTCAACGTTCAGTCGTGATGTAACAATAACCCAACTTTACCAGGACTTTATAAACAACAAGAAGGTCTGACCACTTAGTAGTACTCGTAGTAGGACTCAGCGAGTTATGGCTTCACAAAAGCGTGACCGAAAAGTGACGCGCGCTGCGCTTGTGTGGCGTCTCATATTTGACCCATTTTTATAGCAGTTTAGCACCCATAAATTCTGATTCTTGAATTTATTTTGGAGATAAAAAAATTATGTATTAAAACAAAAGGTATTCTATCTGTGTTTCTTTTATCCATATTGGTTTAACCATTTATGGATAATACCTAATAGCAATGAACGCAAATTGCGAATCGCGCAGTTAATCTACCATTTTAGTTTTATGGTCAGTTTCACATCCTTTTCACAGCAGGCCGGAGAACTAGACTTTTTAGGGTTCCTGATGCTACACATTTTGTACATATTTTGCAGTAATTTAAATGGTTTTGCAATAATTCGTCCGCGTTGGACTGGGAGTGAAAGAAAAACAGAACGCGCCAGCTACCAACTCTATCACGTATACAATACAGTAAAAGTCTGTAAGTGGGATGCGAGGGTTTTGCTGTATAATGGGCGAAAGGCTGACCATCTCTCACCATTATACAACTTGTTCCATCTGATAAACCTCACAATTTGTGTCAAACGTCGCATCTAGTGGTGCTAGAACCAGTGATACTCTGCCTACCCCGTAAGGGATTATAGGCGTGAACGTATGTATGTGTAATTGAAGTGGTGGTAAACTTTGCAGGAGACACACTAGGACCCCATAAGCAGTTAGCAGATCTTACCATTATTCAAGCTGGCCGGAATAGCGGGCGGCGGCTCAGGCTTGTTCCCAGGAGACGCCTGCTCCAGCTTCACAGCTACCAGCTCCGACATGTGCACGTGTTGGGGCTCCCTTTTGACCTGGACCTGCACGTTTTGACCTGCCATTCCCAGCCAGGTCACCGGGTTTGTACGGCTGCAGCCGCCGTCTTGCTGCATTGTCTATAGAAATTATGTATGTAAGATCTATTATATGTATTTGGTTATAATATCTGTTGTGTTATATTTGTTAATTTATATTATCCTATATCATCAAAATCGGGACAGTGGTTTAGGCGTGAAATCGTAACAGACAGATAGACAGATGGACAGAGTTACTTTCGCATTTATAATATAAGTAGTGATTGTGCACGAGGAAATGTTTTAATGATGAATTGATGAGGAAAAGTATAGAATGAAGATTCCAGGGAACCAGAATGTTAAGTTGGTAAAAGTGGTAAAAGTGTAGGTAACTTGACTTTATAATTATTGTTTAAAAATACCACTATCAAATAACTTTTAGGGAAAGATCGTGAAGGTACGATAGCTCAGTTAGTTAGAGCACCAGGAGATCGAATCCTGGGGTCGTGGGTTCAAGCTCTATTCGCGCCTAATTTTCTTTTCCTAAAAATTAAATAAATAAATAAATTAACGCTAGAAACTCAAAGGCCCACACTAAGGTTTTCCCTTGTGTCGTGGGTCCCTTGGAACACACATAAAGACAAACACCCATGACCCGAGAACAAACATCTGCTTTTTACACAAATGTTTGCCCCGATTGGGGATCGAACCCAGGACCCGCCGATCAAGAGGCAGCGTCACTACCACTCGACCAAACCGGCCGACCAATTATTTGTGAATATCCCTCAAGCGTCTTAAAAATACTAAAATACCACTATATCATTGTGAAATTCTTTTCTTTCTTATCGTGTAAGTATAATCAAGTGTGTAGCGAACTTACGAGTACTAAACCTTACCAAGGTTTTTAAATGGACTACTTAAGACATAGATTATCCACTATATTCAATTGACAACAGCCCGAAATTGGCAAATTCACGACATGAACGCAATTTTTCAAAGAATGGAATTCAAAAGCTAGAAAATAAACCTCGACTGACCTTTTTGGGTGAATTCGTGATGCACGTATTGCACGAACGCTTCGCTTGTTCAGTTTTGATAGTGAGAGGCTGCATTACACCCAGGCCTTCCAGGATTTGCCGCTGATCACCAGGGCAGCAGAGGGACTCAGGAATGCACTTCCCGAGCTTAGCCTCTTCCATCTTACTGCTATCCCTGCAACACAAGCCCTGTTAATAACTGCTGCTTATGAAAATAACCTTTTATATAACACATATAAAAGTTTCGGATTTTTGAGATTTTCGCTCCATTTTGTTTCGCTCCATATATCAAAAGTCAGATTGACATGACGGGCGCATATCAAAGTTTCAAAGAGAGTTTGTTTATAAAAAAAAGTCGTGAAAAAAAAGCGCACCTCCTTGGTTTAGAAGCTTTGAATTATTTCACATAAAAATAATAAGGATTGACAAACATTACGAAAACATAAACATAACAGATTTTAAAACACTGTACAGAGGGCCGCACATCAAGTTACACACGCGTGCACTGTGCTGTTGCAATACGAACGGTTTTTCAATGAATCGGGGTAACCTGATGCGCTGCTTTGGGGCTATCCATAAATTACGTCACACGAATTTCATGATTTTTTGACCCCCTCCCCCTCCTTGTCACAGCTGGTCACATTTGTAAGACTCCCCCCTCCCTAGCGTGACGTCACATATTTTCCATTTTTTGTCATTTTCCAATAAAAGCAGTACTTAGTAGAGTTGTTTTTTTTTTGGGAACTCAAAACTGATTGTCTCCAACAAACTAAAAATGTAAAAAGAGTGCCGGACTGAGGAGGTTAAGTTTGTCGTTAATAGTTAACACATTTTGATACTCATAACACATTTTGAAATGTGACGTCACGAAACTTATGATCCCTCCCACCCCCTTGTCACACAATGTCACACTTTCTCGACCCCCTCCCTTCCCCTTAACGTGTGACGTAATTTATGGATGGTCCCTTTCTGTACTCGCCGATATTACTATCAGGGCATCGGCAGGGAACAAAGTGGTCACAGTACACATATATTCAGAGAAGATGAAACATGATAAAAGAAATCTTGTCTGTTAGATACTAACTTGTCAGTAACGAGCACCTTTGAGGCAAAATTAATCTCCAGAAGCAATAAAAAAGATGACTACGGTGAAAAGAAGCCTATAGGCGAAGTTTCCTAATGATGTTACAATCACCAAAACTCTTGACATAATGACCGCAAATCAGAAGGCGTAGCGTAGGAAGGCCTCCTACAATTGGACCGACGATTGAGAAAGAAACCGATAGATGCTGGACCGATCGATGTGGAGATTCTTGGGGGCAGTCTATGTCCAACAGTGTGGGCGTCTGATATGATGATTTCCCCTTCTTCTTATCGTGTAGGTACAGTCAAGTATGTGGCGAACTTGGCTAAACCTGGCGTCAGAGTTTTCAAACCGCACAATGGTCTCTGACTAGGTTTTAACGACTGTAGTCAATCGACAACAGCCAAGACCGACAGCTTAACGTGCCCTCCGAAACACGGAAACGCTCGTGATAAAATGGCACTTTGGTCACCCATCAGGTTCTCTGCCTCTGTCTACGTTGTTTAACCTCTCTGATCGGTTGAGGTTAGCGACCGCCACTGGGCTATAAGCGCTTCTCATGATATGACAAATGATAATAGGGATACTAACTTGTCAGTAACGAGCACCCTCTGAGCGCAGTTGAGCTCCAAGAGGGGCGAGTAGGGGGAGTTCGGCGGCGGCGTGGACACGCCGAGCGCCGACAGAGAGGTCGAGAACAGACTCTCTGTTGTTACTGGAACAAAACATGAACGATCAAATCTCACACTCAAACAGGCTTACATTAATTTTATCTTTTTTCTAGAATCATACTTATTATCTAGAATATCCTACCATGCATTTATAAGGTTCCTAACATTTAAATTTAATCTACCTAAGCGTGACTATTTACAACGGTGTACTAGTTTTCATTTATTACCTTTATATAAACGTAGACATATTGCTGACATTTAGTTTCCTAGCCGAAACTGCCCAGAGTATCGTTGATAGCTCATTACTGCTCAGCAAAATTAACATCCAAATCCCAACACGCACACTGAGAAAAAAGGTATTACTACATGTTCCTCTATCTCGCACACAGTACAGACGAAATAGCTTTCTTTTACGTAGCATGAACTCATTTAACCAACTAAATGACGACGGTAGATTTGACTTATTTTCTGGTAGCATATGTGGCATGAAGAATGCGCTCGCAGCCGACTTTAATTTGAATCCTTGTAGATCAATTTGTGAAAGTACTGAGTTGTTCAAATCTGTCTTCTTATTTATTAACCTATAGTAAATGAACCTAGTATTTATTTTCTTTCAATATGTGGAAGCTTGTTATTAGCTCTTAGTTATTTAATTAAGTTTCTGTGTTGTACACGTTGCTGTAAGCTCCCCAAATATAATACATTAAAATAAAAATAAAAATGCTGGACTGGGAGTGAAAGAAAAACTTAGAATGTGCCAGCTACCTACTCTTCCCAGGTATACAGTAAAAGTCTTTAAGAGAGATACGAGGGTTTTGCTATCATAATGGACGAAAGTCTGACCACCTCTTACCATTATACAACTTTTTCCATCTGATAGCCCTCACAATTTGCGTCAAACGTGGCATCTAGTGGTTCTAAAACCACTGATGGTCTAGCTACCCCGTTAGAAATTATAGGCGAGAGCGTAAGTATGTATGTATGTATTCTTTATTGTACAATGATATACAGAGAATAACAAGTTTACAGTAATAGAAAGATTACAAAGGCAGTCCATACTTCACCTAAGCCAAAAAGCACACAAAGAAAGTTATAATTTATTTTAACAATAACAGTTTGTAGTAAGTCAACAACTCAGCTGCTCAAGCAGAACGTGTAAACACCGCGGTCAAATGTCGAAAAGCATCGAAATGACAACGCCAATGGGCTAGCAAGCTTGGAATCGTACCAGGTGGAAATCTGTGGTATCTGCCTAACCCAGTGGGACAATAGAGGGTGTGCAATATGTGTGTGCAAGAAATGTTCAAATAGTGAGTGTCACTGGGCTTCTAAACGCTATTTTCTACGAGGGTTCTATTCCTGTTTTTACCTCGAGAAAAAAATCTCTATAATCAACGGCAGGGTTTCTCAAAGTGGGGTACGCGAACCCCTAGGGGTTCACCATTCGTTGGTAAGGGGTTCCCGGCAATATTTTCTAAAATTACTCCTAAAATTGACTCAATTTACGACATGAAATAAGCCCACTCATCACATTAATATTAAAAATATATTTCTTTTGACACTATATTTGTTACCTTTAATTGAAATAAAAAAATTACAACTTTATTATTATCTATTGGTTAGTCAAGGGGCAGACCACCGTGTGAGTCCCCGGCAGAGTAGAATAGACCACCCTCTTTCTTACCGAGGTGTCGTACAAGGCGACTAAGGTAAATATGCAAGCAAGTTCATCTGCACACAGAGAAGGAAAACTGCAATTATATCAAAACCCTCGCCAACCCGTTTGCCAAGCGTGGTGAGTATGGCATTTACCCCTCATTATTATTGAGGGAGGCCCGTGCCCGAGCAGTGGGGACTTATATATGCTGATGAAGAAAAGTCAAGGGGTCGCTGTCATCTGGAAACTTTAACAGGGGTTCGTGGAGGCAAAAGTTTGAGAAATTCTGATCTACGGCAAAGACGTTAGAAACCACACCACGAATGATGATACCATTTTACTGGTTTGACTCTCTAAATCCTAAATGCATTATAGTCAAAGCTAAGTCCTCTATGCATTACAGTCAAAGCTGTTTCTTATTTCAGTAGAAAGGGGACCAGGTCCACTGGCTCCTACGGTTGATTCCTAACCATGGCAGGCTTTGAGTAAAACCAGATCATGCTTCCATTGCCGGATGTGTTTGTGTCTAATCTAAGATCCGTATTACAGAACGCGACTCAGACTCTGATCTATACTTAACCAGCAGTCGTCTTTGTCATTTTGATAGTGAGAGAAAGATACTATCAATACTTAAGTATAGGTCAAGATTTGAATCTCCTTCTGGTAGGGTCTTATTCTTTGTTATCGTCTGTGGCAGTTTTTTTAAGTATGAGAGAATAGTAATACGGGTAGTAACCTAGTCGATCTTAATTTAACTTCCCAACTTCAACAATTCGTTGTCTAATGAATGTTTTAACGTCGTCCCAATATACGCAAGTTATTGGAACAGCCGAGCCACAAAGAGCAGATGTGTGGTGCGCAGGAGTGGCGAATGACACCGCGTAATTACCGTCCCATGGGCCGACAGAAATAAACAGAGGCATTCTTGAACCGACGGTTAACTGTGAAGCTGTTTTTTTATATTCTTTATACATACTAATTTTTTTTTTATTACTGCCTTTATTTCTTTACTAGCTACTTATCACTTATCTCATATTTTAATCTATTTACACATAAACATTATACAAATAAGCCGTCCATAGCAACGGTGAAAACCATATGAAAATTCGTTCGGTAGCTTTTGAGTTTATCACGTACAGACAGACAGGCGGCAGGCTTAATTTTATAATATGCAGTGATGTGATGACATTATCATCATCAATAATATTGATGACATATTTTGAGAATCTTGCTAATGAGACAAAGCAAGTGAATGTAAAAGGGCAGATTCTCTAGGTATCTGAATAAAGTCAGGCAATAGAAATGCATATCTATAGGCAAAGAAAAATAAATTAGGTTTAAAACCAGAAAAATACTGAACTTCCACGCTGAACTGAGAGTGAAAACTTAGAATGTGCCAGCTGCCTACTCTTCCCAGGCATACTGTTAAAGTCAGTAAGTAGGACGCGAGGGTTTTGCATTATAGGCGAAAGGCTGGCAACCTCTCACTATTTTAAATCATGTTTGGTCTAAAAACTCTCGGAATTATTTTTGCCAAATGTGGCAACAAGTGGTTTTAGAATCACTGATGCTCTGCCTACCCCGATAGGGATTATAAGCGTGAGCATATTATGTATGTATGTATGTAAAATACATACAAACTGTAATTTAAGGGCTTATAACTGCTAGGGGTTCTATACTGATAGCTGAAGAGTACCTAACAGAAACAAAGTAAATGTTAAGGCGACTACAGCACCTAAATTACGATTTTATGATGCGTAGATAAGCATGACGCACTTCATTAAATCGAAGAAAAAAAATACTACGGTAATATTCAGGACATAAACTAGATAAGTAGTTTACTGAAAACATGACTCAGCACTTTTGGTTCGATAGAAAAAGGTCACAAAGTCACCTCTAAATACCAATATTGTGTATCTTTTAAGCTGTAAAAACGATAGTAAAATGCACACAGGAACTCGAATTTGCTATCAAAATGTTCGTGATTGAACACTCTTGATAAGTAGTTGACGCATTTTTCGATTTAAGCTGTTACCTTTCCATAAATCTCATTTTTCTAACTTTCGAACATGTTTTTACGCACGCACGCTTTCATAGTCCGTAAACTTAGTGTATCGACACTGTTCGCACTGCCGGCCCAGGCCTTTGAGAGACGGAGATGGCACTATTCCTATGTGTGCTGCCTTTATCGGGTGCTGTAGTCGCCTTAACGCACGAAACAAGAATATAGTTCATTGAATAATGGGAAGTAGATGATAGCCGGCTACTTCGTCGAACCGATTTGTAGGACGTCGGTTCGGTTCCCGGTAGCGAATGGGGATGTTATTGAGACGAAATGGAGATAGCTAAACGAGGATTTTGAGTTTGATGGAGGAGCTCAGAACAGGGACGGCACAGTTGTAGAAAAAGTCGATTAAGAAGTTTGTCGCTAGGACCACATTTACAAAAACAATAGGCTTTATTTGGACGCTTTTTTTTATTATTATAAGATGGGTTAACTCTTGACCTCAATCTTGACCAAGGTCATAGATGAGGTCGACGATGAAGCGAGTTAACCCAGAAAATGCCTATAAGGCACTGGTACTCCTACGCACCGACGGAACACAGCAAGCTGTTTGGCGTCGGACTTCGGTAGGAGGGTGGTCGCGAACCAGACGGCCCTTCACATAGCCTACCACACCGCATGAGACCATAGGACGACACCTCAGATTCAGAAAAAAAAGAAGTGTCGTTGCCTGGGATGGATTACTAGGAGGCAGGTCTCATTTGTGTTTCCTTAGTCGCCTCTTACGACACCCACGGAAAGAGATGGGGTGGTGTTATTCTGAACCGATCACCACACGGCAAACGCTAATGAGACAAGCAGTCCTCAACGTAATCTTGGAGGAAAATATACCCTCGTTGGCAATACACATTGACAAAATCTACAAAAGGATCGCCATAATTGAAGAAATTGAATTGAATTGACGTTATCTTGACAATCGCGAAGCGAAAGTGCAAGAAGCTCTTTTTCTGAACTTTTCTTTTATACAAAGAATGAATTTGCTCATGCACTCAGGATCTCGACAAGGTATGGCAAGATAAGGTAGAGGTAACTAAGTACATCATATACTGACGTGCCTGCAATGCGTGTGGAGTGGAAGTCCATATTTTTGTTGGAATAAACCTTGCTACTTCACCAGGTTGCAATCTTTACATTCGTCACACTTGAAAACAATTTTAATTAATTTTTTTCTGAGCACAAAGCTTTTACTAAACCATAAAAAAGGCAATAAGTTTATAAAGATAACGTCATCCACATACGACGCCGCACAGATGCCTTTCCGAAAAGATTATACAAATACAATGTGCGTGTCTGTCCGTCCGTGTTTCACGGGTGTCAGTACGGACACAATATAGGAATTATAAAGAAGTGGTGTCGTCACCACCAATCCCTACTAAAATTATAAATGCAAAAGTAACTCTGTCTGTCTTTGAAAAAAAAAGGCGACTTAGTTCTAAGTCAAAAGTCTTTCCCTGCGTTTATCTTTAGCGTTTATTATTTATTATTTGTCTTTTCTATGATTTTACCTTTTAGCCCTATTCCGCGCAAAAGAAGCTAATAAAAAGCTGCATAGTTTACACACAGCTTGATTTTTAGCTGTGTTTCATTCAAACATGTGATGGGAATGGGACGTTCAGGAATAATTGGAGTTTATTTGACCCGCTACAAAAGGGAACATGGATTTGAATCATTTGAGATATATCGCTGGTATTTGGACTTTCCGTTTTTGAAGTTATACTTCTTTAGGCGCGTTATGAAAAAATGATGAGAGTGAAATTTTAAGATGCGCGCGCATCTGTGACACAAAATTAACAGTATGAAGCTAGGCGCGTTATGAAAAAATGATGAGAGTGAAATTTTAAGATGCGCGCGCATCTGTGACACAAAATTAACAGTATGAAGCTGTCTGCTTAACCGCTCAAAGAAGTATAACTTCTCACGCGCGTACATAAGTACACGCACCCATTTTTTCATTTTAGCACCTCACTTTATGATAATAACCCACAAGTACAATTGAGTAAGTTATCAGACCCTTCAATTTAATCCTTATAGTATAACCCGAGTCCTTTGAAGTTCGAGTGAATGAATAGACATCTTCTGGGTGAGTTTGCTACATTCTCGACCACATCTTAGCCCCTGGAAAAGATTGTGGTCAAGAGCGAACCTATTCGTTATAAAAAATATATCTGTAAGCAAAACTTTTCTTTTTGTTATAAAGAAATTGATGGAGACCACGTCTTGGCAAACGTAGTGTAGGACGCCCCCCAACCAGATGGTCTGATGACCTAAAGAAGATAGCGGGTAGTGGCTGGATGAAAACAGTGGAGGATCGTGCAAAGTGGCGCACCTTGGAGGAGGCCTATGTTCAGCAGTAGACTGCAATAGGCTAATACGATAAAGAATAGGTACGGTCTTCACCACAATCTAGTTCAGAAGCAAAGTTGCGGTATATGATGCTATGGACTTACTCATAATTGGGTATACAAGAATAAAGCAATGTTTTTCAATCTTTTTGAATTCGCGACCTCTTTGGATCATGTAAAGTTCTGGCGACCCCCTAAGGTCCCAAGACCCTTTTAGGCTAAATCTATGTACTACTTCGGAGATTTTAAAACACACAATTAAAGAGTGTGCCGCGGGGTAGACGCGGAAGGCGGCGGGGGGCGTCACTATGCAGGCACAGCCATTTCACTGAAATTGTCTTAGTTTAGTGTAAGATTTACAAATTGTTGTCTTTTTCTTTTACCTGCGACCCCCCGAGTAAAGCTTCACGATCCCCCTGGGGGTCGCGACCCACAGTTTGAAAAACACGGGAATAAAGTAACCTATATATTTTTAGATTAATCAGTTTGTGGCAAGGTCTCTCTATTACCACTTCAGCCTAAAATCTACATAGCTTGGCTAATCCCTAACAGTGATCTTAAAAGCAGACACATAAGTCACATAACTCTTGACAATAATCCTTAAATTCACTCTAAAATCTAAAATTCTTTATTGCTCAAAAACAGTGTCATATAATACATTTCAAAGGTAATTTAGTAGCAAAGGCGCACTTATCCTTGAAGGGATCTCTTCCAGTCTGCCTTAGAGTAGTTGAGAGAGGAGACACAGGTGTTGCGGGTCGCAATGCAACAAAAAAATAAAAAAATTGTCAAAATTACTAATTATTATAATTATATAACATACTTAGTAACAAGCGCAACAAAACAAGTAAATAGTAATATAATATTTGTTATAAATCAAGATAAATACAATAAATTATGTGTACAATTATATGTGTTACATGTAAATACCTACAATACCTACAATAGATCTATATAATATACTAGCTTTCCGCCCGCGGCTCCGCCCGCGTCCTAATTTTTTCAAAAATAAAAAGTATCTATAAACCTCACGGAGCCCGAGACCTTTCCAACGAATGCAAAACCGGTGGAAATCGGTTCGTGCGTTCTGGAGTTATAGCGTCAGGAAGGAAAACCTGACTTATTTTTATATAGTAGATTAAAAGATAGACATATACTATCGCGGACTGTTTTTTAGATCATTAAAAGAGCTATTATTCTTTAATACATATTTTTTGTGTATCTTGAACCGTTTTCACGGCGCACGCAACGGAAGGCTTCAAAGATGAAATAATTTCTCCCGTTTTTTACACATTTACCACTATATCTTTGCTCCTATTGGTCGTAGCGTGATGTTATATAGCCTATAGCCTTCCTCGATAACTGGACTATCCAACACAAAAAGAATTATTCAATTCGAACCAGTAGTTTCGGAGATTAGCGCGTTCAAACAAACAAACAAACAAACAAACTCTTCAGCTTTATAATATTAGTATAGATATATATACATATATTCAGACGATAAATATTCAGACGTACATAACCAATCAAAAGGAGAAATAATCAGTCATTATTTCTCCTTTTGATTGGCTATGTAAATCAGAAACCATAATTGTATCACTCCCGACATTCGATTGCTTATAACTTTTAAACGGCTAAACCAATTTTGACCAAATAAAGCTAAGAACCATCTCGATTACATCAGCTTTCAAAAAAAAATACATTAAAACCGATAGATTCGTTTAGGAGCTACGATGCCAACGGCAGACACACAGATATACACAGATACACACGTCAAACTTATAGCACCCCTCTTTTATTGTCGGTGGTTAAAAAAACTAGGCAGAAAGTAATGTACTCTCTTACCCGTTTAATATCGTTAGCTGTTGTTTTTTTTTAAAGGGAGCGTTTTCCGAGGCGCGAGCCGTCAGTCAAGACGTCATGTTTCATCACGCTAGTCGCTTGGGGGGAGAGCAGGCGATGTGCTCTCACGGGTAACCCCAGTGAAGGTTGATTTGTTTTATTTCTGTCTGTGGCAGTTGGATTCGGATTAAGTATTTATGTTATTACAAGGGTGATTAATGATTATGTAGACCATCTCTTACTTACTAAATGTACAGTCAACGGTACATCAGGTTACCACAAACTGTAAAATTATCCCAATGGATAGTAAACTCTAGTACTTGGAGATCAAATTGAAAATCGATTGAAGATACTTGACAGTTTTGGATAGCATGATGTGCCGTTGACCCTGTACATAACAATTCACTGACACTCCACACGTTTGCTAATTTCACAATAACTACACACACAGACACACGCACACTCAAATAAACACACAATAATGACGCGACAGACTAACTTTTTAACAGACTTCAAAACAGGAGGAGGATTTTTTTTTCTCCGCCAATTAAGGACCGATTTTCAAAATTCTTTTTTTGTTCGAAATAATAAACTCCAGAGGTGGTCCCATATTAATTTTATCGAAAATGATTCAGCGCTTTTAAAAAAAATCAAGAAAAACAAAAAATACTACAAACCAGAACATCATCTAAACAAAAAAGTGAAATTTCCGTTTGTGGTTATCTGCTAATAGGCATTGTATTCTGCAAAAAAACCGGCCAAGTGCGAGTCGGACTCGCGCACCGAGGGTTCTGTACAAACCATTTATGAGGAAATGGGTAGTAAGTTTAAAATTATTAAAAAATATATATTATGTGACGTAACTAAAAATTTATGGTTTTCGTAATTTTTCCTTTATCTATGCTATAAGACGTTCCTTCGTACCAAATTTCAAGATTCTGAGTTCACGGGAAGCACCCTGTAGGTTTTGATTCCCTTGCAAGTGTCGAAAATTTGCGGCATAAACGGCTGTATCTTTTGATTGCGTTGGCTTAGAAGTTTGATTTTTTCACAGCTTCAAGGGACAGTAGACCTGAGTAATTGATATAAATTTCAGCTTCATACCTCCACGCGTTCCTGAGAAAAAGGGTCTTGACAGACGGACGGACGGACGGACAGACGGACAACAAAGTGATCCTATAAGGGTTCCGTTTTTTCCTTTTGAGGTACGGAACCCTAAAAATACTAGTAATCTACTTTGTGCGAACTATTGTTGGGATTGAAGTCGGTGACTTATACGTTTTTTTAACTTTGAACATTATATTAGAAAATAATTCAATCGCTTACTTTTTTTCTCATTCTGTTTATTTTAAGTTTATTTTTTTGTTATTGTTTTCGTGCCCTGTTAACCTACCACTAAATTTTAAGTGTTTGGACTACATAGTGGCTTATGTTTACTTAAATGTTATTGTGGTTATTGTTATGTGTAATATCGTCTTCTCCACACCCAAAGGTTGCCGATAAGATATTGCTTCTTAGCGATGGGTCCGCCTTTTGTACCCTAACTTTATTACTGTTCATAATGTAACTTTTACTCTGTATCATGATCTGTAATGTTGGTGTGCAATAAAGTATATTTGTATTGCATTGTTAAGGCGACTACAGCACCTAAATTACGATTTTCTGATGCGTAGATAAGCATGACGCACTGCATTAAATCGAAGAAAAAAATACTACGGTAATATTCAGGACATAAACTAGATAAGTAGTTTGCTGAAAACATGATTCAGCACTTTTGGTTCGATAGAAAAAGCTCACAAAGTCACCTCTAAATACCCAATATTTGTATCTTTTAAGCTGTAAAAACCATAGTAAAATGCACACAGGAACTTGAATTTGCTATCAAAATGTTCGTGATGGAACACTCTCGATAAGTAGTGTACGCATTTTTCTATTTAAGCTGTTACCTTTCCATAAATCTCATTTTTCTAACTTTCGAACATGTTTTTACGCACGCACGCTTTCATAGTCCGTAAACTTCGTGTATCGACACTATTCGCACTGCCTGCCCAGGCCTGTTGAGAGACGGAGATGGCACTATTCCTATGTGGGCTGCCTTTATCGGGTGCTGTAGTCGCCTTAATAATCTTAACTATGTAGTCTTAATATAAAAAAAAAAACAAAGTTGGGTTTGTTCGAACACGTCTTGTAACTGGAGAACGGCTGGACCGATTTTCATGGTTTTTTATTTGTTGTATATTATGTCTCCGTCCCGAATAGCACAATAAGCTAAGTATTAAGAACATTAGAAAATTGACGAAAAAATTCCCACGGGAACGAAGTCCCGGGCGAATAGCTAGTATTAGTAGAGATAGAAAATTCTTGGAAATTAAGATTGCTCCTTGATTTTTTGAAGTCATCTATGTCATGACATGAGCGTAATTAGACGCTCAAAGCCACGACAAAATTACATACATACATACGCTCACGCCCGTAATCCCTAACGGGTTAGGCAGAGCATCAGTGGTTCTAGAAAACCACTTAATGCCACGTTCGACACAAATGGTAAGGGTTATTAGATGGAACATGTTGTGTAATGGTGAGAGGTGGTCAGCCTTTCGCCCATTATACAGCAAGACCCTCACGTTCCCCTTACTGACTTTTACAGTATGCATGGGAAGAGTAGGCAGCTGGCATATTCTAACTTTTTCTTTCACTCCCAGTCAACGACAAAATTGAGACAAAAAAAAATAATCTAGCGCAAAAGCGAAAGCCTACACTTTCGTTTTGTGTTAGGTAACCTATAACATTGCTGACCTAATACTTTAAGTACAGGCTTGCGACTCTGCAGAAGCCAATAATTTGGTCATGACTAGAGGCACCCGTATTCTACATCATTCGACTCGAATCCGATATTAGACAAGAGGTGGGGTCTTGGCGGGAACTCTATGTGAGCGGTTGCTGTGTCGATTGAATTTTTGTTGTAAACATTAAATAGTTGACTAATCTATAACAGTGATAGTGTATTGGCAGTAAACTAACTTTAAACAGTAGTGATAGACGACTTCAAGTGATGTGGTGTATTCGCTCCTTTTGGTTACGACAAAGATCTCCGCGGCAGTGCTTCTCGCTGCCAAAGTTTTCCGTAAACAAAACACTATCGGATTACGGTCTACGGAGGGAGCTACACGGAAGAAAAAACTTAAGATAACGGCTGTATGGACATAGATTCCTTTGCCTTTCTCAAAAGGGATAAATTAAACAACAACAGACTATACCTGTCACTTTCATCTAGATACCGATCTTTGGCGGGAACACGGCGTGAGCAGTTGCTTTGTCAATTAACATTTCGTTTTCTGCGTGAAAAAGTTGTTTAATGTTTAATAGTGATAATGTGTTATTGTGGTATTATGAAGTAAATTGACTAAAATTCGTGTAGTGATAAAAAATTCAAGTGATAACAGTGTTTCTGCTCCGTTTGGTACCGATAAAAATCCTCGCGGTTGTGCTTCTCGCTGCCAGTTTTCGTAAAACAGACGCTATCCAGTTTTACGCAGAACATGAGGAGCTTAGGGCTTAGGTTAAGTTAGAGAAAGAAGATTTTTCACTGAAGACATGGCTGTATGGACATTGTTTCCTTTGCCTTTCCCAAAAGGGATAAAAAAACAAAAAATCTAGATACCGCAAGAGAGGGATGTACAGAGTGTTTTCGTGCATCGGTTTCGAATCGAATGGAGTAGAATACGGGTGCAAGCCTCTCATTTGGTCTCTATCGGTAGTTATATTGGCCGTTACGTGAAATTGTTAGTAGCTGGGTTGACGGCTTGATTGTAGACAGTCAAATTATGCTTATTATATGTTATTGGTACTTATCTTGGATCAAGTTCAATATACTTGCAGATAGAATTTGATAAAAATAACGTGGAACTGAAATGTCTTTACAATAATATACTCGTATATATACTGTTAAGATAAAATCGATCGACGACACAATTGGTACAACACTACCAGTTCACGCGGTGTGGCGCAACACTACAGCGCACTTTTGACAGATCGGTTTCGCGCGTAGATCGGTGTTTATGTGTTCTTGCATTGTAATTTGTAAAATATCGAATTAAAAGGACTGTTTAATGAGTAAAAGGTGGTTCAGTGTAACAGTACCTAAGTTTCAAACTAAAACTTAAGCGTGGTCTTACAGCCATTATAAAAGGGTATGTTTTGCGTGGCGTTTACAATGTTTACTGTATAACAAATCAGGGAGGTTCTGGTGTAAGATATTATTACAAAACTAGTGTAGATGACAGAGAAAAAGCCACGACACAAGAATTTTGCGAACATACATAGACACAACTATAGTAATTTAGAAATAATTAAGTACATAGTTAAGTTGGTAGGTTTAAGTTTGAAGATGGTGTCTAACAGTTTTAGGAGACTCAAGTGTTGATCTATACTCAAGTATTGTTTTTTTCTTTCTCTCACTCACTTTGATAGTGACAAAAACGAAGACAAAGACGGCTGCTACTCAAGTGTAGATCAGAGTCTGAGTCGCGTTCTGTAATGCGGTCTTAAGGCCCGCATTAGAGAAGGAGACTCAAATTTTGATCTACACTTATATATTAGTTGTCTCTTTCTCTCGCTATCAAAATGACAAAAACAACTGCTAGTTCAGTATAGATCAGAGTCTGAGTCGCGTTCTATATGGGCCTAAGAAATTTTAAAACTTATTGAACGAACAGAACTATAACATAAATCTTCAGAATCAACAAATAAACTGTAACAGACGTATACTTCCACCGAGTCTAAACTTTCCACTCCATTAGCCACAACAAAAATGCTTTATTTTTATTCCACAGCAATTAAAATGGTAAACAAAGTTGTAACGACCACAATAGGCACTGACTCAGAGCGTTTTGCAGAATTGTGACCAACCATGAGTAATGGTGAACAAGGTATTGAACAATAGTCTATTACGAGTAATACCAGCTATAACTGTGACCCCGTACGTTCTGGAATTTTAATAGAAAAGCCTATGCGTCTGGAGGGGAAAGTACAGAGGGTCGGACATCAGGTTATTGCGTGCGTATGCTCTTAAGAAAGGTTTGTGCGACGAAAATGGGGTAACCTAATCCGCTAGCTTCTGTATCTTGAGCACTTTTTGAGTTTGATAAGTCGGGTAATGTAAAACTAAGTAGATTATATATGACAATACTTGTTTTAGATCCGTATATTACAGAACGCCACTCAGACTCTAATCACTAAGAAGCATTCGTCTTTGTCATTTTGATCTTGACCATAAAGGTCAAAGATGAGGTCGACGATGGAGCGAGTTAACCCGGAAAATGCCTATAAAGGCACTGGTACTCCCACGCACCGACGGAACACAGCAGGCTGTTTGGCGTCGGACTTCGGTAGGAGGGTGGTCGCGAACCAGACGGCCCTTTACAGAGCCTACCACACCCATTGAGACCATAGGACGACACCTCAGATTCAGAAAGAAAATGAAGTGTCGTTGCCTGGGATGGATTACTAGGAGGCAGGTCTCATTTGTGTTTCCTTAGTCGCCTCTTACGACACCCACGGAAAGAGATGGGGTGGTGTTATTCTCAACCGATCACCACACGGTAAAAGTGAATATTTAAGTATAAATCAAGACTTGAGTCTCCTTCTGTAAGGGTCTTAAGAGTTGCTGCACGAGCCGCGGCTTTTTGACTGATTTCTTTCCACCTGGTTACCTTGAAAAAATTTCCGTTTACAAAATGAATCCTATTACGACTGCCATCGCAAATTATTTCGCGAAATATTGATAACGTTAAAGCCAAAGCCAGTTTTTTTGTAACACACATTAACAAGCTCAGTCCTTCGACCTGTTGGGGTAGGCAGAGATGACAGATTGTCACTTGGTACGATACAAACGAAAGCCTCTTTCGTACTTCACCAAAAAAAAAAAATTATTACCTAATTAAATTACCTCGTATCCCCTAGTTGCAGAAACGCCCGTTAGATTTAATGCCACTTTAAATATCATACTGTCACTTTCAGTCTTGTTACTAATAAAAGACATGATTTTTACACCAGTTCCACTTATTTATTTAATAGGTATTTTTATGCGACCGGTGGTTGACATAAACAAGAACTACATTACATTTACATTTTTTACATTAAATGTTCATTAAAGTTAAGAAGCTTTAACTTTAATGAACATTGCTGAAACTAAGCTTGAAAATGGAATTTCCCTGTAAATTATATTTACCTTTGTGTATAGTAGGTCTATTCCCAGGTTGAGGGAACAGCGAGTACAGCGGGAACCGGGTCACACCTGGAAAATACAATGCTATTAGCAATGGCAAGAACCAAGTCAGAGGCCATTGTGCGGTTTAAAAACTCTGACACCAGGGTTAGCCTAGTTCGCCACACACTTGACTATACCTACACTACACGATAAGAAGACTGGGAAGTCTGAAACATCTGAAACTACATTTAATTAACAAGCAAGAACTAGGGGTTTTTAAGCGCTTCGTTGTCTAAAATGTTATTATGTTCTATATCTCTGTGCTTGTCTTATCTGTTTCTTTCTTTGCTATTTGTCATTTATTTGTTCCTTACTTCCTTGTTTGTTGTATTGTTAAACTCTTTTTTACCATTGCCCCTCGAAAAAGGGTCCGTTATTCTTCAAAAACAGTGAATAAAACGCTGTTTATTTCGCTGAGTGAATAAAACAGTTTGAATTTGGAACATGCGCGAATATACGGATTTTAGTAAGAAAACAAAAGAAAATGTGCAAGGAGGTTGCATACTCTTGCTATAAAAACGTACTAAAACTTGGCTGTATGTAATAACTGACTGTATGGAATATGGCTCGGTTAAATTTTTTAAATTTAGAATAAGGAATTCAGCCAATTTTCTGTGCAATTTTCATGCAATTAAAAGTTTTTGTCTCAAAATCATAAAATGAGTTCGACATCCAGTGATGAAAGTGAACCTCTCGTTCCAGAGTCATTTCGCGTTAAAGCAGCAGCTTTTATTGATAATTTACTGTCACAGAGTAATTATTTTCTTTTCTCGTAGTCAATGATAAAAAGTAGAGTACCTAACACGTGAAAAAAAAATCATCTCGGCTCTTGTATCCCTAGATCTGCTCAGGATTCTAATCTAGAATCCTTCGCTCCTCTCGGGATTCGGGATACAACTCAATGCCTCGAAAAGAATTCACCTTTTTTTCACTTGTTGGGTAATTTACTGTTATTGCTTTTGTGATTGTCTCTTTTTGTCTCCTTGCAAGTGTGTACTGTGATGGAAATAAATGTTATATTCTATCTATCTAAGTGCAGTACTACTCAAAATGGTGTTTCTTGTAACTCGTAACAATAGCCTCACACCTAGGAATACACAAAACCACAATTAAGTGGTTTTTATTTTTCCAAGAAATTGATGCAACAATCTGTGGCACAAGGTTTGTCATGTTTTTAAAGTCCTAATAATTTCATCAGATACATATCCAACAATTATTCGAGAACTAAACATTCATTAAATTAATATCTTTATTGGCTAATGCATTTTTGCCCTAAATCGTTTTTTTCGGTAATTTACTTTTACTTTATTTCTTTAACATTTTTAATATTTATTTTTGTAGTTATTTACTTCTTGTTTTTGTAAGTTGCATTTGAATATGGACAAAGATTACGTAAAGTAATTGAAACAGAAGTACCAGGAGCGCATACCTTGTTGGAGGTCAGAGGGCGGGCGGGAGCGGCCGCCCCCCGCCGCCCCGCCCAGCATCTCCTGGCGGCCACCACCTCACTGCCTGCGAATAAAAAACATACTTGTTGTAATTATCTCATTACAGTACATGTAATTAGACTTAATATAGACTTACTTAGGCTAAATATAGACTTTTGAAGCATCGAATATTTTTTGTATATTTAAATAAATAAGTCAAAAAACACTTTGGACTACCTATAAATAAAAACTAAGTACATAACATATTTCTTTGCAAGCCATATGGAAACCTAACGAAAAAGGTGGTTTTTCTCTTAAAATTATAATTAGGTAGGTTTTCTTTACAAAAACCTTAACAAAGTAATAAGTAATGTAACTCCTTTTAAAATTGAAACAAAAAAGATTTTGCATGAACCTAGCCTTAATTTTGCATAGAGGTTAGTTACATTTATGATAAAGACAGGGAAAAGGATAAATTCGCGGGATTTCTCAATGTTTTGATTCAAGTTAAGATTAGTACTTATTATTTTGAGTTCATTTATTGAAGAAAATGTGTAAGTACTTCAAAAATGAAATACTCAAATGCGTATCAAGCATGCAGCATTTGCTAAATAACAGGCTACAGAAAATCAGATTAACTAAATCACCTCCAACACATACGAGTAGTGATTGAATCTCTAATGATTATTGCATTTAATTGGACAGAACATCTAATTTACTCTACCACCCATAATAACGTTTTCTAGCTAAACAACTCCGGTAAAAACACAATTTTCTTGAAAACCATACGTGTAACACGCTAATAGGGAGAACGTGCATAAAATCGAACCATGTAGTTAGAACATAAATACTAATGGGTAATGCATATGAAAGTATGGTACCTACGAGAATTAACCTTTAGTCAGGGTACATGACATGTTTTGGCCATAAAACTTTAGGATTTATTATTTCCGCCAAACAACTTTGTCGTGTTGCGTGCACGGTTTTACTAAATAAAACATTCTTGGTTCACGCTACCTACTGGGTATCCAAAATGACGTGAGAATTTGCTGAATTTTACGATTCTCGTACTGTGCGAAATTTTAGTTATGATAACACCTTCCTACCGCGTTTCAATACCGACTAGAATAATCTTTATTGGTACGATTTAGAGACGACGACAGGTAGCGCCGTACGCGATGTACCAGGCTCGCAAAGGCGTGGAGGAGGCGTCACCCGCTTTGGTAGGTGTAGACCGCGACCGGTATTGTGAACGAGTCACGCTCCTCGACAACGCGACGCGACGCGACGCGAACGCCAACGGTTGGCGTCAAGTTTTTTATTCGAGCTCCTTAAAATACTGCCGCCTTAGTACTCAGAATCGCCACTCACTTTCAAATCGTCGAGAAAAACGACATCGTCTCTCAAGTTCGTGTTGGATTCGCTTGGTTTTTGTTACGAAACTAGATAAACGTGGCATTATTTTCAAACAACGAGGGAGATTGTCAAATTGTTTATATTTTATAGGTGAACACTTCTGCATAAGCATTGTCTGACGGTTTTTTTATAAGAATTTGGGAAATTCAAGTATTTAAATAAAAAATAAAATGAAATACAAAATTTTAATAAATAGTAACCCAAACACAGGGAATTCTATAGTGTGGATATTACAAAGCAATGTTCTTATTTCATCCATATACATGTTTATTTGATTATTTTCTGTAGTTTGAAAATACACATTTTAATGTATTTATTTAAAAAAAACTCTTTAGAAACAGAAAGTAGGTTCACTTTAAACCGAACTAGTACTCGTATTACCAAGTGTCGGTACAAAAGTGTAATTATCACGTCAAAATATACGTGGTTACGCCCCGTATACGCTACAAAGGCTTACAATTTGTTTAACAATTGCCGTTTTTTAGTTACTGACCTAGTTTAAACAGATTGTTAACTTAGATAACTATAGTGTTAAAATAAATGCTTATCTGGCAAGTTTGTTGATTTTTTTTTTGGCACTTAATAGTAGATTGTTACACGTTAGAAAGATAAAATTAGAGGTTTTTCTTCTCGGTTATTTATATAATTGTGAAAGTTTGTGAAGATGTTTCTTACTCGGATAAGCAAAAACGAATTTAGATTAAACTTAGCGTGCAGATAGACAAAGATCTGATTTAAAATATAGGGAAAGCTACATAGTATTTTAAGAATAATAAGCTTTATAAGGCACAGACTACTACTACTACTACGTTGCCGGCTCTAAAGAATTAATATCGTCAATTTGATGTAATCTCTACGGATGAGGTTGAGGCCCAGCTAGAGATGAAAGAGACTTAGTCTTTTAAGGCTTATTAAAAAGACTCGCCTCCGTCTTACACGACTCGACTCTAAAATTAAGACTGAAGGTTCGAGTTTTTATTAATAAGACTTAGTCGTTTTATTAAAAGACTAAAAACTGAAACGACTCGAGTTGTTTTATGTAAAAGGGCTCGCACCGCAGAATGTGATATTCAATATATGTTTTGTAACCTATCAACCAAAAGGAATAATTCACGCCTAAATCACTAAATCATTTTGATAAGACGAGGGGACCAAATTGAATTCACATTCTATCAACAAATGCCTTACGACTGTCGACAATGAGTCGCCAGTCTTTAAGTCCTTTAAGCTGTTTAAGTAACGGCTCAGCTTTTTAAGTTAAGACTTCGACTAAAAAAGCTAGTCTTATGACTGAAGGTTGGGGACTAAAAGACTGAGTCAATCGTGAGGCGTCAAAAATAAGGCGAGTCTTTATTAAAAGTCTTAAAATACTGAGTCTCATAGGCACAGGGCCGGCCGTGACGATTGGGCCAGTGGGTTCATACGAGCTGAGGATGATAGCTTAAAGCAAACCAGCAGGCCGAGTACGATAGTGACAGCGCTGCGACAACACCGCGATCCTATGTCAAAATGTAGTCAACATTGACAACGCCATAGGGCGAGCAAGCCTTTACGCGGGGCCCTCGCGCAATCAAAGTGAAGTTTCAGCGTGAGCCGAGCGCGAGTTTGTCGTTATCGTGCTACAGCTGCAGAAATCGTCACCTTCTGGTCTAACAAAAATTAAAGCTAGCCCAATCAACTTCATTACGCGATAGATGACAGTAACGTGACATGTCACCATAAATGACATAATGATAGCAAATAAACGCTACACACTCAAAGGCACACACTTAGGTTTTCCCTTGTGTCGTGGGTCTCTCGGAACACACTTATAGACAAACACAAACACCCATGACCCGAGAACTAACATCTGCTTTTTACACAAATGTTTGCCCCGACTGGGGATCGAACCCAGGACCCGCCGATCAAGAGGCAGCGTCACCTACCACTCGACCAAACTGGCCGTCAAACATGTCATTAGAAGACTGACTATGTGACATATTAACGGTGAACGGATAATACAACACTCGAAAAAAAAACCCCTTTCATCATTCGCAAATACGCATTTCCCAATCCCGTTCGACTTATCTACCTACCTAAAACTTATATTTATGTGTAGATACGCTATACGATCATGTAAATGTATACAAGGCACAGCTCATCGAATTGCACCATTCAGACTGAGTCAGCGTGACTCACATTACGAGTTACTGCGCAGTAAGTCAAATGAGTACCTTAAGGTAGGTACTGAACTGACTTAGTTATTGTTTTGCTTAGAGTTCTACGGCAATTTTTTATTATTTTTTATTATAAGATGGGTTAACTCTTGACCTCAATCTTGACCATAAGGTCAAAGATGACGTCGAAGATGAAGCGAGTTAACCCAGAAAATGCCTATAAAGGCACTGGTACTCCCACGCACCGACGGAACACAGCAAGCTGTTTGGCGTCGAACTTCGGTAGGAGGGTGGTCGCGAACCAGACGGCCCTTTACAGAGCCTACCACACCGCATGAGACCAATAGGACGACACCTCAGATTCAGAAAAAAATGAAGTGTCGTTGCCTGGGATGGATTACTAGGAGGCAGGTCTCATTTGTTTCCTTAGTCGCCTCTTACGACACCCACGGAAAGAGATGGGGTGGTGTTATTCTCAACCGATCACCACACGGTCACCACACGGCTAAATAATAAATAACCGCTACACACTCAAAGGCGCACAGGTTTTCCCTTGTGTCGTGGGCCCCTCGGAACAAACATTAGGCTTTATACACAAACATTTGTCCCGACTCAGAATCGAACCCAGGACCCGGAGATCAAGAAAACAGCTATAAAGCTATTTATTACAAATTCAAAATTACTAAGCAAGAGTGCTGCTATAAATACTCAATTCGTTTACAAAAGTAATCATATTCAGGTGACTTTTTAATCTGAATTTAGTTGGATTTTAACTAGATTCAATCATAATCGACTTAACGTCTCTTACAAACCAACTATGTAGCTTAAATCTTGATTAAAATGAAACGTCAAAGAGTAAGTTAAATCGAGTTTAAATTAAATAATCTTTTTTTTTTTAATTAAATGATCATTCGAGATCGAGATGGATCTTAGCTACATTTGATCAAAATTGGTTTAGCCGTTTCAAAGTGGTAAACAATGAAATGTCAGAGGTCATACAACATTTTTAATTTTATAGTTATTCTGCAAATTCATTCTCAAAGCACGGTAGACCCGAAACAATTTAGATCAGGGCCCCGATTCTGTATCTTAAAAAGTTGTGTGTCGATGGAATGGTCGCCATTTTATCCGTTCAGGTGGCGAAATTGAGAACTATCCAAACTTCATACATCTAAAGACGGCTGCTTTGACTGGTGGCGCCACCGCCAACTGACTTTCCAGTTGCTAGGTAGTCTGCAACTTTACGTTCTGTTAGCGGTGGCGCTGCTGGTCGGGGTGGTTGTCTGCAAGTATATGAAAATTAAATAGTTCTCAATTTCGCCACCTGAACAGATAAAATGGCCTCTATTCCATCGACACACAACTCCATCACAGAATCGGGGCCCTGGGATATTTTTTAGGTGTATAACGCCTAGACTAGAGCTAATAAGATTTGTCATCAATTTGATGCCAACCTCGAATCACCTATCCATTAAGTGTAGCAGACAGTAAATAAACGAATTTGTCCGAGCCGGAAGCAAACCCACTGCCGACGAGACGATATCTACACCAACAGCTATAACCACCCAAACTACAAATATACAGGGTGTAGAGGAAAGCTCAGCAAATACTTACGGCGACAACAGCACCTAAATTACGATTTTATGATGCGTAGATAAGCATGACGCACTGCATTAAATTGAAGAAAAAAATACTACGGTAATATTCAGGACATAAACTAGATAAGCAGTTTGCTGAAAACATGGTTCAGCACTTTTGGTTCGATAGAAAAAGCTCACAAAGTCACCTCTAAATACCTAATATTGTGTATCTTTTAAGCTGTAAAAAAGATAGTAAAATACAAACAGAAACTTGAATTTGCTATCAAAATGTTCGTGATTGAACACTCTCGATAAGTAGTTAACGCAATTTTCAATTTAAGCTGTTACCTTTCCATAAATCTCATTTTTCTAACTTTCGAACATGTTTTTACGCACGCACGCTTTCATAGTCCGTAAACTACGTGTATCGACACTGTTCGCACTGCCGGCCCAGGCCTGTTGAGAGACGGAGATGGCACTATTCCCATGTGTGCCGCCTTTTGCTCAAGAACGATCGGGTGCTGTAGTCGCCTTAAATGGTAGAATCTATCCATAACTAGGATCGACTACAAGTAATATTTTTTTTCCCGGTAACGTCAAGTTAAGGCGACTACAGCACCCGATAAAGGCAGCACACATAGGAATAGTGCCATCTCCGTCTCTCAACAGGCCTGGGCCGGCAGTGCGAACAGTGTCGATACACGAAGTTTACGGACTATGAAAGCGTGCGTGCGTATAAACATTTTCGAAAGTTAGAAAAATGAGATTTATGGAAAGGTAACAGCTTAAATTGAAAAATGCGTTAACTACTTATCGAGAGTGTTCAATCACGAACATTTTGATAACAAATTCAAGTTCCTGTGTGCATTTTACTATCGTTTTTACAGCTTAAAAGATACACAATATTGGGTAATTAGAGGTGACTTTGTGAGCTTTTTCTATCGAACCAAAAGTGCTGAATCATGTTTTCAGCAAACTACTTATCTAGTTTATGTCCTGAATATTACCGTAGTATTTTTTTCTTCAATTTAATGCAGTGCGTCTTGCTTATCTACGCATCATAAAATCGTAATTTATTAAGGAGTTTTTCATTATTACATTGCTTGTTTTCGTGTTTTACGCTGTTATCATTATTTTTATTGGAAAATGGAGTGTATTAGACGAAGGCCTGCATTACAGAAAAAGACTCAAGTCTTGATCTATACTTAAGTATTGATTGTATTTTTCTCTCACTATCAAAATGACAAAGACGACTACTACGTAAATATAGATCAGAGTCTGAGTCGCGTTCTGTAATACGGACCTAAATGATTTAATTTTAAAGCAGAAAATATTTAAAAAAAGGAATTAAAAAAAAACTGAGGAAAATTCCACTGCAAAATCATTCGGAATGATGGCCTGAGTTCAAGGTTTCCGTTTTTGCTAATCTGGTTCCTTACACCCTGTATATGACTGAGGGTGCTGCCAAGCAACCCTCCCTTCCCGTGTTAT
The DNA here is from genome assembly GCA_949987775.1 of Aproaerema taeniolella. Lineage (NCBI taxonomy): Eukaryota > Metazoa > Arthropoda > Insecta > Lepidoptera > Gelechiidae > Aproaerema > Aproaerema taeniolella. Next base: position 1,403,513 of record OX465255.1, on the reverse strand, counting down.
TGCAATTTCTTAGGGAATATTTCCAGCATTTCATCTCTGGGCAGTTAAAGGAATTTTTATTAACCTACCCCATATTTTATTTATCGCCGAGTCCAGATGTTATTTTATGTCTCTTGACGAACTTCTGGATGTATAAAAATCTCTACTAATATTATAAATGCTATAGTAACTCTATCTGTCTGTATATTACACTTTCATGCCTACACTACAGAACCAATTTTAATGAAATTTGGTACAGAGATAGATTAGACCCTGGGAAAGGACTAAAGCTACATTTTATCCCACAGCTGGACACGATATAAACTGTGGTCCAGGCGGGCGGAGCCGCTGGCGGAAAGCTAGTACTAAAATAAATTGAGAAATTATGTATTTCTCCATTTATTTTAGTACTAGCTTTCCGTGTGGATTCTTCCGACACCACATCTATGCTGGACGGATGGCAGCCCTATGGTAAAATTATCTCTGTGACAGATGTCAACGATGTCAACGATTATTCGCACATAGTGCGCAAATACCGATAGACAATTTTACTGAATTGAAAGTAGACAGTTAGGTCGAGTGGAAAAGTTGCCAGATTGTAAGCAACAGGTCGAGGGTTCGAATCCTGAGAGAATAACGGACTCTTTTTGTGTATTTTGTTTTATTTCCATATTAATGCACAACGTTAATGTTCAAGTTTTCACTTCTGCCGGCACTCCCGGAGTGCAACCCGTTGTTTATTTTTCTTTCTTTCTTTCAATAGAGGACAACCATGACTTGTTCTTGTGAGAATTTCAAAAGTCCTTGTTCTTGGTTTATCCATACAATCACGCTTACTATCGCTGTCGGGGAGGGCAGAACGTTAAGTGGTTCTAGAATTTGACATTGATTCTGAGGGTTATTAATTATTATATTAGATAGAAAATTAGTATAAAAAAAAAAAAAAAAAAATAAAATAAAAATAAAATATCTTTATTTCACTTTCAACAATTTAAAAGTAAGCGAGTCGCTAGTGTCTCCATTTAGGCTTTTCGCCTGTGTTTGGAGCCACCGCTCTTCGTGAGACCACGTATTCTATTCTATTCTTAATTTTAATTTTAAATCTAAAGGAACTTATCACAAATTAACACAAAATAAAAATATATATATCATAATGTTAGTAAAAGTTGATAGAGAGTTTAAGTGTGTGTGAATGTGTGTATGTGTGTGTGTAATTGTGTATGTGTGTTACGAGTGTATAGTATAGGGGTGATTGGTTGTAAGCCTTTTGCTCACGATTCAGAAAACACCCTTTGCTGGTTTTCACGTCACATTTGCTGGTTTCTACGGTGTGCCTGGGATATGTTTGCAGCTCGCACATTGTTGGTTTTTCTTTTATTCGATTAATCGGGGAAGACTTTGTCTATCATGAAGGGAATTTCCAATTTTAGAACAATTGTTAGCAAAAAGTATCAACTTTCAAGATTCAAGTACATAAGTCCAGATTTGAAATTGATAGAGTCGCTAATATAATTGTTTTGTTAATCCGAATTGTTCATAACATAATTATTATGTTATGTTACTTCCATGCTGAACTGGGAGTGGAAGAAAAACTATGAATGTGTTAGCTACCTCTATTCCCAGGTATACAGTAAAAGTCTGTAAGAGGGATGCGAGGGTTTTGCTGTATAATGGGGGACAGGCTGACCACCTCTCACCATTATACAACTTGTTCCATCTCATAACCCCCACAATTTGTGTCAAATGAGGCATCAAGAGTTCGCTAGAACCACTGATGTTCTGCCTACCCCGTTAGGGATCATAGGCGTGAGCGTATGTATGTATAACTATTATTAAGTTAGCGATCCAATCTGAAAGGCTCAGGCTGTGACATTATGCAGAGCTGCATCCGTTTCGGCAATTTGTAATTTAGTTTCATAAAATAAAATAAAAATTTTACCAGCCCTTTGAACCCGCGACCTTCGGATTACAAGTCCGGCTCATTACCAACTGGGCTATCATAAGAATTTACCTATACATATTGTATAATCTGCCGAATAAATATTTTCTTTTCTATTCTTAACATTATTTTACACAATTGTACGCCTTGTGGACGTAAGCGCACCACGTGGCCATTACGACGTTTAATTACATCGGGAATGGTCGATTTGGGACCGATGCCCCTTTATGGAACCTTTGGCGCGGTCTCATATTGGAATGTATGAGTTATGGAACCTACAAATGTGTGAATGGTTCCACAGACTAGTAGGGAAACTGATTTGTAAGTTTTTGAAAATCATTTTGAAGTAAAAGTGGAAACGGTTTTGAAAACCGTAAGTAATTAAAATATTTTTTTTAGGCGGCCGGCCCCAACGAGGAAACTGTTTTACTGGTTTTTAAAAAAGCAGTTATTACTTAAATTATAACTGTTAAATGCTGAACCAATTTAGATCAAATATACCTAGCTAAGAACCACCTCGATCACGTCAGCTTTCAAACAAAAAAAAATCAGTTCTTTTAATTAGGAGCTACGATGCCACACAGAATATACACAGACATACTCATCTATATATATAAAAATGGAACCCGATTTTCGTTGTCACGGCATCACGCGTGAACGGCTGGACCGATTTGGATGATTCTTTTTTTGTTGTGTTCCTTATTGTCAGGAGAAGGTTCTTATGAAAGAAAAAACTAAAAAAGTGCCACGGGAACGAAGTCCCGGGCGGAAAGCTAGTATTATAAATACGTCAAACTTAAAACACTCCTCTATTTTTGTAGTCGGGGGCTAAAAAGAAATGTATAAAGAGAAATCAATCCCTCCCAAAGTCAGTTTCTCATGGTAAATTGTACAAAAAGAGTATAATTGTATGCTTTGACGGGTCCGTATGTATCGTTTGTAACAATTGCTTAATTTACACGCAGCTGAGATGTTAATTAAATACGATGGGATGATTGCTGCATGTTCGGTTCAGGGAAAAATAGCCCTTATTGTAAAGTAATAAGAGCTCGTTAATATGATAAGTAGCGGTGATAGCCCAGTTGGTTTAGGAACCAGTCGTGTAACCGGAAGGTTGGGGGTTTAAATCCTGATTAGGGCCTGTACCACAAACGGATTACGGCACGCATTTGGTAAGTATTAAGAAAAGATGAGGTTACCTGCAAGAAATCGCTTGAAGCGATTAGGTCGCCTATATTGTATCTTTATACTAGTTTCATTTTATTTGTAAGCCTTGAATCATTGTTTTAATTGTGATGAAAAAAATAAATGAGAGGCCGATTTTTTTTTGTATTTTATATGGCACAACGTAGGGTCCTAACCAATATAATAGACGACCACGGCCAGTTGGTAATGAAGCTGACAGCCCAGTTGGTAATGAGCCAGACTTGTAATCCGAAGGTCGCGGGTTCAAATCCTGGTGCGGGCCTGTACCATTAAATTCGTCTTTTCGGATTTATGTACGGATTTCTAATTATCACTTGCTCAAAATTGAACGAAAACATCGTGATGAAACCCGCCCGTCCAAGAAAATTCATTTTCGAAAGACGAGCGGTCCACCAACCCGCATTAGGCCAGCGTGGTGGACTATCATGGCCTATCCCCTTCGTGTTTTGAAGGGAGGCCCGTGCTCCTCGGTGGGGACGTATATGGGCTGGAAAGAAGTAAGATTTTATATGGGTTCCTTGGGGAATATTGTTTCAGTTTCAAGGTGTAACTCACCCTCTGTTTCGCTAACTAATTTTAAGTATAAACAACGCAAACAACGGAAAACTCATGAACCTTAAAACTTCAAAAGAAACCATACAAAATATTGTACCATTCGGAAAGAGAGAATAGAAAAAAATACAAAAGCGCCCACCGCTCGTCAGGAAAAAAAAGTTTAACATAATAAAAGGGACAAAAGATATATTGTTCCTTGTAGTATTAAACAGTGAGAGATGTGTCTACCTATGACTTATGCTAGCTAAGCTATTCGCATGATGCACAGATCCAAAGATTTTCTCTTTTGACTTTCTGTTACGGCTAATAGCCGTCGTTCGGTTACACCTAGTTTTAGCTGGCTAGTACTAGATGCAGCCGGCCATAGTTTAAACTTGGAGTTTCCTATTAAGCTTCGGCTAGAACTAGGTTTTTAGTTTTGCCAAACATTTTGTCTTGAGAAGATATTGTGACTGTGAAAATGAAAAGGTACAACTTTCGTAATAGTCGTTAAGGCTCACAATTAGTGTGATGAGCTATTGCAAATAGGTCTTATTGACTACCCCGAAAGTTGTACCTTTTACTAAATACAGTCACATATTATCTTGCATATACTCTATATTAGAAATATGTATTACACCCGTAGAGGATTTAATCCTACACATTAATATGTTAATAATGTGTAGGATTAAATGTGTACTGAAATAGGCGTTTATAAGTAGGTATGTTTATTGCGCACTGCCAAGGAGTGGAATTCTCTGCCAGAATCTGTATTTTATATGAGCTCATACAACCCGAATATCTTTAAAGTACAGTAAATAGGCTTCTTCTGGGTGAACTAGATTGTGGTCAAACGCGAAAATAAAATAAAAAGGAAAAAAAAAGCACAGATAATTTAACACAAGCAATAATATGGCGTCTGTACTGTACTACATAAATCTGTGCCCATGCCCAGTACCACGGGGCAGCCCATTTCAAAAGTTGTTAGTCTCAGTGATTTGCCCTTCCCAGAAGTCGAGCGGTTGGTTTGCCCATTAAAAAAAATTGGTAATTTCTGACGACTAGGGTTGTGTGCATTTATTATTTTCGAGTGTGAATAACTGGAGTGGTTATTCAGTAAATTAATCAGCTGCTTGCCTTTAGTCAAATTATTTAGGACTATTGTTATGCGGGGATTTCTTGTCCTTGCATAAAATGTAATTTAGTATGAAGTTTGTTTACACTAATATTATAAAGAGGAAAGATTTGATCGTCCGAATTCCCACAGGAATTTATCTAGTGAGAGGAAGGCCTTAGGTAACATTAAAGTACTTACAAAGTTTTTAGGTTTTTGAAAAGTGACAGGAGCTAAGAAGTAGGTTTTCATCTTAAAAGAACTAGCGAAGACAGAAAACGTTTAAAAATAATCTCAAGATTTTTATAATTTTTATTTTATTTTTTACCAGCCTATATACGTTCCCACCAAGGGGCACGGGCCTCCCTTCGAAACATAAAGGGGATTAAGTCCATAATCCACCATGCTGGCCCAATAAACTATGTAATAATAAACTTTTTTTTAGAAATAAACTATAAAAATAATCTCAAGATTTTTTATTTATTTTTAATAAACAACAACAAAAAAACCGTTTCCTCCACAAACCGAAATTGCAGTTTAGCGTCTGTATTCTAAAATCGCTCGAAAAGAATGGGTAGTTGGCTTTACGATCGACTGGCAGACCTCACGCAATATTGTTATTACGTCTGTTCGTATGTTAAAGAGACCGCAAGAGATGAAAGTTTATTCTATTGTTAGTGGAAATTGTTGAACAGAAGCTTGTGAAAGGACAAGGTACCATTGTGATACATTTGAATACTACTCTAATTCGGTAAAAAGAATCGCGTTTTTGTGGAGAAGAGATAATTAACTTTCATGCTGGACTGGGAGTTATTAAAGATAAACTTAGAATGTGCCAGCTACCTACTCTTCCCAGGTATACAGTACAAGTCTGTAAGTAGGATGCGAGGGTTTTGCTGTATAATGGGCGAAAGGCTGACCACCTCTCACCATTATACAGTTTGCTCCATCTGGTAACCCTCACAATTTGTATCAAACGTGGTATCTAGTGGTTCTAGAATCACTGACGCTCTGCCTAACCCGTTAGGGATTATGGACAGAGCGTATGTATGTAGAGATAATGTTGCGTACCTACATAAGTAAATATTAAAACTAATGCATGTTAGGGAAACAATTTGCATTCTTTACACAGCCTTGTTGATTCGTTACTTCTTCTTATCATGTAGGTATAGTCAAGTGTGTTTCGAACTTGGCTAACCCTGGTGTCAGAGTTTTCAAACCGCACAATGGCCTCTGACTTGGTTTTAACAACTGTAGGCAATCGACAACAGCCGGGACCAACAGCTTAACGTGCCCTCCGAAGCACGGAAAACACTCGTGATTAATTGCCACTATGGTCACCCATCAGGTTCCCTGCCTCTGTGTACGTTGCTTAACCTCACTAATCGGTTAAGATCAGCGAGAGCCACTGGGCCACGAGCGCTTCGATTCGTTACTTAAGTAAGATTCGTTACTTAAACAATAAAATGTAAAAAAAAAACTCTAACACTACGTTGCAGAAACGTTCATAAAAATTAAATATTTTTAAATATAATGCTGTCCTTGTTTAATTCAACAAGACGGAAAGAGACTGTATGATATTTAAAGATTAATAGACATTTCTGCATCTGCAGGCCGAGTACGATAGTGACAGCGCCGCGACAACACCGCGGTCCTATGTCAAAATGTCAACATTGACAACATCATAGGGCGAGCAAGCCTATGCGCGGGACCCTCGCCCAATGAAAGTGAAGTTTCAGCGTGAGCCGAGCGCGAGTATGTCGTTATCGTGCTAGAGCTGCTGGGGTGTATATCTCCAAGCAGCGCGCGAAAACGATCTGCTACTAATTGTCTTCGCTAGAAAGGTGAGAAATTATTGTTCTTAGCATTATTTTATCAAAATCCTTAAAAATTAAAAGTTATAACGTTATAAGCTATCAAATGTCAGGGGTTATACATTTTTTTAAATTTTAGAGTTATCTATAGCGTTATCAGTAGTGCTGTCCCACGTGTGTCCTCTCTTAAGGCGACTACAGCACCCGATAAAGGCAGCACACATAGGAATAGTGCCATCTCCGTCTCTTAACAGGCCTGGGCCGGCAGTGCGAAGAGTGTCGATACACGAAGTTTACAGACTATGAAAGCGTGCGTGCGTAACAACATGTTCGAAAGTTAGAAAAATGAGATTTATGGAAAGGTAACAGCTTAAATCGAAAAATGCATTAACTACTTATCGAGAGTGTTCAATCACGAACATTTTGATAGCAAATTCAAGTTCCTGTGTGCATTTTACTATCGTTTTTACAGCTTAACAGATACACAATATTGGTATTTAGAGGTGATTTTGTGAGCATTTTCTATCGAACCAAAAGTGTTGAATCATGTTTTCAGCAAACTACTTATCTAGTTTATGTCCTGAATATTACCATAGTATTTTTTTTCTTCGATTTAATGCAGTGCGTCATGCTTATCTACGCATCATAAAATCGTAATTTAGGTGCTGTAGTCGCCTTAACAGTAGGAAGAAATGGTAGAAGCAATAAATTTAATCAGTAATACGCGTAATCTGAAGTCAAAGGTTATGTTTCGGGTTAGCCAAACAATAACAAATTGATTAATATAAACATAGCTATTATTATAATTTTATAACGGGCCTCCCTTCGAAACACGAAGGGGATTTAGGCCATAGTCCGCCACGGAGCGGTCCACCAACCCGCATTGGGCCAGCGAATGAATTTTCGAAAATGAATTTTCTCGGACGGGCGGGTTTCATCACGATGTTTTCCTTCACCGTTGAGCAAGTGATAATTAGAAATCCGTACATTAATCCGAAAAGACGAATTAAGTGGTACAGGCCCGCACCAGGATTTGAACCCGCAACCTTCCGATTACAAGTCTGGCTCATTACCAACTGGGCTATCACAACTTTGTATTTAGATAACGAAAGAGCACTTACAAATGCTGGCAATCTTTAATAAATAAATTAATATTCTTGGACAACTCACACTGCGCCTCTAACCCCAAACCACGCAAGGCTTCTACGGGTGCAAGATAACTCATTTTTATACGGATTTACTCTAAAGACAGAATTAGCTTCAGAAGAAACCCGTTTTCGAACTTTTTCTACTTAATTTTAACCAAATTCGTCTTGAACCTGATGAACTTGCCCCACTGCACTGGAGTGCGACGGTAGAGCGAAATTTCTCTAATGAAGACAAAAAAAGAAATTAAATCTTATTCCTTGACGGTAACGGACCCACTACATAAAAAAAAAACTTTTAGGGAAATCACCCTGTTTTTAATTTTCATACGGAATTTAAATCATGATACGGAATATTTATACGGAATTTCAATCAAAATAGAAATACGCATTTCATACGGATTTTTAAAATGAAAATACAGATTTCACATCTACTTCATTTGGCAACACTGACTACTACTATCCTACTACTACTTACTACTAAACACCTTTATACATTACATTACATACTACACTACACTTTTATACTACAAAATATTTTTTTCTGCTGGCGATTTACATTTAATACTGCCTTGTGCGAACAACATTATCGCTTTCCCGGAACTCGTGTATGATACGTTATCTGCCTGACTCATGCGCAGGAATTAAGACAAATACTACTCTACTACTAACGCATAAATGTGCAGGATATATAAACAAGTTCCCAGGCCCAGGGCCATTTGAAATCAGCAGCTCGAGCGACAAACTCTTGACTCGGCTGACGGTGAAACTTCACTTTGATTGCGCGAGGGCCTCGCGCAATGGCTTGCTCGCCCCCCCCCCCCCCCATTCGCGTTCTGCGCGCGAGGACATTACTTTTTCTGATATAAAAATATTAATTAAACACTAACCGATTTTCTGACTACGGTAACGGAGTACATTATTCAGGCATTGACGGCCGGTTTGGTCGAGTGGTAGTGACGCTGCCTCTTGATCGGCGGGTCCTGGGTTCGATCGGCGGGTCCTGGGTTCGATCCCCAGTCGGGGCAAACATTTGTGTGAAAAGCAGATGTTTGTTCTCGGGTCATGGGTGTTTGTGTTTGTCTTTATGTGTGTTCCGAGGGACCCACGACACAAGGGAAAACCTTAGTGTGGGCCTTTGAGTGTGCAGCGTTTATTATTATTATAATTTATTATTAACTACTGAATATGATAATCATGATCCGGTCAGCACCCCGTATGCTACACCATTCGATTCGAAACCGACGACGCACGGAAACACTCAGTGCATCCCTCTCTTGCGGTATCTAGACGACAGAGACGGGTATATCGGATTCGAGTCGAATGATGTAGAATACGAGTGCTGGTTCCTTATAGATCCTTAGTTCGTCAGATTGATAAATAAAGATGATCGAGAATTTATTAGACTGCCGTTGCAAATCGCCAAAATTATGTAGACTTTAGGGTTCCATGGTCGACTACGAACACAGTTTTTTTAGAAAGTGTTACCCAGCTTGAGCACGATGTGCTCGCGCGCGGAATGCGCCGCGGTCCTATGTCAAAATGTCAACAATGACAACGCCAGAGGGCGAGCAAGCTTTTGCGCGGGGCCCTCGCACAATCAAAGTGATGTTTCACCGTCAGCCGACCGCGAGTACATATGTCGTTATCGTGCTAGAGCTGCTGATATCACATACATCTAATGCATCAATCCAAAGATTACTTTTCTAACCGGCCCCCTATCGGCTTGATAACGACGTGGTGTACTAGGGTAACATGGCGCGGGGGAGGCGGCAGGAAGCCCTAAATAAACACTCTCGCTGTTACTGCCTGAAAAAGCGGTACAGATAGCAGATAACTATTTATATGTTGTAGTTTTTTTGTTCTATTTTAAGACAAAGTTAAGTTTTATGTGTGAATCCTTCTTTAAATACTATGTTTGTAACAAATAAACTCAAAAACTACTGAACCGATTGGAACAAAATTCACCTACAGAAAGTTTTCTTATCACTTTTAGCAAGTGACATAATCTACATCTTTTTTCCGAATTCCCACGGGAACGAAGTCTCGAGCGGAAAGCCAACCATTAATATGAATAATCGTGGTAAGCTGTAAATACATCCGCGAAAATCATAAAACTTAAGATGAATCTCAAAAGTAGTTTTATTTGCTGACGCTATAAGCGATGCAGTAGAGTAGAGAGTGTAGAACGAATTATTGCGAACACAGGGACTTTCGCCGGCGTGGCTTGTCTCTATACATAACTCGAGATATTTGCTGCACTACCTCTTACACTGCTATGATAGCCTGGTATTTTCTGCGTTATTCTTAGGTAACGTTTGAGTGTTGTCTTGTTATACTGTGGTTATTACTCTATCTTTGTTGTTGTCTATTATCAACGATAACTATTCAAGTTATCGTAGTAGATTGAAAATATTCAGTAGTTATTATTCTTCTTACCGTTACCGTTACCGTTACAATGGCCACCCCGCCCAGCAGTTCTGCCACAAAGACTCAACGACGATAATCACCTCGGTCTGGCCACTGTGGCACGAATGCACAAATCCCACTATTCATGCTACATTTCAAAAATGTAATGGATTGAGTGATCCGACATTCGTACCAACTAGTACAGTCGATCTGTCTATCGCCGCGGTCAATGGTCGACGGGGCACCATAAGATAGAGTCTGTGACTGTATGGGGCTGTTGCAGCAGGATGTGGAGTGGATAGGAAAGGTGAGTCGACAAGAATACCAGCATCGAGCCAACGTAAGGAGGATAGATTCTATACTTGGTGTGTGATATATAAATGGGCGGGAATAGAGCTGCTGTAACTGATGGTCCTGGATTGTTTCTTCTTCCGACCGACGTGTCTTCGTTTTATCTTCTATTTTACTGTTTTTATTCTTGATTATGTGGTTGGAAGTAGAATACCTGTCTTCGGGTTTCGTTTCAATGTCAGTCTCTGTAACATTGTATATATTCTCGGCTTCTCATTTTTTTTTTGTCGATCTGCAGCAATCGTTTTCCAATACGATTTCGGTTTAGGGGGTCCCTACAAGTGAAGATCGGACGTCCAACTTTTCTCCAATATTCCTTATAATTAAAAGCGTAGAAGATGTGGTTTCCGGCGTCTGCTTATGTGACCGTAGTATGAAATTCTACGTACTTTTATGATTTTCGTTATTGTTTTGCTTTGTTGTATTTCGTGGAAATCTTTTGATACATTGAGCATTTCCTTAAAAATTTGTCTTTCGTATTTTCTTAATCTCGATCGCTTACACTTGGTTAATGTTGCCACATTGAGCCCATAAGTCATTGTAGGCATCTTATAAATAAGACTGCAATTTTCGCGGGATCTCGGAGTTGGTTTCATCAGTAGTTCTTGAGCTGCTTCTTTGAGTATGTTGTAGATATCAGTCCAGCTAGCATTCCAATTGGAAACTTCTAATTTGTCTGAATGGGTGTGAGCGGAAGTATTTGATTCTTGTAAGACTTTCATCTTATTAGCTATCAGTCCTTGGAATTTGTGTTGTACGAATTCCCTTTGTAAATGTTCATATACCTAGTAGCATTTCTTATAGTTAAATGCCATATTAATTGCAGTATCTTGGTGTTTGAAGTAAGAAAGCTAGGGTTTCTATCGATACCTAAAGTAATTTGTGATCTGTGTTTATTAGTTTTCTTTTTTCTCCTACAACGTAGTTGAAAAATACGGGTTTCTTAACACTTGTTAGAATATGATCAATTTGCGAATGTTGGTTTCCACGAAACCGAGTAGTCCAGCACGAGGGCCTTCTCCAAGTATTACTTAGTTTTTAATTGTGCTGTTGTAAGAAGCTTAGAAGCAAATAACCGTTTAAATTGCTTTTTTTTGTGATAGAGGTTGTTCCCGGTCCTTTTACATTATTTTGTAAAGTTAATGCCTATGTGTGCGTTAAAGTCTCCTATTATAATTGGATAGGCTTTTTTAGGTCTCCGGCGTAGTAAAGTAGCAATCTGGAATAGACATGTGCTTGATGATGTTGGGACGTTAGAAGTGACGATAAAAGTTTTATTGGATTGTAAATTGTAGCATTTTGCATTTTTAGGTGAACTGCTAAAGGGGTTACATCCAAACTTGCTAAGTTTTAACTCGTGTAGTTCAACAAAACTTAAAAGTAAGTTTTCTCCGGTTCTTTTAGAGGTGCATTGTTTAGAGTCGTTTTTGCCTATATGTGCGTTGAAGTCACCCATTATAACCGGATATGCTTTTTTAGGTTTTTGGTGAATCAAAATTCCAATTTGAAACAAACACGAGCTTGATGATGAAGGGACGTAGGTGGTATTAATGGAAAGTTCTACTGGACTGTCGGTTGTAGCGATTTTGATCTTTAAGTGCACTGCTAGAGTGTTACATCCTTTACGATGGGTTGAAATTATTTTATATTGAGTCGTTTTTGATATAAGAATGGCGATTCCTATTTTTTCCCTTGGGCGTTTACCGCCCCCAAGAATCCAGTGGTATTTATTTGATTCAAAAGTTCCTGATTCCATGTGTGTCTCTTGAAGTCCCGCTATTATTATCTGTCGATTAGACAGTTCATGATCTATATGGTGTCTATCTTTTAGCTTAGAACAGCCTCTTACATTCCATGTGCCGGTTCTTAAATTTGTACAGGGGGTAGGTACATCGTGTTGTGTTTGCCGTGATGACCTAATTAGACGCTGGCCAGTGCAATCTGTAGAAATGTGACATTGATTATCAAACGTGGCGGGTATTGTTTCATTGGATTGCAAAAAGAGTTTTCCATCGTTTTCTTTTTGGAAGTGTGAGTTTGTTGCAGGACTACATTTATCATAAACATTCTCATCTTCGTAGTTGGATAAAGCTCCTTGATCGGTGGGTATCAAGCTTCTGTAATGGTTGTTTCCGAAGTGTAAATAGATGTTTCCGGGTACTGGTGCATCACGGGGCTTATAAATGAGCGGCTCCAATAGATTTTCGTTTTAAACATAGACGTTAGCCCTATAATATTCCGAAGCTGCTATTAATATATCTTCCCCTCCCCAGAATCCATCCTGGAATTGTTGGTTAATATATTGTTCCATGCTAAGCGTTGTGTCCGTGAGGTTATTAGGTAGTGCTAGTTCTATTTGTGGGTCGTGCCGGTTTTCAGATACGTAGGTTGCTAGATCCTTCCTAATCATTGCGTGGCCAAACGTTAGGTAAAACGTAATATTTATTTGGTTACATATGGATCTGTATAAGCAGTATGCCGTCTTTTTCGATGCATTTAAAAAAAAGGTTGTATTGTTCTGGCTTGCCATAGTTTTCGGGTTGTTGCTGTCAGCCAGATGTTGACCGAATGACTGTGGAGTCTTTTGTTTAGTAGTTTTAAAAATTATAAAGTTGTCGGGCGCATCAAGTTGAAAGACAGCAGGATATAACTTTATGAGCTTTCGTTTCCCAGGCTCCGATATAGTATTATTGTTTTATTATCCTTTTCTCTATACCCTATTGTAAAACTTAGGCAAACTAATGGTTCTTCGGTCGTTTGCTTGCTTTTAGTCGGTATTATTTTAAATTAAAAAAAACGCACTTAGTAAAATAAGGTTGGTATTGTTCCCAAGTTGAGCGATTCCTATGCGATGTGTTTTACGATTGGCTAAGTGATTAGTGATTCGTATGGTTTATCAGTAAGATATGATAAATTTATTATGCGAATAATATATTATGTTATAAGTGTGTCAGGTGGCTTATTGTAGTAATGTCTTTGAAGCACACAATACTGCTAATGGATTCCTAGTTTTAGTGTTTCGTAAGAGACATAAACTTGTATCGCGAGACGCAACGGGTCATTTTGTGTTTCTGTGTATAGGTATTCAATTAATTTAGGTGTCGTGCTGTCCAACGCGCGTGAAATTGCAAATGAAAGTGTATTCAAATTTTATTCTTACGGACATCAAGTCTGTGGATGCAAAATTAAGTGTAAAAAAAAAAAAAAAAAAATTATTCTTAAGTTCTCTATGGCGAGCTCCTTTATTTGGCGTTAATTGAGTGAATCACTAGCTGCCGTTCTACGTATTTCCCTAGTACCCTAGATTTTCAAGCTGGAGTAAGGTGTTAAGAGGTAACCACCTATCCGGATTGTTAAGCTAGGTTTAAGAATATGGAGCGCCGGTCAGGAACACTAAACGGTATGCTGCGGGTCCTACAAGTAAGTTGCAATAATAATTATGTCGGTTAGATCGGTGCCTTGTGAGTTGATGCTGAAAAAAAATATTATATCCAAAAGGCTGCTGGAACGGATCGCCTTGTGAGTTGATGCTGGAAAAAAATTATACCTTTTGGCTAGAAATGTTTTACAATGGAACGAGCTCACCAGGTTCTCCGCCTTCCTCAAGATGTTGCACGTGTAACGCACTGTTCTTAGCTCAAGTTTCTGTGTCTTGGTCGTCGTTAATAAGTTCCACTGTCAACTACACTGGATGCGTGGATGACGCACGCGATGCGCGACGTAGGTATTACCGAGTGGAACCGGAATGCACTGATATTGTTATATGGGGTACAAAAGGCACTAGTCGCGATATAGTTTAGTGAGTCACGAGTTATTCTATAGAGGCTAAAAAAAACTAAGAACTTTTCAATATGATCTATCGCTTAAGTCACAGTATTAAAATGCAAACGGTAGGTGCGCAGTATAACAATAGCCGACCGAACTTGGGAACAAAGGCGCGGGCGCGGGTGTCGTAAACTTCGTCAACGTTTGGGATAACAGGAGAGCACGTGCAGGGACGTCCGCCCTCGACCGCTTGCCAAACAAGACTCCTTCAGTAGTTATTATTCTTCTTGTCCCTTTATTTTTTACACATTTAAAAAACCTGTGTTCTGTTTCTCTCTTGCCATCTCTAAGGTAGACTGGAAGAGATCCCTTCAGGGATACGTCCGCCTTCGCACATCTATGTGTCTTTTGTATTAGTCTAAAAGAGTTTGCAATAAAGAGTTTACATACATACATATATACACCTGTTCAATTCTCCTAAATTAATATTCTAGTTTTGAAAAGTTTCATGATCACATTTGTCACTCGTCATATGTCGCGCGTCACACCACTCTAATGACGATGACGCTAAAATTTCACTTTGATTGCGCGAGGGCCAAACCTTGCTCGCTATCTGGCGTTGTTTTCACGTTGTGCTTGTGGTGCAGATTGTGTAGATATCCAAAACTTAATTCGTTCATCATTTACTTGAAATCTCTTATCATCTTACACGCCATGTCCTTTAGACTATCTTATTAGAAGCACCTATAGGTACCTTCGACAGGATCACATAGACACCGCATTGGAAATCAAAATGATATCGTCATTGTTTCTTCAATATATATTTTTTAATTTTCCCAGCTATTTGACTGAAGAACCTGTCTAGTTTATCTTAAAAACATAATTTCCTGAGGGGGATACAGTCTGAAGAGTTTTTTTACTGCACAAAGCACTTTAATTTCCCTTTGCTGAGCGGAATGCAATCACCAATGCAAATGCAATGGACTGAGAGTCGACACTTGGAACAGAATTCTTAAAAATAAATATAAATAAAGTTAACGAAGTATATAAAATGCTCTTCGTATTACTAGCGATAGTGAATCTTAATGGATGAGGTTAGCTCAAGACTGTGACGATGGCGTTACATAGAAGCAGCTTATACCCAGCAGTGGGTTGATGTGGGGTGACGATGATGATTTTTAGCTATCTCCACCCGCTTTTCATCTTGGTGGGATACCAAAATATTTAATTTCCCATGTCATTCATCAGAATAAGTTTATATAAATAACAAATATTATGCTAACAAGAGACCGCCGCTCTTAAATAATACATTAGATATTCTTCTGAAATGTGAGCAGGTTCATTAATTCAGTTCTGGATTTTTTTCAAATGACAGAGCCATGGGGGTTGAAAATATTAAAATCATAATATTTCAGCCATTTCAAAAAATGTTAACTTGCGAGGTCTACAGCTCACAGAGCCACAAGTACTTAAATAGTAAAGTGTGTGTGTATGGGAGAAGTATGATGAAAGAACCCCTTCCATTATTTCGGTAGTTTAGGGACGGTAGTTTTGGTCGGTGATTTTATTTTTAACGATTTATTATTGCGCACTGCCAAGGAATGGAATTCCCTTCCTGCGTCTGTATATCCGAGCTCATAAAACCCGAATCTCTTTAAAGTTCGAGTGAATAGACTTCTTCTGGGTGAGCTTGCTACATCCTCGACCGCATCTTCGCTTTTATACTAGATTGTGGTCAAGAGCGCACCCGTTGTTAATAAAAAACTGGCAACACCTGATTTCCCGTCACCCACAAACATAAAATCACCAACCAAATCCGTTCTTAAACTACCGAAGTAATGCAAATGGCTCTTTCACGCCACTTCTCCAATAGTTTCTGTATAGTTCAGGCAACCACAGTTACAAATAACACACTCGTGGTTGGTTCAATTAATACACAGAGCGTCTGTTCGTTAGTTGCAGCGCATTAGAAGTGCAGCTGCAGTTGCCTCAAGCAATAATTGCAAGAGAGGCGGTGGGTACCGCAGGGCGCAGTGCTAGGACGTACAACTTTCAACCGTTGTTTCAAGTTGTTGATGAAAGTTGTGCTGGTACTTTAGTTTGAAGATAAAGATAAATTCAAGATGGCTTACTTTGATTAAACTTCGAAAGTCGTTGTTTAATTTTGAATTGAAATGAAAAAAAATTTAGAAGCTTCTCGGAATTAAATCTGGTTATGAACAGCACCACCTCATCTCTATCCGAACACAAAAGCCCACATGTGAAGCAAACAGCGACTGTAATTTGAGCTTAACACCATGTGCAGTAGTTAATATACTTACATAGGCCGTAAAGATAATATCATCTATTTTAACAGACTTCAAAAAAAGGAGGGGCTCTCAATTAGACTGAATATTTTCTTAATGTTTATTACGCGACAACTCCATTAAAAATTCTTTTTTTTAAAGAGTATACTCATGTGGTAGTCCTATATAAATTTTATTGAAATTGATTCCGCACTTGAATAAAAAAATCAGAAAAACAAAAAAACATAAGTACATTATATTTAGATGACTTTTTGGTTTGTGGTTCTGCTTGTTGGAATTGAAGTCGGTTGATTGTTACGTTTTTAACGTGGACAATTATGTACATTTATGTAATTACCTATTTATTATATTGAGGATTTTTTTTTGTCTTTTTTTCTAAGGTAGATTAGAAGTGCTTTTCTTGATTTGTTTCTTACCCTTGCCCCGTACTATAAAGTAAGTTTTTTTAACCGTGTGGTGATCGGTTGAGAATAACACCACCCCATCTCTTTCCGTGGGTGTCGTAAGAGGCGACTAAGGAAACACAAATGAGACCTGCCTCCTAGTAATCCATCCCAGGCAACGACACTTCATTTTTTTCTGAATCTGAGGTGTCGTCCTATGGTCTCATGCGGTGTGGTAGGCTCTGTAAAGGACCGTCTGGTTCGCGACCACCCTCCTACCGAAGTCCGACGCCAAACAGCTTGCTGTGTTCCGTCGGTGCGTGGGAGTACCAGTGCCTTTATAGGCATTTTCTGGGTTAACTCGCTCCATCGTCGACCTCATCTTTGACCTTATGGTCAAGATTGAGGTCAAGAGTTAACCCATCTTATAATTTAAAAAAAAAAGTATCTATACTGTGGTTTTACTATAAATTTTTAAATGACAAAAATAAAAAACTTCTCAATAATAACTTTAAACTTCGTCTTACTGCCATAGGGTTACAGATTAGGGCTGCACCTATGTCAGCACGACCAAAAAAGTCGAGAAAAAATCACAATAGCCTTATTTATTGTGGGATACGGAGCGAGGCAAAAAACTTATCAGCGCAGCGGGGAGCGAGTCCTATGGGCTAGGGGAGGAATTTATCGATGTACTTAAAGAAATAATCTTAAAGTACGTACTTATTTAGACGATTTGATATGACGCCGTTTTTTTTATGGTATTCTCAAGTCCTTACCTACCGGAGGGTTGAGTAAATTCGATTTTTTTAAATACTTTAAAATAGAAATTTATATTCCTACACGATAAGAAGAAAAACTACATGTTTCGTTTTCTTTAAAAATCAATTTTAATTTAATTTTAATCCGAACTACTAAAACATCAGCTAGCCCCGAAACATAAACCAACATTCAGATTATCTATAGCCTAGCTGCTGAGACTGCGTATAAGCGTAAATGGTAAAGCTCGGTAGGATGTTGAGCTACCGATTCGAAATTCTGTGATAGATGCCAAAATACGGATAGCATCACACAAAAATCATTTAAAAAATCTAATAATTGTCTACAGCCGAGAAGTCTACACACCTACTTACTTATTATTAGATACTTTAATACAGCGCATTCCATTAAGTTAATTAATACACAGCGTTAGTTAATACACAGCATATTAAGCTAGAGTACATTCAATTTTCGCTAAGCCCCCCCCCCCCCTGAAAAATAACCCTAGATACGCCAACGTCCCTGCGTAGTTTGTGGTACTTAAACTTATAAGAATTTATCGAAATCAAATATTGATTGTCATCGCTCATCGGTGGACTGTTGACAGAAGTCTGTTGACGCATTCGATCAACTTTATCGATAAATATTTATCGATCTGCTGACAACACTATCGTTTTTGTCGGTTCTGTTACCTGAGAGGTTACAACACATACTTGTAAAATATGTGAATTTTAATATCTACTTGAGTAAGTTTAGTTATTAAGCGTTTTTGAAACTTCGTAAGTAGACTTTAAAGTTTCAGTCAAAAAAACGCGATATTTGATGAGTGGCGTTCTATACTTACAATACACTTGTACAGAGGCCAGCGCATCAGGTTACTCCATTTTCATTGCAAAACTGCTCTTATCACAGCAGCACAGGGTGCACGCGTGTGGTAACCTGAGTTACGGAAGTCCGTACAGTTAACTTTAAATTAATTTAGTATTTTTAAAACGGGCAAGTGTGAGGGATATTCACAACAGGGATTTTGACAGTGTTTGATTTTATGAATTATTATATGTGAAACAAAAAATAATGCTAGAAATATATTAATATCCGAAAACACCATTAAAATTGGTTAATAAATGAACAAGTTATTGGCATTTATATTATCGTAAGGACTAGCTTTCTCGTTTTGTGGGGAGAGCTGGCTATCTCGTTTTTACCTACGCAAACAAATGGTGGTGACGTCACATGCCTGTCAGTGCATCTCTTTTTCGTTGTTTGACAGTTTCCCCCTCTATTGAAATTTAATAGCTTGTAACTTTTTTATTTCTCAATAGTTTTCAAAAATTATTTTGGTTTTGGGTTGTGGATTCAGTTCCTTTTTAAGATAAACAATAAAAAAAATTATTCAACAACCCTAGGAAAGAAAAATGTTCGACGTAAATGGGACTTTGAACCCACGATCCCAGGATTTGACCTCCTGTTAACCAAATGACAAATTTCGCAACTTGACTTGAAGGCACGATAGCTCAGTTGATTAGACCACCAGGAAATCTAATCCTGGAGTCGTGGGCTCAACTCCCATTCGCGCCGAACATTTTTCTTTCTCTAAAAATTACCTTGGTTATGTATGTATGTATGTATGTAAACACTTTATTGCACATAATAAAAATTACAAAACAAAAGAGATGGATACAAAGAAAACTATGTACAAAGGCGAGCTTATCCCTTAGAGAGATTTCTTCCAGCTAACCCTCGAGAGAAACGAAAGGAGACTAATCGCAGGATCGGCGTACTTGCGCAATAAGGAATTTTAACTAATAATATCTACTTTAACGCTATTTTACAGTCTACTAGTTTTAGCCCAAAAAAAAACCTGTAAACATATATCTAAGCACAGTTCGAAGCTTATACCCAACAGCATATGCATAAATGCATACAATATAGAAGGGGCGGGCGGTCGGAATGCATTTCCATAAAAAATGCAGCGGTGACCTGACCTGCGCCGCCTGCATTAACTACGATACATCGCGCGCTTTTAGCTCCAAATGGTATTATTTATTACATACTAGCTGTCCGCACGCGGCTTCGTTCCCGTGGGAATTGTCCCGGTGGATTTTTTTTAATATACACCTGGTCATGACAATAACGACCACAACAAAAAAAGAATCATCCAAATCGGTCAAGCCGTTCTCAAGTTATAGCGTGACCAGGAGATAAAGGGATTCATTAAATTTGTGAAAACGTGACAAAAATGAAAAAAAATAATTGCGTCAAATCGACCATTTTCATACAAAAAGCAAGCAAAAAGTGCGTTTTCGTTTTCGTCACGTTTTCACAAATTTCTAGTATAAGAAAATTTATTGACTAGAATTTAAAATTCAGGTTTAGCAATTGCTCGTCTGAAAATTATAGCCCTCCATGTATCTCGATTATGCTTTTATAGCTTCTCAAACAGACCTCTTTTGTAGGAAAAATCGTGCAATATCCCTAGACAGTGTCGATGTGTATAGTATGTCACCGGAAAATTATAAAAACCGCAATATTACAACTGCACTAGTGAAATTATAATCTCCCGCGATATTACAATTTGCCTAGTTTTGGTAGGTTTTTTTTAATCAGGTTTTTAAAGAGGTTTGAAGCTTATTTACGGTAAGGTATGTCAAACTCGAAAGAAGATTTTGAATTAAATTTATACTAAAAAGTCTTGGAAATCCAGCAAAACTAAAGAAGCACAACATAAAAACATCCCCCTACAAAAAAACAAAAATACCGATTCACAGTAAAAATTAAAAAAATTGCATCAGCCCCGATAAACGGCTGAACAAATTTTGATCAAATACACATCTCGATTACGTCAGCTTTCAAAAAAAAAACAGCATCGAAATCGGTCCATTCCTTTAGGAGCTACGATGCTACAGACAGACACACAGATTCACAGACAGATAAACACACGTCAAAATTATAACCCACTTTTCTGTAGGCGGTTAAAAACAGCATTTAAATAACAATAACCGATTCACATTGAAAAACAAAAGACAAAAAGTCACAAAAACACGAAACGACGTATAAAATATCCAGTTACCCGATAAAGCAGTAATTGCGGTGCGGGTTCGAGTCTCGGTTACGCAAAATTACAAACACCTGTCGCAACGGACGAGGAAGATGCAAGAAATTATAAACATTAAAGTGTAAAAATGCGACTGAAATTTAAAAGCGCAAGGTTCCGTATAAAAAATTTTATTGAAAAAATAATTGGTTATGTATTAATTTCTTTTTAAAATATGAAAGATAAAAACATGAATAAAAAACGATTTTTAAATAATGCAGTTCTACTCACTACAATATTGCTAATACATATTTATTTGCCTGGCAGCGATTGCTATTTAGCAATAAGGCCGTCTTTTCTGTTTCGTATCCCTTTTTGTTATTTTCTTTAGTGTGTGTGCGTGCAAGCAAATTGTATTGTATTAATAATATCTGAAAGTTATTTCAAAGTATACAAATGAGAAAAAGATGTTCAGGATTTTTACAACACCAAGAATAGCCGAGCGTCTCCTTATCAATAAATAACTTTCCTGGGACTTCGTTCCCGTGGGAATTCGGGAAAATTATGAAGCCTGTGTTAATCGGGGATAACGTAGCATTCTAATGATGAAAGAATTTTTGAAATCGGTCCAGTAGTTTTTGAGTTTATTCGTTAAAAACAAACATACAAAAATACATATGTTTCCGCTTAATAACATTAGTATAGAAAGTTTACACCTTTTACTGAGTACTTATTAGATCTATTTATTTTACGTAAACGCAACAAAAAAATTACTTAAAAATCCACAACCTATTATCTATACTAATATTATAAAGTGGAAAGATATGATTGTTTGTTTGTTTGTTTGCATTGAATCGGCTCCGAAACTACTGGACCGATTTGAAAAATTCTTTCACCATTAGAAAGCTACATTATCCCCGATGGACATAGACTACATAATTTTCCCGAATTCCCACGGGAAAGAAGTCCCGGGCGGAATGCTACTTGTTTATAACAAAGATAAAGTACAAGCAACTACAACTAAAGTACAGCCATTTATACAATATTTTATTTTAAAACCTGACAAAAATGGCAAAACCGTTTTACTTAGACTCTATCGATCAAGGTTGAAATTGAGATATTGTTGCAATTACTTAACAAACAATGGCGTCCATATAAATGTGTCAAGAATGGGGAGATTAAAGGTTAAAATATGTCTAATGCCCGACAGCTGATAGGTCTGCAACCGTCTTGTTTTTTATGTTAGCATTCGCACAAAAACTATGCATGTGGTGGAACAAATACATGGCATGAACTAAATATGTTCAACTGTATACATAATATTACAAACTCTTTTATAATGACGGTTTTGTCAAAATGAAAAAAATAAATATATATTTTATCTATGAATTTTGAGAATTTTGATTACTTATCCCTAATTAATAAAAAAATCTGTTAGGGGGCGTCCATTAATTAGGTGACGATTTTTCTACTCTCCCACCCTCTTTAGTGAGATGTGAGATTTAGCTCGACACCTCCCTCCACCTCTAGTCTTACGTGAGATTACTAACAATGCGTTTTTTTAATGTTGATTTGTGTTTGACTGCATTAGATTTATTTAAAAATACATTATTTTTAGATAAGTAATAATCGAACAAACTACTCAGTTTAGTAAAATATTAGTTATTATAATTCAGTTCACAAAAACTCGTGACTGCAGAAACGTGTCGTAATTAATATTATTCTTAGCTTTTCCGAAATTTTACACTGTTTTTTGCCTCTTGCCTTCAAAACTAGGTACAGAAAGAAGAACCTAATGCCCACGCAATTATTATTCCCGGGATAGCAGTAAGTTATATTTTTAATGGCTTGTTCATAGACAAATACAACATGTATCAATTTTTTATCAAAAATTGGTCGGCTCTTGACCACAATCTAGCTCAGGGCAAAGATGTGGTCGAGGATGTAGCGAACTCACTTAGAAGAAGCCTTTCACTCGTACTTTAAAGATATTCGGGTCGTATGAGCTCGGAAATACAGATACAACATGTGCAAAATTGTACTCGTTTTAATTAAAAATAATAAAATGAAACTTAAATAAAAATAAATCTCGTACAGACAGTTTTTGGACATCTTTCATTATATTACAAAACAATATTACGATACTGATATGATATAGAAATTTAACTTACATAAATAGTATATTCTCAGTGTAGGTAACTGTAGTGAAGATGTGGCTGAATTACCTGTAAAACAAAAATTAAAGTCAGTAAAGAGAAAAAAGCATTCAATTAAAATTAAACATTAGCTGCTGAAAAAAATTTTCGGCTTTAAAAATTGGTGACCATCGTAAGATAAAAACTCGTCAGTTAATTTTTTAAACAAATTATCTCTACATCTATAGAAAGTCGGTTTAAAAGCATCTATCCTTTAAAACTACAACCGACTTACGACTGACGCTAAAGCGCCTTATAAACTATCCATCATGCTGGTCCATCCGACAATGACGGAGCTATACTAAGGAGCGTGACAGACTGTCAATCTCTCGTTTCCTAGTATAGCGCTGTCTCTCTTTGATGGTCCAGCAAGTTGGACAATGAATAAGGCGCTTTTTTATTTTTTATTATGAGATGGGTCAACTCTTGATCCCAATCTTGACCAAGGTCATAGATGAGATCGACGATGGAGCGAGTTAACCCAGAAAATACCAATTAAGACACAGCAAGCTGTTTGGCGTCGAACTTTGGTAGGAGGGTGATCGCGAATAAGACGGCCCTTTACAGAGCTTACTACACCCCATGAGACCATAAGACGCCATCTCAGATTAAAAACAAACTGAGGTGTCGTTGCCAAGATAGATTACTAGGAGGCAGGTCTCATTTTTGTTTCCTTAGAAATAGGGTTGTGTTATTCTCAGCCGATCACCACACGGCGCTTTAGCAGCGGCTGTCAGATAACATGATGACAGTGACAGGTAAAAACTTGACAAACTTCTGTCGCACCGAAGTATAATCCCTTTTGGGGAAGGCAGAACATTAATTCTAGAATCACTGGATGCCAAATCTGACATTTTTATTTTTGGTAGGTTTTTCTTTTCAATTTAAGTATGAGCCTGACATACGCTTTAAAGAAGACTTCGAATTAAATTGATATTGAAAAGTCTTGGAAACCCAGGAAAATTAAAGAAGCAGAACATAAAAATATCCCCTAAACAAAACAGTATTTCAATAACAAAAACCGATTCACAGTCAAAATAAAAAAAAAAATAGTATCACCCCGATATTCGATTGCTTATTAATGACAGTGACAGGTAAAAACTAGTCGAGCTTCAGTTGCTCTGGACCCCGATTCTGTAACTTTAGTTGTGTGTCGATAGAATGGAGGCCATTTTATCTGTTCAGGTGGCGAAATTGAGAACTATTTAATTTTCATACACTTGCTGACAGCCACCCCGACCAGCAGCGCCACCGCCAACCAAATGTAAAGTTGCAAACTACCTAGCAACAAAAAATTCAGCTGGCGGTGGAGCCACCAGTCAAAGCAGCCGTCATTAGATGTATGAAATTTGGATAGTTCTCAATTTCGCCACCTGAACGGATAAAACGGCGACCATTCCATCGACACACAACTGAAGTTACAGAATCGGGGCCCTGGAGTATCGGCTTGACACTCAGATGCACCGACAAGGCTTGGCATGGCTTCCCTACTTGATACTGGCGACTTCGTCATACTATACTTCAATTTTCATTAAAATACATTGGCAAAATCACGAAAAAAAACAATTGAATTAATTGAATGCCCCAAAAATTCTTAAAAATTCTTACATCGCTTTCTCAGTAACGCGAAGTGGATCTTGATTCTTAGGCCCGTATTACAAAGGAGACTCAAGTCTTGATCTACACTTAAGTATTGATTGTCTCTTTCTCTGACTATCAAATTGACAAAGACGACGGCTACTCAAGATATGGATATACATAGATCTAAGTCGCGTTCTATAATACGGACCTTAGCCTCCAGCATTGAAAAGTGCGACATTTCTTTTTCAAAAAAATAATTTGAGAGATGTACGCCAATAATCCCTGTCGTGGTAGGCAGAGCGCCATACCCGGTTCTAGAACCATTTGACGCCACTATACTCGGATGATCACAAGATGGAACATGAGAATGGTGGCGATAGGTTGTCAGCTTTTCGCCCACGATACAGCAAAACCTTCGCCTCCCACTTTCTTGCATTCTACAGTATGCCTGGGAAGAGTTGGCAGCTGGCATATTCTAAGATTTTCTTTCACTCCTAATCCAGCATGGATGATGTTCGGGATGCTCCGAAATATCCGTAGTAGCCTTATACAGGGCTTTAGGTATCTCTCAACCTCTCGGGTGGTTAACGCGTCGCGTGCTTGTTCAATGTGTTCAAAAAGCACTCGAAGGTTTAATCAGTCCATGAAACTGAACATCATCCCCAAGGAACATAGGTCAAAATACTAAAAAAACATGTTGATCTCCCATACAAAATGCGCTATATGCTGATGAAGTTTGTATGGGAACTCAAAAAGTTTTTTTCGTATTTTGGCCTATGTTCCTTGGGGAAGTTGTTTAGTTTCATGGAATGATTAACTACCCGAGAGGTTGAAAGAGAGATACTTAAAGCCCTGTATAATAGAAGCCAAGTTCAGAGCCAGAAAACAAACGGTAAGAGCCCCATGTTCCGCTACAATTGTCCGTGTACATCCATCAAAGGCTACCGCTGCTCGCCCGGTAGTTACAAGTAACGAAGACCTCTTTTATTTCGTCACACGACGGTCTCAAGCGCCACAATCACTCGTGTGGCTCTGTTAACTCGTTGTGGGACAAGTTATGAGCGATATTCACAAGTAATTTTTGGAGAAAAAAAATTTTGGCGCGAGTGATGGTATTTGAAGTCACTACTCCGAGATTATAATCTCCAGAGCACCAGGTGGTCTAACCAAATGAGCTATCGTCCCTTCAAATCAAACGGTGAAATATTTCATTCCCTTATTATGCACATTACGTCGTGCGTGTAGGTTAGCACCATCACGTTAGCAAAAGGAACAACATTCTCCAAAGAACTTGGATCAAAATAGAAAAAAAAATCCCGCTCATACAACTTGTACGATCAGCTGATTGCCATCGTATGAAAAATCGAAATTTCTTTTCGAACAACCAAGGTCGACGATTCAGCGAGTTAACCGAGAAAATGCCTAAAAAGCACTGGTACTCCTGAGCACCGACGGAACACAGCAAGCTATTTGGCGTCGGACTTCAGTAGAAGGGTGGTCGCGAACCAAACGGACCTTTGCAGAGCCTACCACACCGCATGAGACCATAGGACGCCACCTCAGATCCAGTACAAATTGAAGTGTCGTTGCCTGGGGTGGATTTATAGGAGGCAGGTCTCATTTGTGTTCCTTAGTCACCTCTTACGACACCCACGGAAAGAAATGGGGTGGTGTTATTCTCTCTCAACCGATCACCACACGGCTAAAAATCAGCTCAGGGCGACGATGTGGTCAAGTTGGCGAGCTCACCCAGAAGATTTAAAGAGACTCAGGCAGAAAATTCCATTCCTTAGCGGTGCGTAAGTACGGATTCGAGGAATCTCGATAAGGTAAATAAAGTAAGGTCTTTCTCTCACTATCAAAATGAGAAAGACGACTGCTACTTAAGTATCGATCAGAGTCTGAGACGGAACTCTGAAAGTCTCCAGACTTTCAGAAACTGAGTTCCGTCTTAAAGAACGCGACTCAAACTCTGGTCTAAACTTAAGTAGCAGTCGAAAGAGACAGCCAATACTTAAGTATAGACACCCTTGCAATTCAGGCAGACCAACAACGCGCAGACCGAGACCGAGATGCCCACCACATAGACCGAGATGCCCATCACCTCCGCCCCGATTCGCGGTACCGGTACGTACGCGGCCGCTTCTCTCCACAAACGTATGTCCGACGTTTCCCTCGCAGTAACGCCCTAAGCTGAGGTTCGAGCCCCACAGGGGGCACCCTTAGGCCTGTTACTTAAAATTTTGGGCTGAGAGCCATCTGCGCTCGCCACTTGCTCGGTGAAGCTGTCAAAGCCATCAACGGCCAACAGTGAAGTATTTAGGAAAAAAACTTAAGTATAGACCAAGACTTAAGTCTTCTTCTGAAATACTGGCCTTAAGAGTAAAACTACATGTTGGTCCTTTAATCGACTCAATTATCTTATCTCTCGACACTTAAACCACCGGATCCCCCAGGAAAGCCGTCGTTCGCCCCGGGACAAGCTACATTACTCATCGGTCAAGTGTCCCTCTGGGTAGTGGAGGACAGCGACACACATCTGTCTCTTTCTGGTGAATTATGGTATCTATAATGGGAATTCTCTTTGCGTGAACAAATAGGTATGTAGTTTTAGGTTTGTGAGACCAGTTTTATGTTTTATTACATAATTTTAAACTGGATTTTTTCCTTACGCTGGACTGGGTGTAATGAAAAAACTTAGAATGTGCCAGCTGCCAACTCTTCCCAGGCATACTGTAAGAGTCAGTGATTGGGATGATATAATGGTATTGTTGTATTGTGGGCGAAAGGCTGATAAGCTGATAACCTGTAGACACTAATATTAGTATCTAGATTTCAGTGGTTAATTGTGCACGTCTGTCTTTATTTATTTTACACCTCTCACTGTCCCAGGTCTGCTGGAAGAAATTTCTTAAAGAAATAAGCTGTGCCTTTTGTGTTCGTTTTTCTATTTGTCTGTAATATTTGTGATTTTTCCTGTGTACAATAAACTGTTTAAATAAATAAATCCCTACTAATATTATAAATGCGAAAGTAACTCTGTCTGTCTGTCTGTCTGTCTGTTACCTTTTCACGCCTAAACCGCTGAACCGATTTCGATGAATTTTGGTACAGAGATAGATTAGAGCCTGGGAAAGGACATAGGCTACATTTTATCCCACAGTTGGGCACGATATAACCTGTAGTCCACGCGGGCGGAGCCGCGGGCGGAAAGCTAGTAAATTATAAAAAGGAAAGATTTGTATTTTTTCTTTAACCATTAGAATGCTACATTAATTCCTGAGTAATAAATAAGTTACATAATTTTTACGGATTCCCACGAGGACGAAGTCCCGGGCGGAAAAAAGTCACCGATATACGCATGTTCCATCTAATAACACTCAGAAGCTAACTACGGAGAAGAATGTTAGATACCTACTTGATTTAAAGTAGGTAACCATACATAATCAAGTAACAAAGGATATACATTGTTTAACAATAAAAACTAGTGATGTGGAAAAAAGAGGTATCCTACAACAAACCGGGATATCCTACAATGAGACAGGGATAGGGGGAATGAGACCTAGAATGTCTCTTAGACAAATATTCAAAGAAATAAATATTCTGACTTTTGCATCCCAATATATATGTGACAATATATGTGAAGAAAAATGAACATTTGTTTAAGAAAAATAGCGATAGGCACAATATAAATACTAGGACCAAGCATAAACTGGATGTACTAGACAGTCGTCTCCACAAGGTCACGAACTCTTTTATGGGTCAATGTATACGTTTCTATAATAAGATTCACATGTGTATTAAAAATTTACCTTTGGATAAATTTAAGACAGTAATTAAACAAAAACTTTGCGAAAAGGTCTATTACAAAATTTCTGATTACCTAACTGACAAGCAGCCATGGGAATGAACTGCTCACCTCTAGAGTTATTTCAGAATTAGTTAAAATTAGAAAATAAGAAAATTTGTAATGCGATTAAAAAGAGCACCCTCAGACTTTCTTGCCTGTTCTTCTCTGGGGAAGACTGCACCTTTGCGAATAGGCGTAGAGTCAGTAGCGTCAATAGAACGAATGCGTATGTATGTATTTAAATCCTTTAATGTTTGTTTGTATGTATTTCATGTAATCTTGACTTGTTTTAAGTGGCATCCTGAATGTCCTATAAAATAAAGATTTTTTTCTATTCTATTCTATTCTTTCTATTCAAAAGTCTTGCTTAAAAAGAAGACTCCAACACATGAGAATTTTAATTCGTAAGTTATTTAAATGCAGTTTAACATTTAACATTAACAAAGGTATAATCAAATCAAACGATGGACATTTTATTCAACATTTTTATTCATGCGCATGATTCAAGAGTTAATTGTGTGGGATTTAGAAAACCTAACCTTTGCTTTATAAGGACGTCTACAAGGAAACCAAAACCACGTCTTTTTTTATGAACCCATTAGGGGCCATCCATAAATTACGTCACACGAATTTCATGATTTTTTGACCCCCTCCACCTCCTTGTCACAGCTGATCACATTTGTAAGACTCCCCCCTCCCTAGCGTGACGTCACATATTTTGCATAATTTCCATTTTTTGTCATTTTGTAATAAAAGCAGTACTTACTTAAGTAATAGAGTTGTTATTTTTTTTGGGAACTCAAAACATTGTCTCAACCAACGTAAAAACGTAAAAAGAGTGCTTGGGACTGAGGAGGTTAAGTTTGTCGTTAATGGTTAACAGATTTTGATACTCATAACACATTTTGAAATGTGACGTCACGAAACGAATGACCCCTCCCACCCCCTTGTCACACTATGTCACACTTTGTCGACCCCCTCCCCTCCCTTTGACGTGTGACGTAATTTATGGATGGTCCCTTATACGTCCCCACCGAGGGGCACGGGCCTCTCTTCAAAGGGGATTAGGCCATAGCGGGTTGGCGGAGCGTGCGCCTTTCGAAACGAACTTTCTTAGGCGTGATGGTTTCATCACGATGTTTTTCACCGCCGCTGATCAAATTATACAATTAAAGAAAAATCCGTACATAAATCCGTAAAGAATTAAGTGGTACACGAAGATTTGAACCAGCAACCTTCCGGTCCTATCACCGCTCTTCTTCTTCTTCTTATCATGTAGGTATAGTCAAGTGTATGGTAAACTTGGTTAACCCTGGTGTCAGAGTTTTCAAACCGCACAATGGCCTCTTACTTAGTTTGGTATCACTGCTAACAACCACGTCTTATCTGAGGCTACCATCGGAAACGGTAGTGTAAATCGTAGAGTTCCGGGAACCGAACCCGCATCCCATCCGCTGCCTTCATTTGTCACTGTCCCATTGACAGAGGAGGTGCCATGAGGCTGGCTACCTCGCACCGTCAGTTTAACGTGCCACTACATTAGTTGCGTTAAAGGAAACATTTTTTTAATTTAAATCAGCATTTTTATTTGTTTTAAGTGACGCCATGATGGACTGGGAGTGAAAGAAAAACTTAGAATGTGCCAGCTGCCAACTCTTCCCAGGCATACTGTAGAAGCCAGTAAGTGGAAGGTAAGGGTTTTACTGTATCATGGGCGAAATGCTGACAACCTATGACCACCATATACCTACTTATGTTCCATCTTGTGACCCTTAGAATATGTATAGGTCAAATGGTTCTAGAACCACATATGGCGCTCAGCCTAACCCTACAGGGATTACGCAGGGTGTAAAAAAAACTCCAAGCTATATTCAAAATCCTGAACCAGTATCACTTACAGAACATTTCAGGATTTTGAATGTAGCTAGGAGGTTCTTTTTGACCCTGTATATTATGCGTGAGGGTGTGGTATGGAAGTGACTCCACGTTTGTGACATTCATTCTTAGGGTTGTTGTAAGCAACATGACTTACTGGTACACAGGGTTCGAAAGGATAATTATCACGGATAATTATCATGATAATTATCGTGATAATAACAGATGGATAATTATCGATTGATAATAACAATCAACAAAGCCAATGGGAATAGAATCATCATCGGATGAAGATATTCCTTTGGCTTCTTTGGTCAATCTAAGTTAATTTATTTACGACTAGCTTTGCGCCCGCGGCTCCGCCCGCGTGGACTACAGGTTATATCGTGCCCAACATTTTCTTTGCTATAAACCTCACGGAGCCCGAGACCTTTCCAACGAATGCAAAACCGTGGAAATCGGTTCGTGCGTTCTGGAGTTATAGCGTCAGGGAGGAAAACCCGACTTATTTTTATATAGTAGACTAGCTTTTCTACCCTACCCGGGACTTCGTTCGGGTGTTAGTAATATTAGTATAAAACTAAGATATTAGAAGGATGTCTAATCTGACGAAAACTAATTTTAACTTAATATACCTTTGATTCATGTTGATTGCTTGATTTGTGTTCGATATTAAATAAAAAAATAAAAAAATATTTGTTTTTAATAATGGTTTGTTACAATTTGTTATAAACTAATATAACAAATAAATTTGTTACACTGGTGATAATTATCCGATAACTATCCGATAATTATCAGATAACTATCCGATAATTATCAAGAAGCGTAATTATCTTGATAATTTCGAACCCTGCTGGTACAGTACGCCTGGGAATAGCACATCCTAAGTTTTATGCAACACGAGTGTAGTGGTGAAATGTTGTCATCCTTTCGCCCACGATGTGACCGAACCCTCATGTCCCACTTACTGGTACAGTACGCCTGGGAATAGCACATCTTAAGTTTATCTTTCACTCCTACTCCAGAGGAATTTGAGCCTTTTTATAATTCGAACGGAATTTCCCGGGCACAGTAAATTTGCATTAACATTGTTCCTATGTTCCTAATGTCATAGTGTGACTAGGAACATAGGGGGAAATGTATATAAAATTTTCCGTGCCGTTCCATTCTATTATAAAGAGGCCATCGTCCAAATAGAACAAGTTACGGATAGAAATTACAATAGGATAGAATCTAATTGCAAGGTCGCAAAAAAACTGAATGTTTTATTTGACAAGATAAATTACTTAAAGCAATATATCGTCTTTGTTCTCAGCATTACGAGTTCCCTTTCTCTTTCACACGCCATTGTTTCTGCAGTCGATAGAAATACATTTCCATATCACAATAATGTTCATATTTGCATTCCTCACGGTGCCGGTGCCGGTGCGCTTGCGCAAGGCTGATTAGATTTCAATACAACAGGCCCTTGTTCGCTGAGTGCTGATTCGACACACTTTGAGTACAGAGACTGGGCTAGGGGAGATAAGACGGCTTATAAGGCGACGAGTGAGGACAAGAACAACAACATATTCCGACAAAAACAAATTACATGACAGAAAAATATTTTTCCGAATATTTTTCTTTCCAAAACATTGTGAATATCTCAGCGCGTTTAAGCGCTTTAAAAGCAACATATTGGAATAAACAGCATCAAACGGTTACAAAATCATTTAGCATAACACTTTGCAACAATCCTGAAGGTTCAGAATTAATTTCATTCCTAATAAAAGCTGGCATTTACGATTTCTGTAATTTTGCCAATGTCAGAACAAAGGCCCGTATTAGCCCTTCGGCCGGCCGCCTACGAAACCAATGCTTCGTAATAAAATAACCAGTTACATGCAAAGAAAAAAGACTCAAGTTTTGATCTAAACTAAATATTGATTGTCTCTTTCTCTCACTATTAAAATACTAAACGACTGCTACTCAAGTATAGATCAGTCTGAGTCGCGTTCTGTAATACGGACCTCAGTATATAAGAAAGTACGGCACAGTCGCCCGATATCAAGTAAAGAATCTCTTCACGGGTTGTAGTACGTCAGAGTCTCGTCCGTTGATCAGCAGCCGCTAGCAGCTGAGAATGACGATTTTGGACTACTAAGATGTTATACTCGTAGTGCTCCATATCCCACACATTCCCATTCTGAAAGTTATTAAAGAAATCAGGAGAATTTTGTGGTACGGTTGCCATTGTCAAGGAAATTTTCTGGGGGTACCCTAAAAGAAACATGAAAACATTATACACATGCTCAAAATATGGACGATGAATTACCAATTCTATGAAGTGCAAGTGTCAGTATAATTAGAATCCCAGAATAGAATAGAATAGAAAAATCTTTATTTTATAGGACATTCAGGATGTCACTTAAAACAAGTCAAGATTACAATGAAATACATACAAACATACATTAAACGATTTAAATACATACATACGCATTCGTACCTCTGATCCTACTGAAGAAGATATTATCAGAAAAGATGATAATCTTGCATCAGGTAATGGAAGTCGATGATATTATGAGACTGATGATACAAAGAGCTTGCGGAAGACAACAAAGAAATTAAGTATATTTTACATGAATCAATCAATCAAAATATTTGTTGTTTTGGCCATCACAACACAAAAAAACAGAAAACATATAGCGCGCTCTGTCTAGTCGAGTCTGTATTAACTTGACTGTGACCGTTTTCATTCGTATTTTTGAGTTCAAATATAACAAATCGCTAAAAAAGACTCGAACTTTTCGTAAAAAAAATGATTGCCCTGCACTGTGATAAACTTTAATACAAACTTTTAAAGTAAAAAACTAAAAATAAAAAACTTTTCTTATCTTATAATGAAAAAAGCTTAGATGAGTTGTGAACCCTTTTCCATGCAAATGAAGCCTTGGACGGACAACTTCCTCTGAAGTTTTACTCTGAATCTCCATAGTATGAGCCTGCGGTTCTCAAAAGGTAGTCCACGGAACCATTGGGTTCCGTGGAAGAGATACAAGAGTTCCGAAGTTAAAACGTTGGTAAAAAGGTCAGAAACTAACAATTTTACATTCCTAAATACTGCCCTGACAATGCTTGTTCCCGAACTTCGAAAGGTTTCAGTTGAAGCTTTTACTATTTACGGAATAGATCTTTCACCGTGCCAACGCCTGTCCATGCCTTTATGTTTTACGAAAGTTAAAATTAGTCAAGCGCGTTTTACGTTTTAATATGACGCTCATTTATTGTATAACAGTTTTAATAATTTGATGTTTTGTGATTGCTAATTGCAAATTTTTATTGCGTTAAAAGGCTTGTTAAAGGCAACAAAGGCGCCTGTACGAGTTTTATTGAGTATTTTCCTTTTTATCGTAAACATAGATATTTGAAAACACTATGTTACGCGTCAGTTTATACGTACATCTGAAAAGTACGATATCGATCATGCACAAAAGCTTGTAGCGTTAATACTTTTAGCAGTAAGTGACCTCGAAATTACAACAAAATAATCGTACCTATCTAAAAAAACAAATTTTTAAGACGAGAATGTGCAGAAAGCCGAAAAATATACGATACAATTTAGACCACCACCACAGGCACTAGTTCATTTAAAAACATCATCTGAAAGTACCTTTGTAAGTCCTCGATAGACCTCAAACAAACCGCAAGGCCTCGGAATGAATATGCAGCCTCCCGTATTAATTTAAATGCAGTCATAAACGATGGTGAACGTGAATCGTGGTCTGCAGCACTTATAGCATCACATTTCTCTATATACAGGTGTATAAAGATATCTATAGTATACATGTAGCTTTGTGAAGTATCAGGTGTTTGACAGTAACGTTTCTCTACCCACTTCGAATTTCAGATGTTCAAAATTGATGACAGTCTCGTCTGCGTTGTTTCATTTTGAGAATGTAACTCGAAAATGTAATAGTGTTCTGGCATTACCTAAAGAGTCTCACCATGATATAATAATAGATTTGTCGCTTCAGGTCTTACTTAAAGACACTTCCCATTGTGAACCCAAAAAGATTCCAAAAATCCATTAAGTTCAAAATAAAATTTCAGTGCCATGCGCTTAAAAAGAAAAAAATGCCTTTATGGAATAATCTTCAGCAATCGTAAGGTAAAACAAGATAAAAAGAAACAAAATGAAAACCTCAAGACAAATTATTCGCTTGAATCCTTAAAATGTAAAGGCTGTCTAGTATGATTTGGAAAGGCTATGCTCAAATGTGAAGGCCGTTCAAAGATTTCAACTAGATTAGATTCAAATTCGTCTCGACAATCCCAAGACGCAGCTTTTTAAACTGAAATCGAATCATTCATCAACAACGACCTCTCGCATCAACGTCTGAACGTAAACTGAGCAAATGAAGGTCACACGTATTGCTTCTGGGTTCAACACGCATGCGTAGTAAAATCCACCGGCTTCTGTGGAATACCAAGATTGTTTGCACCTGTGGAATTGTTTGAGCTGCGAATTTGAACTTTGTGGCGAGGTAAAAAGATTGTGTGGGTGGATTTCAGTTGGTTTGGCCTTGTGGTTAGTGAACCCTTTGTAGATGCAAATTTGGTATTTGCCATCGTTGTTATTTGGCGAATAGGTGTGCGGTTCCAGGCATGTTAAGCGCGAGTTTGCTGCTTGCAAGCAATACGCCAGTTAGGGTAGGCATTCGAAATTGCTGTGATTTCCAATGAACTGGATGAACATGGTTCTTTTATGGGTAGTCATGAAAGCACCTATTTCAGTTGACAGAGCTCCTCAAGCTTTGTGTTAGATGGAAATAAATCTAAAGCTCTTGGAGGAGAGAGTTTTGGTGGAAATGATTAGAGTATAGGCAAGATGTTCAAAATTGAATTTATATCTGTCATAATAACATTAAATTTCAAAGTTTGAACATACTTATTACAACGTATTGTTACCACGATAACTGCGAAAAAATTAAAGGTATAACATCAATTTTAAAGATTCTTTTTGGGTCGAAGATAGTATAACGTTTATTTTCTTCAAATAATTAGTAATCCAAAATTGGGCACATACCGAAAGACTAAAGTTTGCACTAGGTAAAACTTGTATAGCAGTTAAAGATTAAGATTGACGATTTAAGATTATTTTACCAATCTCAGCAAGAAATAACTTTGTACGAAGATCTTCCTATTGTGAAGCAATCTTGAATTGGGATTCACGAAATCAAAAGTGGAGAGAAAGTACAGAACAAACTGAACTGGAACCTCTGATGCGGCGTTCTGCATTAATTCTCAGTTTTGAACATTGAGATGTAGTCGATAAGGCACGTTCAGATTGTTCAGACGGAATGTTTTTGATCGCGTTAAAATTGCAGATGTCTGCAGTTTTCTCGATTAAACTGGAGAGAGCCTGGAATGCTAAGATTTAACATCAAGCACAGACTATTGCAACAAAAGCCATAGAATGAACGAAAAGCACTTTATGTTGAAAACAAACACAACTAAATAATATTTTTTCTTTAAATCAGCACTTTGACGAAGCATGAGGCGTTTAGACAGCCTAATAGGAGACTTTGAAAATAATACTCTTGAAAAAGTCCTGGGAATCAAAAAGCATTCTTTCTTTCCAAGACTTTTCTAATATACCTACGCATGAAAGAGGTTGGCTCAAAGCTACTAAAATATTTTCACTATAGTTATTTATTATTATTCTAAACGGCTTTGTAAACGCACGGAAAAGAGAAAATGCAAGAAATAAAGGACGTCTTAAATTTGATAGATACAGGGAAAGCGTTGCATTTCGCATACAAAAGGATGAGTTAAAATCGAATCTGATGAGCTTGTATTACATAGCGCATAAGACTGCACGTGTCGACCTTGTAACCCTTATCTCGTTTGTAATAAGACACAGTTTTCGTTGTGCAAATGTGCATAATATAGCATAGTGTGTAGTACGAAAATAGTGGTCAGTACGAAAATGTGATACGAAGAAAATCACCTGGTCTGTACAAACCCATCTGGTTGTTTTTCACTCCTAATTAACCTTTACCATTACAACTTTACTGAGTTGTTAATACTCAGAATGTTCATTATCTGTAACCATGCCAATTACCGTACGAGTTCATTAAATGGTGGAATTAAGTAGTAGTTAAAATTTCTGACACCGGAATTAGCTCCATTAGTTACTACCGAACTAGATAGGTTTGCTTGAAACTTTGTAGAATACCTCAAAGTTTATGATTTTTTTTAAACTTTTTGTATTTTTAGAGAAAAATGAGCATATCTTATAAAAAATTGTAACCCTGCAAACATTTTATAACCTCTCACGCGGTTCTATCATGTGCTCTGCATGCCTGATAGAGAATATAGGAGTAAATATTATCTAATAAAAGACACAAAAGATGATCTTCTTCCACGAAATGATAAGATGTTAGTTTTCGTAACAATGTATTTTAAAAACATCATAATTTTAGAAAAGGAAAACCAACATATTTTTGTGAGAAACTTCCGTCAATACAGCAACTACAACGACCCCCACAGTGATTCCCATTGAAGAACTCTACGGCATTACGACAAAGACGATTTTGCAATAAACAAATAACAACCTATGCTATTTACTGTACAAACTAACGCACACAAGTCCAACATGTGGTTTCCGGAGCTAATTATTTGTTGTAATATTATAAATACCTACATCCTGCGTGACTGAAACAATACCACTAATGTTTATACTTACAATGGTACTGTAGTCACAATTGTTAACTATTTACAACTTTACAATGTTAGTAATAGTAACAGCCAGAAGCTAGGACGTTTGATTAGATTACATAACAAACGCTCACGACTGTAATCCTATACAGGGTAGGCAGAGCACCAGTATTCAGAACCACTTGATGCCACGCTTGATATAAATTCTAAAGATTATTGGATGAAACGTGATGTCTAGTGGTGAGAGGTTATCAGCCTTTCGCCCACAATACAGCAAAACTCGCGTCTATATAACTAACTTTTACTATATGTCTGGGAACAGTTGGCTGCTGGTACATACATTTTAAGTTTTTATTTCACTTAACTCTGCAAACATCATGAACACTACATCATGAACATTTGTTTTTGTTTAATGTTATGTTTTATGTTTTTTTTTGTGTGCAATAAAGAGTATTGTATTGTGTATTGTATTGTATTGCACTCCCAGTCCAGCTCGGAAGGAGGTTTGATGCTGAAGAACAATGGAAAGACAACTCAACACAGAGAGGTAAAAAAATAAGAAATTTTGGAAATAGAAAAGGAAAAGTAAGGTTTGTTCAAACCAACAGAAAACGAAGAAGAAGATGATTGGACATACGACACCACCACTTTATGAAAAACATACTAGAAGGAAAGATTGAAGAGAAGAAACATACTAGAAGGAAAGATTGAAGGGAAAAGAGTTAGGGGTAGACCCCGGCGCAGCTATCTAGACCAAAAGAAGGTTGAGGTCGTATACGGAGAAGCCAAATTACTAGCGGAGGATATATGTGTAGCGATTATTCCACTAACAAGAGTATAGAGAATAAAAGAGAATAGTTCAAAATAGAAATCAAGGGGCCTTTTTTGCATTGATTTTAATCTAATGGGCCTTTTTATAATTCAAACGAGACGGCACGGCAAAATTTTAATACCATTGCCTGCTACGAGTATTTACTAATGATATTAGAAGCTAGGAGCATAGAGGGGGCAATAGTAATGCAAATTTTGCCTTGCCGTCTCGTTTGAATTATAAAAAGGCCAATTAGGTTGAAATCAATGCACTCATCAATATCAATTACCAGCACATTTCGCTTAAAATTAACATTAACTGTTCTTTGAAAACTTGAGAAAAGAGACCACCATTCATTATTCGCCTGCTCCGTTTAAAATTTATTTGCGTTTGATGCATCATGTCAATTTCTAACAGCCTTTATCTAAACTTGAGAAAAGGCAATACAGATTGTGGGTAGAATGTTTGGAATTGCTGATAA
Organism: Aproaerema taeniolella; assembly: GCA_949987775.1. Taxonomy (NCBI): domain Eukaryota; kingdom Metazoa; phylum Arthropoda; class Insecta; order Lepidoptera; family Gelechiidae; genus Aproaerema; species Aproaerema taeniolella. The sequence goes on along the minus strand of OX465255.1, from coordinate 1,365,286 downwards.
TGAAAAGTTAATGGAAAAATGACACAGGCATTTTGTTTGAGAAAAATTCCTACTAATATTATAAATGCGAAAGTAACTCTGTCTGTCTGTCTTTTACGCTTCATGCCTAAACTACTGAACTGTTTAAGATGAAATTTGGTACAGAAATAGATTAGACCTTGGGAAAGGACATAGGCTACATTTTATCCCACAGCTGGGCACGATATAACCTGTAGTCCACGCGAGCGGAGCTGAGGCCGGAAAGCTAGTATCTACATACCTAATTCAGTAATTTCCTCAACAATTCACATTTTCAAATAAATTTCCAATAAAATTGTTTACGAATAACAAAGTAGCGTTCAAGAAACGTGGTTAGCAACAAAGTTGTCAAGCACAAAGTTGCAAGAGAGTTGGGACTTACGAGCTAGTCAGCTGTTTGAGAAGGGAAGGGGTAAGGGGGGGGACCCTTGAAACTTTCAGGAGAAGTGAGTAAGTTTTATTACCCGTATATTGAGATGGTATCGAAGAAGTTTTAAACGAAAGACAGACTATTAAAAGTTTCCGCGATGTATGTTGACGATAACATTTTTACACGTTTTTTTTTAACTTTTATTAATGTTGTCGATTGACTACAGTCGTTAAAACCAAGTCAGAGGCCATTTGGCAGTTTGAAAACTCTGACACTAGGGTTAGCCAAGTTCGCCACACACTTGACTACAGTGGCGTGCATTCCATACAGGCAGAAAAGCAGTGCCTACCCTAGGCTTTTCATGGCAAAAAAAATACAAAAATTAAATATTATAATGTACACCAACGATCACAGATCTTTGTGAAACGAATAAACGTTTTCCGAAATGACGCCATCTTCATTTCTCTAACCTTTAACTTTTCAAAACAGCGCCATCTAAACTTCTAATACTGAACTAGTAAGAGCCCTCGTAGGAGCGCGGATTTGCCTTTCTAATTATTCGTTAAAAGCACTCGTTTGAAATGCCTTTTTTGTTGAGGTTTTGTGTTTAAATGGGGGCTTCTGATTGGCTGTTTCGCCTCCCCCGCCAAGTATTAACAAACTGATTGTATGGAGAAAAAAGCTCTGCCTATAAAGCGATTCTACCAAATTGAGAAGTGTCAATATTCGGTAAGTTTGAAATGGCTGTTATAGATTTTTAATTTTGCGGCCTTTTTGTCTTATTGGATGCATTCAGCCATATTGGTTTGTTTTTGTTTTGCAACTACGTAGGTACGAATACTTTTGCAAATTATTGTTTTATCAGTTTATAGTGATTGTTAGATATTTGTTTAGAACAAAATGAGTGCAATAAGTTGTGAAAAGTGTGGTGATGATGTTTGTTTGCCTAAACTGCGTAATTTTTCAAGTTTACCTTTTCAAGAAAAAGTAAACATTACTTATCGCAAAAGGCCGATACGTGGATTTGACGCAAAAAAAGGTACCGCAGTAAGACATTACTAAAATATACTATATTCATTATTGGTTCACGGGTTGTGTGCATACTAACCGCTTAAGTATTTTGTTTTCTGTGCATTTTGTTTTCAAACTGTTATAAAAACGTATGGAACGGCGCAGGGTTATTTTGATTTGAATAACCTTAATACAGCGATTAAAAAGCATGAGCTTTCTGAAAAACATCTCAAAGCTAGGTACGTTGAAAGTTTTTTCGTTTGTCAAAAGTCGCATAGAAACGAGTTTGAGCGGTCAATTAAAACTAGACAAGTTCACTGCCTACCCTGCCTAAAATGTCTATGCACGCCACTGCTTGACTATACCTACACGATAAGAAGAAGAATGAATGGGTGAAATGACTAACTGATTAGATTTAATACTCATTTGTATTAGCAATCAATCTTGCTAAATTAGTAAAAACAATCTAATTAGTAATTTATCTTCTAATTAGTTTACACAATAATCATTTACAAAAGTTTAACTTTTCGGAATTGGTGTGAATAGGTGTTTTTCATTTTTCAGGGCCCCATTGAATAAAATTTACTAGTGATATAACGAAATGTAATTGTATTTTACAATTGTAAGTTTATTAAAAAGGGCTTAGCTCGTGTTTTGATTCATCAGTTTAGTATGCTGATATAACACTAAGTGTACAACTGACTCCGAAATACCCAAGTAAAGTTATGGTAACAGATATTTCTTCACAAAATACTTGACTTCTAAGTCGAATTATAGTCGATTTCACCAAGGAAGTGAGAACTCAAGCACAATCAGCTGGCTGCACGTAGGACGTAGGTACTTGAGCGTGAATCAGCTGAATCACGACTTATCAAGTACGATGACGTGAACGTGCGCGAGCGCAGGCCGGCAACGAGTAATTGTTGAATGTAAAAAATGTGTGAAAAATTGCAATCCTTCGCGGCATGTTTTTGCCGAATGAGCACTGAGCAGTCAACTTTGCAATACTTTTGTTATTTGACTATAATTTTTGGTAAGTTCTCTGGCGGGGTTAAATACAAAAAGAAATTGTCCACCAGAGAACACACTACTGAAGTAGCTTAGCCAATCAACAAGCTAAAGTATAAAACATAAAGCAAAGAAACCGGCAAATAAAAACAAATCTAAAATAAATAGACGGTATGAGGATTGATTGGTATAATCTTTCTTTGAGAAGAAAAGTCTTTTCAAATCATATCTCAATATGACGAACTTAGCATGAAATATACGGTAGACGAGTAGAATTAAAATATAGAGAACTATTGCCCAATTTCAAAATCGACAAACTTTTTAAGTATTGCTAGACTTAAAACTTTTTACTACTACTTTTATGTTAATGATGGACAGCAGAACACGTTTTAAAGTGCTCGGTAAAGAACAGAATCAGTCATAACAACTCTATTTACTGAAGTATCTGCCAACGTATTTTGTCAAATATTTACTGTACTAATTGGAATGGAACCAGCAAAGACTGCTTTAGCAAAGTTTATTTATTATACGTAGGGCACTTAAAAACTTGCGAAGTTTGAATATTACACAAGTTATATACGTTATGACTTTATGAGTCGCTTTCATGTTAGTAATTTGAAACATAATTTTGCTATCCTATACTTTTTTTCACTGCCGAGCATTTTACGCATTAGAACGTTTGTCTTTAGCTTGAGTTTCAGAGACTATGGCATTCTTATCACAGCATTTTTACATTTCTGACAAAAGGTCAATAACCTGTCAGGTCTTTCACTGCCTCTTTTTTGTACACTCAATTCCATTTCTAGCTTCAAAGTTTAGAATTTTTAAACAAATGTAAAGGTCCCACTTCATTGGTGATTGTAAGGTATTCTGAAGTGTTTGTAATAACTACTTCATACCTATAATTTTGTAAGTCATTCCTCGTTGTTAAAGCCCCTTTGAAAACATAAATTACATCATACCAGTTAAAAATAAGGATGTTAATATATTTATCTTTTTCACTCGCGTCCTCGCATGATCCTGGACATGACGTCATCTGGGACCAACATCTGTTGGTTCCCACAATACACGAATAATATATTATGTATGTAGATAGGATGGAATCATATCACGCAAGTTTAATGCAGCAAATAGTGACTCTTATGCAAACGAAGTTACAGACGAAATTCGCTCTGTAACGTGAAAGGAAGTGCACTAAGCTACGCATGTATTAACCATGAAATTGCAGAAACTCGATCGATTGTTCTGGTGAGAGGTGGTTCGGTGGTATCGTTTGGTAATCTCCGTAGTAAACATCACAATGAAGGAAGAGAAAGATCTGAAGGAAACCTCCAAAGATGAAGAAATTAATTTTTTGGGCTGACAGTTTGGAAATCGCAAAAAAATCCATAAAATATTCGTAACAGTCGTGTGTTTTTCAACGGTTATGGGCTCTGTCTTACTATGATATGATACGCACACAAATCGACGCGCTATAAAGTAAGATTTTCTCCAAATTAGAGATTCTTTCGAAAAGCAGTTTGTCTCTCTGTGAGGTCAGACGTTCCAACTCTTTGATTCTCACTTTCTCGAAAATATTGGGTAGAACGCCACAATATTTTAGTAAGAAAGAATGCATGTGTATGTAAGTACTTATCTATACAAATATAATATCTTTCAGTGAAAAATAAAGGCATGTGGCCTAAAACACCTTGACACCGCTTTTGACTTTCATTACCAGAGTTATATCTTATAAGATGGGATATGAGTATGGTGGTGATAAATTGTCAGCTTTTCGCCCACAATACAGCAAAACCCTCGCGTCTCACTTACTAGCTTCTACAATATGCATGGAAAGAGTATTTCTTAGTTTCTTTTTCGCTCAGAGTCCAGCGTGGAAGCAAAAAGAGTTAATTTCCTCACAGGAAGCTACCTTACTGTATCCTACGTCTTTCTCCAATCCCCCACGTTGCGTGCACGCAGTTATTGCAGTAGTATTATTAGCCCAGTCGTATTGTTCTAACCCACTTGTTGGGAGACAACTGTCTAAGAATACATTATGATCTCGTACGGTAATAAATACATTACTGTCTGTGTCTTTGGCACCTAAGTAATGATGGTTGGAAATATCTTGACTACTGATTAAGAAGATAATTTTGCAGTCTGCAGCCGTTAATCTGTGGTTTTGTTTTGCGTTGATTTGCTTCATCTAGATATTACCCAAATTTAAAATTAAATTAATAATTACATTATTTTTTCATTTTTTTTTATAAGTTTGATATTGCAGCAAATTTACGTTGATAGAAATTCCGTGATCAATTTTAGCAGATTATGTTTATCAAGTTGCGAGCTCGGATATTTTTGTAGGCGAATAAGCAGAGGTGCCACATGGATGATTTCGATTCCGATTTTGAACAATATCGATTACTTATCTGTGCGTTGATTGGTTTGGTTTGCAGTTGGTTTGAGCAGAAGCAATATTATTAAAACGATTTGCGTCGATAAATCACTTTACGTGGTAGCTACCCGGGGCACCAATTCTGTTACAAATAACTAAATAAAGTTTTAATAAACTCGTCTCAGCTGTGTTCCCATAGTTTCAATAATTGTTCAGAGAACGCCACGCGCGCGGGTAAGCGTTTTAAAATTACCAAAAAAAATATTCAGAGTTCTTTACACCAACAGTTTCCTTGTTATTATTTTATGTCTTGACATATATCTAAATTTTGATGACTTAATATTTAAAAAAAGAATGTTAAAATTATAATTTTTTAGCAAATTATGAGGTAAAAGTAAGAACTCTACTTTTCAAATTATAATTATTTAAGTTCACAGCTCATAGATTTCATGTTGAGTCGTGTCCACCAGTAATCTGTTCTGACAACTCGCGTGCCGTCGACCGTCTCAGTTGACGATTCCCAGAAGGATCGTGTACAGCTAACAGCAGACCGAGCTTCACACTGGACTTGGTTTGGTACTTCTTATTTTGAAGGGGGAAAGTATCCAGCGTCTGTATCGCGAGTGTATTTTTTATTGAAGACAATATTTCGAAATGTCTTTCTTGTAGAGATGTACTTAGTAATTTATCTTCAAGCTGATGTATTGTCATCGACACCCGTCCTGCGCTTTTTTACGGGGCGTGCGATACAATCTTGAAAACAAATGGAACAGTCACTTCATTTGTTCGTCATTTGTTTTTTCGTTAACAGTTATACCAAATTGAGAATGAGCCCATTAAATTGAACTACTTTCTCCAAGGAACAACATGTATCAAAAATATCGCTTCTCTACTTATGTATAAAACTTATGCAATCTATTTAGTATAAAACTTGTGCAATCTAAAATTATTTTGGTTCCTTGGGAAAAGTTGTTCAGTTTCACGGGGAGAACAACCCCAAAGTTTCGCTTACTACTTTTTGAGTGAGTTTTCTACATCCTCAAAGGCATCTTCACCCCTAACCTAGATTGTGGTCAAGAGCGAACCCGTTCAAAATATCCTTCGAAATATGATTTCAGGGCCCCGATTCTGTAACTTAAGTTGTATGTCGATGGAATGGATGCCATTTTATCTGTTGCGAAATTGAGAACTATTAATTTCATATACTTGCTGATAGCCACCCCGACCAGCAGCGCCACCGCCAACCGAACGTAAAGTTGTAAATTACATAGCAACTGAAAATTCAGTCAAAGCCACCAGTCCAAGCAGCCGTCATTAGATGTATGAAGGATAGTTTTCAATTTCGTCACCTGAACGGATAAAATTGCGACTATTCCATCGACACAACTTAAGTTACAGAATCGAGGCCCAGCTTACACGCAGAGTAGGTATTCGTATTTACATTTGCAATCTAGCCCCACTTTCCGATTTTCCGCACGCAAGTCAGTCGGCTGTCCGTCTGGCTATTATTTCCCTTTATCCGAGCTGGTCTCATTCATTCCGAGCCAGCAGCCAATTTACTGAGGAACCAGTTCTGATACTAGCTACGAGTGGACAGAGTGCACAGACTACTAGACTGTCATGTAGGTATAGACGCTTCACATGAGCTGAAATGACTAATTTATTTAATTTGACATTGTAGCCCGCACCATCTGTTTCTCTCTTACCATCCCTAATGTAGACTGGAAGTTATCCTTTAAGGGATAAGTCTGTATTTAAATACAGCTATGTTTCTTTTATATTAGTCTGTAAGAATTTGCAATAAAGAGTGTACATACTACAATGTTTTTTTGTGAAATAAGTATGTCTATCTAATCTTCACGATTGAGTAGTTTCGTAACTGAATCTGACATAAAATGATCACTAAGTAGTCAGGCACTCGTAGCAGTGGTTTGGAAATGGTCACTGAGGTTAAGTAACGGTCAAATGGGCAGAGGAGGGGTGACTATAGTGACAATATTACGAGTATAACAACGGTTACCGTGATTCAAATCGGAAATCAAGTTGAACCGTCGATCTTGATTGTTTTCGATTAATAAGCTACTCTAACATACGCAATGAGATTTAACTCTCATGAGAGTTGATTGCTAGGGAAAACATAACCTCAAATGTGAAAGTAGAATTTTGCACGTCTTTTGCATTCGATTGACGTTTACAAATAATCTAGAATTGCTGAAATTATAAGTCCTTTTGTCCAAATTCAAACACAAACGAAATGAAAATTTACCTACGCACAAAATAGGGTCCAATTTTCATTGTGTTGATTTGTACACTCTTATAAGAGAAAAGTTTTGTTGGCATATTAGACCCGCTAGTCAAAGCTCATTTAACACCAGTTATTTAAGCATATGCACAGGACATAATTTCATCTGTATCGATCCGATCTCTCGCTCTAACGCTTAGTGACAGTAAGGAACAGTTAGAATGACCTCGATATGAGAAAAATTTCTCACGCCTGTATGCTAGGCCCGCAGGGTTAGCAAAGCTTGAACGAAATATCGTATAAGATAAGCAAGATCATTTCTCTATTATTAACCATAGCTTTAAATTAAACGGAGATGTACACACGATAGCACATAAGGCTATACGTGTTGACCTTGACACCATCCTTATCTCGCTTATAATAGCGCCGGATTTCATAGTGCAAATGGGTAACCTGACTTGCTGCTGTCTGTACTCACACCTATACGATTTATTCCTTTTTCTCCATACCCAAAGGTTGCCGACGAGATATTGCTTCTTAGCAATGGGGCCTCCTTTTGTACCCTCATATATACATTGTTTTGTATTAAAATGTAACTGTACCTTATTTGTATTAGAGTGCAATACAGTATATTGTATTGTATTGCACTTGCTGTACCACCTTTCGTGTCTATGTCCGCAGATCTGGGAATCGAACTGCGGACCAGTTTCGCCGTAATTCCTAGAAAATTACACGACTAGTTTGTGGTCATCCTGGCGAAGGTCATCAAGACTCGAGGGAGTTCTTGACGCCTGGTTTTTAAGCATGATTTGTAGGTTTCAGATGCTTACGTAAGATAAACTAGATGTTTTGTTTTTTATTTATTTAAATAAATGTTTTAATCCTCTGAAAGTAGACAGAGACCTACTCTGCTATTTTAAACCCCCGACGCAAAAAGAGAGGGAAGTTATAAGTTTAACGTGTCTGTCTGTGTATCTGTCTGTATTATCGTAGCTCCCAAACGGATGAACCGATTTTCGTTTAGTTTTTTTGTGTAATAGATGATTTTATCCCGAGTGTTCCTAGCCATGTTTCATGAAAATCTGTTCAGCCGTTTAAAAGTTTATAAGCAATCGAATGTCGAGGGCAATACAAAAATTTTAGTGTTATGTTATTTGCAACCCCCTTTTCTCTTGTGTCTACTTATTTCTATCACCTAATCGGTCAATGCTAAAGCTAAGCGGTATGGTAGCGGGTCGGCACGGTTAATAGAAGCCTTAAGTCTTGCGGTGACGAATGCACACGGGTTCTATCCTGGGTTCTATTCCTGTTAAAGCAAACCTTTCTGTAAATAGCACATGTTTTTCTCGTATCTCGGTGTTTGTGTCTCACGATATAAGGGATATCTTAGCGTCGGCTTTTGAGTGTGTGACATGGGAAAGTCACATGGTTTAGAAACCAACTGTTTTATTACTTACATCACCGTCATTCATAAAATTTTGTTACGTATTTATAAAAGCTCGTGTTATACTTATAAGTAATGCTATTGAAGTTACATATATTTCTTAAGATGTCATAAAGGGCTGCGTATGAAACCTTTTTTCAAAACCTTCATTTCGCACCATAACAGTGATGGATCAGCTCAAAATGACCTCCCAAAGTCAATTGGGTCCAATCCCGTCTTAGTGTTTATGATTGATCGGCTACCGTGACCCCCCATGACTGAATCTGACCCTGGACATAGATTGATTGGTGTGTTCTAATTTGGAATGTAAGGATTTTGTTAGGTTTTAATTTCGATGCGATATTCGAGCACGTTATCAATAGAGCTGCATTGAACGTAAATTAGTCCTTTATACTTAAGGCGACTACAGCACCCGATAAAGGCAGCACACATAGGAATAGTGCCAGGCCTGGGCCGGCAGTGCGAACAATGTCGATACACGAAGTTTACGGACTATGAAAGCGCGCGTGCGTAAAAACATGTTCGAAAGTTAGAAAAATGAGATTTATGGAAAGGTAACAGCTTAAATCGAAAAATGCGTTAACTACTTATCGAGAGCGTTCAATCACGAACATTTTGATAGCAAATTCAAGTTCCTGTGTGCATTTTACTATCGTTTTTTACAGCTTAAAAGATACACAATATTGGGTATTTAGAGGTGACTTTGTGAGCTTTTTCTATCGAACCAAAAGTGCTGAATCATGTTTTCAGCAAACTACTTATATAGTTTATGTCCTGAATATTACCGTAGTATTTTTTTCTTGGATTTAATGTAGTGCGTCATGCTTATCTACGCATCATAAAATCGTAATTTAGGTGCTGTAGTCGCCTTAACTCGTCGCGCGCTTGTTTACACCGCGTGCGATACAAATCCTGCACACACGGGTGTGCAAGAATCGCGCCAAAGTTATTATAAAAGCGAAAGTTTGTAAGTATGGATGTATGGATATGTATGTATGGATACTTGTAACTCTTTCACGCTCAAACGGCTGGGCCAATAAAGTTTGGTATGGATGTATCTGACACCCTGGAATAACACATAGGCTACATAATTTTCCCGAATTCCCACGGGAACGAAGTCCCGGGCGGAATGCTAGTTAGAAATAAATTCTCACCAAAAGCTGAGGTAAGGTATGTCCTATCTTGGTTGTGAGAGAAAGAGAGATGAAACTGTGGCATGGCATGACCGCGCACCGCCTCACAAATATCAGTGCAAAATCACTGAAGTGTTGTGAGAATCGATCGCCCTAAATTACACCTCGACTGATTAAGTGCTTTGTGCAATGCCATCATAAACAACGAAGAAAATAAAGTAAAGTGCTGTTAGGGACATTCAATAGTTGTTGACGAATTTCTGTCTTTAAATGTGAAAGTTTACATGTTTGTGAGTTCGGATGTTTATTACTTAATCACGCAAAAGATTAGACGGACTTCGCAGTAATGATATCTTAGCTTCAACATCAAAATAACACTTAAGCTACATAACTTTCCCAAATTCCCACAGGAACGAAGTTTTGCCTCGGACAGAAAGCTCGTAAAAAAGCTTTGATACTACAAGTTAAGGAATAGACTAAGTAAAGCTAAAATGAAGTTGCGTAAGTCTAAAACATGAAGGCCCGTATTACAGAAGAAAACTCAACTTATGGTCTGTACTTAATTATTGATTGTCTCTTCCTCTCACTTTAAAAATGATAAAGACGACTACTACTCAAGTATAGATCAGAGTCTGAGTGGCGTTCTGTAATACGGGCCTAGGTGGAAAACTAAACTGAACCTAAAATAAGGTTAAGAATAAGATAAAAATAGTATGTAGCCTCTATATTTTGAGTAGTTTCTGTAAGACATTCGTTGAGACCGCCTGAATTCGTCCCTGGGCCCGTTAAAGCTGAGCTTTCCATCACTATCTGACCGGCCCTGGCGCGCCGTGCGCTTTACCAGGCACCACCCATTGTATGGAGATTGCCCTGGCAAAGATTATTATGACAGATGATCAGACGAGATAACTTCGTTTAAAAAATGTTATAATTAACACTAGATAGTAAAATTTTAAGCAGGGTGAGCTGAAGAACTTGTATGTTGCTGATGCAGCCAAAAATAACGCAAAATGTACTTGAACGCGTTAAATATTTTTATTAAAGGGAAAACTACAAACCCGAGGCCGAGTACGATGCGATGATCACAGCGCCGCGACAACACCGCAGTCCTATGTCAAAATGTCAGCATTGACAACGCCATAGGGCGAGCAAGCCTTTGCGCGGGACCCTCGCGCAAAGTTAAGTTTCAGCGTGAGCCGAGCGCGAGTTTGTCGTTATCGTGCAAGAGTTGCAGGAATAGAGCGACCAACATAAAATAACAAAAGACTACTAAAAGATGTTAGGGTTTCCCAAAAAAATAGACCGATTATTCCGGCTCGAAAAAAGATATTAATTCGGGCTTATTTTCCTAGTGTACTAGTTTATAACTACAAGCATATGTTAAATATGACTTTCTTGTTGATGACTTAACCGCAACGTAAAAAATTTACAAAATATAATAAAAAACATTGTGTTATTTAAAAATAAACGATTGATAATAACTATACCTAGACAATGGCTTTGGCTTCAGTGACTTTTCACACCAAAACTGCACAGCATCGTCATTTAAGACTATGAAACACATGGTTAACGTGAACAAAAAATATTAACAGCAGGCTATATTAAACGGTTTTTAAGTTTATTTTGCTTAGATTAGGTTCGCTTTTGACCACAATCTAGGTCAGTGCAAAGATGCGGTCGAAGATTGTAGCTAGCTCACCCAGAAGAAGCCTATTCACTCGTACTTTAAAGATATTCGGGCTGTATGAACTTGGAAATACAGACGCCGCTGGCAGTGAATTCTACTCCTGGCAGTGCGCAATATAAAAGATGAAGTTTAAAATAAAACAATAAAAAACGCGGAGTTATAAATCCTTTCAGAGGCTTTCCCAGTTTAGGTAAAAAACTATACCAAAAATTAAACTATAGTCTGTGGCTTCGGGTTAGAAGTTAGATATGCACCGGCGATAGTCGACAGCGACGCTTCGCGCCAACGAACGCCCCGTGGTGACGTCATACCTTTTTTTTAAAGGCGAAGCTCTGATAAGGCTGAAAGGTCAAGTGTAAAAAATGTTTATTTCTCATTTATTTTAACTTATAGGGATAGCTTGTGACTTTAATGTTTGTAATAGGATGCCTAAGTCTAATTCTGTTAGCGATCGATAGACATGGACTGACCACGTTACTTTTTTGTTGTGTCTGTCAATCGCAATTTTACTTTCGATTTTTGTTATTATAAGTAACATTCTGAATTTTCTATGACATAAATCTATTTTTTACTTTGATTTTTAACTTATAATAGTGTAAGTATAGTCAAGGGTGTGGTACTTGAATAACCCTGGTGTCAGTTATTGAACCACAAAATGGCCTCAACCTGAGTAATCATAATCAATAATAATCATTACTATATTATAAGCGATTTACGTGACCAACCAGTAACCAATGCATTTGTAACCAACTGTCTGGTGGACACGAATCATTGAAGGAGCTACAAAATTTGAATTATTTTATATGAAAAGAGCGTGATAGCCCAGTTGGTAATGAACCAGACTTATAATCCGAAGGTCGCGGTTTAAAATCCTGGTGCCCACTAAATTCGTCTTTTCGGATTTATGTACAGATTTCTAATTATCACTTGCTCAACGGTGAAGGAAAAACATCGTGATAGAACCCGCCCGTCCAAGAAATTCATTTTCGAAAGACAAGCGGTCGTCCACCAACCCGCATTGGGCCAGCGTGGTGGACTATGGCCTAAATCCCCGTCGTGTTTCGAAGGGAGGCCCGCGCCCCTCGGTGGGGACGTATATGGGCTGGTAAAAAAAAATATGAAAAGAAAATGGTAAGCAAGTTTTTTCAACAGCATACCTAGTTAGTTTTTAATGTACTTATCGTTGGTTTAGAATACATAACATGCGACTATCCTCAATCTTCAGAGCTGTAGGAAACTTACCATTTTCATAAAAGAAGAACGGTGAACTTTTTAAATCTTTATTAACTTTCCACAAACCATGTCTTAAAATTTTCCCTTTACGAAACAGGGAAAAAACTTCGTGAAATCTTACAATATACAAACAACCAAAAAAATATCATACAAAAGCCTGTTCCTATTTTAGCGCTTGAAACCATAATTTCGAAAGTTCTTTTAAAACTTTTTGGAAAAAGTTTCCTTTTGAAAACGTACAATTAAACGTTATTGAGGTTTTTATAACTAATTTTAGACTTGTGTATTTTGAAGGCCTGTACTCCTCTATACAATTAATCAAAAGTTCAGCCATTTAAAGTCCAAGTAAAAAAATTCGTAATTTTTTTCATAAAACATTCTGGATGTGACTTATAATGAGTCAAAGTTGTTAATTAGGTTTAAAGATCTTTATTTCTTATTCAAGACATGGCGTCACTTACATAAGAAACTACAAATAACATGTTTATGCAGTTGTAAGGCCGTACAAAAGTTAATATTGTGGTCAAGAGCGAACCCTTCATTAATAAAAAAATAAATTAATAATTAATAAATAAATAAAATTTGAACCCGCAACCTTCGGATTATAAGTCCGGTTCATTACCAACTGGGCTATCACGCTCTTTTTATATAAAATCATTCAAATTAACAACAATAATAAGATTGTTTTTGTAGCTCCTTCAATGATTCGTGTCCACCAAAAAGTTGGTTTCAAATGCATTGGTTGAGACGTAAGCGACTGGTGTGGTCACGTAAATCGCTTATAATATAGTAATGATTATTATTGATTATGATTACTCAGGTTAAGGCCATTTTGTGGTTCAATAACTGACACCAGGGTTAGTCAAGTACCACACCCTTGACTAGGTATAAGTTACACTATTAGGAAAATAAAAAATAACTGGGTACAATACATCAAAAATCAACATTACACCAAATTAAAATGTTGAGCCACATAAGCAGCTAGTTTTGCGTGGTTTTGCATTAAAAACTCGATCCGAGTCTATAGTTTTTAAGTCAGAAGTTAGATCGTTAAAAAGTTGTGCTCCCTCGAAAGTAAACATTCGCTTAACATAATTGGTTCTAATTTACATCAGCATTTTTAAGTTTGCGCCTATTCGCAAAGGTGCAGCCTTCCCCATTGATTTCATATCTAAATAACTATGGAGTTGAGCTATTTATTTCCATGATTGGTTGTCTTAATAGATAATCCAAAAAAAAATTCTGCAAATTTTCCCTTACAATTTTTTTTTTTCTAATCCTTTCAATTCAATTCCGAATTTTTTCAAATTTTCAGGGAAGAAACATTTCCTTTCAGCAAAATTTTGTTCTTAAGTAGCAAAATCAATGCAGATAGCACAATCGTTATCAAGACATATGTTTGCTATATGTCTGTGTTTATATTGTGTGTGGAATAAAGGAATTTGTATTTGTATTTAACTATCTTATGGTTATGGATGATGTATTTCTTCTCGTATCACGTCAATGGAAATAGGCCGAACGAATCGAAATGAAAAAATTACATTAGCTAAACTGGTTTTTTGGCAAGTTTTTTGTGTACAGCTTTTTGTGGACCAGGCTTTGACAGGAGTCAGGATTCACTGGGCATGACAGGAGGTGTGCCATAGCATGCGGCGAGGCACCAAGTTCACATCTGTCATCCGAGCTATACAAGTACTGACTCCGAACCCAAGTCGGCCTCCTTACAAAGGCCGACTTGCATCCGGAGTCAGTTTTTATTCTGCAGCTAATGCGAACTATGAATCTTTAAAACAAGATAAACTTGAGATACCTATAGGAAATCCTTTGGTATAGAAGTTAACTCGATAACGTGTTTATGTTCCTATGGCGCATTTCAATAACTTCACAGAAAAATACACATACAAAAGCGCGCTTTTGGACCATCCCATTACGCAGAGACAAAATTTTGCTAAACACTTGTTACGATCCGAACACATCTCTATCGCCTCCTCTTTATATTTCGCGTCATTCCTCAGTGGGTACGTCTCATGGGAAGATAGACATATAAATATAGATATCAACACGGTCTAGGAATATTGTACGTTTTTTCATACAAAAGAGGTCTGTTTGAGAAGCTACAAAAGCGTACTCGAACTACATGGAGGGTTATAATTTTCAGACGAGCAAGTGCTAAGCCTGAATTTTAAAATTTGTTAAGAAAATTTTGTTTTACTTACTAGAAATTTGTTAAAACGTAACGAAAATAAACAAAATTGAGGAAATTCGACCATTTTCATACAAAAAGCAGGCAAAAAGTGCATTTTTGTTTTAGTTTCCTTCACTTTTTCACTTTCAAGTAAAATTTATTGATTAGAATTAAAATTCAGGTTTAGCACTTGCTCGTCTGAAAATAATAGGTAGCCCTCCATGTATCTCGAGTATGCTTTTATAGCTTCTCAAAACAGACCTCTTTTGTATGAAAAATCGTGTAATATCCTTAGACCGTGTTGATGTGTGCATGTATGTATATTATATGTATATTATATAGCCTCAGTAATCATATCGTAGGCTTCTGCATGCGCAACACGACAAACCTGTTTAGTTTTATCTCCCTTCTTGTCACGTATTATGACCATTCAATGAAATGAATTGAGCTTCTGCAATGGTAATGCTAGAATTAAGTCGTTGAAACAAGTAATGGGGTACTTACTTGTCTCAGCGGATTGCTTTCTGCATTGGTTCTGGATTGCGATGAGTATTGCTGAAGGAAGAAATACCAGATTCCATTGCAAACACTCTTCTATGATTACCAAGCATTTGTAATTATATAAAACGCACAATTTTATTATAAAATTAACTTTCCGCCCGGGACTTTGTTCCCGTGGGAATTTGGGGAAATTATGTAGCCTATGTGTTAATCCAGGGTGTTAGCTACCTCCATACCAAATTTTACTAAAATTGGTTCAGCCGTTTGAGCGTGAAAGAGTAACAAACATCCATACATCATCACATGCTTTCGCATTTATAATATTTGTAGGTTTTACCTTTTTGCTAGAAAGCGAACATAGCTAGGGTCCTATTGGGCATCGTTGTATGGAGACCTGGCCAATTTTGCGTCGAGCAATGCCACTTGGCATGGCTATTCTATAGGTCAAACTGAGCTGAAAAAGCCCGTTAGCCAACCTTGACTCCGCGACAGGGGGGAGGGGGAGGGGGTTAAAGTACCGAACTCCCGGCGTTTAGAAAAAAAAATCAAGTGGATGTAATTGAGGCACAAAGTCAAGTTTGGTGTCGTTTTCGGATAAATCGAAGATGGCCAATTCATTGGCCATCTCATTTTTGTATGTTTTCATAGAAAAAAATAAAAAATGCATAAAACTCTGCATTCCAAGTGTTAAAAAAATATAAATAAGCCCCAACATTTTCAGATTTTTATATGGAAGATGGTGAACAAAAAATACTCACTAAAGGCTCTTTAAATGTAGATTACAAAAACATTAACATCAAATAACTTATTACCTAATGGTAATGTAAAAAAAATAGAAAACTTATTGCGGTATTCAAATATCTCAATCCCGGCGCTCGGGAAAAAATATATCTAGTGGATGTTATTGAGGTAGAAAGTCAAATTTGGTGTCGTTTTCGGATAAATCGAAGACGACAAATTTATTGGCAATCTCATTTTTGTATGCTTCTATAGAAAACAAATAAAAATAGCTACAATTGTGCATTCCAAGTTTAAAAAACTATAAAAAATCCCTTTATTATCAGATTTTTATATGGAAGATAGGAAAAAAAACTCAGTTAAAGCTCTTTAAACTTAGTTACAAAAACAAACAACACAATTATCTTTTTACCTATTATTAATGTAACAAAAATATATTATACTTATGTACGACCATGTTCAGCGCCATAGTACGAAAAGAGCTAAAAATGCAATTAATCATTTGAATGTGTCGATTTACATATCATATAGGGTGAAATAGAAATAATTGCGACTCTTGAAAGGAAAAACTGACTAAGCGCCACAGGGCTAAATTTACAGGAAAACAGTTTAACTTTTGCTTAAAAAATTGGTACATAAATTATTTATTCTTTCAAGTCATTTTTTTCCTTTCAAGCGTCAATCTCCATCCTTCGAACCATGAACGTACTCATGAAAACAAATATTTTCTTCAAAAATCAAAGCTGTGACAAATTTCCATTACCTGTTACAATGATAACACAGAAAAAATACCACTAAAGCAGATTCTTACACAAAGCAATAAATAAAAAGAAATTTTTTGACCTGTGTAAAACGGTGAGGATTTGAACGAAAAAAATTATTTGCAGCCACCACCACATTTGCACAATTCCCTGCATTTCAACTGCCGTTTAAAACAGTTACATCTTGTGCCGCAAGATTTAACGCACCTACATCTTAAAGTTCTAGGCACGCCTGAGCAGCTATGGCATTTTGGGTCCAAGGTGGCAATCAAGTTTCGTTGTCAGGTTCTTTTTGCCAGCCAAATTCAGAAGGACAAGGTATGGTTTGCTGTTTTATAAGGCATTGCCCCCAAACGTGCACGCCCTGAAAAACTGCCCTTAATATATGTTCTTTGAGAGCAGCTTCTGTGGGAGGTTTTTCAATTAGCCTGTCCTTTTTTGTGAACAAATACTTTCGACATTCATTCACCGTCTCTGATGGGCACGACCTGTCAAAAGTAATATTAATTAATATAAATTTCATTTTTTTGTCATGAAATATTTGTTGTATTCCTTACCTATCATACATAGTGATGATGACTTTTTGAATTTCAGGGTCTGCTCTCTCATAATCTCCTTCATAAAGGAATTTCAATTGTGCAAGTGTGGTGGTAGCTGCAAATATTTCTTTTTCATTCAAATCCTCACCGTTTTACACAAGTCAAAATATTTCTTTTTTTTCTGCTTTAGTGGTAGGTATTTTTGCTGTGTTATCATTGTAACAGGTAATGGAAATTCGTCACAGCTTTGATTTTTGAAGAAAATGATTTGTTTTCATGAGTACGTTCATGGTTCGAAGGATGGAGATTGACGATTGAAAGGAAAAAAATTACTTGAAAGAATAAATAATTTATGTACCTATTTTTTTAAGCAAAAGATAAACTGTTTTCCTGTAAATTTAGCCCTGTGGCGCTTAGTCAGTTTTTCCTTTCAAGAGTGGCAATTATTTCTATTTCACCCTATATTATATGTAAATCGACACATTCAAATGATTAATTGCATTTTTAGCTCTTTTCGTACTATGGCGCTGAACATGGTCGTACATAAGTATAATATATTTTTGTTACATTAATAATAGGTGAAAAGATAATTGTGTGGTTTGTTTTTGTAATTATATTTAAAGAGCTTTAACTGAGTTTTTTTTCCTATCTTCCATATAAAAATCTGATAATAAAGGGATTTTTTTATAGTTTTTTAAACTTGGAATGCACAATTGTAGCTATTTTTATTTGTTTTCTATAGAAGCATACAAAAATGAGATTGCCAATAAATTTGTCGTCTTCGATTTATCCGAAAACGACACCAAATTTGACTTTCTACCTCAATAACATCCACTAGATATATTTTTTCCCGAGCGCCGGGATTGAGATATTTGAATACCGCAATAAGTTTTCTATTTTTTTTACATTACCATTAGGTAATAAGTTATTTGATGTTAATGTTTTTGTAATCTACATTTAAAGAGCCTTTAGTGAGTATTTTTTGTTCACCATCTTCCATATAAAAATCTGAAAATATTGGGGTTTGTTTATATTTTTTTAACACTTGGAATGCAGAGTTTTATGCATTTTTTATTTTTTTCTATGAAAACATACAAAAATGAGATGGCCAATGAATTGGCCATCTTCGATTTATCCGAAAACGACACCAAACTTGACTTTGTACCTCAATTACATCCACTAGATTTTTTTTTCTAAACGCCGGGAGTTCGGTACTTTAAGCCCCGCCCCCTCCCCCCTGTCACGGAACCAAGGTTGGCTAACGGGCTTTTTCAGCTCAGTTTGACCTGTAGAGTAGCCATGCCAAGTGGCATTGCTCGACGCAATTTTGGCACACTTTTCCCAATAGGACCCTAGCTACACAAATATGAAAGTTTCAGTGGCCAGTCTAAAGCCGACAGGGCTTCAGTTCAGTTAAATTTAGAAAGGGCTAAAGGGATAGTAGTCCCTGAGCGATATAGGAGAATTAGTGCGAGGCGTGGAAACAGAACTCGGTGATTTGTCAACATTATTAGCTTATTCGAAACGAAAGTCGTTGTGCATTTTGTTAAACTGTCGAATATTTGACTGAAAGGAATTGTTAAATGATTTTTGTTAGTTTTTAACCCTCGACAAAAAAGAGGTGTTACAAGTGTGACATGTGTTACTATGGAAAGTTTAGTATTACAGTTAAAAAAAAAGAAGTACATATTAACAAGTAAACTTAATCTAGATAAGGGCACGAAAATTAAGTCTGTGGATGCTAATAACAACACAATTTAAAAAAAATGTATGAAATGTGTCTTTAAGTATGTCTGTGTATCTGTGTTTCTGTCTGCGGCATTGTAGCTCTTAATGGTCCGATTTTGATGCGTTTTTTTTGGATTTGTTTTAAAGCTGGCGTAGGTAATCGAGATAGTTCTTAGCTAGAGGTGTATGTATTTGTTCAAAATTGGTTCAGCCGTTTAAAAGTTATAAGAAATCGGGAGTGATTCAACATTGTATTATTAAATTTAGAGTAATTAATTTATATGAATAATGAATGACCTATTTTAAATGTCAGCTGTCCTCTCTTTGTTTCCCAACAGCCGTATTGTAAAATGTAACTATTTCTACAGATACTTGTATAGTCTGGCTTTTTTGAAATAAATATATATTTGTTGTTTGTTGTTGTAAATTTTTTTTATAATTATTTTTATTTAATTTATTATTTTTATTTTGTGACCTATGGTAGTAGTTGAAATTCGAACGCAATTTTTTTGGCGTTTTCGTTTTGATAATTCAAAGTGCAACTTTACCTATGCCATTGTATTGTGGAATGGGAGCAAAACAAAAACATAGAAGGTGCCAGTTGCCTACTCTTCCCAGGCACAATGTAAAAGCCAGTAAGTGAGTTTTGCTGTATTGTGGGCGAAAGGCTGACAACCTCTCACCACTGACATCATATTTTCATCTTATACTAAGTGGTTTTAGAACTGATGCTCTGCCTAACCCTAACAGGAGAGGGATTAAAGGCGTGATGTATGTTTTGTATTGTATTGTGTTGTATAGTATTTTATTTATACTCGTAACGCACCGAGGGTTTTCATGTCAAATAACCATTTCGACAGAGCGAAATAAAATTTCACTAAGTGGCATTATTATGTGGTATCTGCCTACCCCAATGGGAAACTGGCGTGAGCGTTATGTATGTATGTGTACGACCATTTCATCCGCAACATTAATTAAATAAATAAACGCCACACACTCAAAGGCTCACACTAAGGTTTTTCCTTGTGTCGTGGGTCCCTTGGAACACACATAAAGACTCAAGAACACCCATGACCCGAGAACAATAATCAGCTTTTTACGCAAATTTTGCCACGATTGGGAATCTAACTCAGGACCCGTCGATCAAGAGACAGCGTCACTAACACTCGACCAAACCGGCCGTCGATTCCCACTAACTTAGTGACTAAAGAATGATGGGCACATTAGTATAGAACTTGGTACCGGCACCAATTGAAATAAATGATACATCGTTAAGATGGTAAAAAGGTTTTCTTAATTCATTAAATTTTTTTGCGATATTATTCTTCATTTTGGCATAGTATTTTTGTTTATTATATTAATTATAAATGATCATCATTAATTATTATCATTGGTTGTTTATTCTCTCAGTAAATAAATCTAGTTGAAAGTAGTTTTTTTTTGATAATGATCATTTATAATTAATATTATTATATAATTTTTTATTTATTAAAAAAAATACTATGCCAAAATGAAAAATAATGTCACAGAAAAAAATAATAAATGATGAACAATAAATAACTTTCAAGGTAAGATTACTCTAACTAATTGGACAATGAATCTGGACTAGCGCTTCGGTTATTCTTATTCTACAGAAAATTACATTTTTAACGGTTTAACATTTATTTCAATTGGTGCCGCCGCAACATACTAATACCGATACCAAAATGCCCATCATCCTTTAACTTCCTGCAGAGTTTATTCCGGTCCAAAATAATAATAAAAAAACACAACATGTAGGTACCTAACCTATCCCATGTTTCCTCTGCGATAAGGCTGATGGATTGCTTCCTATGGATTAGGGATGGTCGATGTACGGACGGCCGTCAAGTTACCACACGCGTGCACTCTGTGCTGTTGTGATAAAAGCGGTTTTGTAATGAAAATTGAGTAACCTGGTGAGCTGGCCTCTGTACAGTCACCACCACATCAAGCTTGACACTTTCAACAATTTAATGTTCTTATTTCGTAGAAATAAAGTCTAAAATTGCAGTTCAACTATCAGTCGGCTGACTTTTAATCGTTCTAGCGATGCTGTCTTAGTCAATGGGTTTAGTGTGAAATCAGTGAGGTTAAGCATCGAACAGAGAACAGAACAGTGAGAATCTAATAAGGTGAAAGGTAGAAATGTCAAAGTCAAAATAGCTTTATTTCATAGTACATTTAAGATATTATTAACCCAAAAGGGGAGTTATACATATATGTACAGAATATATGTACAGGGGAAGTCACCGGTTATTGGCGCAATACAAGTATGTATTAGTAACTAAATTCTCTATTTAAACCTACCAGGAACAAAGTCATGCTTTTACGTGAATTGAAAATAGATACTTTACACCCAACTTTGTAAAAAAAATTTACCCTGTCAACCTAATTCTAAGTGTTTTTTACTAGATGTATTTTGGAGAGTGTGCACAGGAGCTGTATGAGCTTATTCCGCCTGGCCCCTTCATCTATCGAACGTCGAGACGCACTTCGGGGTACCACCCGTATCTTGTCGAAATCCCGCGGTTTCGCACTGAGCGCTTTTCATCATTTTTTATATTGCGCTCTGCCAAGAAATGGAATTTCCTACCTCGTCTTTATTTCCGAACTTTTAAAGCCCGAATCTCTGAAAGTTCTAGTGAATAGGCTTCTTCTGGGTGAGCTTGCTACATCCTCGACTGCATCTTCCCCCTTAATGCTAGATTGTGGTCAAGATCGCACCCCTTGTTAATAAAAATTAACAAAAAAATTTGCCTTTTCGCTGTTTTCTATATAACAAATACTGACACGTCTGTTGTCTCAGACACGAAAAAAAAAACGATGCAATGGACTCTAACTTTCGCTGTAATTTCATGTCGGACGTACGAATAGACAGACGCTGTTTTAGTAGGTAAGTATCTTAGGACGCTATTAAATCTTTTAGGACGCTGTTTTAGTAGGCTGTTGTCTAACAAATGCTGACACTTCTGTTGCCTCAGAAACGAGAAAAATACGATGCAATGCATTTTAACTTTCGCTTTGAATTCATGTCGGACGTAGGAATAGACAAACGCTGTTTTAGTAAGTCTTTTAGGACGCTGTTTTAGTAGGCTGTTGTCTAACAAATGCTGACACGAGGAAAAAAGATCCAATCGACTGTAACATTTGCTTTGATTTCATATCGGACGTACGAATAGACGCTGTTTTAGTTAGATAGCTATGGATATTGCTCACTCTTTGTGACTGTCAATTATAGTCAAAGATTTGCCATTGAGTCGGCAACGAGAACTCCAACCTACCAAACAGTACGTGTTTCGTAGGGTTGCTAACCTTTATTTTATGAAAAAAGTATACTAAGGTGACAGAAGGTAACAAACATCTTACAACTAAAACCAAGATGATCGTGTATCAGGCATGTATCTTGACTATACTCTTGTACGGAACTGAGACATGGACTACTTATGCGAGGCAAGAACGGCGACTCAACAGCTTCCATATGCGCTGTCTTCGTAAAATCCTAGGTATAACTTGGGAAGACAAGGTTACGAATGAGAGGGTTCTGGAAATTGCACAGTTGCCCAGCTACACGGCACTACTTAAGCAGAGACGCTTGCGCTGGCTGGGGCATGTGTACCGGATGGAGCCATCTCGTATGCCACACCGTGTTCTGCTTGGTGAAGTCGCGCATGCAAAGAGAGGAGTTGGCAGACCGTTGCTGTCCTTTAAAGATTGTGTCAAGCGGGACATGAGTGCTTTCGGTATAAAACACCATTCATGGGAAGAGCTCGCAGCAGGCAGAGATCAATGGCGCAAGAGTGTTGTGGATGGGCGGAAATTGCACGATGAATTTTGGTTCCAAAAACTCAGGAACAAAAGCATTAAAAGGCATCAAAACCAAGCCATGCCAATAACCGGTGACTTCCCCTGTACATATTGCGGGAGACTTTGTCGTTCCCGCACAGGGCTTTTAAGTCACCAAAAAAAGTGTCTTCAAGCAACTGCTTAAATAGTCTGTTAAAGACTTTCAAGGCCTATGATGATGATGATGATGACACCCACCGCATGATAGCACACCATTTACGTTACTACTTTCTTTTTATGGATACCATTGATTCTGAAAACGTTATTTTTGCATACATTTTTGTTCAACAGTAAAGAGGTGGTCCAAAACAGTATAATACTGTTTTTAACAGTATAGTTGGGAACCCTTTCGCGTTCCTTTTGCTTCCTCTAATTTGATAATTCTTCACATGCATGCGCGTACTCAATGAAAGCGTTGTTAGAATTTCAATGAGTACAGTAAAATACAATGTTGCTGATATTTCGTACGTACTTTTGTGAAATTGCTGTGTTTGCAGCAAGTAGGTGTATTAACTTTTTAGTTTCTGCAATAAATTCTTCTTTGGCTTTTCTATTCAAGGCCAATTTCATATTGTTCTGATAGATTCCTTACTTTAAGTGAGAATATGTTTGTGTGTCCTTTTTTATATTTGATATTGATATTGTGATATTTGCACAGAAATAGTTACGAGGCCTGAAAGTGGAATATAGGTTACAGAAAACTGGTTAAAAAAAACCATCTAAATCATTCCTTTATATTATTTTATACATAATTAGAAATATTATATACGTAAAGAAATTCGTTTAATTTTAATAAATTTGGACAAAATTCGTTTTTCCAAATTAACACCGTGTAGACACGGAACCCTAAAAACCGCCTAGAACCGGTTAAAAGATGCGATCCATCGATAAAACGGTCGCGCCAGGCGGTGCTGCTTAATAACAAAAAAAAACATAACTAGTGCTCGTTTCGTTTTTATTTGTGAATTGTATAATAATGTGATTTAACTTTAAACCGGTATTTTATGTGTAATTTTGTAAATAGTGCTCGCGTTACTCATTGATAAAATCGGAGGCTTTATCCCATAGGTTCCATTATGAACTTAGGGCGACATAGAAAAAGACAGAGTAGATCTGTACAGATAGTGTAGATGTAAATTATCCATAAACACAGAAATACTGCACCTTTGTATAGACTTACAGTTAAAAGAACTACTACTTTGACCTACTCGTATTAACCTTTTC
Organism: Aproaerema taeniolella; assembly: GCA_949987775.1. Classification (NCBI taxonomy): domain Eukaryota; kingdom Metazoa; phylum Arthropoda; class Insecta; order Lepidoptera; family Gelechiidae; genus Aproaerema; species Aproaerema taeniolella. Next base: position 1,341,223 of record OX465255.1, on the reverse strand, counting down.
ACCGCCAAAGTCTGATATATCAGAGGTTTAAGTTTCGTGCCCTCGCCGCCAAAGTCTGATATATCGGACAAAAAAAATTTTTTTTTTTACTTTAATATCGTTCACCAAGCGTTCGCCATACGCCACGATATTAAATATATTTTTTTAATTTTTTGATGTCGTGGCGTTTTTGACGAAAACTCTTGGCGCTTTTTAGCGCCAAGAGTTATACATATATGTACAGGGGAGTGGGTGGTACCCCGAAGTGCGTCTCGACGTTCGATAGATGAAGGGGCCAGGCGGAATAAGCTCATACAGCTCCTGTGCACACTCTCCAAAATACATCTAGTAAAAAACACTTAGAATTAGGTTGACAGGGTAAATTTTTTTTACAAAGTTGGGTGTAAAGTATCTATTTTCAATTCACGTAAAAGCACGACTTTGTTCCTGGTAGGTTTAAATAGAGAATTTAGTTACTAATACATACTTGTATTGCGCCAACCACGGAAATTGCAAGAGGCATTTATATTCACCGTTGATGTCATTGCTTGTGTAGCGATGTAGATTCTGACTGATAGACTTTCGAAAACATCAAGGAAACTCGCGAATTCTTCTACACTAACATTATAAAAAAGAAAGATTGGATTGTTTGTTTGCATTGAATAGGCTCCAAAATTACAGGACCGATTTGAAAAAATAAAACATTTTTACTGTCCCCGAGTAACAAAAGCTACATAATTTTTCCAAATTCCCACTTGAACGAAGTTCCGGGCGGAATGCTAGTTGACCAATAAGTTTGGAATTTTTATTTAAAAATACTTTCACGTACTCTATTTGAAAAGTAACCATCAAACTCGCTGCAAACCAGTGTCGTATATGGTACTCCACATACTTCACTTTTTATTTTATTTTAAGTAGCAACGGAACCCTCATTCGCTAAAAATGTATTTGCTGTAGTTGTCGTCCGGTGAATTTTATTTATATTCAAATGAAACGATTCTAATCTCGTCCTGTGATGTCCAGATTGACTGTTTGTGGATATTAATTAATTAGGATTATAGTTCAGTGCTATAAATTAATTAGGATTATAGTTACAGTGCTTTGTGTAACCTAACCTAACCTAGGATAAACCAGTCATTCCGGGAAGAGACTGCATATCTACTTTTGACTGTGCCATCTATACAATGAACCCTAATACTAATAAAAAGTAACTCTCCGCCCGCGGCTTCTCCCAAAAGAACTCTTCATAACTTCGAGATTAAAGTAGCATATATGCCCATTCTCGTATAATAAACTCTATCAATACAAAATTTCAAAAAATCTGTCGGGTAGTTAAGACGTCAAAATACAACAGACAGACAGTTACTTTCGCCGTTAAATATTAGTATGAATTTAGGTTCTGACTCACTTATTGCCCAATTCAAACAGATTTACCCAGAAAGCTCAAAATTTTGCACAGAGATTTCATAAATTATGTAGATAAGGAATAGAGCTGGATTTTTCCCACGGGAACTGAGGCTTATCTCTAGTATGGTTCAAGATGAGTGAGATTTGTCAATAGAATACTATTTATCAATCAAACTTAGGGATTTAAGATCTCAGATACACTATAGGTACAGAGAGACTGCACATCAGGTTACGACATACCACATTTCAACCGATTGGGGTAACCTGATGGCCTCTATACGATGATACCATTGCACTGTATTCGTAGGCTTTTTCCACTTATTCTTTGTCTATATTATTAAGGCAACAACAAGGTATAAAATTTCAGCTTCTAGGTCTAAGGTTTTCGGTTTTTACTACAGTGAGAGAGGCTGGAATTTTCTTTTTTTATCAAAAACATTCATAGGCATCACTTTGTCATCACTTCTAAAAAAATATCACTTCCAGTAAAAATGTCTCAAGTTTTATCTTCAAATTAACCATAAAAGTCGCCTATTAAGTAATAGTCATCATCGCTGTATTCACTGCGAAGACTTTGACTTGGAGAATCGTCGTCAGTGGTAGAGTTGGCAACATTGTTGTAATAGTGCAACAACAGATTCTCCACCACGCTCATGTCTTTGTGGGGTAGAGAGCGCAGGAGCTTCTTCTGACAAGCGAGAATAATGTCTACATCGATTTTTTTGTTGAAAGTCGACAGGCGCAGGACCACATAATGTTTTTCGAGTCCACCTCTTATGATGTCCACTCTTGGACCTTTCTTTGTGAAATCGTTGCGGTTTACTACTAACAAGTAGGTTATCTAAAAAAGAATTGTTACAGGTGTACTTTCAGTGAATGTTAAATCATTAAACTAGCTTATAATGTTGTCGGTTTCTCGAAAACAGCTTGAACGATTTTTTAAAATTTACAGGTTAGGTTTGTTATTCGAAGGAGGCCCGTGCCCCTCGGTGGGGACGTATATGGGCTGGTAACAACAGGTTAGGAGGATTCATCGTACTTGTGTGCATTTATAGGCAAATAAAATATAGGAAAATATGGAGTTTTTCAAATCAATCGACAATTAGACATCATTGCAGCATGTGACACTTCACTGCTGGACTAAGACACGGAGCGAACATGCCTTGAGTAAAATAATTGTAGATCCAGAGATCCTTATTCTTCTCAGTAATTATTGTGCTCCATTCTATATGCATGTAGTTAGCAGTCACTCCAGACTGAAAAACAGCCTGGCTGAGGTAGCACCTTTTCACCACATTATTCATTTGTAATTTGTTCGACGTCTGCTTTAATTGGTGAATCTTTCTCTTTCTTTCGTTCTTGTGAGCTAAGAGCAAAATTTTGCACTGCCAATGCTGTTGCCTGCCATCAGACAGATCACAGAGGATTTGACGATATTTCGATGGTTATACCACTATTCAGCCCATTGGGGATGCACTGGGGAAGGATGAATGTTTGCCTCTGTAACCTCAATTTGGTTATAAAAATAGTTTGATTATCATGATAGTTTTCTGCAGTGCCTTTGTTTTCCTCTGTTTCGATTTTAAGGAAGGACTAACTAGCGTTTAAAAGTATCAGTCCCGGCTGTTGTCGATTGACTACAGCCGTTAAAACCATGTCAGAGGCCATTGTGCGGGTTGAAATCTGTGACACCAGGGTTAGCCAAGTTCGTCACACGCTTGACTATATACCTACCTACACGATAAGAAGAAAAAGCGTTTAATTTTTGAAGTGAAAACTTCTTTAGCGGCATTGAGCACTTTTAGTATGGGGAAAAAATGTTTAACTCGCGATGAACTCGCGACAGATGTCACGTGACCCTGATCGAAAATGCGTAGGATAGGGTTTCCACCTTTTTTGAAGTGAAAACTTCTTTAGCAGCGTTGTGAACTTTGAAGTATGGGTGGAAACCCGGACGGATGGCAGCCCTATGGTAAAATTATCTCTGGGACAGATATCAACGATTTTTCGCACATAGTGCGCAAATACCAATAGACTATTTTACTGAATATCAAGTAGACAGTTTGGTCGAGTGGAAAAGTTGCCAGATTGTAAGCAACAGGTCGAGGGTTCGAATCCTGAGAGAATAACGGACTCTTTTTGTGTATTTTGTTTTATTTCCATATTAATGCACAACGTTAATGTTCAAGTTTTCACTTCTGCCGGCACTTCCGGAGTGCAACCCGTTGTTTTTTTAAAGTAAGAATTGTTTCAGACCTTACCGGACATTTAAATATTCTGCCGTAAGTTGCATAGTTGATGCCAAAAGGTTTTCTATCCTTGAAAAGGCGATCTGAAGCTACAATAACATCAGTTTTTTTCAACATTCCTACATAAAAGTTTTTAAAATAACCCATTACTAGGTTGGAAAACACAACAAAGATCAATAAAACCAATAAATACTGCATTTTACTTTGATATAAATAAGAAATTAAATAAATAACGTTGACTTTGTTCGGTATCGAGAAAAAAATGTGAGAATTTAAGTACCGGAAAATGATTAAATACGTCAATTAATTCCTCAATTTTCTTCCTAACTTCATCTTTAATTTTATGTTAAATCTAAATTGCTGTCACATTAACTATTGATTTGAAAATAAGCTATTTGCCTGCGACTTCTTTGACGAGGAAAGACTTCAAATATTATAAAGAGGAAAGATTTGATTGTTTGTTTGCATTGAATAGGCTCCGTAACTACTGGACCGATTTGAAATTTTTTTTTCACTATTAGAAGGCTACTTTATCCTTGAGGCTACATAATTTTCGCGAATTCCCACGGGAACGAAGTCCCCGGCGGAATGCTAGTCATAAAATATCATATTTGTTTGATATAGGGTTACTTAAAATTAGTAAGCGGAACTTAATTAGGGGATGATTCTCCTTATGAAACTGAACAACTAGGTACTCCCAAGGAACCTCTATGAAATTCTCAAAAAAAAAATTGACGTTTCATACAGGCAATGAAAATCAGCTGACGGCTCAAGTTGTAAGGAGACGCGATTTTTTTTTTCATTTCCGACTTATGTTCCTCGGAGAAAGTTCTTAGGATTCATCCTCAATTTTTGCTTACTAAATTAAAGACACCCAATTAATACTTTAGTGATTTTTAAGATATTTTACATCTATCTTGTATTATTGTAGCTCCACTTTTGTATCCTTCTATACTGTTTTTTAATCGGAACACTGGCCATCCTCAAAGCACAGGAACCCTGAGGTTCCTATTGTGAGCATTGGCGACAGCAACAACATAAATTTTAATGTATGTTATATTAGGTCTTTACCTATGAAATTGCCGATTTTTTCTCAAGCTTTATTTTATTCATAATTTATTTGATTGAACAGCTATTACTAAAATGTTTTTTTTTTATTAAAACCTTGGCCATATAACGGAGATATTGAGTCAAATTAATACATATTTACTTTAGATTTATTTGCTGAAAAAGAAGCTCAAATATAGCTCGTTTCATCCGTTGCCCGTTTCATTGCTTATTTTTGCTGTACCGTTGTTACAGTTACAACTTTCAATAAAGTAAGTATAATGAAAATTAACCTTATCTTGTCCAAACCTTCCCACAAAATTTTGTTAAATTTGGATTTCGCATTCCCGAGAAAAATCCAAAAACGTTAGTATGGAAAATTCAGTTTTCCAAAAATATTGTATGAAAAACGGCAATTTCATAGCTCAACCTATTATGTTGAGCTATTTTTTACTGAATAAATTTATCTTATTTTGACTATTCCTAGTATCTGAGTTTTTAATGGACCAAATGGCATATTCTCAATTTTTCAAAAGCATTATACCCATATAAATTTTCTTAAGCTTGTATCTCACATTACGAAGTACGTTTCCGAATAACAGACTGTTATAGTGGTTATGCAAAGGCATATATTTGGCAAATGGATGCGGCACTCGCACTACCATGACTCAGAATTGATTTGTGTTTTTCCTCTATTCGTTAGAGAGACGTTTAGATATACTATAGAATGAACACGAGATTCGGGAAAAAAATGGTTAATTCGATATACTTAGTCATTCTTTCATTAAAAATTTCCAGGGTTGTTGCAGATCTGCTGTAACATTAAGCATTCACTGGCATAGTGCACGTCTCTTTCTCACTTGTACAGAGGTCAGCGCATCAGGTTACTCCATTTCCATTGCAAAACTGCTCTTATCACAACAGCACAGAGTGCACGCGTGTGGTAACCTGAGTACTTGTTTGTGTTGTTTCTTGTCATTGTTTTTTTAAATATAATGTTTTGTATTTTTGTTCGTGTACTGTGTCTGTTTAATAAATGTTCTATTAATCTACCTAGGTATGAAAAAAGAGTAAAACGAAAAAAAAACAATTACACTTAAACAAAATCAGCTGCAAATACGATGGAAATTAAATGTCAAAATAAGTCATTTTGACGAATGAAATGTCAAAATCGGTTTTCGATATTCAGGCAGCATCGTTGTCAGCAAGACGACAGACAAACTGACATTTTAGTGAAGAAGTCAAGACGATTTCTTATGTAGGAAAATCGTCAATTGGACTAAGACCAAACACAACAAAACTCAGTATTCCCACTCGGGCTTATTTTGCCCTAAAAGTAACGTTTTGTGTTTATTTTTAAAAAGTATTTACTTCGCGATAATATTGGAATGGTCCGTAACAAAAGTAAATCCATCAAAGGTCATACTTTCCCACACCCACACTGCCTCTCTACTTTAGATAAACAGTTTTTTAAAACATTTCTTGCTCATTCTTCCGAAAAATCCTTTAACGTCTGGACGGGTGGCGTCATATTCCTTTTAGTCTATTTCAATATAAATTTCTGGTGCTCACATGTCGCTTGAGCCGAAACTGACATCATCCGCACCCAGGGGGCCTTGCGCGTGCCTAAACAGCTGATTGCCGACCGGCCGCCATAAAAAATATCATCCAACAACCCAATCCAACCCCAACCTTACACCTCACTACATAAAACACAATTTCAAATGACGCCATTTATTCAACCCTCATTAATCCATCCCGATCGATCCTAAACTCAAAACAGTTGAGAAAAGAACTTAAAATCCCTCGCAAAAGTTTTTTCTTAGCACACGTCACCCGGAGAGTAAAATTCTCTCATTCAACACGACAAATACCATCATCAACTGTAAGAACAGGGGTTAAGGTTGAAATTCGTATGTCGGAGAGTTTTAACGAGATAAACCCGAATGGATTTTGTGCATTTCACTTGGCGGGAACGAAGGGAGGGTACCAAGCTCGGGTCGTCTCTGAGCCTGTCGCTATAAGTCCACTGGAGTTATGTTGTTCTCTTCTAACACCAGAGCTTTTCGTATCTTCTGTCTCTTTTGCGGCGATGAATAGTGAACGTGAGCGGGCTTACGGTGTCGTGGTACGTGGTTAGAGGCCACCGCTTGCCCGAAGCGATTGCATTCGCTCAGTGTAATAATAAATGAGAATATTGTGCATGGCGGTTCGGAAGATGGATCGTCAGTAATGATATCAGTGTGCCGTCAATATTGGTAGAACAAGCACTCGTAATTTTAAACTTGCTAAAGGCGTTGCTTAACATATTCAATGTTCCCAGATCTACCGTTGATGCGTAATTTGGTGCATGTGTATTTAGATTTCGTAATATTAGGTTCCAATCTATCCTAAGTCCTATTCTCCATAGAACATATGTTCAAATGAAACAGACTTTTTCATTTGAACATATTGAAGGTAACAATGTTGGGGAAGAATGTATAACAACATTCAGCTAATTAACGCCAGACTTAAAAAAAGTTAGAGCGAATAAGCACTGAAACGGGGATCAGGTCAAACAAAAAAATCTGCAATTTCATAGGTAGTTATAGAATAGTTTACCTACCTACCCATTTTTAGTTCGAGACAAAATTTTAAGTTTATCAATGCATTCTGAGTAATCGTTTTTTTACTACCAAAGGTGAGTAAAACCGTTTGAAATTGTAGAACTAACGCATCAGAATTTCCGATAAAATACAAAATCAAGTATTTATTGAACAAAGTTTTATCTCAATGAGAACAAAGAGTCTTAAATCTCGGTAAAAGAACTAGGATAAAAGAAGTAGATCTATATAATTTATGAGTAACATTTTTGCCAAGCATGGGTGTCTATTCCTTCCATGCTGGACTGGGTGTGAAAGAAAACTCAGAATGTGCCAGCTGCTTACTCTTCCCAGGTACACAGTAAAAGTCTGTAAGAGGGATAAGACGGGTTTGCTGTATAATGGACGAAGGGCTGACCACCTCTCACGATTATGCAACTTGTTCCATCTGATAACCCTAACAATTTGTGTCAAACGTGGCATCTAGTGGTTCTAGAACCAATGATGCACTGCGTGCCTAGCTACCCCATTAGGGATTGCGGGCGTGAGCGTATGTACTTATGTATGGGCGTCAATTCCACTAACCAATTGAGTCTTAAAGGCGGTAGAATGATAATGGTGACCACTTCATCCGTTCAGGTGGCGAAATTTAGAACTTATACGTGTGATGACAACTACCTTGACTGGGGGCGCCCTTGCTAAAATAATGTTAAGTTACTAGGTAACCAGCAACCAGGTTTGGAAATCGTAGTATAATATATACTATTTGTACCAGAATTTCATTAAGTGTAGTAAGTATGTATGTAGTATTGTAATGCCAGTATACTACGCGAAAATAACAGAATTTTTATCGACCAGTGGAAGGGTAGTTTTTAATGTATTTTTTTACTATTTCCTGTCTTTTTGACAGAATATGAGTTGTTATGTATTTTATCTATAAGTTTGAGTGAGATGACGATTACTTATATGCACTTTATTGTATATACTCTTACAATTTTCAACAAACAGTTTTTTTTTATATCGCCGTTTCTATCTTACTTTAACTCAATAAAATAGGCTAGAAATTGAAACAAGGGGAGTGATTTTACCCATGAAACCGACCAGGGCCCCGATTCTGTAACTTCAGTTGTGTGTCGATGGAATGGTCGCCATTTTATTCATTCAGGTGGCGAACTTGAGGACTATCCTTTCCTACACCTAATGACGGCTGCGTTGACTGGTGGCGCCATTAAATGGTCAGTTGCTAGGTAGTTTGCAACTTTACGTTCGGTGGCGCTGCTGGTCAGGGTGGATGTGAAAATTAAATAGTTCTCAATTTCGCCACCTGAACAGATAAAATGGCCTCCATTCCATCGACACCCAACTAAAGTTACAGCAGGGCAATCGCGCTAAAAAAAGTGGATTGAATCGCAATTGAAACATAGCTGTGGAGCTACTACCTAAGCGAAGCTAATGCTGATTGAACGAATGGAATGATGTACATTGCTGTGTTTGGTTCATGGCGTTAATCAAAATCTCCTTATAAAGAAGCAATTGACAACGTTCCATTCGTTTACCCAGCATCAGCTTCGCTGAGGTGGTAGCCCCCAGCTACGTTTCAATTGCGATTCAATCCACTTTTCTTAGCGCGATTGCCCTGCTGAACACTCACTCTAACTCATTACACCAGCTTTGGTATCAAATTACAATGGCTCCTCAATGCGTGCTTTTCGTCAACACGTCAGTGAACATATCGGATTTCTACCTATCAACTGTGAATCCTGTGATAAACAGCTTTCCATTATTTGGGGTCAGAAAACAGTGGGATCGAATTACAGTTTGACTGCTAATCATTTACCATTTTAGGTGATATCTTATTTATTTTCAATTCTTGGAATTGAAACAGTTATTTGATTATGGCAAAGTCAGCGTATTTTATAGAAGATGGCGAAGCCAGAAAATGCCTCTTCGCTCAAACTTTAAAGAGATTCAGGTTATTTGAGCCCGGAAATACAAACGCAGGACAAGAATTTCTTTCCTTAGCGGTGCGCAATATAAAAGACTAGCTGTCCGCCCGGGACTTCGTTCCATACACCCTATGTTCATCACGGATAATGTAGGATTCTAATGGTGAAATAAATTTTCAAACCAGTCCAGTAGTTTCGGAGCCTATTCAGTGCAAACAAACAAACAAACAATCGAATCCTTCCTCCTTATAATATTATTTATAATATTAGTATACTCGTAGATGAAGAGAATCCCTTAGTACGGATCCGAGGAATCTCAACAAGGTAAGGTGGTACTTCATCTTTTATTTAGACGATTTTGGAGCATCAAGATGTTATGATCGCAACACCTCTTCGTAGGTTTCGTTAAGTGAGGCTAGCGTTTATTTGATATCATTATCAGGCACGTGCTTCTCAACTTAAATGCAGTTACAATCGACTACTACAGCCGGGACAGACAGTTGTATGGCTCTTGAACCATCGTGACTTTCGTGACAGATCGTCCTTATACATATCCTTACTTCACCCCACTGGTGAGGCTCTGCAACAAAGAGCAGATGAATCAAGAAAATAATAAACTCTTTGGATACTTTGACAATTTTCTTCTCGAGCACTGATGGTGATAGAAAGCTTCAACAGATTTTAATTTATTCTAATAAAACTTGACTGTTTAATTCCTATAGCATATTGGACACATACCTAAATAACCGAATGGGATCAAAATGATAACCAAAGGCAACTGTATTATTGTCCGGTTTAGTGCCCTAGGACTCTGTGTTTGTTTTTTAACAATGTAACTTGCCTTTACTGGGTTTTAGTTTATCTGCAAATACTTATTTGCAATATACACACACACACCCACACACATGCACCCGTACACACACACACACACACATACACATACACTTTGCATGCCTAAATTGTTCTAGCATAAGAATTGTATCTAAGAGAAGAGCGGGGCCCCCTGGCACAGGCATTCTCATGCCTAAAAGGAGACCCCTGCCTATTTATACGAAGAATATGTGAGACACAAATAAATTATTTTTGATTTGAAATTGAGGAAGTAATAATTATACTTCCTCAATTTTTTTAGATCAGCTTTTTTACGAGACGTGAAACGTTAATTTACGCTTATGTCAGGTTCATGGAAGACTTCGAAGAAACGCAACATTGCCTACTAGATAGAATAGATAGATAGAATGTAGCTCTATCGTCGTTCTGTTTTTAACTAAAGGAACAGTAGAAAATTGGTTTTATTAGCAATTGTTCTTCAACAGCTGTTTAGTTATTTCCATCCTATCAATCGCAAATGCTTTTCTCTCTTAAAATCACGCCTTTATCCCTGATTAATGAACCTTTTGACGCCACATTTGGCTCATCTCTCTTATTAAGAGTACCTAGCATGCTTTACTTTTGAAGTGAAAACTTATTTAGCAGCGTTGTGCACTTTGATGTATGGGTAAAAAATGTTAAACTCGCGTCAGGACACGTGACCTGATCGAAAATTCGTAAGACGGAGGGAGAGTAGACCGCAAGGAAGTAATATATGTTCAAGTTTTCACTTCTGCCGGCACTCCCGGAGTGCAACCCGCTGTTTTTTTAGAGAACCATTCAACCATTTCATGATTTACGTCTTTACACTACAATTAAACGTGTTCGTTATTTATCTTTCTACTGAGGAATTCGGGATCATGTGTACGAAAACTGTTCCATTAACAGAATCTTTATTAGTCACGAACATGAATGAATGTGCATTCATTATTACCAGTGCACTGATTACGGGTATGCAAGTAATTATTACCTATTTACGGCCACTTATTTTTATCGCAACAATGTTGCAGACGATTACTGCAGATATTTTAATGGCAAAATTCTGAGTCAAGTTTCCTTAATCCGATAAGACTTTTATGTCCAAAGTCCGAAGTAAAACTGAAAACTGTGTGCAACGAAACGTTGAGACTTTGTTTCGTTGTCAGCGGCAACAGAATTCGCTTCGGTAGAGGCTCTATTATTGACTACATATTTCTAAGAAATAACTCTACATAACTCGGCGCAGTTTCACGGTCGTCAGCAAAACAAAGTCTGCATTCAAGTTACATACGTTAACTTGAGTCTTTATCCTCAAAATCTAGTAGCAGAGCCATAAACACCGATAAGTGGGGTTTCAAGAGAACTTGTAGAAGGTCTCCGTCTAACATTTTGTTATTGGTAACACTGTTCTGTTGAAAAGAGAGATTTGTGCCCTAAGACAGAATCATCGGATTGATGCATCAGAACTGAACTTTTGGCTGATTATTTTAAGACTTACAATAGATTAACAGATTCTTTGAGTTTATGATTTATACAAATACTTTGGAACATTCGAAAAGTTCATAGAGATTCTAAACTTTTGGAATGTTAGGAGCTGTGTGATTTGATTACCTAGATTAGAACTCTGTTCCATGCAGTTTGTTTTCTTATGCTCCATCAATTAATATCCCAGGTATTTCATTGTTTAATCTAAGTTCAATCATTGTTCAAACACTATCAATCTTTGTTGTATTTTAATTATTTTCATAGTAATTTTAGTTTTTCCAAGTTTTCTAAGGAACATTTTCTTTCGGACGGGAGTAAATTCAAAATACCAAGTTATAGCTAGTCGTATAAGGCTTACCGCATAGAGGAAGGATGTTTCCTGGTTTACGATGCGGTTATATTGCGTCTGTTTCTTATTATTATACTGTAAGAGCCTTTTTATGGGCGGCCTTCTTTATTTTAAACTCGAATTTGAAGTCTGGAACACTGGCAGATGTTTCGAACGTCTGGAAATTAGGGCTTTCTGAATTCTCGTCGAGTTTTGAATTGCTTTTATCAAAGCTCTGTCTAAGATGTTTGTTCTAGGTGTTGTTTTTGTTTTTGTAAGTATCCCAAAGAACCTTCTACACCATGGAAAACCTCAGTATGAGTCTTTGAGTATGTGGCGTGTCTTTCTTGCATTTTTTACCCGACTGCCAAAGAAGGAGGGTAATGTTTTTCGAGTGTATGTAAGTATGTATGTATGTCTGTTCCTTTGTGACCTCCTGTAGCCTAAACGGCTTGATGGATTTTGATGTATGAGGTATCGTTAGATTTGTCTTGATTACGGGAGTGTCATAGGATACATTTTATTTTAGTGTGCAGTCGGGTATTTTGTTTTTTTAATAATTAGAGTTATTTTTAAATTTTAACACATAGGATCGGTACAGTTAATTTAAAAACTATGTTGGAAAGATTTCAATGAGCAATTCAATATAATGTTTTAGATTGCTTTGTTGAAACGTGATTTTGGTGAATTAATATTTTAGAAATACATCATTTTTTATTCATACCTACCTAACATGTTGGTTTTTAAAAAAATCAACAGGAAAACAGTTTCGAGTTTCGCTTTTTCCAGTAATTTCTATGTAAGACAGTTTTTATTTAATGTAAACAAAAATACATTACGTACCTACTGTATTTTTTTGTGGGGCAAGTCAGCACTGCGGCGTTTTTACATTGTGACATTGTTTTTGATTAGTTAAGTTACCTACCTGTTCTAGCTTGCTCTTTACTTTTGAATCAGCATTTAATAAAATACTACCTACAGTTATTTGAAGTGTCTAAGTAAAGAAAAACTTAGAATGTGCCAACTACCTACTCTTCCCAGGTAGGTATACAGTAAAAGTATGTAAGAGGGATGCGAGGGTTTTGTTGTATAATGGGCGAAAAGCTGACCACCTCTCACCATTATACAACTTGTTCCATCTGATAACCCTCACAATTTGTGTCAAACGTGGCATCTAGTGGTTCTAGAATCACTGATGCTCTGCCTACCCCGTTAGGGATTATAGGCGTGAGCGCATGTATGTATGTATGTATAAGAAACAGCTGATTTTGAAGGTTTATACCTGCCCAGAAATATTATTGAAAAACTTTCGTAAAGGTTACTAAGATACGTGCTACAGAACGCAACTCAGACTCTGATCTATACTTGAGTTGCAGTCATCTTTGTCATTTTGATAGTGAAAGAAAGAGACAATGATTACTTAAGTAATTATACTAGTACTTAATGATACTTAAGTATAGATCACAATACTTGAGTCTTCTTCTGTCATACGGGCCTTACTAAGCCACATTCCTATCCTACTGGCTCCTGAGCCAGTTCCGTATTCCGTATTTGTTCCGTATTCTGAGCCTATTGGTTATCCTTACTAATATTATAAACTGCGAAAGTAACTCTGTCTGTCTGTCCGTCTTTCACGCCTAAATTAATGAACCGATTTTGATGAAATTTGGTACAGAGATAGATTAGAGCCTGGGAAAGGACATAGACTACATTTTATCCCACAGTTGGGTACGATATAACCTGTAGTACACGCGGGCGGAGCCGCGGGCGGAAAGCTAGTTTGTAGTATGACAAACAAAACCTTATGGGTAGGTATTTTACAATAGTAAAGCTTGTGAGTGAAACTAGGAAAAAGTTTACAAGCCAAAGAGGGTAGATACCTAGGTGACCTGATATGATATTCAAGGACAGTAGGTTGGTTTACAGACCTCAAGGAATATTTTAGAAATAAAACGAATAATAACTTCCATAAAATAGTAACAAAGCAGGACTAACACAATGGACAGACGTTCATTAGACAAAATAATGTCATTTTTAATGTGATAGGTAGGTACTGGCCCTTTACTGTATTAAGACATAGGTACCTACGACCTGGGAAGGAGGTGAGCTCAAAAATAGTGCTTCACGGAACCCAGTTCTTTTTTTAAACCCCGACAAAAAAGAGAGGGGTGTTATAAGTTTGACGTGTGTAGCTGGTATCTGTAGGTATGTGGCATCGTAGCTCAATAAAAAATACTTAAGTGTTATTTTTTTGTATTTCAGCCTGTTCGGTTCCTGGGTGTGGTAAGCATATTTTCAAAAATCTTTGAATGCAATTTTGTCTCTTTTAAAAAATAAAGAAATGTTTCTATTGAGAGCATTTTCCTATCTTCAGTTTTTAGAGTAAACTTTCCTTCCAGGTGGCACTGAAAAATTGCACCTTGTACCTACTCATACATACCTACCCACTCATACCTACTCATACCTACCCAGATAGCCAGAAGATACATCTAAAAACTTGAATTATTATAATTATTACAAGCCCTCAGGACTCAGGACGCCACTACGGCTTAACAAAGGTTTACTTGGACATATTGCCTTTTTCAAAAACATTTAAAGTAAGTCGAACATTTATAATCAAAAATGTAGACACCTAAGCAGGTAAGCACTTACTTAGGTATCTACTTAAAATTCAGTTTAAATTACCTAAACCATGTTTAATTATTTTTTTGAAATTTCAGCATATTTATTTTCTTTCAAAACTTTTTATGTTTGAAACTACAGCTTAAAGCCTGCAAAAGATTCAGTGTACCTAGTAAGACATTTTTATGTACTAAGAAAACTATCTACAGGTATATTAAGAAATATTACATATAAATACACACCTACGACAATTTACAAAATCTAGAAGTTTACAGTTCTAAAATAAAATTGTGTAGGTAGTAGGTAGGTAGTTTGCAAACTTGTGATTTCTGAATCACAACAACTTAAATTGCCTTTCACTTAGGCAGGTAGGTATGATCTTAACAACTAAAAATTAGGGATAAAATAGGTAAGTTCCTACTTCATAAGAAGGGAAGATAAAACAATTTAAAAATTGAAAATAGAATGCCCAACTCATCTAGAGAGTTCGGCGCTGCACATTAGGCCTACCGCGGAACCGGCAGTGGAACGTGGAACGATTCGCCTGCGTTCTACCACAACTTGTAACGAAAATTTTACCATTAAAAACATTCAGAATCGAAAAAAACTTATCCTCACCTTAATATCAGTTAGAATTCCAAGTCCTTGTAGAAAATCCAAATTTGAAAACACAGTTTTATGCACGATTTTTGGAAACTCACTGTCACACAGGTTGCAATCGTTGCACTTCGTTTTGATCTCTTTAATTTTATTTTTAAGCACAGGTAATAATATCCTTAGTTAAATAAACCGTTACACACCTCACAATTCAAAATTTCAAGAACGACTTCTTATTTCACTTTCTTTGAAAAAATCCAAACTTTAATACTACCAAAACTTTAGTTCACCAAGATTATTTTGGCACGTAAATTGTAAACTAACAATTTCGTAGCCTTTTTCCTCGTTTTTTCTGCAATTCTTCGATCGTTCAATGCAGTTCACAAAACCACTTCCGCATCCCCAAAAACAGCTGTTCGCCACTAGTGCCGGGAAACAATCGATAACAACCGGAATTAGGCGTTTATGGACAACCGTTATTATCACAAAACACAATTCTCAACAACACTGATCAACCGACACAACTATTATAAGTGCAAATGCACTGTCTGGTTGTTAATTCGAAAAAATAATGTTAGTGAAAGTTGAAAATTATAACAAAATCAAAAATAAACCTTGATACGGAAAGGGTAAATTATCACATTATGGTGTGGGTTTAGTTTTGATAAAGTCAGTGATTTTGTTTTGTTTATAAAGCGAACTAGGCGAGCGCATTGTAGGTGATCGCACGCGGTCGCGCCGGGCCGCGGACTGAGTGCCATTGGCGGGAGGGGGGAAGTAGAAGGCGGGGCGCCGCGCGGAATGCTATTGTAGGCGAACTCGCCCGCCACTTTTTTTTTCTCAATTCTGGTCAAACAAGTTTCGTATACAACCAGCATTGTAAGGATTCCGCCATTCTTCGAACGAAGCAACGGTCTTTCTAAACTTTTTAAGTGTTTAAGGTTTCACTGTTTTTGGACTTATTTTGGTCTCATTAAAGCGAAGCCTCTAAGAACTAATTGGGAAGATCTTGTCAGCTCATAAAGGTAGCGACTTAGTAAGACCTCTACGGGATTCAAATAATATACCTACTTAGTCAGCATCAATTAAAACTTTTGAGCAATATAGTCGCAGGCATAGCATATCTCCGTTTCTGGGGTCGCTGATTAAGTTCATTTTTCATCGAAATTCTTGCTTGCATCTAAAATATTCCCTTATAAAAGCATTCTCGTTCATTAAAATCAATGAAACCTTAAAGAATCTCTATTCCACAAACATGAAACATTTTGCTACAAATATCCAGTATGGCTCGTCTCCAAAAACACTTATCAGATCCCTTCGTTATGCCCGTCTGATTCCGAGAAATCGTATATCTCTGTTACCTTGTAAAAAGTTTCACAATCTACTTTTTAGTTTTGTCAGTTTGATTAGGATTAGTTACGATTCCACCTGCAGCTGCTACATCCATGTCATTAACACATTCCATGCGAGTTAAAATCAATATCACGCCGCCATGTACAACTTGAAGCTATCAAAGAAAAATTCAACTGAGAATTTAAAAGGCAGTTTTTTAAAGACTATAGATATTGTCACGTTGTTGATTAAGATATTGTTATGCACCTCATGTTTTTTTACCTTTCCGAATTAAGATAAGATGCTTAACGTTAGCCAAAATCGATCCTATTACTTTCGACAAACTTGTAAGTTTTCACATCTCTCTAAATAGATAGGTAGGTAGGTATAGGTAATCTTCTTCATCTGAAATATCGATTGGTTGGTTTCATTTCCCTGCCAAACTCTAAAAAAATTAAAAAACAATTAGTAAGTATGCCTACAATATTAGGAATCCAAAATCTAACTCTGACATCAAAATGATCACTTGCTCTAAAATTATTTTGAACCTTGCTGTCTTCTATCTACCGTATCCACTATCCCAGATGAGATTCAAACTTCGTAGAAGAGCTAATTTAATCCCTCATCAGAATATCTGACGTAATGACCTTCCAAACGGGTTGAGCTAGTTCTATTATTAATACATGAATTTTAAACTTTAATCAGTATAACTTAGCGGGGTATCTTCCTGTTTAGTAGATATCATACAAAACATTGAAATAGAAATGTAGCAATAGCGAGTTTTTTGATTCGCAGAAACGATTTCTGAGGAAGCCTTTATCGAGTCATCTGAAATACTTACTTAAATAAATTGTAAAACAGAATTTCGTAGTAAGTAGAAGTAGAACAATGTCATATTGCAAAGAAAGAACAGTTCTCATTAATTGAGAAGTCGTAAAGAAGGATATCACAGTTTTTTTCTTTATAAGTTTATTTATACCTTCGTCTTCAAAGCTTCACCTGGCAACACTTTGAAATGCAGATTGGCAGGTACTCTTCGTCGCGACTTGATTGGAATCCTAACATTCAAGGTCAAAAGGGAACTTCCAAACTAAGTATTTGAAGAACGATAACCGGACCGGTTCGGATAGACTCGGAACTGAAAGAGAGGACCCGTCCTCTATACTCTGTGAGGGAAAAGGATAGCTTGATATGTTTTATTTATTGCCATATCAAGTTGCGCTGCCTGGTTCTATACCTGGCGGGTGCGACAGAGATGGATAGATTTGTTTGGCTCCCCATTGATACCGGCTCACTGCTCGTTAATCAGATTTTCGGAAATTGACTTTTTAATTCATTTGGCACAGTATTTTTTTCTCCTGAGAATTTGATGAAGTGTATTTTAAGGGTCATTACATTGCCTTTATTAATCACGAAATTGCGGCAATGCATTTGAGAGCTTTTGAAGCTTTAAGCTTTTGCTAAAACACATTCAATAACATAGGATTTCTATGTCTAGCCTAGATAATTCAGGACATTTAAAATTTTTGCATATGTAGAAAAGTGAAATCGTTTCGAAAAAATGTTCAGAATGCAGTTAAGATCGCAATAAAGTAAGAAATAAAAGCGGATAAAGAAAGCCATGTTGAAAAATAAATAAAACAACATTAATTAGCGTTCCCTTGACTAGGAAGGTAATTAGGGATTCACGATTCAGCAGGGACAGTGTCTTAGGTCTATCGCATAATTCTACAGTTTGAGGTGGAATAATGACAAACAACCGGTTATTTACCACAAATAGCATGTCAACAGGTTGTAGACAATCTGGATAAAACATCACATTGTTAGAAAGGGGCTGTAATAATAATAACAGAAGCGGAAATATCAAGTCCTTTTGATGACACTTCTGTGTTTCTTGTTCGGTAAGAATAAGATATAAGAAAAGGTCACAAAATTCAGTCAAAAATAAAAGGATTTTCTTGCTATCCAGTGACCTGTTCCGATTTTGTTCGAATAGACAGTGCGAAGCATCCCAATGATCTGTAAAATAGATACTTTATTATCACACAAACTTTCCTTGAGAATCTTTAGATTTATTGATTACAGTGTTAGTTATTAATACCAGAGGCCATTTAACGGCTTGCTTGAATGAAGTCCTTGCAACTAAGGATCTTTTAAGTATTCTAGATGTCGGGAATAGCTAATAAGGAGAACTTACAATTGTTTGTTTGAGGATACTTTTCCATAGCAATAAGGCCTTACAAAGAAAGTCCCAAGCCATTGTTTCCATTTGACCTCTTAATGCAACCCGCATTAAATTGGCCACACAACACGTACCATACAAACGTCAGTGATCAAGACAAATTTCAATTGCATAGACACCATACATTTTGGAAATTACCCTCATTAATTTCAAATTTCCCAAGCTGTACAATGGGTGACTCAGACAATAAGGCCTCCATTATAGAATACCAAACACCCAAACAGTAGAGCCATGAGCAAAATGTAGAAACTTAACATATTATTGTAGACTGATAGAAATGTTCCATAAGGACAATAGCTTTCGCAACAAAACCTTACTAAGATTTGGAATGAAACTAATTACAGCTAGGTGTACATATAGACGTTACTGTTTGCAAACAAAAAGTATTGCCTGGATGTCTGGTCTGTATTGTTACATTAAGATTGGCAGAAACTACAAATTGCTATACATAGCTCTTTATCTCCTCAAGCACTCCGAAGCGCTCGTAGTCCAGTAGCACTCGCTGCTCTGAACAGATCAGTTAGGTTGAGTAACATACACAGAGGCAGGGAACCAGATGGATGACCAAAGTGGCAATTCATCACGAGTGTTTGTGTCCTTCGGAGTGCACTTGAAGTCTTGGACCCGGCTGTTGGCAATTGACTACATCGTTAAACCAAGACAGAAGTCATTTGGGGTAGTTTGAAAACTCTGACACCAGGATTAGTCAAGTTTACCATAAAAAAATCTAAATCCACTACTAGGAAAAAATCTAAGAGGGTGAGTCCGTAAAGGGAATCTCATTTCTAAAAGTCGGAAATCTCACAACGACGAGTATGTTGAGTGATAGGTGGGGCTGTTAGACATAGGTTACATCAATGGGACTCATTGAAAAGAGTCAATCTATACTTACTTAGTTCAAACAATTTTACCATTGTCACTCGCTTTATATTATGTACTTACATATACATTGTTTCGTACTCAAATTATTAAAAACTAGTTTTCCGCCCGCTACCTCGTTCCTCCGAGAATAGGGATGTTGACTAATTTTTTTTATTGTTTATCTTAAAAGAGAACTGAATCCAAAACCCAAAACCGAAATAATTTTTTAAAAATATTGAGAAATGAAAAAGTTACAAGCTATTAAATTTTAATAGAGGGGGAAACTGTCAAACAACGAAAAAGAGATGCACGTACCGACATGTGACGTCACCGCCATTTGTTTGCGTACGTAAAAACGAGATAGCTAACTCTCCCCACATAACGAGATAGCTAGTCCTTACGATAATATAAATGCTAATAACTTGTTCATTTATAAACCAATTTTAATACTGTTTTCGGATATTAATATATTTCTAGCATTATTTTTTGTTTCACATACAATAATTCATAAAATCAAACACTGTCAACATCCCTATTTCCTAGTGTTTCAGTAGAATTAATATCGATTCCATTGAACTGATCGATTCATGTTTTCTATTTTGTGACTAAAGTTTTTTAACTTTTGCTCGAAATTACCCATTTAATAATACTACACTTAAAAATTTTGAATCACCCCCGACATTCGATTGCTTATAACTTTTATGCGGCTGAACAGTTTTTCATGAAACATGGCTAAGAACACTCGGGATAAACTTATCTATGACACAAAATAAATTAAACTAAAATCGGTTCAGCCGTTTGGGAGCTACGATACCACAGACAGATACACAGATACACAGACAGACACGTTAAACTTATAACACCTGTCTCTTTTTGCGTCGGGGGTTAAAGTCATCTTTAAGAAGAGTGCTTCAAAAGATTGTCTTTATGCCCTTGCCCAACGTCAAGTAGTTGTTGCATACATATCCATTTGCGTTTGGGAATTCCTTATAACAAAGTGAATGCAATGACGGGTTGTGCCAAACGAAATCATCGGAAGTCACCTGGTCAACAAAGAAACACTTTTTCAAACAAACTGAAGAATAGGACAAAGGACCCATTCATCGATGTATTAGAAAGCAAGATGTTGTTCGGGTTTTCCCATTTGCAAATTTTGGGATTACTCTTAAGAACTGGGTTGAAAGACATCAGGCGTGTTTTTGTGTCTTGCAAATAATAAAGTCACATAAGCTTTTTTACCCGACTGCCAAAGAGGGTAGTGTCTTTCTCTCTGACTATTATGGAAATAATGTGATTTATTTTTAAAATAGGTATTTTTAAAGTTTTAGGTATGTTAAAATAAGTGAAACCTAACCTTAATATTCAGAGCCCGATTTTCTCACACGTCACCAACACCAATTTTCTCGAATAAAAATAAATACTTACAAAATGCAGCAATCACAATAAAATAATCGGTAATATCCGGTAATTGAGCTTTTAGGTCTTCACTATTGCAAGGCGGGGAGGGGGATCGATTCGCCGCCGGCGGGCGACGTTGTCGCTCTGCGCGTGTTTTGTTTGGGTGGCACGGTCTGGCAACAATGTAGCGGCGTCGAGCCAAACGTCAACCGGAAAAAGTTTGTTCTAAAAACAAGACACTTTGGAAAAAGAAGTAGGTACGAGTAAGTTAAGAAGTTTGAGAAGAACTGGAAATGCGTCGGAGGCTTTTCTTATTTATAAGAAAGAGCTTCTTTTCAAGCCTGTCGGAGTTGGGAGTAGAAGATTCAGAATTGCAAGCGACTGGCGTTGTCAAATCAAAATTTTAACAAAAGTTTGGCTGTAAGAATATAACAATAGTTGTCTTAATGCGAACTTCCCATAGTCACACCATAGCCTCATAAAAATGAATGTTGCGGCATCTGAATGAGATCATGCTAAATAATAATTTAATACTCAACAAATTAACTCCTTGATGTACATTTCACTTATACCTTATTCTACATCAAAATATTAATTAGTCACCGATCAATCACAACACACATGCTGAGGCACACACACATACGCACACACACACACATATACGCACACACATACACACACTAACACACATACACACAAAAATTTTGATTTATATACTTGCTTCATTTTTTTTACTCTAGGTACTGTAGGTATTTGTGTTTAGTTTCTAAGAGCTACGGAAGAGCGGGTTCTCCTGCCACAGACAAATTCATTGCCTACCAGGAGTCCCTATTCATCATCATCATCAGCCCATATACGTCCCCACTGCTGGGGCACGGGCCTCCCTCAATAACATGAGGGGCAAATGCCATACTCACCTCGCTTGGCAGACGGGTTGGCGAGGGTTTTGATATAATTGCAGAGTTTTCCTTCTCTGTGGAAAACTGTAGAAAGTCCCTATTCCAATTATCCAATTTGTAACATAGTGTTTGATAGTGTTTTTTGATAAATATTTTTGTATTTGTACCTGGGTACCTATTCTGCTTCCACTTTTCGGATCCACGCGCTTTTTCAATGAAACCACCTCGTGGCGCCCTCTTCTGTGCTTTTTTGTTAGCTCCTTTTATAATATGATGTGTGATGTTGCGACTGACTTTTTTTGCATTACTAAACAAATCAAGAAACCCAGAAGGGTTTAAAGATCCTCACCAGAGAAAACCATACCAACTTCATCTGCTGTATGGTGGTGAAGTCGGGGTGGCCCCTGTTATTAACATCTGTTTCTAAAATCTCGTGCAGCAGCTTCTCCTGCACGGCAGTGTTCAGAGCCAGCTCGTGAAGGAAGAAGGACTTTAATAATAATTCCTTAATATCATAATTATAAACGCGAAAGTTTGTATGTTTGTATGTAGGGATGTTTGTTACTCTTTCACGGTCAAACGGCTACGCCTGTGTCAGGAGTCACCGCTCTTCCATAACTAACAAATTATTACAGTGCTAAAAAACATTTAAAAAAATTAGGTAAAAACAAAAATATTACATATTACATAAAAGAACAATTATCCTATGTAAAAGTAACAGTAATGTGCACTGTGTTTGAGTGTGTGTGCATGATGAATTGGGTGTAAAAAAGCTTTTTTCGCGCTGGATTCCTCGTTTGCTCTCAGAGGAGCAGAAAGCTGCTCGCGTTGCTTGGTGCCTAAAAACTCTTGAAAAGGTACATAGGGGACCTTCAAATGCTGTGTATAATATCGTATCAGGTGATGAGTCCTGGATATATGCGTACGAGCCGGAAACGAAAAACCAGTCACGAGTTTGGGTATATCAAAATGAGTTGAAGTCAACAAAAGTTGTTCGTTGTCGGAGCGTTGCAAAGAAAATGGTCGCCACGTTTATCACCAAATCCATTCATGTTGCAACAATTCCTCTTGAGGGACAAAGAACAGTTAACGCTTAATGGTATTCAACCACTTGTCTGCCTGAAGTTATCGCTGAACTCCTAAAAGAGAACTGCAATCGTCGCATCATCCTACACCACGACAATGCAAGTTCTCACACCGCCCGAATAACAAAAGAGCTTTTGGAGCAACAAAACATTGAATTTTTGGACCATCCGCCGTACAGCCCTGACCTAAGCCCCAATGATTTTTTTACCTTCCCCAGAATTAAAAATAAATTATGTGGTCAACGTTTTTTGACACCGGAAGAAGCGACGCCTTTAAAGCTGTCATTTTGACTACCTCAACTTCTGAGTGGAATGAATGCTATAATAACTGTTTTCATAGAATGGAAAAGTGTGTGAAATATTGCGGCGAGTACTTCGAAAAGCAAAAAAATATTATCAACCAATTATTCTCTATCACTTCCTCGATTCCCGAAATTAACACTGCACCCTATGTACAGTCAACAGCACATCACTACAAACTGTCAAGTTTCCCCAATGGATAGTAAACTCTATTGCTTAGAGATAAAATTGATAATCTATCGAAGAAATTTGACAGTTTTGGATAGCATGATGTGCTGTTGACCCTACTTAGTAATCCGTGGCCAGCGATGTTTATAGCCATAATAACCTAAACTTAGCTATTTCACCTAGTGTTTAAGTAAACTTATGTGAAACTGTTTATTTGCCCTTAAAAAACTTATAAAAAAGATTTGTCGCTTCGTGAGATATGTCGTTTGATTTAACGCACTCCTGGCCCACCTGTAAAGAGGGTGTCCCGGTGCGTTTACAAAAAGATCTACTTAATTTTTCAAATTACATAGTTTTATACCGTGTCAGTCAGCCAGCCCACAGTTGAACACTTCTTGTGCACCAAACGATACCGCGTTGTAGAATACACCCTGCTCCATCTAGCGGGACAGGAACGAACTGTTTGACGGCTGGAATGTAGACGAATTTGCAGCAGGAAAATGAATGAATGACACTTTTTTATAATACAGTATTTGACTGTATTTAATGTAAGGAATATTTTTGTCCATACCTCGGGCCTTTTTATAATACGAAAACGGCACGGGAAAATAATTATTGTATTATTATTGCCTCCTATGCGTTAGTAAGAACATATAAGATAATGGTAATACATATTCTATCATTATTTTTTTGGTTAACTCTTGACCTCAATCTTGACCATGAGGTCAAAGATGAGGTCGACGATGGAGCGAGTTAACTCAGAAAATGCCTATAAAGGCACTGGTACTCCCACGCACCGACGGAACACAGCAAGCTGTTGTCGCGAACCAGACGGCCCTTTACAGAGCCTACCACACCGCATGAGACCATAGGACGACACCTCAGATTCAGAAAAAAATGAAGTGTCGTTGCCTGGGATGGATTACTAAGAGGCAGGTCTCGTTTGTGTTTCCTTAGTCGCCTCTTGCGACACCCACGGAAAGAGATGGGGTGGTGTTATTCTCAACCGATCACCACACGGTAAGAATGCCGTGCCGTGTCGTGGCGTTCAAATTATAAAAAGGCCTAACTTAGTTCTACTTAGTAATCTGTGGCTAGTGATGTTGGTTCCACAATACTATTTGACGGCTAGAATGTAGGGCCATAGCTACGGGGGGGGGGGGGGGCATTGTGGGGCAATGCCCTACCTTGAAATCACAATGCCCTAATTGTAGCAATAGGATATTGAATCTGACGTGAAATGGTTTACTCTAATGGAAGATGGGACGAGAGATAAAAATAACCGCACAAATATTGCATTATATCAATACCTACGTTACGGCAAGAATGGTGTCGTCAATGAGTTGTTGCTGATGGTTAAGACTACTGAAAACCTTGATGTAGCCACTTTCACAGAATAAACGTTAAATACTCTTACGGAAAATAATATCGACCCCTCTGGTATGCCTAGCCAAGGCTATGATGCTATATTTTTACCCGACTACGGCGAAGCAAAAAGGAGGGTTATGTGGTTGACCGGTATGTATGTATGTATGTATGTATGTTTGTATGTATGTATGTATGTATGTATGTATGTATGTTTGTATGTATGTATGTATGTATGTATGTATGTATCTTTGTATGTATGTATGTATGTATGTTCATCTGTTCCATCATAGCTTCTAAACTATTCGTCTCAAATTGACAAATGAGGTATCGTTGGACGCGTTTTGATTGTCCGCTGGTTATAGGCTATAAGACGTCACATTAAATTGATTAGAGCGCCCTCTAGATGACATAAAGTCATGAACTAAAAAAAAATGTTTTTGATGGTGCTTTGTTGGGTATCAAATGAAAGGGCTTCATTAGTGCATTTCAAATATATATGTATTGTAAGCTGTTTCTTGCGGATTTGCTTGGATGCACCGGATATAAAGTTCACCATCGCACACTGTTGTCTTTATTTAGTGATTACTCGGCTGTATAGTGATCGAATCAAGCAGGAGTGGTTGCAAACATTATAACTCATCACACTACAATAGGTGTAATTCATATACTTACATGTAATGAAAAAAATATTGTTTTTTTTTGAAAAAAAGTCCGGAGAGCCCCCTATATCAAAGACATCCACCAAACAAAGATTAGTGATGCGAGGCCGCAGGCCGAGCTCTGCGTAGGGTGAAGCCCGAAGCGTTCCCTCAATCTAAGACGTCTACCAAACAAAGATATGTGATGCGAGGCTGAAGACCGAGCTCCTTGCAGGGGGAAGTCCGGAGCGTTCCCCCAACTAAGACATCTACCAGACAAAAATTAGTGATGCGAGGCCGCAGGCCGAGCTCCGCGTAGGGTGAAGCCCGAAGCGTTCCCTCAATCTAAGACGTCTACCAAACAAAGATATGTGATGCGAGGCTGAAGACCGAGCTCCTTGCAGGGGGAAGTCCGGAGCGTTCCCCCAACTAAGACATCTACCAGACAAAAATTAGTGATGCGAGGCCGCAGGCCGAGCTCCGCGTAGGGTGAAGCCCGAAGCGTTCCCTCAATCTAAGACGTCTACCAAACAAAGATATGTGATGCGAGGCTGAAGACCGAGCTCCTTGCAGGGGGAAGTCCGGAGCGTTCCCCCAACTAAGACATCTACCAGACAAAAATTAGTGATGCGAGGCCGCAGGCCGATCTCCGCATAGGGCGAAGCCCGGATCGTCCCTCCAATCTAAGACGTCCACCAAACATAGATATGTGATGCGAGGCCGAAGGCCGAGCTCCGTGTAGGGCGAAGCCCGGATCGTCCCTCCAATCTAAGACGTCCACCAAACATAGATATGTGATGCGAGGCCGAAGGCCGAGCTCCGTGTAGGGCGAAGCCCGGATCGTCCCTCCAATCTAAGACGTCTACCAAACATAGATATGTGATGCGAGGCCGAAGGCCGAGCTCCGTGTAGGGCGAAGCCCGGATCGTCCCTCCAATCTAAGACGTCCACCAAACAAAGATATGTGATGCGAGGCCGAAGGCCGAGCTCCGTGTAGGGCGAAGCCCGGAGCTTACCCCAATCCAAAACGTCCACCAAACAAAGATATGTGATGCGAGGCCGAAGGCCGAACTCCGCGTAGGGCGAAGCCCGGAGCGTCCCCCCAGTCTAAGATATCTACCAGACAAAGATAAGTGATGCGAGGCCGCAGGCCGCGCTCCGCGTAGGGTAAAGCCCGGAGCTTCCCCTTAATCCAAGACGTCCACCAAACAAAGATATGTGATGCGAGGCCGAAGGCCGAACTCCGCATAGGGCGCAGCCCGGAGCGTCCCCCCAATCTAAGACGTTCACCAAATAAAGAATAGTAATGCGAGGCCGCAGGCCGAGTTCCGCGTAGGGCGAAGCCCGAAGCGTCCTCCCAATCTAAGATAACCACCAAACAAAGATTAGTGATGCATATTCATAGTGACGTTTGGAGGAGAGCCGTGGTCGTACGCCACCTTTTAACAGGTAGTAAAGCGATCGTATTAAGACAAAGTGGCATACGACCTTGGCTCTACTCCGAACTTCAATATGAAATAGACGATAAGTATTTAAAAGTTTTCATAAATATTTCAGATACGAGAATTTTCTTGTTTCATACTTTTTAGAGCGCGATTCTTCAGTAGTCGGGTTTTAGTTTTTTAAACTTATTTTTTATTTACTTCCGCCCTACCTGTGACCAATGCTGCTCTACCTCGAATTCGACGTTAGCTACAGCCCTGCTAGAATGTAGAAGAATTTGCTGCAAAATGAATGAATGACACTTTATTTAGGATAATAAAAACGGGCATGTAGTTTTGGAGAACACAAAAATAATTCTGAGGGTGGCTGCGGTTTAAAATAATCCACCAGCGATAAAATAAATGAATCGTTTTTAATCTAGCGACAGATAATGTGAAATTTAAGTCCTCAAAAAAATTAAATTATCTTTCACAATTAGGTACTTACTTACATACTTAATTGTCCACCAACCCGCATCGGGCCAGCGTGGTGGACTATAGCCTAACTCCCCTTCATGTTTCGAAGGAAGGCCCCTCGGTGGGGACGTATATGGGCTGGTAAAAAAAAAACATTGATTGGTGACTTAAGAGTCTTAGGTAACATTTTTTTATGGTGACGGAAATCATTTTTAACCGACTTCAAAAAAAAGGAGGAGGTTCTCAATTCGGGTGTTTTTTTTTTTATGTTTGTTACCTCAAAACTCCGTCATTTGTAAACCGATTTCAAAAATTTTTTTTAGTTCGGAAGCATCTACTTCCAGATTGGTCCCATAAAAAATTTATCGAAATCGCTTCAGTAGTTTGGGCCATAAATAAAAAAAAACAGAAATTTACGATCATAAATAATATATAGATGATAATAGGTCATCAATATGTATGAACGAAGCAAAAATGAAGTAATTCCCTGAGACTTATAAGTTGTTTTTTGGGGGCTCCTTTGTGGGAATCTACCGTTTAGTGACCGGTAGCGTATATTACCACCACACATCTTCCCTGCTGTCTGGTAATCGGTTGATAATATCACCCACCAACCCATATCTTTCATGCCATCTGGCGATCGGTTTGAGAATTGTACTACCCCGTATATATCTTTCTTGCCATCTTGCGACTGGTTATGAATATCACCACCCCATATCTTTCCGTGGGGTGAAAGTAATTGATCACTATATCGCTCTTTAATCTCGAGTGATTTAGTGCTTTATAATAAACTAGCTTTCCGCCCGCGGCTCCGCCCGCGTAGACTACAGATTATATCGTACCCAACTGTGGGATAAAATGTAGCCTATGTCCTTTCCCAGGCTCTAATCTATCTCTGTACCAAATTTCATCAAAATCGGTTCAGTAGTTTAGGCGTGAAAGATGGACAGACACACAGACAGAGTTACTTTCGTATTTATAATATTGTATGGATCTACGAGGGAGTTATATGAATGAAAAATAATAAAATAAAATATTTTAAACAAAAAATTGACCTGCCTTCAAAAAGGGTGAAATAATTTTTTAAAGCTATGTTCACGAGTAAGTAGTGGTTACGGGTAAAACAGTAAATAGGTGAATTCATAGCGGAATATGGTAAATAGAGAGGATTTTTTTTTACGTCAGCGCCGGTTTGAACAGGACCTAGTTTAATGAAATAAGTATTCGCACAAGCTTTTTGGCAGTATAAAAACTAAGATAGTTATGCCATGCGAGTAATTGTTCGGCGCCGACGTCAAAAAAAAAATCCTCTCTATTTACCATATTCCGCTATGAATTCACCTATTTACTGTTTTACCCGTAACCACTACTTATACTCGTGAACATAGCTTTAAAAAATTATTTCACCCTTTTTGAAGGCGGGTCAATTTTTTGTTAAAAATATTTTATCAGGAAACAAAATGTTGATATGTCGCTTGATTAAACGCACTCTACCTACGGGCCCACCTGTATAGAGGGTGTCCCAGTGCGTTTACAAAAATTGAAAGTATTCAAGTTATATAGGTAGGTACTGTGTCAGTCAGATAGCTGAAACCTGAACTCTTCTTGTGCATCAAACGATACCGCGTTGTAGAATACACCCTGCTCCATCTAGCGGGACAGGAACGAACTATTTGATGGCTGGAATGTAGACGAATTTGCAGGAATGTGTGAATGATGAACGAAACTTTATTTAGGAGATACTACAGTAATCTTCCTTACATCTAACTTAACTTAAATACAAAAACTATAACAGTGTCACCCAAATAGCGCTGGCTCGGCATTTGCTACAGCGGCGAGGCTGTAGCGCTGATATTCGACCAGTACCAGAAAAAAAAACCGTGGGTATCGTAAGAGGCGACTAAGGAAACACAAATGAGACCTGCCTCCTAGTAATTCATCCCAGGCAACGACACTTCATTTTTTTCTGAATCTGAGGTAGCGTCCTATGATGGTCTCATGCGGTGTGGTAGGCTCTATAAAGGGCCGTCTGGTTCGCGACCACCTTCCTACCGAATTTCAACGCTAAACAGCTTGCTGTGTTCCGTCGCTGCGTGGGAGTACCAGTGCCTTTATAGGCATTTTCCAGGTTAACTCGCTCCATCGTCGACCTCATCAATAACCTTGGTCAAGATTGAGGTCAAGAGTTAACCCATCTTGTAAATTAAAAAAAGTGAATCTTTAAACTTGACTATCTCTAGACGTTTCATTAAAGGTGAGTTTATAACTAAATCGATGGCGTGCAAGACGTTAAACCCGATTTCTGGTAACACCTACTTTGAATCTCAATATATCGAGATATAAAAAATGCTGCTAGGCGCCCTAAATAACAATAAATTTGCAGACCATATAATTTGTTTGAGCAATCAGAATTAAATTAGTGCCTATTTAAAAAGTGGAAGTTAAACTTGTTTTCTTACTGAACAAATTAGTAGGTGAAAATGAAAAAATGAAAAATGAAAAATAGTTTATTTTCGTTTACAGATTATTGTAGGTAGCTTAGTGGATGGAGCCTCCTTTTAAGCAAGTAATGTGCATGTATCAGGAGACTCCGCTCTTCCATAACAACTTATAGTACTTAACAGACAAATAAACTTAACTAACTAAACTCAACCAAACAAACTTTAAAGTACCTAGACTAATGATGTGTCTGTATGTGTGTGTGTGTGTGTGTGTGTGTGTGTGTGTGTGTGTGTGTGTGTGTGTTTGTGTGTGTGTGTGTGTGTTTTTGGCTGTGTGTGTGCATCCACGGATATAGTCACAGTATTGAGGTCGATAATTGCAGGCAGTAGAATGAGTTATTAAGTTAGCCCTGCGACACTGTCTTGGGATCGGAGGAACTACTGCGGCCAGCACGGAGCTACCGCAGTAGCCTCCACTAACTGTGTATTGCATATACCTACTATAACAGATGTTTTATGTGCCTGTATTTATTATTGGAAGAATTTATATCTCTGACTCTAAATAACTCTCACAGGTTTCGTAGTTTAACTGCATTAACCAGGGGATTAAAGTATTCTTACAATCGTGAAGGGACTTGGCATATATATTTAATTGTTTATTTACCTTATTGTATATATAAACAGATCTTATTTTATATTGGGTCCATGCAAAGACAGTTCTAGTTGCATGAGTTGCTATTACATTACGCCTTCCTCTTTTACTTAGGACGTGAGGGTCAAAATTTAAGGTTTTATGTGTCTTCAGGATTAAGTGTAGCAAGTAAAGTTTCCTAACAGAGAGCAATTTACACATGTTGTAAAGGCTGTCAGTTGGGTAGCGCCGCTTTTTAAAATACATAATTTTTAAGAGGGCTCTCTGCGCTCGTTCTAAGTCCAGAAAGTGTGTTTTATAAGTGCCTCCTCAAACCGGGATACAATATGTTATTATTGATTGCACCAAGGCAATGTAGATATTGTTAAGAAGGTTGTTAGGAGGATGAATAGTGTCCAACGGGTTATTTGGGACTACATGTCTTAACGTCTTAAACATCCATATGAATTTTCTAATTCTCCCACTCAAGTGCTCTATATGCTGATACCACGACAACCTTTGATCTATTAGCACTCCGAGGTACTTTGTGTAACTGACCTTATTTATGATTGGGCAGTTACAATTTGGATAGGAAGTGCTATTACCACAGTCATGTATTTTTATTTCAAAGTTTCCAGTTGGTTGACCTTTATTATAGATACTGAAACACATATAATTCGTTTTATTGGTGTTTAGAGTTAGGACATTATATTTTAGCCACTTAGATACCTTGACAAGTCCATTTTCAGCATATTTTTTTGTGGCTTTCCAAGAATTACCTGTGAAGACGATGGCAGTATCGTCAGCGTACGAAAAAATCTTCGCGTTTGAAATGCTCATATTGCAGAGATCATTAATATAAATAAGGAACAGGGTAGGACCTAGGACACTTCCCTGTGGTACGCCGTAAGGTACGCCAGCGTCCTCACTGGTATATTGGTCAAGTTTAACCTTTTGTGTCCTATTCGAGAGGTAATCTCTAAAGACTGCAAGTTGATTATCTCTAACACCTATTTTATCGAGTTTGTGTACAAGGATGGGGACGGAGACGGTATCGAAAGCCTTTTTCA
This sequence comes from Aproaerema taeniolella, assembly GCA_949987775.1. Lineage (NCBI taxonomy): Eukaryota > Metazoa > Arthropoda > Insecta > Lepidoptera > Gelechiidae > Aproaerema > Aproaerema taeniolella. Next base: position 1,309,801 of record OX465255.1, on the reverse strand, counting down.
GGTCCAAGAAGATGCAGAGACTTTTCTTTTTACTATCAAGTTGTTCCGTGATTAGAGTACTTAAAGACGTCACCGCATCATCAGTAGATAAACCTTGCCTAAAGCCATATTGAGACCGGGATAATATATTAAATTTATTTAGATATCGTAGTAGGCGAGTATTTAGCAGTTTTTCTATCACCTTTGATACAACAGGCAACACTGAGATAGGCCTATAATTACCGATGTCCGCTCTGTCCCCCCCCTTGTACACAGGTGTGATAATAGCTCTTTTTAACAGGTCTGGAAAAACACCTCTTTTGAAACAGAGGTTTGCAAGATGAACAATGATAGGAACTACTTCATTCTTCACGTGTTTCAAATATTTGGTTGAGACACCGTCCCATCCAGGAGCGCTGTCCGATTTCAGGGATAACAGAATTTGATCGACTTCATAATTGTCTTTATCTAGGAGAACGAAAGACTGTGGTTGTATAGGTATACTATTTAGGTAATCAGTTTGTTTATCTATATCTAGGACAGAGAGAATATTTTGAGCTAAGTTATTTCCAATATCAGAGAAGTACGTATTGATGTAATTTGTGGATTCTTGAATAGATGGTTTTAATGATAATAATTCTGGATTAAGGTTGTTCTGCTTATTAGTATATGTTATGTTTTTAATAGTTTTCCATAGTAATTTATTATTTTTGAGGGAGTTTGCAAGAAGTTTTCTATTATATTTACGTTTTAGTTTTTTTATTAGGTAATTACAGTAGTTTCTGTATCTTGTGTAGGTTATTTTCTTGATATCATTTTTAGGATCGTTCCGGAGCTGTTTCTGAAGGTTATTACGGTTTTGAATGCACCTCAATATACCGGGCGTAATCCAAGGTTTCAAGATCCGTTCGCTTTTCGGTATGGTTTTCGTTATAGTATTGAGTTTTATAGAGTTATTAAGTTTCTGGATTAGACTTTCAGTCACTATGTTAGGATCTTCACAAAAGAGTAGGTCTGATAAGTGTTGTTCCTTTAGGTGTTGGAGTGCTTTATTAAAATCGACTGTAGAAGTAATTTTAGGTGCTGGATTCTTGGACTTGCATTTGGCAAGTGACAAAAAAGTGGTAAAATGGTCTGTAATGGAGGTGTGTAAAACAGCGATAAATACAGAAGTCTTTTTTGGATTTTTTTTTATCATGAAATGATCAAGACAACTCATGTTTCTAGTGGGTAGGCTATGACCGCCAAGTATGCTTTTTTCTGATAACTGATCAAGATAATACGTTCTATTTTTATATTCATAAGGTTGTTCCTGTGGCTTTGGTAAAAGATTTATATTAATATCTCCCGCAATTACTATATTTCTTTCTGATTTAATCGTTTCAATGTGAGTGCAAAGGGAATTGGTAAACTTTTCAGCATTGGTGATTGACGGAGATCGATATATACACAAAATAGTATTATTAAATATATCTAGTTGTAGACAAGAAGCGTCAATTAATTTGATCTCCTTAACCGTAGGCCGAAGGGTGTCTTTCACATAGGCAATAACGCCATCACTTTGATTTAACTGTCTAGAAGTCGTGAAAGAGCAGTAATTAGTTAATATGGGGATGGGTTTATTTTCGTTCAGCCAGCATTCTGTGAGGATAATGACATCAGGTTTAAAGTGAAGGTTCGAAATGGTTATTAAAAAATCATCAAAATTGTTGTAGACGCTTCTAATGTTTTGCGATATGACAGTAAAATCAGTTTTACAATTATTATAATGGCTGGCAAGTGAGGAGATATCACACTCAGCAACTTTAGCTATATTCAGATTATCGACATCGTTTATTGTTTGTAGTAGACTATCCATGTTGGTCAGGTGTAAGAAGACTGAATACTTTTCTACAATCGTTGTAGTACATAGGTAACAAGAAATGCGATGTAGCGAGAATGTCTGAGTGTGTTTGTAGTTTGTACTGGATTATTATATTTATATGTATGGTTGCAAGTTTATGAGTCACATTTGAGGTGAGTAGGGTCATGGCAATGAAGTGTCTGATAAAATAACATAAATATAGGACGAAGGAAAATGTAAGAGTATATGCGATATGTGTGTGATGTGTTTTTGTATTGGTAATTGTTTTGGGAGTTGGTGTATGTGTGTTTTGTGTGGTATATGTTGTGAGAATCAGATTAAATAAGGAAAATAATAAGTATTTACCCAGGCAAAGAAAAACCAATCTGGTTTTGCAATAGGGATACAGTCGTGTTAGGGTGACAGAATTGATAACAATTATATTCTGCTTAACAGTAACTTTAAGGTCCGTATTACAGAACGCGACTCAGACTTTGATATATACTTAAGGCGACTACAGCACCCGATAAAGGCAGCACACATAGGAATAGTGCCATCTCCGTCTCTCAACAGGCCTGGGCCGGCAGTGCGAACAGTGTCGATACACGAAGTTTACGGACTATGAAAGCGTGCGTGCGTAAAAACATGTTCGAAAGTTAGAAAAATGAGATTTATGGAAAGATAACAGCTTAAATCGAAAAATGCGTTAACTACTTATCGAAAGTGTTCAATCACGAACATTTTGATAGCAAATTCAAGTTCCTGTGTGCATTTTACTATCGTTTTTACAGCTTAAAAGATACACAATATTGGGTATTTAGAGGTGACTTTGTGAGCTTTTTCTATCGAACCAAACGTGCTGAATCATGTTTTCAGCAAACTACTTATCTAGTTTATGTCCTGAATATTACCATAGTATTTTTTTTCTTCGATTTTTAATGCAGTGCGTCATGCTTATCTACGCATCATAAAATCGTAATTTAGGTGCTGTAGTCGCCTTAAGTAGCAGTCGCCTTTGTCTTTTTGATAGTGAGAGAAAGAGACAATCAAATACTTAAGTATATGTAGATCAAGACTTGAGTCTCCTTCTGTAAAATAGGCCTTAAAGTTAAATAATTATTGTTTGTCGCTGACATGAGCTAAGTGGCCAATCGCGCTAAAAATGTTCATCATATCAGCCTATTGCAGTCCACTGCTGAACAGCCTCTCCCATGGTGCGCCACTTAGCACGATCCTCCGCTTTTTGCATCCAGCCACTACCCGCTATCTTCTTTAGGTCATCTAACCATCTGGCTGGGGGGCGTCCTACACTACGTTTTGCAATACGTGGTCTCCATTCGAGAACCTGTCTCTCCAACGCTCGTCGGTTCTGCGACAGACATGGCTAGCCCACTGCCACTTCAGCTTGCTACACTTTTGGATAATATCCATCACTAAAAATATCCATCCATCGCTAAAATGTTGCTGAATAATAAATAAAGAAATCTAAACGCATTAAGAAACCGTTAAATCCCTTACTCGGCAGATTACCCCAAAACAAAGGCCAATTTAAATAAACTAGCGGCTAATTAAGCGGGATTGATAACAAGAGTAAAAACGTCTAGTTATTCCGAAGTAATCTTTCCAAAACGTAAGTTGTAAGGTGTTCCGCATAGCGGGCAGCCAATTCTAATAACTGTAATTTAAAACAGAAGTGTGCTACACCTAATTTGAAAGATATATGAGCCTTTTTATGGTAATTCGAACGGCACGGTAAGGCAAAATTATATGACCATTGCCCCCTATTTTTCTCAGCTTCTAGTATCACGAGTTCATAAGAAGCAATGGTAGTATAATTTTGCTGTGTCATTTTCTAATTTTAAAAAGGCCCATTGTGTTCTTTCATTGGTAATTAGTAAAATAACAATAAATGTCTAAATGTTGACCACCCACATAGTAATCGAGTTTCTTAATACCCTATTTTTTTTTATTAGCCTGTGGTGTGTCCCACTTCTGGACAAAGGCTTCCCTTTTTTTTGTGCTAGATTGTCCTATTTTGGGCCAGCTCTACCGAGTTTTTAGGGGCGGTCAAAGTGGCTATGTCGTCTCGCCAGCAGCGTCTTCTTTTTTTGTGAAGGAAAAGCGAAGTTCGTTGAAAACCACAGATAACATAAGACGGAAGATCATTGGGCATTTGTTTGATACGACAAGTCCACTTTATAAAAAGAAACCGGCCAAGTGCGAGTCGAACTCGCGCACGAAGGGATCTGTTCCTATAAAAACGAGCAACAAAATCACGTTCGTTGCATGGGAGCCCCCTAAATATTTACTTTATTCTGTTTTTTAGTATTTGCTGTAATAGCGGCAACAGAATTACATCATCTGTGAAAATTTCAACTGTCTAATTATCACGGTTCGTGAGAAACAGCCTGCTGACAGACGGACAAGTTAATAGGGTGCCTTCACCCTTTGAGTACGGAACCCAAAGAACATCATAGAGGAAAAGATTAAAGGAAAGAGAGGTAGGAGTAGACCTAGGCGGAGATATTTCGAGAAAATAAGAGAAGGTTGAGGTCGTGTCGTATAGAGGGGTCAAGTCACTAGGTTCATTCATTCAAGAGCCACAGAAAGAAACACAGATAAATAGACATACAGATACACACGTCAAACTTATGACTTTTATTTTATTTTTTTATGAGATGGGTTTACTCTTGACTCTAATCTTGACCAAGGATAGATGAGGTTGAACGATGGAGCGAGTTTACCCAGAAAATGACAATTAAGGCATCGACGGAACACAGCAAGCTGTTTGGCGTCGAACTTCGGTTGGAGCTTAGGGTGATCGCGAACCAGACAGCCCTTTTCAAAGCCTATCACACAGCAATGAGACCATAAGACGCCACCTCAGATTTTTTATTTAGTTTATTTCATATACAAAATTTGTTATAAGTAGTACATAAAGTTATAAATAACATCAAAAAACCTACAAGGTTTGTCTAGTCTAGACGTTATGAACATCTCTAAGATGGATTACTAGGAGGCAGGTCTCATATATAATAGACACCTCTCTTTTTTGTTAGGGGTTAAAAATAAAACAAATTTGTTATCTCTTTAATTCCAAACGAAATGCAAGGGTTCCAATTCTATCGTGAATTCTATAAATAGAGTTAAAAGAAAAAACCGACCTTTGAAAACCCATACGTGAATCGTAACAAGGTTTCACGTTAAGCGTGCGTTCCGGTAGGTTGGGTACCTACTGCTTTAAATGCAAAGGTTTATCGGGTCCAATTACAACCGTTTTTATACACAGGTAGCAACGTCACACTACCTACACAACTAGGGTGGAAAGTAAACGATTACCTACCTCTCTGTAGCAAGGCCAGTGCCGGATTTACAGTTTTTCTGAGTGTAGGCCACTTTATTTCCGCCGCCCCATGTATACCTTTCTAAAAAAACCAATTTCCATTTGTAGTAAGGAAGACACTTAAATTGTATATATAAACGAATGAATTAGTGATTAAGAAAAAAATAATAATATCAAAATCATCTATAATATCATCTCGATATAGGTCTGTGATCATCATAGTTTATTATCTTATATCTGCTTCTATCTAGCGAAGAGCTAAAGAATTCATTTTATACCATTCCCCCTCTAAAAAGCTTCTTTTTTCACTGAAAATTGGAGATGAATAGCTCTTTTAGTCACAGTTTTGGTATTTGAATTTAGAACCCTAAAAGATTCTTTTGCTCCCGCAAAACACGTAAAAAAAGAGCACTTTTTATGTCAATTTTGGTGTTTGAATTTCGAACACTCCGATGTACCTCCATCGCAAAGAATATTCGAAATTCAAACTCCTTGAGCAGATGTCTATTTCATGAGATTCAATAAGGATTTAATAAAAAAACATGAGAAAACCAGTGAACTTGTTTGACTTTTATCCTCTGAAATCGAGTGAGCGTCCTCTGAAATCTGCCGCCCCTAGGCCGCGGCCTATACGGCCTATTGACAAATCAGGACTGAGCAAGGCGATTGCTTTCCCAGATAACTGGTGTTAATTGATGTTAATGAAATAAGGTGCACAGAATATCTAGTAAAAACTACTAGTACCTAGTTCAGCGATATGTGTTCAGGTGGTAATCGCCAAATCACAAATTAAATAAAGAAGACAAGATTTATAAAATAACTGGGTTTAATAAAAAAAAAATCGAAAAAAAAAATACCACACTGGTCCACCTAAGGAACAAGTGTGCCAAGGCTCATCCTTCTATCCAAAAAATATGGGTTCCCATACGACTTCATACGAGAATGGATATAATTACTACGCTAATAAAATTTCTATTATTTTGGGAATAGCTCCTGCCTAAACTAATGAACCGATGTTGACGATTAAGGTGTCATTGGAAAGCAGGTGATGTGTAGATGTGTTTTCATATGTAAATTTCTAATACCCTTCCAAATTGGATTTATAAAAATATATAAAATGGAGTAAAACATCATTGAAATTACAATTTGACCTCTAAAATGCGATAGGGGTCAAATCCAGCTGGCCTCCACATCTTAAAATAATCGCTATGGTATGATAAAAATTTCTTGCTTTTATCACTCAGCGAACAATTTTTCAAATTTCCGCTCTACTAATTTGATAGATTGCTAGAATTTACAAAGGAAATTAAATTAGTTTAGAGTATGAAAGGTGGGACAAAATGGAAAGATTTATCGGGTTGAGGGGATCTTCATATAGCTGGAGAATTGGATAACAGGAACTGGTAGGAACAACAGGTATTCGTCAATCGTCTTGTTATAATCCCGTTAATAATTTGGCTTCGGGTCCTGCCTCAATGGGTTGCCAAAAGCACTGAAATTATAAAATTCCAAAATGGACTAAAATTCCGAAAGGAGTTAAAAAAAGGAAAGAAATTAAAATATATGAGTATTTAAGTGTAGTAAGAATGTCAAGCTAGTGTAACCTATACAAGAAGGATACTCTCCTCTTGCAGGTCGTGAAGTAATCCCCCCAGGTCAGGTGATAACCAGATTTGATTTAAACCACAAGACCCAGGATTCTCGTAACTGTTGCAAGAACAGCCTGATAGTGTATTTGTCTGAGCGTGAAGTAGGTGTTGTATAAAGTGTACTGTATAGAGTAGGTAAGGAGAGAAAGAGTGTGAGAAAAAAAATAGAAATTACTATGACAAACTTACATTTTGATAAACACATTTATGCACGAAAATCAAGTTTTAAAACTGTAAAAACTAAAGTTGGAGTTTTATTCTGAAAACATTTACTTTTGTGTAGTTTTTTAAACTGAAAACATTTACTTATATTGAATTTAATATGGAAATAGATAAGTCTCCTGCATAGGGTTGCCAACCCTACTATATAATATAGTATCCTTCTATATTAAGGCATCAAATACTATATTTCTATTAAAAATATATAGTAGGCGAAACTACTATATTTTGCGTTAACCGGAACGCAGCCTTAACTAAAGCCCGCCCTCTCTCTACTCTACGTCTACCGCGAATATTAATGAAGCATATGAACAGTTTTAAAAAAATAAAAATGTAATTATTAAGGCGCAAAGCAGTAAGAAATATTCATTTAAAAAATAAAGTCACATTTTAACCACATACTATATTTTTATTCTTTTTTTTGCCATCTACTATATTTTTTAAGGAAATAACTTCAAAAATACTATATTTGATAGAAAAAAAGTTGATAACCCTACTCCTGCAATGAAACAAGCAGTACTTTTCCCGAATTTTTTTTGTCGAAACAATTGACAACTTCAAAAAAGAAAAAAATGGAGAAAGTTCCAGAATTTAAAATTGAATGAAAAAGAAAACTAGGCGGAAAAGAATTGGTAAACACAAAAAAGATCACATGCAGAAATGCTGCACTAGGTAGCCAAAAATCGTTGGGAAAATTTTGGTCACAGAGCTGAGTGAAAATGAAATATTTGCTAAATTGCTCGCCGTCCGGGACTTTGTTGCCGTGGGCATTTGGGAAAATTATGAAGCCTATGTGTTAATCCAGGGTGTCGTAAGCTACCTCCATACCAAATTTTATGAAAATTGGTCCAGCCGTTTGAGCGTGAAAGAGTAACAAACATCCATACATCACAAACTTTCGCATTTATAAAATTATGTAGTAGGATATGTGATGATAATGACAACTTTACATTAACTAGCGAAATTAGAAGGGGTGAATCTACCAATGAAACTATTTTTTTTTATAACGAATGGGTTTGCTCTTGACCAGAATCTAGCCCAGGGGCGAAGATGTGGTCGAGGATGTAGCAAGCTCACCCAGAAGATGCCTATTCACTCGAACTTTAAAGAGACTCGGGTTATATAAGCCCGGAAATACAGACGCAGGCAGAGAATTCCATTCCTTAGCGGTGCGCAGTATAAAAGATGAACAGAAGTGCTCAGTACGGATTCGAGGAATTTCGACAAGGTAAGGCTGGTACCCCGCAGTGCGTCTGGATGTCCGGTAGAAGAAAGGGGCAGGCGGAATGAGCTCGTGCGGCTCATGAGCAGACTCCCCGAAGTAGATCTTGTAGAAAACACATAGGCAAGCTACTAACTTTCCATAAGGGTATTCTTGAATAATTTTGACTTCTCAAAAAGCAGCAGCTCGAGTACGATGGTAATAGCGCGCCTAATGCGCCGCGGCCCTATGTCAAAATGTCAACATTGACAACGCCAGAGGGCGAGCAAGCCTTCAGTGTCAGTCGAAAGGAAACAAAATGAAGTTTCAGCGTCAGCCGAGTGACGTGCCGCGCGAGTTTGTCGCCATCGCGCTCGAGCTGCAGTTGATTGCTCAAGTTGCAAACAATTTGATAATACGACCAATGTTCCTTTCGTTGGTTGATTCACATCCTAAATTTAATTATTATAACCACATGTTGCTCTGTCTACCCCGATAGGGATTACAAGCGTGAGCGTAGGTTTATAAAAAAAACATCAGGGATGGTGAATACAAAAATTTACTATAATATGTTAACTATGTCTTTATTACACAATTTATATAAATTGTTTAGTCTCATCTTGCTTACATGGGTTGACTGGAAGAGATCCCCTAGTGGGATAGCGAACATATTCAATCAACGATGTTAAGCAACCCCAGAAGTGCTCTTTTTACACTCTTCTTCATCCTAGCGCTTAATCCTGTTTCTCATCCGGGGTACACTTGACCGTGATCCAGGAACTGGCAGGTCAAGTCATTATAGTGGAGCGACTGCCTTCTGACCTCCGTGGCCCTGTTAACAAGGGATCCTGACCAGTTTGGATCATGGTTAGACATTCAGTTTCCTGAATGTGCAGGTTTTCTCACTATAAGCACAGACCTTTATCGAGATAGACGAAAAGAGCGCTTCAAATCTAGCGTGTTGAATATTTCGTACCTAAAATGACGTCGCGAGCGATATTTAGTCATGGGAAATCAAGACCGCGCGAAAACTAAGTAAAACAATAATGTAAATTCGATTAAAATCGATTATCATTTACGGCATAGGTCTCAAGCGGTGGGACATAACTGTGACCGTAGATCACACTTTTTACACGCAAGGTAGGTAAACTTTTACCGTCTATCTCGATACAGGTCTGTGCACTATAAGACCATCGGGTTGTGTGTAACTTATATATAGGTACATAACTCATAAAACGAGTCGTTTGTTCATGTCAGCATTGAGGATCGAACTCGGTATTTCTCGCTTACGAGTCTGACCCGATAGCGCTAGACCACTGACGCTCTTATGCTTATCGACACTTATTTTACACTCACTAGAATTTTTTAGTTTCAAATTAACACTATTTCGATAACGATACCCTGTTACCGGTCTTCTGAGCAGAAATTTCATTCAGCAGTAAGTCTTGTATCTTGCTTCTCACCACTAACTTCCTCATCGGGTCTAGCAGTTGGAAGTACTGCTTTAGGGATTTCAAATACATCATATCCAAATCATCATCATCTTCTTCATATTTCTTCTTCTTAGCGGGAGGCTCGTCGATTTCTTGTTCTCCTAAATATTCATTTAAAACAATGTCGTACTGATTACTATGCTGATTCTCTGAAACTTCAATTTTGAACTGTTTTCTAGCATCAAGAGGATTTTTGGGGTCACTTTCTTGGTCGTCTGAGTATTCTTCTTCAACGTCCACTTCTTCAAGGGCCACATCTTCAACATCGGGTACAGGATTTCCTTGCAACTTGAGGAAGCGCATGAGGTTGAAGTGCTTCCAGGACCCTCTATACGAGTCCGGTGAGGTTGTCTCACATCGTTTCAGTTGACGCATAAAAAAATCGCGTAGATTCTTCCATTTTACTTTCAGGACCTTGTCTGTAAGAGAAAATATAATAATTGAATACTTAAGCAAGTTGAATACGTATGGGACGAAGTACGCATGGGGATTACGGGAATTTAGCCTTTTATTTTACCAGCCCATAATACGTCCCCACCGAAGGGCACGGGTCTCCCTTCAAAACACGAAGAGGATTCAGGCAATAGTCCACCACGCTGGCCCAATGCGGGTTGGTGGACCGCTCGTCTTTCGAAAATGAATTTTCTTGGTCGGGCGGGTTTCATCACGTTTTCCTTTACCGTTAAGCAAGTGATACCTAATTAGAAATCCGTACATAAATCCGAAAAGACGAATTTAGTAGTACAGGCCCGCAGCGGAATTGAACCCGCGACCTTCGGATTACAAGTCTGGCTCATTACCAACTGGGCTATCACCGCGAATTCAGCCTTATGTTTTATCATATGAGAACCTCTGCGCGGAATTTCAGATTTATAAGTCCACAGGTTTGGGCTGGGCAGAGAGCTGACAGTTGACACAGGATATGTATACGGGGTGACTTTTTTACCGACTTCAAAAAATAAGAAGGTACTATGTTCGACTGTATGTATTTTTTTCATGTATGCTCACCGATTTCTCCGCCAATTATGGACCGATTTTAAAATTTTTTTTTGTTCGAAAGAATATACTCTAGAGTTGATCTCATATAAATTTTTATCGAAAATGATTCAGCGCTTTTAAAAAATCAACAAAAACAATAAAATACTACAAACCAGAACATCATCTAAATAAATGAGTGACATTTGCAAACTGTTGTTGGGATTGAAGTCGGTGACTCATACGTTTTTATAACGTGGAAAATTATTCTTTTAAACTGTTTGAAATGTCATGTATTTTGTATTTAGGTAGGTACTTGCCACGATAGTCTCTATTGTTAGTGCAGCATTTTATTTACTTAATTAAAATTGTTGTATTACCCCACAATATGTATGTATACATTCAATTTATTGCTTACTTCATATTATAAATTTATATCGGCGGCTGTACTAAAACCATCTCAATTCTGTCATCTTTGAAACAATCGATATATCAAGAGTTACGATGCCACAGACAGACACACGGATACACAGATATACACACGTCAAACTTATAACACCCTTCTTTTTTGTAGGGTGTTAACAATGAAATAGATAAGTAGATACAGAGGCCAGCGCATCAGGTTACTCCATTTTCATTGCAAAACTGCTCTTATCACAGCAGTACAGAGTGCACGCGTGTGGTAACCTGAGTTGCGGCCGTCCGATTATAAATGTCGCAGGGAAAAGAGGATATCAGGGATTTCACGAAATCCCTAGAGATATCACGAAATCCCGGTAGATGTCGAATATTCTTGTTTATTACGTCTTATCTTCTTATTTAAAAAATCTAGTGATGTGACAAAATACTAATAAAAAGTCAGAGATATGTAATTTCACTAAACTAAATCTAGTGAAATAAAGGAAAATCTTATTATTAATTCAAATATAATTACACAAAACATTTAGCTTCTTGCAAATTTATCTTCTTCCATCTATCTATTTTTTTCAATACTTACATTTGTTTTTTGTTCCTAATGAACGAATCCACATAATAGAAAAAGGTATAACCTGATATCATTGTCAGATATCAGGTATGTTGTATCGCAACCAGAAAAACAATGGAGAAATGCAACGATATTTTTTAAGGATTCATATTTGAAACTATTAGATGTGAAATATAGATCTTTTATAGTACCAGAACCTGGCTTGAGAAAATGAATATCATGATTATTAGAATTTAATTGATTTAAAAGGACCAACAGATCAATATCTTGACCCACAACAATGATAGTTTTATTAGAATCTCTAGCGATTTCTATCGAGGTCTTAATAATGTCAGCATCAGCATCTGTCGTTACGTCAACTCAATTCTAGATGAATCCTGTAGCCTGGATCAAATGGACATAACGACAAGACAATAACTTAAGGTGATCTCATGCCAGAAAGAAAGGGCTCATTTCTTCTACATTCTCATAAACTTCTTTCTAGTTAGGGATTCTCTCCCGCAAGCCTCCAACCACCCCTTACAGCTTGCCCATGCCTCGCATTCTATTCTACATTCTTAGTATTCTTCGAGTTCTGTTTCTACTTAAACCCTTTCTTTCCTATTCTGAGGATTAACACTATGATATAATGTAAACTACTTACATGATCACCAGAGCAACTCGTCTCCGTCCCTTTAAGCCTCACTCACCTCCACCTTTTTGGCGACCTAACGTTCTGGCTGCATTTCTGATTAACACACAATGACATCTTACGTTAATACCGCCATTTCTAACTTGTGAGTGTTGCCAGTAGTATTTATTCTAAACTTACCATTTTACACCGAGCTCGCGTTCGTCGCGACACTCCCGAGGGGGGGCGAGATAAGATCATAGGAGGACCGACAGCTGACTGGTCAACTGAGCAATTTTTTCTCTCGCTCTAATTGCCGCTAGTCTCTGCCTCCTTTCTGGATTCTTGTCGACCTGCTCTTCTTCTTCACATGTTTTATTTATAGTAGCTACTTCATTGTTCTTTTCTTTGCCGTGTAAATTTTCGATAATAGCCTTGTTTGGGTTATCAGAACCGTCTGGAAGACTCTGCCCCTCTATTAAAGTGTTCTCTTCATGATCAATTCGTGTGTTACTATGTTCTTCAGTAGGCGGAACCATAGTTTCCCCCAAGTCTTCTGATATACCAGAACCAGATACAGACGGTAGAGTCAATGGATTGATATCTATCCTATCCTCGACTTCTCTTGACTGGGATTCATTTTCACTTCTAGAATCTTCAATTTCTAAAGGATAAAGATGGCCAACCGAGCGTGTGAAAATCTTATCACCTATAGTCACTCTAGCAACTCTAACTTCTCCATCTGTTCCCGGCATCAAAGAGGTTATCTTTCCCACCTGCCAGTTTTCTCTGTTCTTGCTTTCTCCCTTCAGCTGAACCATGTCGCCAACTGTAGGTGTTCTTTTAGACTGAATCCGGGATTGTTTGTGAGAATGCTGGTACCTCTCACGTAGACTACTCAAGTATTGCCCAATAAACATCTCTTTAAATTCTTTCAACATCAACTGTCCCTTCTTCCACCCTTCAATTAAATTCTGTTTTGTCACTGACCCGCTGGGGCCATTCTCTTGCATAGAAGGTGTTATTGTAATACACTTCGAGAATGATAGAAAGTCAGCTGGTTTCAGGACATATTCTATTTCTGCTCCAACACATGTTAAAGGCCGTGTATTTACAACTGCTTCTATCTCTTTGATTACAGTTTGTAGCTGAGTGTCATTTAATAACTGCTTTGCTAGTGTTCTCTTAAGACAATTTTTGACGAGACCCACAAGTCTTTCATAAAATCCTCCTTGCCAAGGACTTAACTGAGGAATAAATTTCCATCGTACTCTGTTCTCGACACAGAAAGGACTTGTTAGGATTTCTGCCGATAATTTAAATTGTAAGGCATTGTCAGAGACAATCAATTCTGGTACACCTCTAACAGCTGCAAATCTTCTAATGGCAAGTAAGCATTCTTCCGTAGTTAAGTCTTTCACAACTTCCATATGTATGGCTCTTACTGCAAGACATGTGTACAGGCAAATCCATCTTTTGTCTTTATTATTATTAACAAACATTGGTCCAAAATAGTCAATTCCTGTATATGTAAATGGTGCACTATAGTTGACTCGTTCTGAGGGCAGGGCTGGGGTAGGAGGAAGCTTATAAGGGCCACCACCATGTTTCACGCACTGTGGACATTTTCTTATAATTCTTTGTACCTTGGCTTTACCTTGTGGTATCCAGTAGTTCTGTCGTATGATACTTAGGGTATGTGCTGCTCCAACATGATGATTTTGTTCATGTATTTTCTGTATGAGTCTATCTGTGAATTCACATTCCTTTGGTATTAAAATTGGATGTTTTGTGTTGTATGGAAGCATAGCATTCATTAGACGTCCTCTACATCTTAATAATCCATCCATGTCTACAAAGAGTTGTAGATTTCTTTTAAGATGTGTTTCTCTGTCTGCTATTTCTTCTGAAAAGTGAAGTTCCTGTAGTTTTCTTAATTCTTTAACAGAATCTGGTACAGAATCGTCAGTAGTACTCATTATATCATCGTTATCATTCATGGTTTCGGTTTCCATTTCAACTGGATTGATGTCATGATCTTTACAATCCAGTCCTCCCACCACAGCACAAAATGAAGGCTCGGCCACTGATGATAATGAGTACTCATGAAGAATTTCTGGGCCATTAAACCATGCTGCCCTTTTGGTTTCCCATAGTTCCGGTCGTGTGGCAAGGTCTGCAGGATTGTAGTCAGTATTTATATATCGATGTTCTATGTTTCTTTTTTCTTTGATTTCATTGATTCTTCTTGCGACAAATGGAGGTAGTAGTTTTTCAGATTTTATCCAACTTAGAACAATTTTACTATCTGTCCACATGCATAATTTTGCAAATTGCAGGCCAAGTGTCTTTTCAGTATACTCTAAAAGACGTTTTCCAATGACATATCCTAGAAGTTCGAGCCTTGGTATCTTAAGATTTTCTTTATAGTCCATGGGAGCAATTCGGGACTTTGCCATTATGAATTCTGTTTTACTAGTTTTCTTGTCTGTGAATAATATTTTTAAGTATATAACTGCAGCGAAGGAAGTTTTCGAAGCGTCTGTGAAACAGTGAAGTTCATAGGTTTGGTTACTGGATGAACTGATGTTAACAAAACGGGGAATTTCTATTTCGCGTGCTTTAAGCAACATACTTGTAGCATTTTTCCATTGTTCTTCTAAATCATCTGGTAGTTCCACATCCCACTTAATTTTCCTTCTCCATAATTCTTGAATTAATAGCTTCGCAGGGAGGACTAAAGGTGCAGCAAATCCGCATGGATCATATAGTGATGCAACTAATCTCAACAATCCCCTTTTATTTTTATTCTTTGCAGTAATTTCTTCTACTAGGATTTTATTATTTCTTCTTAGTTTCAAAGTATCATTTTTTAAGTTCCACGTCAATCCTAGGACCTTGATCTCTTCAGTGTCCTTCCCTCTGTATTCTATTGGGATTTTCTCCATTAATTGTTTGTCATTTGTTGTCCATTCCCTCAGATTCATCGATAATTCGGCGAAAGCTTTTCTAGTTCTTTCAATAAGTTTGGATCCACTTTCCATATCAGCTGTTCCAGTAATTAAATTATCAACATAGCAGTGGTCTACAATTTCTTTTAACATGCTATCATTTGTTTTCAATAGATGGTGTCGAATAGTTGCTGTCAGTAAGAAGGGACTAGATACGATACCAAAGGGTACTCTGCAAAATCTGAGATGGAGTATATTATCTTCTTTCATGCCTCTGGTTATATCCTTCAACCATAGAAATCGCGTGACATCTCTGGCTTCCTTTAGTAACCCGATTTGGAGGAAAGCTTTCTCCACGTCTGCAGTTAAACCAATTCTATTCAGTCTAAACTTTAAAAGAAGTGCTGTAAGGTCCTCTAGCATTAATGGGCCACGGTACATACATTCGTTTAAACTTCTGTGGTCTCTTAATTTGGCTGATGCGTCATAGACAATTCTTCCTTTCTTTCCGTCCTGCCTAATGAGGTGATGTGGTAGATAGTGTACAGGTGGAGTAGTTTGATAAATTTTCACAGGTTGGGGTTCCATAACTTCTATGACTCCTGCAGCTAGTTGTTCTGTTAGAATGTTATTGTATTCTATCTTACTTTCTTCATCTAACCGTTGCATCATACTTGAGAGTCTACCATATGCTAGTCCATAATTAGTAGGAAGTTCTGGTGGGTAGTTTATCCAAGGCCATGATACATAGTAACGTTGGTCTATGTATGTCACTGTTTCATTAAACTGTTTAACAGCTTCTTCTTCTCTGGTAATTTTTGGTGAATCTGTAATTCCAATACTTTCGAGAGCCCATAGAAACTTCAGGTCAGTGTCTCTTAAAGGTAAGTCCGGTGCTGTATAATAAGTGGGTGCCAATTCATATTGACAGTAAGTGACAATCGATAATGTGTCAACTTCAGAGTCCTCTTCAGTGTCTCCACTTGCTTGTCCAGTAATCATCCATCCGAAATCAGAATTAATTAAATATAAGTTCTCTTCTATTTTACTTCTTGCATTTGAATTAAAAAATGAAAAATAATAATCATTACCAATTAAAATATCAATTTCAGTTCCTGCAGAACCATCATCAGCAATGATATCCACTGAATAATTTCGTAAGCAATAGGGCGTCGGTATTCTATTCGATATTTTGGGCACTACATTAACTTTAATTAATCTTGTTATTTTTCTTCTAGTAAGTATTTGTATTTCGGTTGTGGGGCTAGTGATTTCTGCAGGTTTATCAGTTCCGAATACGTAAATTAGTAAAGTGTCTTCCTTTGCAGATGGCAGGCTCAGTTCCTTGGCAAGTCGTAAGGTCACGTAGCTGCGTTGGCTGCCACTGTCTAGAAGCACCCGAGTCGGCTTAGTTTTGTTTATCTTCTGTGGCCGCACTGCTGACGTCAGCACGACCGCTGTCTGTAGAAAAGATTTGTTTTCAATTAAACTGTTTACAGAAGTCTCCATCGTGTTTGATTTATGTTGTACTTCCTTACTTTGTTTTGGGCACAGTGCTTGATTGTGGTTTCCCTTGCAGTGGTAACATGGTTTCTTTAAAATACAGGCACTCACTCGGTGTCCAAGTCTAAAACAACGGTAACATCTTCCTCCCAGTTTCTTCTTTCTGTCTTCTATTGTTTTGACTGATGTGCAATCTCCATTGTAGTGTTCTCCTTTGCAAAATATACATTCTTTTCTTGATTTCTTTGGTTTATTTTGTTCTTGATTATCCTTGGGAGTAGGGTATTTTCTTTTCCTAAATTGTTTTCCTCTCTTAGGTGGTTGAGATGAAACTGTTGCTCCAACATGCAGTGCTGCAGCCGTGGCGCCTGTTACCGCTGGGGAGTTTACTGTTGTAGAGGACTCATCTGTTGTAGGGTGTGCATCTTTATTGGAATGTTCCATAGCTGTAACTATTTTGTTCAATCCAACTCGAATATTTTCCATGTCGTTTACCGGTAAAATCAACTTCAGGTCGTACACAATTTTCTCTGGGAATTTGTTCAAAATAATAGCACGGAATTGATTTCCTTTAATGTCTTCTCCCATTGATTCCAAAATTCGTAAATGGTGTTCAATATTATTTAAAGTTTTTCTACACTCGGTGGCATTATTGGACGCTTTACTCATATTATTAAGTGCTTCATAGTGGGCATCTACCACACGTTCTTTATGTCCATATCGCTGCTTGAGGGACTCCACAGCAATAGTGTAATTTGTGTTAGTTGTTTCTAAACCTTGTAGCGTTTCTAGAGCAGAGCCTTCCAGGCAGCCTATCAGGTACGTTAACTTGTCGGCATTCGAAATGTTTTTCGTAGCCACGGAGGCTTCAAAACGGTCCCAAAAGTGATTAAATTGAAGGATGTTTCCATTAAATTTTGGTAATTCTAATTTAGGCAGTTTTGTGATACTTTCTTTGATTGGATTTTTCTGAATAAGTATTTTTAATTCCGTGTTCCACTTTTCAGCATCTAGCTGTGTTTTTGTAAAAGTGTCAATTTTTTCTAGAGATATTTGACTGCTTTTTTCCATATAAAAATGAATTTCTTTTGCAAATCGAGAAATTGATGCGTTTAAGTGATTCGCCATTTTGTGCAACTGATCTTCCGTCGTATGTATAAAGTCCCCATCTCCATCGAGTAGTGTTTTAACCTCATTAACCAGAGCTAACAATGCTTGGTGGATTTGGCTAATCCTGATTAAAAAAGGATCAGACTCCGACATTCTGAATGTCTCGATTGGAGATAGTTTTCCACACCTTTTGGTGATATTTGGTCAATCCGTGAGATAACTGAACTTTCTAAAGCCTTGGCTTTACACTTTCCACAACGATTTGCAACTTTTCACAAATTAAACACTGAACGAACCGACTTCTTAGACCGCACGGGCAAAAATAAAAAGTGGGCGGAAGTTCGCCCGGCCGCCGGTGTCGCTGTGCGCGGCAGTCGGCCGCACGGAAAACATTTCACTTCCGGCTATCGCGTCGTGATTGACCAATCACAGGTGTCTTATTACTCATAATGCCAACATGACGGCGCAAATGGTCGGCATTAGTTATTACTACGATAGTCAACGACACCTTTGTAAAATTTATGAATTATGCACATACTACCTAAATATTCTATTCAACCTCCCGAATAAAATTAAAACTTAAGTTTTACAGATTTTTCTTTTATTTACACTTAGGGGGACATCAAGTCATTGTTGGATAATTCAATTTCTACTAAAAATATCTTCATAACAGATTCAATTAGATTTCATTGGCCAATCGTAAACGGCGCGAATTTTATTCTTACGGAAATATTAAAATTTAAACACAAATTTTATAATTACAATATTTTACAAGGAAAATAGTGTTCTTTACACTTCTTGGGCGGATACATTATTTTATCTACCCAGTTTCTTAGGTCGGTTCCATTCCGTACTATGTTCTAGTTATTATTAACATAGACTTGAGTTTCTAGGTCTCCACCACGACTTGAGTTTCTAGGTCTCCACCGCAACGTGAGTTTCTAGGTCTCCACCATGACATGAGTTTCTAGGTCTCCACCGCAACGTGAGTTTCTAGGTCTCCACCATGACATGAGTTTCTAGGTCTCCACCGCAACGTGAGTTTCTAGGTCTCCACCATGACATGAGTTTCTAGGTCTCCACCGCAACGTGAGTTTCTAGGTCTCCACCATAACGTGAGTTTCTAGGGGGTTGACACTCCAGTTGTGGAACCTCCCGAGAGGGCGAGAAAAAAGAAGCTAAAGCAATTCTAAGTACATCGGAAATAAAGAAAACACAAATTAATTTATTTTGTTAATTTCATCTTCCGTTGAACATCTCCACCAATTTGTCGTTACGTCAACTCAATTCTAGATGAATCCTGTAGCCTGGATCAAATGGACATAACGACAAGACAATAACTTAAGGTGATCTCATGCCAGAAAGAAAGGGCTCATTTCTTCTACATTCTCATAAACTTCTTTCTAGTTAGGGATTCTCTCCCGCAAGCCTCCAACCACCCCTTACAGCTTGCCCATGCCTCGCATTCTATTCTACATTCTTAGTATTCTTCGAGTTCTGTTTCTACTTAAACCCTTTCTTTCCTATTCTGAGGATTAACACTATGATATAATGTAAACTACTTACATGATCACCAGAGCAACTCGTCTCCGTCCCTTTAAGCCTCACTCACCTCCACCTTTTTGGCGACCTAACGTTCTGGCTGCATTTCTGATTAACACACAATGACATCTTACGTTAATACCGCCATTTCTAACTTGTGAGTGTTGCCAGTAGTATTTATTCTAAACTTACCATTTTACACCGAGCTCGCGTTCGTCGCGTCAAACTTATAACACCCTTCTTTTTTGTAGGGTGTTAACAATGAAATAGATAAGTAGATACAGAGGCCAGCGCATCAGGTTACTCCATTTTCATTGCAAAACTGCTCTTATCACAGCAGTACAGAGTGCACGCGTGTGGTAACCTGAGTTGCGGCCGTCCGATTATAAATGTCGCAGGGAAAAGAGGATATCAGGGATTTCACGAAATCCCTAGAGATATCACGAAATCCCGGTAGATGTCGAATATTCTTGTTTATTACGTCTTATCTTCTTATTTAAAAAATCTAGTGATGTGACAAAATACTAATAAAAAGTCAGAGATATGTAATTTCACTAAACTAAATCTAGTGAAATAAAGGAAAATCTTATTATTAATTCAAATATAATTACACAAAACATTTAGCTTCTTGCAAATTTATCTTCTTCCATCTATCTATTTTTTTCAATACTTACATTTGTTTTTTGTTCCTAATGAACGAATCCACATAATAGAAAAAGGTATAACCTGATATCATTGTCAGATATCAGGTATGTTGTATCGCAACCAGAAAAACAATGGAGAAATGCAACGATATTTTTTAAGGATTCATATTTGAAACTATTAGATGTGAAATATAGATCTTTTATAGTACCAGAACCTGGCTTGAGAAAATGAATATCATGATTATTAGAATTTAATTGATTTAAAAGGACCAACAGATCAATATCTTGACCCACAACAATGATAGTTTTATTAGAATCTCTAGCGATTTCTATCGAGGTCTTAATAATGTCAGCATCAGCATCTTCTTCTGCTTGTTTACAGGAAAATCCTTGTGACTGTAATCTTTGTATTAACGTTTTTATTATTTTGTCCTTGTTTTTCTCGTTAGATGTCTTATTAAATATTAACTTTATTAACTTATTTGGTTGTTCATTATAGTAGTATATTTCGATTATCAATTTTTTGTTTATCAATATAACATGAAATCTTACGTTTTTCTAGTAATTAAAGGGTAAATTTTAATAAATAGCTCAAAATTATACATAATGATTCAAAAAAGAATATTTGGATTCGAGTTTTTTTCATTATTTGCATTTTCTGAGAACATTTGCCATAGTAATGTATATATTTTTTTTTATACCATCAGAAAGTAGAGATTTCAACGAACAATAAACACACCAACTTTTTTAAAAAAGCAGATATTTTGACGTGAGAATTTTCGATTGAAAATTAGGGTGCTTTTTCGATATTAAGTCAAAATAAGGTGAAAAAATGAATATTTTAAATCAAAAAAATTACTGTATGTTTGGGACATACAAAGGTAAGTTTTCACCAAATTTCGTGAAAAAATAAAATTTTTTGCAAAAGATAAAAAAAAAAAACCAAAAACTCAGTTATTCGAATTTTTCACATAAATTTTGAAGTTATGTGAAAAAAGTATCGATAAAGTTGTAGATCTTTTTATTACCTACAACTTTGCCATTTAACTTTTTTTCATAAGACTTGTAGTTTTATCGGAAATCGAGATTAACCGTTTTTTACCCTTAAAAACTCACCCCCTCCCCCTTCCCGACCTCAGATCGCCCGTAATTTATTTTTCCTTTCGTTTTTGTTATATTCTCTACCTTTTCCAATGGGTATCATTCTACTATAATTTTTTTTCACTTTTTACCATTTTAAAAATTATCGACCCTGGTCTATTTACTCATCAACAGTATTCTTTATTTCACTAGATAACATACAATATACAGGGTGTCCCAAAAGTCGACGTCAAGCCGAAATCGCCCGATAGGTAAGGTCAATATCATATAAAGTCACAGATATGTCATTAGTGAAATGACATATCTCTGACTTTATACAATATTGGTATTTCGTCATATCACTAGATTTTTTTAGTAAGAAGACGTAATAAACAAGAATATTCGATATCTACTGGGATTTCGTGACATCCTTAGGGTTTTCGTAAAATCCCTGATATTCTCATTTCCCTGCGATATAAACACTAAACTAAACGGAACAACAAATGAGCAAACACCCAACGTTGCCGGGGATAGTTGATGAACGATTTCTATCGAAGAACACTGCTGCGTTATATAAGCACCACCAGTTAAAGTCACGTGGTGCAGAAGCAATGTAAATATGAAAGGATATCATTCACGGCCCATACAAAAAATACCAAAATTTTTAAAGTGGCGGCCAAAAAAGTTAAAGTAATTATTTCGAAAGAACATATTATTCTATCCTTTTGAAATAATAACTTTACTTTTTTGGCCGCCATTTTTAAATTTTGGTACGATTTGAATGATGTCCTTTATCATGTGGACGCGTCGAAATTGGTTTCACGATCCATGGTAGCTTGTAGCCGCCAACATTTAAAAATTACTTATTTAAATTAACAGGTTAGTAGATTAACCTAATATCACTCACTTTATTATCAATGAAAGACATGATTTTTACATGATATTCGCGCGTTTTTTTTTTCAATGAGGGGTTTTCATTTTGACAGTTCTTAAGAAAGTTTCATAATGTTGACAACAGATGGCACTGCACTGGAGTCTTATGTCAATGTCAAGTCAAGTTTAGTTCACACAACGAACACGTGTAATTTCACTTTTAAAAATCTCTTTTGTTTTTTTGAGAAAACAAAACAATGTTGCAAGACCGAGGGCAATTTCCTATTTCATGGGCAATTTTAATTTTTTTTTGAGAAACTGCGAATAGGTATATTGAAATGTGTGAAATATGGTGTGATGATCTCTACCGGTTATTGCAAGGGGATAGTATCCTTCAGTGAACAGGATGCAATGCGAGTTTTTCCGATTGACAATTTTATGCTGGAAAGGACAATTTTTGCGAAAGCTCGGATCTAGTCTGGCAAGACTGTAATCTACTCTTGTCAGCCTGTGACAGTGACTGACTCTTTGCAGTCTGCATGGCATTCGCTTGGTTTGTTGTGTGAGTTTTGTATTTCTGCATTTTGGTGATTTTTCAACGACTTCCTGCTTTTCTCTACTGGCAACATTATCTATATTTTTTAAATTGGTTTTGACATAATACTCGATATGCGCGCCATCTATTGGCGTCATAAGTAATAACTTTTTTTTTTAATGTCTTCTTGAAAAGCCCTCATTAGCGCGGCCGCCGCGCCGCACCGCCGTGCAGCCAACGCGTTCGATTTGAACGCAAATTGTATGAATTCTGGCTGGTACGTGTTGGCTTTCATTGGTAATAATAATAATATGAAGTTCCATCAAGAAGCAACAACACATACCTACTTAGTAATAAACTACACTAAGTTCCGTATACAGAACACGACTTCGAAGAAGAGCAGTCGTTTTTTTCATTTTGATAGTGAGAGATAGAGTCAATCAACACTTAAGTATAGATCAAGACTTGAGTCTTCTTCTGTAATACGGAACTAAGTCTATATAACTTAAAGTTTTATCACTCATTTTTTAGTTTGAATCTACTGACTTACCTGGCTTTTGCATTATAGCAGAAATTTCCTTCCAGGCTATATTAACTTCATAGCGCTCCCCATAGTGCCTAGCATCAACATCCCATAAACATGGCCTTGCCTTCACTTCGCGAATGAGAAGGCGTACCTCTTCATCCAAAAGAGGCTGCCTTCTACCCATTTTCTTGCGCAGACTAAGAAACATAAAAATTAGAGAGTTGTACGCGGCCGGCGTAGATGCGGTGCGACATGCGTTAAGCGACGCGGCGCGACTGCCATACAATGAGGTGAATATGGCAACAAGGCGATCAAACCGACCAACTAGAGTCGCTCGCTCGTCGTATCGCTGGATGCGCGACGTTGCCAAACCGTGCGATGTCTCAACTTGTTCGGCTTAGCATTCGCCAGACGCAAAGTCGGTTCTACCGCTTGACGCGTGATCGCGTGTCGTATGGCATACCTAACTGATTTGTATTGCGTTTCAAGACGCTGATAATGATAAGAATTGTTGCAATGATGTTCTTTGCGGGCAGATGACATTAGATTTTTTAATTTTTGAACACCTATTTCAGATTATCTTAAATAGGTACAGTTTCCACTCTGGACTGGGAGTGAAAGAAAAACTTAGAATGTGACAGCTGCCAACTCTTCCCAGGCATACTGTAAAAGTCAGTAAGTAATAGGGACGCGACGATTTTGCTGTAATGTGGGCGAAAAGCTGACAACCTCTCACCACTATTACATGTTTCATCTAATAACCCTCAGAATTTATGTCCACTGAATGCTCTGCTTACCCCGTATAGGATTACGGGCATGAGCGTATACATGTAGGTGTATTCTGTCTTTTATGATATGAGAATACAATATCTTTGGGCGTGTACGAAGCGGAATATGAAGAGGAAGCGAAAGAAGTGTGTTTAGATCATAGCAGGTGGCAATCTGCGGAGTCTGCCTACCCCGATGGGATAAAGGAGTGAGCTTGTGTAGATAAATGGTTAAACTGTTAATTAAATGAAATGAAATGCTTTTATTTATCATTGCGATTGTAGTTTTTACACAGTGGCTACCACACTAGGCCGAGCCTTCGTGGGGGCCGACTACAAGTACGATTATACATATAATTCGACTAGATCGCTATTCAGTACATATACACTTCAACGCGGTCTAGGGATATTGCACGATTTTTCATACAATAGAGGTCTGTTTGAGAATCTATAAAAGCATACTCGAGATACATGGAGGGCTATTATTTTCAGACAAGCAAGTGCTAAACTTGAATTTTAAATTCTAATCAATACTTAAATTTTGTTTCACTTGAAATTTGTGAAAACGTGACGGAAACGAAAACGAAAATGCACTTTTTGCCTGCTTTTTGTATGAAAATGGTCGAATTTACGCAATATTTTTTTTTATTTCCATCACGTTTTCACAAATTTCAAGTAAAACAAAATTTATTGAATAGAATTGAAAATTCAGGTTTAGCATTTGCTCGTCTGAAAATTATAGCCCTCCATGTATGTCGAATTGTCGAGTATGCTATTATAGCTTCTCAAACAGACCTCTTTTGTATGAAAAATCGTGCAATATCCCTAGACCGCGTTGATGTGTGTATAAGACTAAAAGTAAAAAAGTAGAAATAATTTAAATAGGCATAATTTAGGAATAACGGGGTAAAGTTTGAGGTAAAGTTAAATGGGAGTTATGTGAGTGTGTGAATCTGTTAAGAACGTGTTATGATTGGTGTGTTAGTTATGAGTGAGTTTGTGTGTGTCAGAGTCAATGGGGTTTTCTTAAGTCATATGTGCTAGCAGTCCTTCTGTTTCAACTGTTAATTATATTTGTTTGACATTTGTGTTCAAAAAATAAACAAAATATTAAATTTTATTTTACGCCATCTACCGAGACTATATTGAACTTCATCTTACTACTAGCGCCATCTGTCATCGGTTCTCGAAAGTTGAAACTGCGCAGTTATAACAGTGGCCTACTTTCCAACTTCCAACAACGTGTTGAACCTTAGTTCATTTGATTTCTAACTGAGGTCGCACGATGCAACGTTTTGTGCAACAACCCGAACGATATGACTTCTTATTTTGTATTTTTCTGTAGTTGTGGGATAAACATGAAGGGTCTGCGTATCTTGATTCTATTGCGATTAATGCGCAGCTGTACTTCCTGCTACATTCTGTTGCCCTAGTACTTGTTTGCAAAAATCGTTTGTTTGAACCGTTTTTGCACCGCTCTTTGATTTTCTAATCCTAACATTGCAAAATAGTTTGAGGGCACGGTTGCTGTGCCCCGGCTCAAGTCGAGAAAAATTAAGATAATCGTTAAAAAAAAGAGAAATTTAGTAGGTAGATTTCTTTGATTCGGCTTCGGAAACGAACGACGCAAATTTTTACGTGGACGAAGGTCATAAATTGTCATACTCACCACACTACGCTTAGCCGAAGAGTTGGCATTATTTTCGCACAAAAATGTGAAGTTTTCCTTTTCTGTGTAATGAGGCATCTTGTAGGTACCTAGTACCGTATCTTCTTCTTTTAAATATATAAAAGGCGAAACTGACTGACTGACTGACTGACATATCAACGCACAGCCTAAACGGCTAAACGTAGGCACTTGAAATTTGGAAGGAACGTAGCTTAGGTACCGTAGAGGTGCACTAAGAAAGTAATAATTCCCGAAATTCCCACGGGAACCCTTTTGTATGAATCCTTTTGTATGAAAAATCTAAACCGCTTAAGTTAGACGCTTGAAATTTGGCATGCAGGTACCTTAGTAAACTTAAGCTTAGTTGCAACAGGATATTGCAAAATTCCCACGGGAACGGGAGTTAGCGGGAAAAAACTTCACGCAGTTCCCTAAGTTCACGCGGGCGAAGCCGCGGGCGGAAAGCTAGTTAATTATAAACGCGAAAGTTTGTTTGTATGGATGTTTTTTACTCTTTCACGTTCAAACGGCTGGACCAATTTTGATAAAATTTGGTATGGAGGTAGCTGACGCCCTGGATTAACACATAGGCTACATAATTTTCCCAACTGTCCACGGGAACGAAGTCCCGGGCGGAAAGATAGTGTAAACATAATTTCTGATTATTCATCATCTGACTTTTCGGTTGACCAAACCTAATGTTTGATATTTGGTACACAGCACGGTATACAGTTAAAATATTTTTATGTAAAACAAGGGGTTTGTTAGATATAAGTAAAACCACAATTTCCGTCCACATTTTATTTAGAGACATCGGTATAAAATATATGAGATATAAAACAGCACAGTCGTAATTAAATTAAAATTTATCAATATGCCAATATAAAACACGTCAATATTAATTAAAATTAATATTAAACAGTAAAATTTCAGTTTCGGTAGCTGTGTCTATCTGAGTATACCAATGAGGTATCTACGTTTAAGCAATTCCCAATATTCAAACGATTAAATCTAACCTCAGATGATATAAAACATGAAACCATTTAAAATTATAGTTTTCGGGATAAAATGTAAATATAATTTTATTCACTGTGATACTATCAACCTGATATTGTTATAAGATTCTTTTTTTAATGTTTTTAATTTAGTCTTATAATTATTTTATCACAGTGAATAGATTTTAAAGGGATTGGTTGGGTTATTTAAAGTACAAAGATGACAACGATATAACATTTTTCATTCATGAAATCCAATTATTATTACACATTATTGATAAATACATTTAATGTTCTAATGCCTAAGTAAATAATATTTTTTTATGATTACATTATGATTTTTTGGCGATAATTTGAAACATACAAAGCCATAGCGGAATGTTTTATGCAAAGTTTTTTTTCAGGAATAAAATGTAAATATTTTCAATTATTATGACTTCTAAAATATACGTATATGTAAACTGACTTATTATTTTTTTAAATCAAAATAAATCTATACAAATACGCAACCCGACAGACTTTATTCGTATGCATCAATTCCTATTATATCCTTGCAATTAATTATTCATATATTAATTTAAATTTAAAATAACATTCTCAATGGTGGTTACACCACAATTTTGGCACAGCAATCAATTTAAGAAGCTTTTTAATAACAAATTATATATTTATACAGGGTATACATACATATACAGGGTAAGTTCTAATACAATCTGTAAAACCTTTTAAGGTTCAAAACAAAACTTAAAAATAGGCCTACTTTATAATTTAACAAATTTTCTAATTACAGGATGGTCATTTTGTAGAAGTGTTCCCTGGGTAGTCGGTTAAGTAACTCAGGTGCAGAAACGTTCAGTAAATTTAAAGCTTCTTTAAATGTTATGCTTTCTTTGTTTACGCCAACAAGACGGAAAGTAACAGTATGATTTTTAAATAAAGTAGCTTTAATTTTAAAGGTCGTTTTTGCAACTGGGCGTATACAGGGCTTTAGGTACCTAACGCTCTTTCAACCTCTTGGGTGGTTAATCAGTCCATGAAACTGAATAACTTTTCCAAGAAACATAGGTCAAAATATGAAAAAAAAAATGATCTCCCATACAAAATGCGCTATATGCTGATGAAGTTTGTATGGGAACTCAAATTTTTTTTTTCGTATTTCGACTTATATTCCTTGGCAAAGTTGTTCAATTTCATGGACTGATTAACCACCCGAGACGTTGAAGAGATTTACCCAAAGCCTTGTATATTTTAATCACACTTTATGGAATTATCTCATTTAATTTAAAATTACGCACTGTGTGAACCTTTAACAATAAATAGCACAGAATAAATAATAGTACTGGACGATATAAATATTACTTAAATTTAAATTCATCAAGCATACTTGTTTCTTAAAAGCTGCATAAATGAAAGAATAAAATACTATATATTTTTGGCAACATTTGCTGCAAGAAATTCGGCGAATTATTTTAAAGTAAATTATTATTTACTGACTAGTAATAATGTCACGATTAAGTACTAAATTGTTCTTAAATCTACCACATCGACAAACATAATATCTTTTAAATGGAATACTTAAACAAACACATTACACCTTTATATTAGATATACCAGCACAACATACAATGTCTTCATGTTTACATCTATTCATTATTTTATTAAAACAATTACACTACCCCTTCCTTCATTTGTTCTATTCGATGTTCCTAAACTATTCTTCAGAAACAGGAAGTACACGATTACATAAAATAAATATATCGACGGAAAACCATAGGTAAGTATATTAACAAATTTCACCAATTATTATATAAATATGTACATTCTAAAAGACATACCAAGTTATATTAAAATATTAATCGAAGAATATAATATGTAAAGTATTTAGAAATTAAAATCTGATATTAAATCAAATAATTTTCAAATCTTTGAAATTTTATTTTAGAACACACTCTTTCTCAGTCTCTTCGGATTAAAATTCTAATATTTTTCCAAATTTTAAAATGCAAATAAATGACATTCACAGAAATGTGAATATATCTTATAAGATATAAATACACATGAATAAAGATAAAGATACGTCGATATACACTTTAATGGTATGTTTTTTAAAGATATTACGTTAAATGGTTGGTCTATATTTAAAACACCGATTGACAACACCTAATACTTAACAAAGCTATTGTTATACCTATTTATTTTAAAATCTTACTACATTTGAGAAGGATGAAACTTTTATTTTTTAAATATTTTTTCTTTTTGTTTAGGAAATCAACAAAATAACTTAATAACATATGACTAGTTGAAAGATAATTTGATTTTTTATGATGAAACAATTTAAAATTATTCTGACTGAAATCAATTATCTTTTCCACTTCTAGTTCTTCAAAAAATAATCACAAGATTATCGCTTCAATAAAAACCAGTAACTGCTTATAATTTTTTTATTAAATACCTCTATTTTTGGAGTAGAATTAACAAAAGTGTCTTGCTGTTACTTCAGAAATATAATGTACTCTTTTTGTTCCATAATACTCCAGTTATATAATTTCACAGCAGGACGGCTATTCTACTAATAAATGGTGTCTCATCGGCAATTGAATGACAATAGTCGCCATTTTATTCGTTCAGGTGACGAAACTGAGAACTATATAAATTTCATACATCTGATGACGGCTGCTTTGACTGGTGGCGCCACCGCCAACCGAATGTTGCTAGGTTGAAATGTTGAAACTTGGCCACCGAACAGATTAAATGGCCGCCAATGTAATTTAACCGCCATAGAGACATCATTGATTAGACGCCCAGATAAAGAGAAAAATAAAATCCTCACTGTAAGGACAATCACATAGAGTAAGCTCGTCAGCAACGATTATTGCAGGTAAAAACATGGCTTCAAACATGTGTTAAGGGTGGCTATAACTATTGTAATATTATAATCGACATTATGACACGAATATGTCATTTTAAAATCGTATTTAATCAAGGGTGATATTTTATTAAGTCAATTTTATAAAAGTTTAACCATTTTAAGTTTTATCTAAGTACTTATGCAAACTTTCAAACCGTGACTAATTTGTTACGTAGTTCGTTACTGCCAAGGTTTTTTAAATGATATTTTTTTTATAATTATAACTTTTACTGATATACTTATTTTAAACTTGGACGACATTCTCGCTATTGATAATTATAGAAGTAACTAACAAAATATCACCCAAATATATTAAGAATTCTGTCCATGATAGTTAGCTCAATAATAATACGTAATTTCCGTATGAATATATTTTTTTGATTGACGGACGGTTGGGTTTTAAAGCGGTTTCGCACTATGTCTGATCCGAATCCGATCCGAAGCCGTGAAAAAATGGATACGGAGAAATGTAATAGTATCGGATGACGGAGATCGGATCTAGTGCGTAAATTACCATAGAAATAGTTCTACGGCTACGACGGACCATATTTTCACGGGTTCAGATCGGACATAGTGCGGAACCGCTTTTAGATTTAGAATTTTTTAATACACTGAACCAAAACTGAATGATGATTTAATTGATCTCGATTATTTATGTTGTATGGTCTAGTGAAAGATCCTAATTGTTTAAAAAACATACGGGTTCATTGTAAATACCTATATCATACCTATATCAAAACTTCAAAAATATAATTTTACGAACAAAGATGAATAATTAATGATTGGTATTTTACAAAATATGGAGTCACAATATTCACATGCATTGATATGGGTATGAAAATATAAAAGTAGGTATATTTAAAAAAAGATAACTGCGTGATTGGTAGTCTCTACTATAAATGATATGTAAGGAATATGGGATATCCAGTACATATGAAGCAAAAGTAGTGTCATATTTTCGCTGCTCAAATTTTTTTGTATTACGAGTACATTGTAAAATCCTTTATTGCACATGAAACAAAATAAGAAAATTGGAATCAAAAGGGTTATAAATATTACTTACATAAATTCAAGGTATAAAGGCGGACTTATCCCACAAGGGGATCTCTTCCAGTCAGCCAAATTAATGACTACAGATTTTTTATAAATATAATCTTTGTTTATTAGAATTTTCACCATTCCACTGATTTTCTGTGTTCTGTGATACAAGCGTTTTTCTATTTTTAAAGGTTTTAGGCGTACCTAAATAGGTAAATACCATGAGTACTATGACATGCTTAGGTGTGCTATACATTGAGTTTTAGAACATGGTCACAAACCCCAAGTAATATGTGCTCCATACCGACCTCAGACATTGAAACACAATAAATTGCATAGCGAGACAGACTCAAGTTAATTTTTATAAAACAGTGAATAGAAAAACAGGACCACTTATATGAATGTATGTATGTAAGCACTTTATTGCACATAATCAGAAGTACAACAGAAAAGATGGATAAAAACCCTTGAGAGAAACGAAAGGATACAAATCGCAGGGTCGGCGTACTTGCGCAGTAAGCAATTTGCTCTGAAGACAATCGGAAATATGACACTACATTTAGTTCAGTTCTAAATGAAAATTCTGATAATAAGGATCCATAAAACCCGAATGGAAGGAGTATTTACCCTATGCTAAATACACAAATACAGGGTGTATAAAATACCTAACCTTCGAGAGATAAAACTTTTACATTACAAGCCGCAGAACAGTTTGCAAAATTCAAGATATTTAAATTGCTTAGCAGGTATTTATCTCTCAAAAAGTCCGGTACAAGAGTTCCACTACACCTTGTATAAATAATTACGTTCAGCAATCACTCGGTCACCCATCTCGACACATCTCGACGCAACAATCAACAACGGCGGTATTCTTTCTTTGATAAATCAAAATACCAACTAAAAGTACTAAAACGTATTGAAAATCTAGACGTCTCTTCTGCCACAAAGAGGCTCCTAACAAACGTAATTAACATAGACCAACAACAGCATTCAGATACAAAATAACTATCGCAAACGCATCGCAATGACACTTAAAAATAAAACGTACTCTAAAACTTATAAGACAATTACACAAATAACAAAGAAAATTTGTTTAAAGCACAGGTTACAAGATAATATAAAAAATATAAGAATCACGAAGAAAGTCAGAATTAACGTCACAAGATCGAAAACCGACCGTATACAGACTCTCGATTGAAATATAGATAGCGGCACAACACGGACGCTTAATACAATAGTTAGTTACTCTATTGGTCGGTTCTTAGCTTAAGTGTCGCTTGCAGATGATGGTTGCTTGATCAAGTCTACATCGCCTCCCTTGCTGGCTTGAGTCTTCAGCTTCGGCTTGTCTTGAGCCTTTTCATTGCTTTTGTCGTGGTGGTGGCCTTTGTCTGGTTTGTGGTCGACTTTCTCTGCTTTGTGGTCTGCTTTCTCTGCCTTGTGGTCTGTCTTGTGGTCTCCTTTATGGTCTGCCTTGTGATCTCCCTTATGATCTGCCTTGTGTTCTCCTTTATGGTCGGATTTGTGTTCTCCCTTATGGTCAGACTTGTGACCGTCGTGTCCTTGACCGCTCTCGACGACGCTCACTCCGTTCTTGTGGTGGACTTGACGTTCTTCCTCCTCAGCTTCTTCGCGGAAATATCTCTTGTTGTACCAGTGCAGGCATATACATCTGTAATTGAGAATATTTTGAATGTTAATTAAAAATTTAATGCAGTGATCGTTCTGACTTGCAAGTCAGACCGAGCGTGCATGATTAAAACTTTACAATGCATATCTTCTTATCGTGTAGCCATAGTTAAGTATGTGTGGCGAACTTCACTAACCCTAGTGTCAGAATTTTTAAACCGCCAAATGGCCTCTGACTCTGTTTAACGACTGTAATCAATCGACAACAGCCGGGACCGACGGCTTAACGTGCCCTCCGAAGCACGGAAACGCTCGTGATGAATTGCCATTTTGGCTACCTATCGGGTTTCCTACTTCTTTATAAGTTGCTTAACCTCACTGATCGGTACAGATCAGCGACAGCCACGAGGCTGCGAGCGCTGCAAGTCATAGAACCATTTGGATTGCAAAAAAAAAAGGTTTTTAGCTGAAATTATGATATTGGATGCCACAGACATATTCCAAAATCCTTGTATGTTCTGTTGAATGTCATTGAACAAATAGAAAAAGCTTGTTTCGGATGTTAACGTCAGTTATGCCGGGACTTAAAAATGAATGGTAGCTGTTATGAGCATTTGTAGCAAAACTTCGTTAAAAGTTGAAACAAAACCTCTTTTATAAGGGCCATTATAGTTTCAAACTTAACCCTTAAAGTCATTCATAATACCAGGAAGACATAAAATCTTATTAAGACAATTCACGCTGCATTTAAGCTCCAGTATCCTGCAACATTATCCTTCCATCTTGGCTTAAAACAACCAGCCAAAAGCGCTTTAAGCTGGAATAGGAACAGTAATCCCCTCCACAGCTTGGCTAATTGGATTAAAACCAGCCACATATTTAATTTAGCTAGCAGGTGGATGTTTAATTTACGTAAGTGAGCGATGCTAAAACTTGGTTATTAATACCTACTAATGTGATTTTACAAATATATGAGTATAGCAAAACTTCAGGGGGTTTTTCTCCCTGTAAAACTGTACAACTTTAGATGAAATTACCAAAATTATATTTGACCTCCTCCGAGGCAAATCAACATATCGCAAATTTTTTTCTGCTGATAAAAAAAATTGTAGTCACCCAGTATAATTGCTAAAGGGATGACTTTTGAGTTTTCAAAGAATGCAAAGTTTTCTTAGATCGTGTGTTATTCCGTTGAACACACATAAGGTACTTATTCATAATCGGGACCGACAATTACAGATGACAGTGACATATATAATCTTGTCCGATGGTTGAGTCAATTGATTAAGACTATGGCAGGCAGGCAGATACACTTATCAGTCTATTGGGTGACTAAATTATTTTTGCAAATATTGGCTTCTCTCATAGCCTCTCCATACAACTTATGCGATCAGTTGATTTTTCATTGTATGGAAAGTCGAAGTTTCCTTTTTTTTTGAATTGCATATAGGTTTCTTAGATGAATTACTTACATGGGGAGAATCAAAACCTTAAGTTTCGCTGCCTAATTTAGAAGTCACACCATACGTATATGAATTAACTGAGATTCTGCCCTGCGCTTGGGCAGAATCTCAGTAAATTCATGCTAGGCCAAGGCCAAATCCTTACTTCCTCCTAATTCATTTTACTTTGATAAATGTGAGAGTGTGTTTGTTTCACTTCTTCCACATCTAAACGTGGCAGCGGATGGATAGGAAGAGAATGGACAGTGATATAGGTTACAAAGTAGCGGGCGGGAAATTATAGGTCAGATTAAGTTGGCAATTTTCTGAGTTGCTTTTTATATAATTTAACCTCCGACAAAAAAGGGGTGTGTCATTGATGTGTTTATCTGTATGTTTTTAGACAGCATGTCAAAGAACCTATAACTTTAATGAATGTTTCTGCAACTGAGTGCTAATCTACATCTACACTATTAATATTAATAAAGTGGAAAGAATTGTATGTTTGAAAAAAACAAAAATTCTTTCACCATTAGAATGACACATTTCCTGAGTAACATAGGCTATATAATTATCCCCAAATCCCTCGGGA
Organism: Aproaerema taeniolella; assembly: GCA_949987775.1. Lineage (NCBI taxonomy): Eukaryota > Metazoa > Arthropoda > Insecta > Lepidoptera > Gelechiidae > Aproaerema > Aproaerema taeniolella. The sequence continues at coordinate 1,275,700 of OX465255.1, read as the reverse complement.
ATAACAACGTCCTGAGCGGAAAACTAGTCTGTACTAATATTATAAAGTAGAAAGATTTGTTTGTTTGCATTGAATAGGCTCCGAAACTACTAGACCTATTTCAAAAATTCGTTCACCATTAGAATTATACATATGTTATCCCTGAGTGACATAGGCTACATAATTTTCCCCAATTCTGACGGAAACGACGTCCCGGGCTCAAAAATAGTCTACACTAATATTTTAAACAGGAAAGATTTGTTTGTTTGTTTGTTTGCTTTGAATAGGCTCCGAAACTACTGGACCGATATGAATAAATCTATCACCATTAGAATGATACATTACCCCTGAGTAACATAGGCTACATAATTATCTTCAATTCCCACTGGAACCACGTCTCGGGGGGAAAACTAGTCTACATTAATATGTATTATAAAGAGGGAAGATTTTATTGTTTGTGTGTTCGCCTTGAATCAGCTCCGAAACTACTGGACCGATTTCAAAAACCTTTTCACCGTTAGAATGATCCCTGAGTAACATAGGCTACATAATTTTCCCTAATTCCCATAGGAACGCAGTCTCGGGCGGAAAGCTAGTCAGAATATCAGCGTCGCGGCACTGCTGCAAGATTATGCCAGGGTTGAGCCCAAAACTGGCACAGTGCACGCTTCTCTTTCTAATGGTTTTACTTTCTTGTCTTTTTCTTGTATGTTATTTCTTGTTGTGTGTGTTAATGTTTTGATTCCATTGTCTATAGTGTTTCTGTGAATACATACATGTTTTATCTATCTTATCTATCTATATAAAACTCCTCACCTCAACACAGCTCCAAGAATCCCCGCGCCGACGAGCGCGCCACCAGCCCCCATCAGGTAGTAGCGGTGCTGAGCGGCCTCAGCTCCCGGGGACAGCTGCACCAGCCCTACCACCAGCACCACTATCCCCAGCAGGAGGGATCCCACCACTGCGTGGAGAGCTGCCACCTGACGAAACAATTGGTTGCTGTTTGTATAGTCAGCTTAAAAAACCTATAGTCGCCTAAAAAAGATATTAATTTTCACAATCTCACTACGCTAATCCTACAAATGCAAAAGAAATCAGAAATTCTGTACATAGCCCATTGTGATTAAGCGTCATTGTTTAGTATACAATAAAAATATTTGAATAGCTTAATTCGTGAAATTACTATCATTATTTTAAGAAATACTGACGTAAAGAAAACTGTTCCTTAAACTAAGGAAAACGGATTAAGAGTGACTTAATTTTGGTTGTGGGTGAGTTATAAGAATATAAAATACATATATTTAATATCCAGACGGACAAATTAACTTTGAAGCCGGCTGTAGGTACATTCAAATACTAGCTTTTCACTCGCGGCTCCGCCGCGTGGACAACAGGTTATATCGTGTCCAACTGTGGGATAAAATGTCCTTTCTCAGGCTCTATCAAATTTCATCAAAATCGTTTCAGTAGTTTAGGCGTGAAAGACGGACAGACAGACAGACCTCTGTCTGTCTGTCTGTCTGTCCATCTTTCACGCCTTTAAATCTTTTTTATATTGTGATTTATGTTATATACATTATCCTTTCAAATATTAATTAGGTACTCGATATGATAAATTATATTCATATGCAAAATATACTCGACTTTCGTGCCCTGTGGGACAGTTAAATGTATCGCCCTGCCAGTCAATCAATCGATTATTTGTTTGCTTAAGAGTATACATTATAGGTGTTATTATTACAAAGTAGGTCAGTCATATTCGACCACGAGGAATGTATTTAACTATTTTAGTTATATGTAATGATGAATAACATAAAAATAATTTTCCCCAAGGAAATTATAGCTTTTAAGTTCTGGAAGGAATGACTTCCTTTTTTTGGAAGTATTACAAATGCGAAAGTAAATCGTTACTTTCGCATTTGTAATATTATAAGTAAAGAATTTTCAAACAGTTTTTCCAAAAAAAGGAAGTCATTCCTTCCAGAACTTAAAAGCTATAATTTCCTTGGGGAAAATTATTTTTATGTTATTCATCATTACATATAACTAAAATAGTTAAATACATTCCTCGTGGTCGAATATGACTGACCTACTTTGTAATAATAACACCTATAATGTATACTCTTAAGCAAACAAATAATCGATTGATTGACTGGCAGGGCGATACATTTAACTGTCCCACAGGGCACGAAAGTCGAGTATATTTTGCATATGAATATAATTTATCATATCGAGTACCTAATTAATATTTGAAAGGATAATGTGTATAACATAAATCACAATATAAAACAGATTTACTGATAGTTGGCAAGAAATGCCAAAGAAACGTCATCAGGGAGTGACGCAGGTCATTTACGGTGGCTGTCTAGGAAGGCGGCGGAAGGTCTTTGTATTGTATATAGGATCCAAACTGCCTGGATAGGTATATTGTGAACTATGTATAACACTTATGAATCTTCTACTTATCGTGGAGGTATAGTCTAGTGTGTGGCGAACTCGTCTAACCCTGGTGTCATAGTTTTCAAACCGCACAATGGCCTCTGACTTGGTTTTAACGACTACAGTCAATCGACAACAGCCGGGACCGACAGCTTAACGTGCCCTCCGAAGCACGGAAACTCTCGTGATAAATTGCCACTTTGGTCACCCATCAGGTTTCCTGCCTCTGTATAAGTTGCTTAACATCACTGATCGGTTAAGATCAGCGAGCGCCACTTATGAATCGTTACCTACTGTATCCAATTGCGGAACTCAACGCATGTTTAAGTGTACTCGCAACGACACAAAGGTTTAAAGATGACGGCCAGTTTGGTCGAGTGGTAGGTGACGCTGCCTCTTGATCGGCGGGTCCTGGGTTCGATCCCCAGTCGGGGCAAACATTTGTGTAAAAAGCAGATGTTTGTTCTCGGGTCATGGGTGTTTGTGTTTGTCTTTATGTGTGTTCCGAGGGACCCACGACACAAGGGAAAACCTTAGTGTGGGCCTTTGAGTGTGTAGCGTTTATTTATTTATTTTATTTATTTATGATGATCAGCCCTTTGATAAGGTTCGTACCTTTTGATTAGATACCAACAATTAGAAAGACTCAGTTCTTCTCTCTCTTGCGCTATAAAAACGACAGTGATGGAGTCTTGTCCAGCATTGAAAACGATTCAAATTATTCAGATTATGGAGGCAGGCCCTATTTATTTTATTAAAGTGCCTACTATGCTTACAGTCATGCCAAAGCACGCAGCGGGCTTTATTATGAAGGCTCACTTCATACCAACAGTGACGTCTTTCTTGTTGAAAATCCACCTCGAATCGAACGATTTTAGAAGTTGAGGTTATGAGCTGGTGTAACTTTGGTTAACCGTTAAGGTTGGAGATATTGTATCATCATGTCAGCCGCAAGACGTCCACTGCTGGACATAGGCCTCCCCCAGGGATCTCCACCTCGATCGGTCCTGCGCCACCCGCATCCAGCGGCTTCCCGCAATCTTTGCCAGATCGTCGGTGCATCTTGTGGACGCTGCGCCTTCCGGTACGTGGTCGCCACTCGAGGACTGCCCCAGCGACCATCAGTCCTACGAGCAATGTGCCCTGCCCACTGCCACTTAAGGTTAGCAATTCTTTGAGCTATGTCGGTGACCTTGGTTCTCCTGCGGATTTCCTAATATGTATGTGTGACTTTAAAACTTACAGAAGAACTTAGAGGTTTATTCTACTCATGAAACTGAAATCCCCCTTGGGGGATATGTCATATGAAATATGAAATCCTCTAAAAGAAATTCTGCTTTTCATAACAGGGCAATCAGATAAATGCCTATGTTGTATGTAGAGGCAATTTTTTTTAAATATTTTAACTTATGTTTCATGTATCAGCAGGTCAAACTGAAAAACTTTCTTTATGAAACCTCATAAAGAAAGTTTTTCAGTTTGACCTGCTGATTCAAATCCTTGGTTTTTGTTATGAAGTCATCCTTACTAATATTATAAAGGCAAAAGTTTCTATGTATGGATATATGGATATTTGTTACTCTTTCACGCTCAAAGGGCTGGACCAATTTTGATAAAATTTGGTATGTAGGTAGCTGACACCCTGGATAACACATAAGCTACATAATTTTGCCAAATTCCCAGGGGAACGAAGTCCCGGGCGTAAAGCAAGTCCAATATACATATAGCTAGTTCACATTCAATATAGTATTAGGTCCGGTCTCACCTTCCCGCAGACATAAAGCTCGCTCCGGAACCGATGCGCATCAGGCGAGGGCGTCGGCTCCTCCATCATGGGGCGCCCCAGCTGAAGAGGCAGCTGGGAGGGCCTCCGCCCCCCGCCGCCCCGCTTCTCCGCCCGCCGCCGCTCATGGCGCACCGCAACTGCTGGCATCGCACCAATCATTTTGGCTGTGAATTGGAGATCATTTGACGACGTCTTGTAGCATTTTTGTACTTTTGTTTCTTTCTTTAAGTACTTTTTTTAATTGCTCACCTCGTGTCGAACGATATCGTTTACCAATTTGAGTGGATTCTGATGATTTTCAAGTTTTTTAATTATTGAAATTGAAGAGTAAGTCTCGCTGATTGGACAGGGGTGAATAAAAAATTCTAAAGTCAATAAAAGTAAAATAAAGATATCGTTTGACACGGTTTAACATATATAATGCCCTCGGATCTCAAATTTAACTACTACTTTATTTTATTGAATGTATTGAATGACCTAAATGGGTAAGAGCGTATAGAATACTCTTACGGCCTAAAAATTACGTTTTGTTGGGCACATTCAAAGAGCAATTTATTTCACGGCCGATTTTCCAACCACTAGAAACCTCAGATGACTAGTCTGTAATTAGTTTTTCATCCCCCCATCTCGCAAAGAGTATTCTTGCTCTTCGATATCTGAGTGCAAAAGCCGTTTTTATCCGCTAGAGGATAAAGTCAATTGAATTTAGAACATCGCGTGCACTCAGTTTTTGAATTCAAAACATCATTAAACCTATTCACTTCCATGGTGCCGAATTTATCATACAACTTTTTTATTTGTTAAAAACTCAGACTCTGAATCTCCTTGATGTACTTTTTTTAATTTGCTTTGCGCGTGCCATTTTCTCTTTGTACCTAAATATTTTTTTTTTGCATTTAGTCATTTCCTCGCTGAAGTGGGATGAAAAGTTACATGTTGCACTCGAGTGCAAAGAGTTTTCACCTCGTGCTCTATTGATTCCCTCGCTAACTCTCAGGATTCTAATTTGTGAATGTCCTTCACTTTTCGGTCATCTAAATTGAGCACGCGGTTAAAAAGCAACTTTGCACTCTTGTATAACAAATAAATATTATCTGCCTAAAAAAATTATGTTTTATTTTATGTTTTACTGAAATAATTATGTAAAATGTGTTGCATTAACATATTTCTATATTTATGGATGATAATTTTTATACAATCTATTCAACCCTTAAAAATCAATATGTAGACTAGGCACAAGTGTTTTGTGAAGTGTCAATCTACTCGATCAACCATTTCCAAAACTGGTCACATCTCCGCGCATATTGAAGTTCATCAATCATTGGAACCATACGCGATCCGGCTGGATTGTGAACAAATCTAATAAGTGTTTGACAACATCGCGAATATGATTCAACAGGGCATGATTTATTATAGGCAGGGATGACGAACCAATGGCACGCGACAAAACATATTTTTGGTTTTTTATTATAAGATGGGTTAACTCTTGACTTCAATCTTGACCAAGGTCATAGATGAGGTCGACGATGGAGCGAGTTAACCCCAAGGAATTTGTATACAAATTCCTTGGTTAACCCAGAAAATGCCTATAAGGCACTGGTACTCCTACGCACTGACGGAACTCAGCAAGCTGTTTGGCGTCGGACTTCGGTAGGAGGGTGGTGGCGAACCAGTCGGCATTTCACAAAGCCTACCACACCGCATGAGACCATAGGACGCCACCTCAGATCTAGAACAAATTGAGGTGTCGTTGCCTGGGGTCTTATTTGTGTTTCCTTAGTCGCCTCTTACGACACCCACGGAAAGAAATGGGGTGGTGTTATTCTCAACCGATCACCACGCGGTTTTGGGCACGCCACGATTTTTTTTTATTATAAGATGACAAAGCACAGAAAATAACAAAATTCATTATGCACTTTAACTAACGAACTTAAGACTTAAGTGAGCTTAGGTTACGGAATGCTTTAGGCGTGGCGGGGGGGAAGCGTCCTTGTTTTAGTTTAATTTTAATATTTCCACAATAAGTCAACATTATTTGATTGCACGTCTATGGTCTCATTACTTTTAAAAATGGCACGTTCATCCATAAAGGTTCGCCATCCCTATTATAGGTGGTACTGTATCATGGAGGTTTCATTGCAAATTGTGAATAAGAGCCCACTGGGGGTGACAGGCACTTTTAAAACTTTCCAAGAGCTGGGTTTGACAGTCTATGCAAAAGCTTTCTGGTTCTTTTTTAAGTGTGTTTCTAGTTAGAGATAGGAAAATTCGTTCAATAAGATATTAAGAATTTATATGTTACGTAATAAAACAAAGTATTACTGAAAAATCTGTTAGTTTCATTTATCCCGTAAATAAACGAATAATAACTGTTTATTTGTTAGTGTGGCCTTCCATGGTACCACCCACCTTATAATAAAAAATTAAAAAATTTAAATTATCCAAAATTAAAAACGAGGCTTATTGATTATATGAATTTCACAATTGTGGATTGTGGTCAAGGGCAAACTCATAATATGCGTATTAAAAAAATAAAACAACTTTTCCCAAGGAATATAAAGTAGCTCAAATTATATAAAAAATGCTTCTCCATCAAAACTCTACACACAACACAAAAGCTCTCGATTTTTAGCTTCTTTCGGAGATTTGTTTCGATGCACCTCTTAGTATACGAAGATTTGTCACCATGGGAAGATGAAAATTCCCAGTTGTCACCCCGGGTGACAGTGCTACAGTGAACTAAAGTGGGAAGAAAGGAAGTCTAGCCTAGAAATGCCTGAAAACGAAGCTCAAACATAGCTTGTTTGCTGTAATTGCCCGTTTCAGTGCTTATTTTTGCTGTACCTTTGTTATATTTTTTTTAATAAACTAAGTAAGTTAACTTAATATTTTCCAAATCTTCCCACAAAATTTTGTTAAATTTGGATGTAACATTTCTAAGAAAAATCCAAAAACATAAGCATGAAAAAATGAGTTTTCAAAAAAATTTGTATGGAAAACGCCAATTTCAAAGGAAGGACCATATACTCATATATCCGTTGTCGATTTCAATATATCGGCTACCTTATAATGGTAGGAAGAAAATAGTTTTATCGAAAAACACATTTCAGTACTTTCAGTGCTCTTCAAAAAGTAACCTCTAACATTTTTTATTGGATAGGCTTCTTCCGCGTCCTCTATCTTAAAGAAACATTAATAAATGTTGTCAGAAAGGTGAAACGTTTAGGTAGACCTTTCAACAAACACCTATACATAAAATAAACGAGGTAAATTCAACACAAAGAAAATTTGGCGCCATTTTTTGGCGCCACGAAGTGAAGCGAAGAGTAATGGATTCTGGCGTTTGTGAATACATTTTCTTTTTGTACTTGCTTTGTTGTTATGGACTGTGACTTTGAACCGCTGCATTATGTTTTATTTTCTGTATTACCAACATTTTTAAGATGTATATATCTAAATACTTTGTTCCAACAGGTCCCAGCCTAACTTCCTTATAAAAATTTTCGTATGCAATCAAAAAGTACCGTAAGTAAAATCATTTAATAGTATAGATTTAGGTACAATTGATTTGAAATATGATACCTATACTATTACTTCGATGTCACAATATCATCAGCATATACAAACTGCAGATACCAGTTTTCGGCTGCTCGTTTTTTGTTCCGGAAAGTAATTTAGATTGCATCTATATTTTTTTATTTAAAAAAAGTGAGTTAATGCAAAAGGCTGACAACCTCTCACCACCATACTATGTTTCATCTAATGACCTTCAGAATTTATGTAAAACGTGGCATCAAGTGGTTTTGAACCACTGATGCTCTGGCTACCCCGTAGAGGAGTACAGGCGTGGCGTATATATGTGTATGTATGTAGACATGTATGTTTGATTAATAAATTACGTAGTTACTCACGCCGCTGATTGTCCCTTGGCTGTAGTAACGACTGGAGCATATCTGAAACAAAAGTTGCATTGCCAGTTATTTTCATAAGACATTAGTAATTTTGCACGCCGTTGCAAAATTAACTACAAATATTGAAAAACCACGCTTAGGTTGGTATATGTGGTGACTTTTAATTAGGTACTAAAACTGAAAAACTTCTTCCCATTAAACAGCTTTACTAAGGTTTTTCCCTTATGTTGTGGGTCCCTCGGAACACACATAAAGACAGACACAAACACCTGACCCGTCGATCAACAGGCAGCACCACTACCGGTAGTGTATGTATGTATTTATTATTTATTTTACATGAGCATAAGTTACACAAGACACATTATAAGAAAAACAGTACAACATAAAACACGTTATAAAAAAACAGTACAAAGATGGACTTATCCCACAAGGGTATTGTATTATTAAGGTCTATTTGTTCGGAATTACGAGCAATTACGTCCCGGGGAATTTCTCTCCATTTTGTGAAACCGGACGAGTATATGTCGTAGAACCTGCCTCAATATATGTATCCGGATATGCTCGGATAGTCCGGATTCCGTAATGGAGCTTCTGCCCGGCTTGAAACATAGTGCTCTCAACTCTAGTGCACTTTAGGCGCAGAGTTTTGCAATTTATTTGAACTTGGGCAGTTTTAGATCACGGTCTCGGCTTTTAAGGCTGTCTTGTATAAAGATGCTTGCTTAAACGAGTGATTAACGTGAAAATTGTGTATTGCATCATTAAACTTTATGTAACTTAGTGTGACCCCATGGTTGTAAAGATATTAGTTGACCAAATCAAAGGACTTAAGTTTACTTACACCTGCTGAATGTAAAAAAATGTTGTGATGTAATTGCGTCTCAAATCTTTTCTGGAAGCACACTGCCTACCCTGACAGGGATTAAAGGCGTGATTGTATTGATAGATGGGATGAAAGTACGGTCCGAACTTGTAAGATCGGAAATCGCGTTGTCTTGATTATAGGCACTGCAAGAGAGACCGCATTCCACAGGTAATTCAATCAGAAGATGCCAGAAACTTCGGTCTCGAGGAATTTACTAACTCCTTTTTTTAAAAGAGAGAACAGGTTTACAAAATCACAAAAATAGGATATATGCGCCGTATGGAGGCACATAGAGATGTGAAAGGCGCCGATCCCCCGCGTTGGAGCATGATGGTACGTCAAGTTCTCCCAGTGGTAGAGGACAGATGTCTGTTCCATCCTCTTCTTACCTTTATGATTAATTACGCTTTCTAGGTCGAAGGGCTAGGTCCAAAGACACCTAGGCATACAATATTTGACTGCATAAGATGGGAAGAACTGAGAGTGATATTGGCAATAAAACTAGGAGAAACCTTGACCGAATGTATGTTAAAAACTAAAGAGAGTCGGAATATGATGCAAGGAGCAATGCCGAAAGGTGGTCCCACTGCAGTAGGAGAAGAAGAAACAGAAAAAAAGGTCCAATGGTTGGGGCTGGGCGTCCAAGAATAAAAATAGCCAAAAAAAAAAGAAAAAAAAAGTAAAAGCTCTGTCGTTTATTTCCCTCTAGCCCTACTAACATGAGTGACAGGCTATATTGTCTTATCCAATATCGAAATGTCACCCTTTCATCGGAATCTGACAGTGACATGACTTGTCGAAAATCGAAATCGGAAGATTTAGGTTAGAATAAATATCAAGCCAAATTATGTTTTCAAGTATTTTTAGCTGAGTATACACCCTCAAGAAACTATACACGTCAACACGGTCTAGGGATATTGCACGATTTTTCATATAAAAGAGGCCTGTTTGAGTAGCTATAAAATCATACTCGAGATACATGGAGGGCTATAATTTTCAGACGAGCAAGTGCTAAACTTGAATTTTCAATTCTAGCCAACAAATTTTGTTTTACTTGAAATTTGTGAAAACGTGACAGAAACGAAAACGAAAATACACTTTTTGTCTGCTTTTTGTATGAAAATGGTTGAATTTACGCAATTTTTTTTTCATTTTAGTCACGCTTTCACAAATTTCAAGTAAAACAAAATTTATTGACTACAATTGTAAAGTCAGGTTTAGCACTTGCTCGTCTGAAAATCCACGTATCTCGAGTATGATTTTAAAGCTTCTCAAACAGGCCTCTTCTCTCTTGTATGAAAAATCGTGCAATATCCCTAGACCGTGTTGATGTGTGTATTTTCGAGACCCATTTCAAAGTCTTTGTTGTCACGGTGGTTCGCTCACGCATGGAACATATTATCCCTGAAATATTGAATCGCTTAAAGTTACGATTGAGAGTATCTTATAGAATTGTTTATTGCCTCCTTGCTGCATAGTTTAGTATCCATTTACACTGTCTAAGGGACAGCTTAGCAAAAAGTCAAACTCTGAACTCAGACCCTCATTATGATTGATTTTCAAATTAAAAATTTAGTATTTTCTGCTTTAAAATTAAATTATTTATTCGAATGGCTGGTTTGAATAAAACACTAAAACCAGCCTTGTAACTACATCGCACTCTCAAACTATCATAGTCATAGGTAGATTCCACCATTTAGGTATTGGCTAAGCTATCCCCTACTCCCTCTATATTCATGGCGATTTGACCCATTGATTAATACAAAGACCACAACATACCCTTTTGTAAAATTAGTAGTAAAGTACTGTCTACCCCAACAAGGATTATAGGCGTGAATCTTATGAATAGACGAAACGTTTATTTCTCTTATAAATAATACTAAACACTCACAATCTTCGACACTTTATCAGTTAAGATTGTGTTTATTAAACGCCTTGTTTCCACACAAAAGTAATAAAAGCAGTTGTCACATTTGATTTCCGTAAAAGTACTGATCTGATTTCCAACGTCACCTCTATATTGGCTCTGCAAATATTCCCGCAATCGTGCCGTCGCGTTTCGTAGGCTTTCCTCCAGAGGTTTGATTTCTCGGTTTGTTATTCTTACAAACACGGTCTGTTTATCTTGGTAAGAGTAGAGTAGAAGAAACGTTATTTTTTTCCATGCTTCCATGCTTCATATTTGCTTCCTTGCTGGATTGGGAGGGAAAGAAAAACTTATAATGTGCCAGCTATCTATTCCTAGGTAGGTATATACAGTAAAATCTGTGAGAGGGATGCGATGGTTTTAATGTATAATGGGCGAAAGGCTGCCCATCTCTCACAAATTGTAATTATGAGTCACAATTATGCTACTTGTTTCATCTGATTAAATTAAATTAAACTCTACACACTCAAAGGCCCACACTAAGGTTTTCCCTTGTATCGTGGGTCCCTTGGAACACACATAAAGACAGACACAAACACCCATGACCCGAGAACAAACATCTGCTTTTTACACAAATGTTTGCCCCGACTAGGGATCGAACCCAGGACCCGCCGATCAAGAGGCAGCGTCACTACCACTCGACCAAACCGGCCGTCAATACAAGATGAAACAAGTGCTTCCCTCACAATATAAGTCAAACGTGAAATCTAGTGGTTCTAGAAACACCGATGCTCTTCCTACCCCGTTAGGGATTATGGGTGTGAGTGTATGTGTTATGTATTATATTTTTTGCCCAAAAATAGAAAAGTCTGACTCACTCAATGACTCAACACCGCTTAGACTAAGCTTTAATACCTAGAAATCTTTAATTACGTAGTGTTTTAGTCATGACGTAGACAAGGATTAATGACGATGTTTTATAAAAATCTCACAGGTACGAAGTCCTGAACGTCCCAATATATATTTTAATCGTAGTTCAATAATTACTAATCTGTATAGGAATAATGTCAAACATTCTTATTTTGTCCCTGAAATTCAAACCTCTCATATCCAACGCCTCTCTGCCGAATAAACATGTCTACTGAAAACTTTAGAAGCGGAAGAATTTAATTAAATTTTACATAAATAAAGTTTAAGCCTAATTCGCTGGAAGTAGACTTTAAATTTTGGAGGGCGTAGTTTTTATATAATTTAAACATCCGAGAAGAAAGGATTTTCCAGAATTCCCACAGGAAGATCAACGAAAAAGAAATATTTGGATAATGTGTTCGTTAATTTTGACCAACTATCAATCAAATAGGACACGTAACCCAGCAGGCTATCTGCTTGATTTTTGATGAGCTCTATAGGCACAAGATTTTCCGGGTTTTTGTTTTTCTGTTCCACGCGTGAACGAAGTCGCGGGTACTATTATTTATTCTGTGGTCGCGGGTGGATAACTCAAAAATGTAGGGTCCAGACTTATCAACGCCTAGCGCAAAACCTTACTTAGAAAGCTGTAATTTAGTACAAAGGTTCATTTAACGGTGTATAAGGACGATGAATAGGCAGGATTTTAAAAAATTACTACGGGGACGAAGTCCCTGGCTTCCTTTAGTTAATGCTATTATGAAAGTGTGTGTTTCTTTGTTTGCCCTTTCTTCACGTCGTAACGGAGTACATATCAATATGATTTTTTGCACAGAGACAGTTGGAGGGCTGAGGAGTGACACAGGCTACTACTCGACACGAACGAAGTCGTGGGTGGAAAGCTCGTATTCACAACCGGTTTTATTTCAAATGTATTTCAATAAAAAAGTAGTACTCGTACTTTACCATTATAAAACAACTAGATACCCAACCTCAAAGAAACGTCAACCAAAAACTGTCCGAGCTTTGACGGATGAGTGAGCAGGATAAAAGAACTGAACAAAAGAATGAAAGAGTGAGTAAACCTATCAAAAATAATGCCCAATCGTTGCGATTGGAAGTCTAGTTGTTTATTGTTATGTAGGTCAATGTACTTTACCCTCAAATCCGGCGAACCGTTCTGTAATAGAGATCTGTAATAACAGTTTCAGACTGTTGAAGTAACCACCCTTTTTCAAAGGAGTTTGTCCAAAGCAAGTAGTAACTTGCCCTTAGGTACTTTGTGAATTTTTGACGACGGACGATTTAGAGCCCAAGGCTTCTTCTTCTTATCGTGTAGATATAATCAAGAGTATGGCGAACTGCCCACGGCTGACGAACGTTTTCCCGCTCTTTTAAGGATTGGAAAGCGGAAACTCGAGATTTATAAAAAGATTACTATCAATTTCAAATGTTTTGAGCAAATGTATCAGTCTCCCGCTGCATGCGAGTCCTTGTTGTGAACTATTTCTATGTAGTGTCAGAAAATATTATTTCTTAATGACGTCATCATTTAGGTCCATAAATATAGTAAAAGGCCCTTTTTTTAAAACTGAGGATATTATTTCTCATTTTACTAACAGTCTAATAACCTAATCGTTAGATACTTCTTATAAGGAACGATAAATTAAAAGACCGAGCGCGCGCGTGAGCGTTTACGTTTCAGCTTTCGCAAAAATGCTTTCTCATATCAGTTCTGTTCTCTATTCAGGAGGTTTTTACCATGATCGCTTAGCGCGATCCAATTTAGGACCTAAACAATTCTGCAACACTTATTCGTACCATGACGGCTTATAAGCGATTCAATTTTGACGCTGTTGCGATTCAAAGGCAGACCAGCGACAATTTATGTAGACATTTAAAATAGACCATAGACAACCGAGCAGTTCAAAAGCAGCGCCATCATGGTACCATTTAAAAAACATTCCAATTGCGAAGCAGTTCAAAGTTGGATGCTAAACAAAAATGCTTTTAAGCGATCGTGGTAGGTACCCTGTTCTGTTCTCATGCTGTTCTCCTCTACAGGTTGTATCCTCAATCACTTTACGTGAAATTTTGGTAGCAGGTTCGGTAATTGTAAAAGCGCTACCCTCAGAGTTTTTGTCTGTTCTTCTCTGTCTTCGCGAAAAAACAAAATAAAATAAATCTAGCTTACATATTTAAAGCAACATTTCCCTGAAAATACTGAAAAGCATTTTTGTATTTGAATTTGCAGCAGCAGAGTTTGTGACTAAAAATATAAAGTTTTACATTCCTAGCGTAAGCGACGATACTTGGTCCTAAAACTTTTATTTAGTTTTCTCACATAAAACTGTATAAAAATATATCCTGTAGTATTGATAAATTCCCTCGCACTGACCTTTTGAAAACTTCTAAATGAGTTACGGTTATGATCGATAGCTATACTGCAGATATTGCGCAAAACTAATATTTCACTGGAAATGTATTTCATATATTTTCGTACATAACTTTGTGGAAAAAGTAATTTGTAGCAAATATTTTTTATTGGTTTTGTAAAAATTAGTTTTTAGTATAGTAATTTTTCAGTATTTAGTGGAAAATAAGTGTTCAATATTTTAAGTATTTTGATTGATCCGTTTTTTTGATTTTTTAATAAAAATTAGCTTTTCGCTCGGGACTGCCTTCCCGTGAGAATTTAGGAAAATTATCTAGCACTAGCTTTCCGTCCGCGGCTCCGCCCGCGTCCTAATTTTTTTTAAAATAAAAAATATCCTATAAACCTCACGGAGCCCGAGACCTTTCCAACGAATGCAAAACCGTGGAAATCGGTTCATGCGTTCTGGAGTTATAGCGTCAGGAAGGAAAACCTGACTTATTTTTATAAAGTAGATTATGTGCTATCTATGTATCTATGTATCTCTGTGCCAAATTTCAACAATAACCGTTCAGCCGTTCTGGCGTAACAAATATCCATCCAAACTTTCACGTTTATAATAATAAGATTTCACAGCTACCAAATACCTAGCACCTTACTAATTTTTATATAATGCTTTATTTATCATTTAACCTAAAACTTTCTTCCGAAACTGGCAAAATGAGGTTTCCAGTTATTTTATTAAGTCGTAATTTGGAAAAGTTTCTTAATATATTTTCACCACTATATTTTCTTCTTGTAATTGAATTGAAGTTTGTTAACTCGAGAATGGAAAGTCACAGTAGGGCCCTGATTCTGTAACTTCAGTTGTGTGTCGATGGATTGGTCGCCGTTTTATCCGTTCAGGTGGCGGAATTGAGAACTATCCCATATTTCTAATGACGGCTGCTTTGATTAGTGAATTTTCAGTTACTAGGTAGTTTGCAACTTTACGTTCAGTTGGTGGTGGCGCTGCTGGTCAGGGTGGTTGTCACCAAAGTATATGAAAATTAAATAGTTCTCAATTTCGCCACCTGAACAGATAAAATGGCCTCCATTCCATCGACACACAACTTAAGTTACAGAATCGGGGCCCAGTTCGTTAATGTTTCTATGTGTATTATGTAATTTACTTATCTTATAAACATTTAATACTGTAGGGATGAATCATTACAGAAAGGTCAGAATATACTCGTAGTATCCTGATAGCTTCTTGCGGTTTCACTCACGAGAACGGAAATAGCAAGTTCCGGTTACCGTGAGAATGACTGGAAAAAAGGTTTCCTATATTTATTATTCTGTAACTCCGGCAACGTGTTTTATGATGATCAATTCATTTTTTGAAGTGAAAACTTCTTTAGCGGCGTTGAGCACTTTTAGAATGGGGAAAAAATGTTAAACTCGCGATGAACTCGCGTCAGATCGTCAGATGTCACGTGACCCTGATCGAATATGCGTAGGATAGGGTTGCCACCTTTTTTGAAGTGAAAACTTCTATAGCAGCTATGTTTACTTTGAAGTATGGGTGGAAACCCGGACGGATGGTAGCCCTATGGTAAAATTATCTCTGTGACAGATGTCAACGATGTCAACGATTATTCGCACATAGTGCGCAAATACCGATAGACTATTTTACTGAATTGAAATTAGACAATTGGTCGAGTGGAAAACTTGCGAGATTGTATGCAACAGGTCGAGGGTTCGAATCCTGAGAGAATTACGGACTCTTTTTGTGTATTTTGTTTTATTTCCATATTAATGCACAACGTTAATGTTCAAGTTTTCACTTCTGCCGGCACTCCCGGAGTGCAACCCGTTGTTTTTCTAGCATATTTTATTTCCAAATAACTTCTAGTAAAATTATGTGAAAGAATATGACGTTAACATATTTGACAAGACCAATCCCTACTAATATTATACATGCGAAAGTAACTCTGTGTCTGTCTGTCACGCTTTCACGCCTAAACTACTAAAGTTATTTTGATGAAATTTGCTACAGAGATAGATGAGACCTTGGGAAAGGACATAGGCTACATTTTATCCCACAGCTGGGCACGATATAACCTGTAAGTAGTTCACGCGGGCGGAAAGCTAGTCTATTATAATATTTGTAATTATATATTCGTGTTTATGATGTTTGTATTTATTTATATACTAGCTTTTTACCGAAGCTTTGCTCGCGCAAAAAACTTTTTTGTTACCCATTCCGTTTTGTTCACGTGCCATGAACATACGAATGCAGGACGACGACCCGAACTAAATAATTATATTCCAGCTTATGTCTCCTATGGGAGCAACCTACACTACAAGACAATTAGAACCAGGACTGTACATAGAACAAATGGGAAATGTGACAATAGATAGAGGAACATTTAGGATTGAAACAAATTATGACAGAGTTACTATGGACCAGAATTTAGATAAAATAAAGAACGTATCGAAACAATTTAAAACACTGTGTTATTACGCAGCAACAGTAGACACCGAGACTCATTGCAATGACTATCACCACCATTTGGAAGAAGAAGTTGAGAAATTTGAAAGAATACATGAGTATCTGTCAGAAATCAATCATAAAAAGAAAAAAAGAGGATTATTAGGACAAGTAATGACTTCAATATTTGGAGTAAATGACGAAGTATACAGAGATATCAATTCGTTACAAAAAAACCA
The DNA here is from genome assembly GCA_949987775.1 of Aproaerema taeniolella. Lineage (NCBI taxonomy): Eukaryota > Metazoa > Arthropoda > Insecta > Lepidoptera > Gelechiidae > Aproaerema > Aproaerema taeniolella. The sequence continues at coordinate 1,258,855 of OX465255.1, read as the reverse complement.
GCAGAAGCTTATAGATGCAGCAAATCATCAAACTAAGTTCATGATCACAACAATATCAGCAGTAAACCGAACTGAAGAAAGAATAAAAGACAAGCTAGAGAGATTCCGATTGAAACTTAACAAAGCGATGAGTTACATAAATGAGAATAACAGATGGTATAGAGTAATAGACAGCAATCACATGCAAATACAAGTAATGCAATCGTACCAAATGGCCTATAACTATATAAACGAGATAATGGATTACTATTCAGGGCTCACCGAGATATATCTAGCAAAAGCAACAGTATACAGTATACTTTCTCCAAAAACAGTAAGAGACATCATAAAAAATGCTAACAGCAAACTACCATCAAATCTCAATATTGTGCATACCCAACTAATTGATACCAGATTAGCAGAAAATGAAACACACATCAGAGTTCTATCTTATTTCCCAATTGAAGAAAAAGCAAAATATATGTTACTACACATTACTCCGATACCAATGACACACCATGACGGATCATTTCAAAGTCTAACCATTTCACAAACATTTATGGGAATAGATTATAATAACGAACGATACTTTGAACTAACACACGAAGAAAGCAAGAACTGCCTAGAACAAAACAATAACTTCATATGTTTTCCTGTAGCCGTGAGAAACATGCAATTCAATCAAAATTGCATTGTTAGACTAATAATCAGAAAAGAAAATTTTACAGAATGTCCCACTAAGGTTTATAATTCCACAAAAGATATAATCTGGAAACAAGTTCAAATGACAAACACTTGGTTATACCTAACTAAGAAAACAGAAACAGTGTCCATTATATGTGACGGACAAAGAGAAGAGGTGTCCATTCATGACATAGGAATTATAAACATCTCCGAAAATTGTATCATTAAAACTAGTAGTACCACATTATCCGCCAAAAGGATAGTTTCAGTTAAAGTTATAGCGTCATATATTAAAACTTCAGAGTTTAGGTTTAGTGAATCTAGTTCCCTTAAGTATAATAATGAATTGTCGAAAGAGCAAGTATTAGATAGTTCTATTGATATTTATAATAATTTAGTGAATAAAGAAAATACCATACAAACAACCCTAGATAACACTGTTTGGAGTAGTATAAGTACCCAAACATACGTAGCTAGTTTCACTACATTATTCGTATTTTCGTTACTAGTTTTACTAATGTACTGTTGTGGTCCACAGATTGCACAAAAAATACGACGGATGATGGCAGCTAGAATATCAAGAGCATCATCATCCAGCCATCCTGCAGACAACGAGCAACACCATGACGCGGCGCCGGCGGCTCGCGCCAGTCCCCGCTCACGGCCGCCACCTGTCTACGCACAGCCACAGCCGGCCCACTCACAACGCAAGCCAGCTCCACAGGAGCTCTACGAACTCAAATCCTGTTCCTGAGAGGCGCCAGAATGTTCACGTGCCATGAACATACGAATGCAGGACGACGACCCGAACTAAAACTGCAAGCTCATCACACCGACCTCCGTTCACGTTTTGCCATTTCGACAACACCACACTTAGATATTATATCTGTATATTTGCACACATGTAAATAAATTAGTTTAAATAGTATTGTAAGTAGTTAATAAAGCCTCTTTGATTGTGAACGCTGTTTCACTGCAACCTACCCTCTTATCCTCTCACTGCGGCCAAGACACCTTTAGCCGTCATTCTGATCAGTCTTGTGAGTCTGCTTGACTGGCAGTGAGAAAATCCAATCCTGTGCACATTGCACGAGGTGCACATCCCGTTATCCTTCCCACCTTCCGTTTATTGTCTTAGGTCGCCTGGCAATAGACTTCCCGAATTTATTTATATAAGTATTTATTGTTGGAGATTTATGGTTAGGGCTAGGCTGTTAGGAAACTAGGGAACTAGGGTTGTTTGTGTTAGGTAACAGCTTTCCCTGGCTTTTCATGTATAGTCAGTTAGCTAGTACATACACCACATTACTCCCTATACAATTACACTTGTTTTAGACATACAACATACGACACAATACAAATACACTTATATCTAGTTAACTGATTATACACGTTTATTTGATTCAAGTTATATCTTGACGAAGTTTCGAGTAAAAATGTTCAAAAAAATTCTTTTCTCCATACAAACTTTGAACCCCAATTTCACCACCTTAAGGGTTGAATTTCGAAAAATCCTTTCTTAGTGCTTGCTTACGTCATAAAAGACACCTTTTTGCAAAATTTTGGCATTCTAGGTCTAAGGGTTTGGGCTGGGCTTTGATGAGTCAGTGAATCATGACCTCCAATTTTATATATAAGAAGATGAGCTAGAAGTTCATTACCTTATACCTGTTTTATTTGGATTGCCTCGCCTTCAACCCACACCTACATCAAAGTCAAATACGGCGAACATAAATAATGGAGTGGTTGATTCATATTTTGAGAGAAAGTAATATTTTACGAACATAGCAATCACTAGAAGAGTTTTTTCTACTACACTTCAGCTATTAAGGAAGCCGTGTGGTGATCGGTTGAGAATAACACCACCCCATCTCATTCCGTGGGTGTCGTAAGAGGCGACTAAGGAAACACAAATGAGACCTGCCTCCTAGTAATCCATCCTAGGCAACGACACTTATTTTTTTTCGGAATCTGAGGTGTCGTCCTGTGGTCTCATGCGATGTGGTAGGCTCTGTTAAGGGCCATCTGGTTTGCGACCACCCTCCTACCGAAGTCCGACGCCAAACCGCTTGCTGTGTTCCGTCGGTGCGTGGGAGTACCAATGCCTTTATAGGCATTTTCTGGGTTAACTCGCTCCATCGTCGCCCTCTTCTTTGACCTTTATATGTTCAAGATTGAGGTCAAGAGTTAACCCATCTTAAATCTCGTACTTTTAATATCCCCCAAACACACATACACACTTGGACAAGCTTACTATAATTTGGGACAAAAAAATTAAATTGTTAGTTTAGCCTACCTACTTAGTATTAATTGTTAAAAAGAAATGTATACTTTATCAACTTACGGATAAGAAGGAGCGGGACCTACTGGCACAGACATTAACAGGCTTAAAAGGGCGTCTCGACACTTGCTATTATAAATTATTGTTTGATAATGATAAAATAAAAAAAATTTTTTTTTAAATATCAATACTAGCTTCTGACCGGGACCTCGTTCCCGTGGGAATTTGGGTGAATTATGTTACCCATGTGTAATTCTGATGTCTCAGCTAAATTACCCCAAAGTTTTACTAAAATCCGTTTAGCAGTTTTTGTGTAACAAACATCCATCCATCCTCACAAAATTTCAAGTTTGAATATTAGTAAACCCTATCCCCAATTAATTTTCCATTTATTTAATTTTTGGAATTTATATGGCAAGTAAGAAGCTATCTAAAACGAAATGACAAGGAAGCGAATCACCATGGAATGTCTATTTTATAAATTTTCTTTATTGAAACTAAATATTCATCGTCCAGAAATGATTGAATAAATAAAATTCCCTTTTTTATTGTATTTACTTTATTTTTAATTAATTAATAAATGTCATAAATTGAGTGAAAAAAATCTTTACCTAATTGGAATGACGTGCGGAATGATTAAAATTATAGGAAAATTTGTTGATATAAGTCTTGATTCAGTTTTAAAACTATGATTTTATTGTAGTTACTATATGTGCGAGTAGTTCAGCAAAAAGGGACCTGGAGGGATTGAAAACGGTTTTTTTCTCATGAATTTTGTTTCTGGTGTCATTTAGCCTTGTTTTGGTTTAGTTAAAATATTTTCAGGTGCCGTACTTTTTTTAATGGATTTGTTAGTGGTTAGCCGAGAAGTTTTGGAAAAATTACACCTTGCACACAGCGCACACCAGTTTCTGTAATGTCAAGTAGTCAACAGTTAAGGTTGAGATGACAAGATATATGAAGCAATCCCGGAAAACAAATTAGTGGAGATGAGAAACTCATTTTGACTCAAAACTTTAAACGCGATTTACTCGAAATCAGTTATTTTCCCTTGAGGTCCCTTTTTGCTGAAACACGCACAAATATACTATAAATAAGTAAAAAACTGCTCTTTGAAAATACAAATACAAGATGACATATCAAAAACATATCTACAGATCTCGTTAACTTGTTACTTGAATAGAAAATCTATTGATTGACAGACAAACATCCTTAAATGTAATATAATAAAAGTGTATTTAATATATATTTGTGCAATATTTAGTGACATTAATCACAAGTCTTAAAGTAAAATCACTATTTGAAAGTCTTATAGCAGATTCGATGGCCAGATTTGTAATAAATATTAAATTGTATTAGAAGCTAAATCTTTGAATATGATTTTGTGAATTTTAACTTATAATTTATGATAGGTAGTTTTATTGGTGAATTTACATTTCTGTGTGTATCTTGCCTGTCTTGTATATTTATCCGTCATGGTGGCAGTTGAATGACAATGAAATGAAATGAAATGAAAATTTATTTATTTCTAAGAGTAATTTTTACATTCTCACTTGAGGCCGGCCCAGTACCTAAGCATTAATTTGCTTGTGTTGGGTGTGCCTCGCTCGTTCCCAGTTAAAATAACAATTTTTTTTACAACTAATCAAAAACAAAACAAAAAGATATCTAATTTTACTTAAATCATAAGAGTGTGTAGATGTGTCTGTGTGTACGTGCATGTGTGTATGTATATATGTGCGCAGGTGTGTTTGGCCGCCATTTTATCCGTTCAGGTGGCAAAATTGAGAACTTTCATACATCTAATGACGGCTGCTTTGACTGGTGGCGCTACCGCCAGCTGAATTTTCAGTTGCTGGCGCTGCTGGGCGGGGTGGCTGTCAGCAAGTATATGAAAATTAATATTTCTCAATTTCGCCACCTGAACAGATAATTAGCCTTCATGGTCATAAACCGCCATTATGACACCATCAAATTGGTTAGCGGAATAGTATCTCCTGTTCTCAATCATTATGCTCTCCGTGACTATTACAAAGATTTTTCTCGTTAAATGTTTCAGTGCTTTTTTATGTCCCTTTTGAAATTATTCACTTTTTATTACAAACTTGTTACAACTTATGGTGTCATATCCAGACAATTGTAAGTTCACATGTTACCCGAAATGTATTTTGATAAGTGTAACAAAACTAGCTAATTGGTTCATTTCTTTATTGAAAAATAAGACAATTTAGGAAAAGTCAGTCAGCATGTATGAATATTCTATTGTATAAAGGGAATGTAGTGTTCGGATTTGCGAAAGATTGCACCTTTGCGAATAGGCGTAGAGTCAGTAGAGTCAAAAAGACAAATGTGTATGTATGTATTTAAATCCTTTAATGTATGTTTGTGTGTATTTAATGTAATTTTGACTTATTTTAAGTAACATCCTGATTGTTCTATGAAATAAAGAAATTTTGATTTGATTTGATTACATGATCTAGATATAAAATCATTGATTTTGACCATATTCAAACATTTAGCTTGTTTGTTGAATTCATAAATAGTTTAACGTTGAAGAGGATTGCATTTCTAATTTGTATACATATTTATTTTTTTGTAGGTATTTAAAAATTGCGCAAAAGCGTTCACAAAATGTTTCACAACATCAAAAAATGCACAAAGAACATACAACATCATGAGTTCACAACATCAAAACTTTTAATAAGAAATATCAAACGAATAACACTACCTACACAATGTCGAAGAAATCAAGCAACTACGAGTAGTAAATGGTAAAAAATGTCACAGAAATGTTTCGTAAAATCACAAGATGTAAATACAAGTCGAGGCATCATATGTGACTGTGTTTAGTAAAAGGTACAACTTTCGTGGTAGTCAATAAGAGCTATTTGCAATAGCTCATCACACTAATTGTGAACCTTAACGACTATCACGATAGTTGTACCTTTCCATTTTCACAGTCACATTTAACGAGGGCTCCACGCAATTACAATATAAATATTCTTTCCGTAAATCTCTAGTGCACGTAGCAGAGTTGTCAATGGTCGCCATTTTATTCGTTCAGGTGGCGAAATTGAGAACTATATCCATCTTACATTTGATGACGGCGATTTTGACTGGTGGAGCTGCCCACCGCTAACAGAATGTTAAGTTGCTAAGTAATTTACAACATAACGTTCGATTGACGGTAGCGCTGCTGGTCTGCTGGCTATCATCAAATGTATGAGGTTTCAATAGTCCTCAATTTGACTACCTAAGGGTCGCCGCACACGGGCCACCGGCCACATGGGGGCGTCCATTAATTACGTGAGGTGTTTTTGGCGATTTTTCGACCCCCCCACCCCCTCTAGTGAGATGTCGTGAGATTTGGCTCGACACCCCCCCTCCCCCTTTTATCTCACGTGAGTTTTATGAAAATGCTTAGTTTTAGTGTAAATATGTTAACTGGTAATTTATTTAGAAAACTTACATAATTTTCATTTATTTTTTAACTTTTAATAATCGAACAAAAAAAAACAGCTATGATTTACCAACTTAAATTTGAAAAAAAAAGATTGTTCTAATTCAGTCCACGGGAACTCAGAGTGGCTACTGGAACAACATGGTTTAGTTGGTTTAACTTAGCTTTCCCACAATTTAACACTATTTCATTTGGGGGAAAATATTACGTGATATTTGTAGAGACCCCCCCCTCTCCCTCACGTGAGATTGAGTGAGATCCGGCCCGAACCCCCTCCCCCCCCCCAAAAAATACCTCACGTAATTAATGGACGCCCCCCATCCACAAAACGCCGCCACCGGCATAAGGGTCGCCGCACACGGGCCACCGGCCACATCCACAAAACGCCGCCACTGGCATATTTCCTGTAGTTTTCATACATTTTATCGCCACAAACGGTTGACGTCGGTAGTCGCCACATCTAGCTTCTTGTGGCGGCGTTTTGTGGCCCGTGTGCGGAGCCCATAAATGGGTTAAATGATCACCATTATTATTCAACCGCCATTGAGATGCCATTGATTAGTTGAATAGACACCCTGGATGCCTAGACAAAGTCACAAACTGTTAGCGATTACTAACTGCCGCACTCGAGACGTCAATTAAAGTTAAGAAGTAATTATGTTTCATGCTATCCTTGTTTATATCAACAAGAGTGAAAGAGACAACATCAGAGTTTAACAGTACTTTTTTTTATATTATAAGATGGGTTAACTCTTGACCTCAATCTTGACCATAAGGTCAATGATGAGGTCGACGATGGAGCGAGTTAACCCAGAAAATGCCTATAAAGGCACTGGTACTCCCACGCACCGACGGAACACAGCAAGCTGTTTGGCGTTGGACTTCGGCAGGAGGGTGGTCGCGAACCAGACGGCCCTTCACAGAGCTTACCACACCGCATGAGACCATAATAGGACGACACTTCAGATTCAGAAAAAAATGAAGTGTCGTTGCCTGGGATGGATTACTAGGAGGCAGGTCTCATTTGTGTTTCCTTAGTCGCCTCTTACGACACCCACGGAAAGAGATGGGGTGGTGTTATTCTCAACCGATCACCACACGGTTAAAAACTTAACTTAGCTAAATTGACGTCTCTGAGTACGGAAGTAAGACCGATAGTGTTGAAATGAATGAGATTGACATCTACTGACCACGTGACTTTCCCAATGTGTCTTAATCCCACTTTATATAACTATCGATGTTCTTTATCGCTAATAGATTGTGACATTGTCAAGAGGTCATTTAAACCTCACATCAGCCATAGGACCAACTCGATAAGTTCATATACATCACTTACTTATAAGTAGGTACGTGGATAATAAAAAAAAATATGGCAGCATATAATTAATAGAGTACAGAAATATTCTTCTATGATTATTTAACTAAACAACAATGAAAAGATTGGGTTGGTGAAAAGTGGTATATGTTTTTTTAGCTCTCTTACAAGTTTGGGGCATATATAATTTTTGGAAGGCAAACCGTTATTGGGAAATCTTATAATTTAAAATTGCATAATTGATTAAAGTTTATTTTTCGATGTACTTGGTTAGGTACATTCCTTCACACAATTAAGGAGTTTTTAATGATACTATAGGTTTTCAAAATGTATAACAATTAAGTAAGTAAATACTGTTTTAAAAGTTACTTAAAGGTTATAAATATACAGGGCTTTAGATAAATCTCTTTCAATCTCTCGGGTGCTAAATCAGTCCCAGAAACTGAACAACTTTCCCCAAGGAACATATCTCCCATATAAAATGCGCTATAATACAAACATATTGCCAAGGAATGGAATGAAATAATAAAGCCCAAATATCTTTAAAGTTCGAGTGAATAGGCTTCATCTGGAAGAGATCGTTACATCCTCGACCACATTTTTGCTATGAGCTAGATTATGGTCAAGACCAAACCCAATCTTAATTTTTAAACAATATTCCTTTTCATAACAAAGTCTTTATTTTTAGTTTTTGCCGCATTTGTGACTTTTACGCTGAATAGTTGTTTAAAAAGTAGCGATTCATCTAAATTTACCAATCGAAATATGAAAATTGGTGAGACTATTTACAAATGAAATTCACCATGAATACCTTACAAAAATACCTAAGTACAAAAGTGGTATAGGCACAAGAAATTTCATAAACATTGTGTGCATAGTTATGCTCTATATTTTGCGCTATTTAATGTGCGTCAGATCTTATAAGAAATAATCAAAGAATCATTGAATAAAATTACACTACTAATACTAAAGAAATAAATTACATGGTAATTAAACTAATAATAAATAAACTATGCATTAATTAAAATGATTATCACATTATTTCCTTGAAAAAAGACCTCAATTATTACAGTTATCAGTTCAAACAGGACTTGAAAATGGGCTCTACCAATTTTTATCTGCAGTTTGAGCATGACGTCATCGCGCGAGTAATGCGCCGCGGTCCTATGTCAAAATGTCAACATTGACAAGGCTAGAGGGCCAGCAAGCCTTTGCGAGGGGCCCTCGCGCAAATAGTGAAGTTTCACCGTCAGCCGAGTGGCGTGCCGCGCGAGTTTATTGCGATCATGCGAGAGCTGCTAAGTTATGGTAGAGGGCCATTTTTAAGCGAGAAACATGTTTAGTGCAGCTACAATAAGTTTTGTTAGTAACTTTAAATTCTTATAAGAGCTATGTATTTAAAATAGAATAAGGGCAAAAGGGACAGCGTATCAAAAACTGAAACCCTAAATTTTATTCAGAACATAATTCTGAATGATATTCCAGTGGAATTTTCTTTCGGAATATTTTCTGCTTCATTATTAAATTATTTGGTTGGATATATTCCATTTTGTTATGTAACCTCACTAAAAACACGAAAAACAGCAATGTATGTACATCGCGTTGATATACGCAGGGTACCGCGTGCGGATGTACATCGCGTAGCTGCTACGCCGTAGCACCAAAGTAGGTAGTAACAAAAATTCCTTAACTTACCGTTTTCAGGAAAAATAAATACTTGTAGTCGACCATAGTTATAAGTAGATTCCACTATTTCAGTATTTGTTAAGCTATCGCTTACAAACTGTATAAAAATGTTTTCGTGTATTTTGATTTAATTCAATCCGTGTAAGTAATTAATTATTCACTTAAGTACAACGAGCTAGCTTGTACTACACATCGAACAATAGTTATACTTACTACAAAGAAGATATCTTAAGGAAATTTGAAACGAATGTATAGAAGTTAGATTGATAATGTTAGAAAAACAATGAGAAGTACGGAAGTGCTTCAAAAAGCACGCCAGAAAGAGAAATTACTTTTGAAAGTTCGAAAATATGTACCAAATACTTTAGAAATAGGCATCACCCCACAAAGGGGTATGGGCCTCCATTCGAACATTAAAACTTGAAAGTACAAAGTACAGCACGTACTTTAAAAAGTACGACAGAAAAATACTAGAGAAGAAAAAGTTGGGCTTGTGCTTCATGATTTAAGTTCTTTAATGTCCACCTTCACCCTATATTATGTATTTCATTATAGTACTTATTGAACTTGTTTCCTTAATACGAGACTATACTTTCAAATAGTTTCAAATTTCCCCCAGATATCGATTGATCTATAAAATCAATATTGACAAATTGTGCTATAAAATGACACTCGTGAATATCCGTTTATAAGGCAATGTTGTATAGACAGCTCTTACACTTACTTTAGAGAAGGGGAAAGGCCAAAAACTAAGCGAGATTTGGGGATTTTGACAAACATTTTATCGCTTCAGTCCATGTACTTACTTACTTCTATGTTTCATTTAAAATAGGACATGGCTATGAAAATAATTCATCTTTTTTCATCTATTCTTACTTGAAAACAATTTTGTGCTTCTAATGTTAAAAAATATTTTTCTATGTCTTATACATTTGTTAACTTTAATCATCGTCAGGTTTTGAATGTAATGTATGTATTACATCTTTACTTTAACATCCACTTCAAAACCTGTATACTGTTTTTTCTACAAAATTGTATATAATATACGAGTAGTATTTGTTATTTCTTATTGTATTAACATGTCGTCTTCATCATATTCAGTTGCTGTGCTTTCTTTACGCCAATATTTTATTATTTTGTAGTTTTTAGTTAAATTCAATCGTAAATAATCCAGCTCCAAAAATTTTGTCAAAATCCTCAACCATTATAAATAGGAAAGAGAGAACGTGAAAAAGTACTAGGAGATAAGAAATCTAAAGGGTATTAAAACCTATTAGTTTGAGCATTGAAAGCTAAGCTCTGATAATATCAATGTAATTTTAATGACCACCCATAAAATTATCGGAACGAATCACAGCCACAAATTATATGTGAACCTTAGCGTAATCAGTGGTTTGATCCAACCTTCTGCAAGCAAACTTCATAAAGTGCTTAATAATAATAAAATTTGTGTGATTTAAAACTGTGCATTTTTTGGCGTTGATAAAATACATCATTTCTTTGGTAAAGTTTTCCAGCTACTTGATTAAAAACGGGTAATGTCAACTTATTTTATAGTTTTGCTGTTAAATATGGAATACCCAATATGGTTCATGTAGTAACTCCAAAATCGTGATGTATTTCACTCAACGACAAGACGAAAAATTAATTCTACTTCACATGTAAAATAATCTACTTGATATTTTCCCAAATGCTATTCTACTCTGATTAGAAAAATGTATTGCCATCAAATTTTTGGCACAACTGTTAAATAAAGTGCAAGTTACTTATATTAAACAATTTTAGCATCTGAAGAGTGAAAAAATGTATAAAATAAGTGATCAACAGTACAAATACTACGGTGTAAGAAAGAAACCGCTAGTAAAGTATTTAGTAAACATCAAAAGGAAAGACACACACTAATATCTTATCAAAATTTTCAGGTATAAGAACAGTATATTAACAATCAGTCTCAAGCCAATACATACGGAATGACATTTAATCGAATAACATACACACATTACCTCTTTTATAGCTATAGCCTGAAGTACAACATGTTTCTACTTTTTCATCATGTGTACTGATTTTTTTTATCCCACGAACCAGTTCTATGATCCAGAGTTATAAAAGAGGCATTCAAACCAACTTACTGCTAAATTCTACCAAGAGTTGGTCCATCTGTTAAAATATAGAAAGCCCTTGATAAAGAAAGTATTCATAGTGATGCCGCCTTCGCCTTGAAGCCTCCTTAAAGATAAGAAAGTAGCGGAATGCACAGAAATACTCTTAGCCTAACAGCAGAAGTCGACACTTTCAATCACATCGGATAAGTCTCATTTACTCCCTTTAAATCTTCACCTACAGTTGGCGAGAGCAGTCAAAATTTGGCATTCCGTTGAGTCCAAGAACGAGTCATTAGAGAAGTCGAAGAGCTCAGCTTGAACGGGCGAGACACGAGTTTAGAGCCCAGAATAATATCGTTCGGATTCATCGTAACGTCTAATCTTGACCTCCTCCTGATTTCACATGCGTGACATGATCATGAACCTCCCATCAGACAACAGCTCCCGAGTGTCTGAGGGTGTGCCCGGGCTGAGGCTTGGTGCAACTGACGGAGTGGAGTAGGTGTCTTTGTTGAATCTGCCCAATCTCCTCTCACTCTCGGAGGTAACTGAGATTTCTTCTTCTACGATCTGTTCCAATGGAGTTTCCCTCATCGCATCACCGTTCAAAGCCAATGCATTTACAAACCCATGCGCTTTGTCAATGGGATCCGTGTACGTTTCTATCGTTTTGTCCGGTAGCACTTCGCTAGCTCTGGCGCGACGGGCGTTCTTCGTGTGCATTCCGCCGGTCTCTGCATCTCTTTCCAACCTATGACCGGAGCGGGACCGCGTCAGCTGCCGTTGGACGTAGTCCTCTAACGCATCCTCTTCACTCTTCGTCAGATACTTGTGAAGCACGATCAGGAAGATTCCGACACAGATGGCAAATAATCCGGAGCAAACGAGTTCATTGAACCAGCTGACAGAGCCGATGTTGCTCCATGAGGTGACGTCATCGGGCAGCCAGCCGGAGCCGACGAGGAACAATCCGAGGACGAGGAAGACCACTCCGAGATGGAGCATGCCAACGGAAGAGACGACCTCATTGTCGGTGGTTCTGGTCTTGCGGTGTCGGCGGCGCTCGAGGCTGCCGGTGGAGCAGTGGGGCGAGGTGACACCGGACTCGGAGGACTGCAGCGAGTAGCGGCGCTCGCGGGCGCGCTGCTGTTCGGCCCGACGCTTGCGCTCGCGGCGGATGGCCAGCGCCGAGTGCAGCCCCACCGCGTGCATCCTGCAAGCACGGGCACGGGTTAAGGCCTGTCTCTCGCGGGGGGGCGCGGCCAGGCGCGGGCCGCACGCCTAGCGGAGTGACCTCGACCCGTGCCCGTGCCGCGAACAACACAGCTCCGACAAGGATTAGTCTATCTACAACCTTACGTAGACGATGTTCTTTCTGCGGTGTACTTTTTTGGCATTCTTATTGCTCACTTGAACAGCATTATCAATAGTAAGGACAAAAAAGTACACTGCAGGTTGTCTGTCGTCTACGCTAAGATTAACAGTTACATGCAGACACAACAACAACGTTCTACTTATTACTTTTCTTTAAAATATCTTTACCAGACTTCCTTGCCAGACTGTTGATTTTAGGAGCATACTTAATTTAAAACAATATTAGTATTTTTCTACAGATTGTTGACTACTAGGTAAATGAGTTTCAACGTTTGAAGTTACGTAGGTACTTTAATATTGAAACAAATATGCTCCAATTTGTTTTAAATTAACAAAGCTCTTAACTTAAATGCTAATACAGAATATTATAGACTCATATTATTAGATAAAGTGTCAAGGAGCAACAACGGTAGGCCTCTCTGGGACAATTTATCAAAATTCTTTGGCAAAAACGCCAAAAACCGAAATGGGAACAAATTTGTCGACGACAATAACCCGCTCGGTCGTAGATAATCAACTCCTGTGTAGTACGTCGTCCCTAGGGTGGTGAGAAATGATGGTGAAAAACTACGGGTAACCGTTCTGCTACAATTTGACTTTTACATTGAACACAAGGAACTTTGTTTCTAATAGGCAGACTGTTTTCAAGTAGTTTCACTTACTTTATTGGATTATCATCAATTCATCAAATATTATGTTCACTTCTCGTTTGAAAGCAGAGAAGCTCAGACAAGTCTAGCTTCTAAATTTTTCTTTTATTAAGTTAATACTCTAAGGATGAGTTAAAAAGGGACTGCTTTTATATGATAAGAATAGTTAGCTGATTATAAACTTGCTGGCACTTAACGAAATGCCATCTGCATTAAGATGGAGCGAATATCGAGTGATGATAATTATGAAAATGCTAAATCGTGTCGAGTATTAAAACCAGAAAAATTGGTAGAACAATTTTCAACAATCGCTCAATTTACATCTTTATTAGCCCTCTTTGTGTGATGGACGATGAATTGTTGTGGAGAATTAATTTTGTCTTTTGAAACGAAATCATTTTATGCTGAAATGAACGGAATATGGAAAAAATCTGAACTAAAATTAATTGCTTTTGGAGTATACGTTTTAGGATAATTTATAGAACAAAAGCTTTTATTTTTCAATTTTATATTCGTTTGGCTTTTTTGTTTGTCACAAGGAGAAAAATTATCGTGTTGCCATTTATTAATTCGATTATTTAAAATTAATTAGATGACATGACAACTTTCAAAAGTGTCTGCTTGAAGGTGAGTCTTTCACGCCATATTTAAAGGCCAGAACTTTGACAGTTCTTGACAAACACAATGTCCTGTAGGTAAATAAAGTTTGAAGACAACAAACGTAACCATGTTAGCGTTAAGGCTTGGCAAAGTTTTACATAAACAGGCCTACTTCTGAAGTTTGAACAAAGTCGAAGATGAAATATAGATAATATCAACTAATAGGCAATTCCAAGTCGTGAGTATGTCATGTCAATTCGTATGCTTGTCTAAGTTTTCCACCGTGTTAGCTTGGATAACTTGTTCTTCTCCATAGGGCTTTGTCCCGTCGTATGTCATTCGAGGAACGCTTGACCAATATTAAGGATTTGGCAGGTCAGGTAATTATAGTAGAGTGACTGCTTTCTGAACTTCGTGACCCTTTTGACCTAGCAGGACTGGATCATGGTTACATATTGAGGTCCGTATTACAGAAAGCGACTCGGACTCTGATCTATACTTAAGTAGTAGCAGTCGTCTTTGTAATTTTGACTATGAGAGAAACATATAATAAATACTTAAGTATAGATCAACACTTGAGTCTCCTTCTGTAATATGGGTCTAAGTCTACTGAATGAACAAACAGGTTTCCTCATAGTCCCTAAGCACAAGATTGAATAATAAATTGTTCTTTCGCAGAAATTGTTGTTCCAAAAACGGAAGAAGTCAATTTTGAATGGGAAATTCGAAAAGCATTTTGAGAGCCCATTTAGAACTTCTAGAAGGGCTTATTACGATAAAAAGCAGAGTTTGAAAGCCGATACCTGAAGCCCTCTCGAGTTATCGAGCTAGCCACTTTTCCTCTAGTGCCTTTATGAAAGGTGTAGCGCGGAATACTGCACGCTGTATTGTTTTCGGGGCTTCCGGGAAACCCCTGCGGAGAACTAAAGACATTCTTTTGGGAAAACGTTAAATTTTTTAAACTAGTATGAATACATTTACAGTTTGGCTTGATAGATTTCGTGTTTTGTTTTGTGATATTAGTCAGCAAACAAGCAATTGTGCCTCCTTGCTGATGAATGGTAAACAATCGATTGATAACATATTTCGCTTCCGTTTCTTTCTTAATTATGACTCATACCTATTGCGTTTTCAATGTTAAGACGTTATTTACCTAATCTTGCCAAAGTACTACGTCTTACACTTTCTACTTCGTTCAATTCAATTCAATTTCAATGTAAATAAGCAAACCTGCATGATAAGTATTATTTTCTGCATAAAGTTTATGAAAATTGAACTAAGTAGCTTTGAAAAGCTTTTTAATCTGTTCCGAGTTTTAAAGGTCTACTGTATTTTTTAAACATCCAGCTTTACCTACCACAACTTTTCCTCATTACCCTGCTCATTATTTAAAAACTAATTTCTGAGCGTCCTTCTAAAATGTCGACCTCATTAAAACCTTTAAGAGACTTTTTCCTCAGGTAAACATTTTTGCCTCTAGTAAAGGCAGTTAACATTATTTACCTACCCACATTTAGGTTAAAATATGTGACACAAAATTGTTTTCGTGTTTGTAGTGGCTCCTTTATTTAATACTGTAATAACGTTAATAAAGTTTGTGTAGATAAGTACAATAATAAGTAATTTGTATTTTTTTCTCGTTTAAGCATTTGATTCGTTTCATTTGATGATTGAAACTATTGTAAGACTTATAATTTATTGTTTCACTCAAGGATTGGCTGAAAGAAATCCATCCCATAGATGAACTGGACTTAGTTCAAACTTTTCTGTAATGTGACCCACCGTTTTTGTTCCTGTGTGATAAAGTATGTTTACACACATAAAACCAGCGTCAACACTTTATCGCTTCGGCCTCACTTTGAGCTGAGTGAAGCCGTTTTTAGGGTTCCGTAGCCAAAGGGTAAAAACGGGACCCTATTACTAAGACTACCCTGTCCGTCTGTCACTAGGCTGTATCTCATCAACCGTGTATTTCTGTTGCCGCTATAACAACATACTAAAAAATGGAATAAAATAAATATTAATTCCATACAACAAACGTGATTTTTTTGCTATTTTTATAATTAATGGTACAGAACCCTTCGTGCGCGAGTCCGACTCGCGCTTAGCCGGTTTTTCTACACACTACAACACCAGTGAAAACCCATAATTACAAGTTGGTAGGACCTTCTTGGAACAGTCTGTTTCCTCAATAATTAACCACCCAAGTTTCTTGTCTGCTGGATAAGGTTTAAATTAAATAACTTAGCTGTTTCACTAGGGGCATTGAGTGTACATGTTTCTTGTTTTTCTCTTTTTACTTAGTTACTTATATTTTTTTTTATTGTCTTCTCTTTCTATTAAATATAGAAATGTCTTCTTCTTTCTCCTTTAATGTTTGTTTGTATCCTTTAATGTTTGTTTGTATGTATTTCATGTAATCTTGACTTGTTTTAAGTGGCATCCTGAATGTCCTATAAAATAAAGATTTTTTCTATTCTATTCTATTCTTTCATATAACTTTTACGTTAACTGACCTACGAGTATGTTATAACTTATAATTCCGCGGATTCGTAGACGGTTGAGAGGTAAAGATCCCTTAGAATTTTGCAGTTACAGAACTATATATATGTGTTCCATACAAAACACATGTTTGTGGTAGTTTGACCTGCTGTAGTCAGGAGTTGTCAACCTGGTGGACGTTCAACAAGTTCACAACCTCTGGCATAAGAATGTATGCCTCTGGCTGAATGCCAATACGTGGATATATTCTAGTTTGTACACTGCATAATGTAAATCCATGGTTCTCTTGGAATACTACTTCCTATTAGCTGCGCCTGCCTACGTCAATGTGCGGATAAAGCGCGAGTTTATGTGTGTACGGTCGACCAAGAAAGTGGTCTATCAGTTTTTACAGAACTTCCCGTGTAACCAAAATATCGTTAAGGTTCAAAATGTAACAAAAAAGAGATAGAATGATGACGTATTATGATGCAGTTATAATGAGATGACAAGTGGAGTCAGAACTGTCAGTTCATTATTGCAAGGGAAAATCAACTTTGCTGTTTTATGTCACGCAAACGAATTTCAACCTTAGGGTGGTAGAGCACATTTTTGGCCGACTGTACCTACTGCAAAATACAACTTCATTTTAATAGGATTAAAATGGATTTCCAACTAAATGAATAAGTGAGATGAATCAAGTAGACTGTTGGGAAAATGTACGACTTTTGTTGAAAAACCGCAATCATATATTGCTAACTAATCAAAGTTGTCAAAGTATTACATTTCATTCAGTTTCATAAAACGGTAAGACCGGCCAGGAGCGAAATAATTCAACAAATTACAATCTCAGGTGTTTTTGAAAGAAGGTTATTCAATATTAAATTATTCAAGTAATTTCGTAGCCATTACATGGGCAGTAATTTATAAAGATATCGAGAAAAAATACGAAGAATATCGCCTATAAATTTAACTGCGCAGCGCTATAACCTATAACGATAGGCTATTTATTAGCCTATTGACTTTTTGAGAGGCGTCAATTTTTTAAAATAATGACAGCAATCTGGATTCACCGCAAGATTCTGGGACCGACAAGAGGAAATGATGGGTTGTGGATGCAAAGATTCAGCCGCAAGATTGAACGGATAATGTTTAAGCTGAATATCATAGGGAAAACAAAATCCACCCAACTTCTTTAACTCGGTCACATAAAGAGGAGGATGGGAGAAGATAGCACTGCCAAAAAAGTATACAGGGCTTTAGGTATCTCTCTTTCAACCTCTCAGGTGGTTGATCAGTCCATGACACTGGACAACTTCCCCAAGGAAAAAAGGTCAAAATACGAAAAAAATAATTTGATCTCCCATACCAAATGCGCTATAAGCTGATTAAGTTTTTTTTTCGTATATTGACCTATGTTCCTTGGGAAAGTTGTTTAGTTTATAAGACTGATTAACCACCCGAGACGTTGAAAGAGAGATACCTAAAGCCCTGTATATTTCGGGCAACGCCGCGGCCGATGGATCGTCCCAGGACGCCTACTCTCTAAGCTTACGACTGAAATTTCGATGTCTTTCAGTCGTAAGCTTAGACAGAGATGTACTCTGTCATTCGCTACACAGATGACAGTGACAGATCGCAATTATCGGCCGTCCGTCGTCGATCGTAGACTTAGAGTTTTTTTTAAAATAACAATGAATTCGCTCTTGACCACAATCTAGCCCTAGGGCCAAGATGCGGTCGAGGATGTAGCAAGCTCACCCAGAAGAAGCCTATTCACTCGAACTTTAAAGAGATTCGGGTTATGCCCTGCCCTGATCCCGATGGAAAGATGACGTCGTTAAAAACCTGAAAGGATTGAAAGTATCCTGATCAAAGGCATAAAAAAGAAAGGAATGTCACACTTTTCTATCTTTGAGACAAAAATAAACTTCGGGTTGAGCTAGCGAAGTAAGAATTTTGAAGAAATCTTTGGGGTTTACAGACGATTATGGCATTTGACATCATTTTGTCATTTACAGACATTACTGCATTTGGTTGACATTTTTAAAAGCTCAAGGGAAATTAATTCTGTACAGGTATTTTAAATCGATCGTAATCGACTTTAAGGACGGAGTCATACAAAATTCTACTAACAATTCTATAACAGAATGAAATATAAAAACCGCTCACTTGTTTGTTTATGAGTGGGGATACTTTTTCGGAATGAGTGGTGTTTAGGTTTTACGATACGAGCTAATATGACTTTCAAGTGTTTTATTTATTTTATTCCACTCGTTATATTCCAGTTTATGAATTGGTCATTGACTCATTTTTGATGCTTGTGAATTGGGTTGAAATGTTTTCGATAAATATTTAAGGTAGCAAATATTGGGACTGTAGGCAAATGTTGTAAATGTTTTTATTGCTTAGTTATAGTTTCTAAGCATCTCGAACAGGGCTCCAACTTGGTTTCCTGGATTTGTTTCTTGGAAAACTGTGCAAATGCAAAATACGACAATGCTACAATGCTAGTTTCAGTAAAATTTAATCTTCTGAATTCAGAGATTATAATAATTATTCCTTACTAGCTTTCCGCCCTCGGCTCCACCCGCGTGGACTACAGATTGTATCGTGCCCAACTGTGGGATAAAATGTAGCCTATGTCCTTTCCCAAGCTCTAATCTATCTCTGTAACAAATTTCATAAAAATCGGTTCGGTAGTTTAGGCGTGAAAGACGGACAGACAGACAGAGTTACTTTCGCATTCATAATATTAGTATGGATTGCATCGATTATGAAGCAAAAAATGAGATATGCAAACGCAACTCCATTACAAAAATTTAACCCATAGGTGAAGAAGATGCGATGAAAATTAAGAACATTTTCAAATCCACAGCAATCCTTAGTTCTATTTTATTCTCCGAGATTTTTCTCTCAATGAAATCCTCCCACTGTTCAAGATAACAAAGAAAATAGCTTCACGTCCGCATACTCGTACCTAACGGAAAATTTCGGGAATGGGCGATGTGAATACATTATTATATTCCTCTGCTGTTCGTGAAGGTATTGCCCTAATTGCTTACATCGTTGACGGCCTGTCGAAATTGTGTTAGCCGCTTTATACTTACGAAATAATATACTTAACTCAATAATAAAATAATTTTCCACGTTAAAAACGTATGAGTCACCGACTTCAATCCCGAGAACAGTTTGCACAAAGTAGATATCTTGTTATTTTTTAGACTACAATGCCTATTAGCAGATAACCACAAACGAAAATGTCACTCATCTATTTAGATGATGTTTTGGTTTGTAGTATTTTTTGTTTTTGTTGATTTTTTTGAAAAGCGCTGAATCATTTTCGATAAAATTTATATGGGACCACCTCTCGAGTATAGGTACTCTTTCGAACACAAAAATAATTTTACACACTTACGTAAAAACAATTTAGATACAGTCGAATATAGAACCTCCTCCATTTTTGAAGTCGTTAAAAAATAGGTACCACCCCTGATATTCATTGCTTGTAACTTTTAAACGACTAAACCAATTTTGATTAAATATAGCTAATAATAATTTTTAGCTCGATTACGTCAGATTTCAGACAAAAAACCTATCAAAATTAGTCCATTCGTGTAAGAGCTTCGGTGCTACAGAAAGAAAAACAGATACACGGACACACAGACACACACACTTATAATACGTAAAATTTATTACACTCCTCTTTTTTCTCAGGGGTTAAGGCGACTACTGCACCTAAATTACGATTTTATGATGCGTAGATAAGCATGACGCACTGCATTAAATCGAAGAAAAAAAATACTACGGTAATATTCAGGACATAAACTAGATAAAACATGATTCAACAGTTTTGGTTCGATAGAAAAAGCTCACAAAGTCACCTCTAAATACCAATATTGTGTATCTTTTAAGCTGTAAAAACGATAGTAAAATGAACACAGGAACTTGAATTTGCTATCAAAATGTTCGTGATTGAACACTCTCGATAAGTAGTTAACGCATTTTTCGATTTAAGCTGTTACCTTTCCATAAATCTCATTTTTCTAACTTTCGAACATGTTTTTACGCACGCACGCTTTCATAGTACGTAAACTTCGTGTAGCGACACTGTTCGCACTGCCGGCCCAGGCCTGTTGAGAGACGGAGATGGCACTATTCCTATGTGTGCTGCCTTTATCGGGTGCTGTAGTCGCCTTAAAACGAAGTCCACGCACACAAGATTTCCCTTGTGTTACTTATAGGACTTTTGGCCAAAACAACAAAATGAACATCCATCCAGAGTCCAGCTATTTCCGTCGACCGACGCACAAAATGGGTTACTTAACTCTGAACCAAATCAATCGTCTAAAATTAGGGGATGCAACTATTATACAAACTGTAAATCTGCAAGGTTGCCATATTCACAGGAGCAAATATACAGCTGATATAGAATTGAAATCAATAATAATATAGAAACCTAAAATTTTGACAATTTAATTTATTTTAATTTATTTTATCGACAACTCGCGTGCACATAATTAATTCATCGAAACTATATGCACATCACTAAAATAACATGGCACAGATGCGATAATGTTGGGGTATTCTCAGTGCACTACATTTTTTATTTCAGCCTAGGTGGTTATTCTCTAAAGCTCAAAACAAAATCTTGTTTTTTTTTAGTTAATAGTTAAATGTTCCGTTTTCGGTATTATCGAATAAAGTTGGTACCATATCATACTATTCTATCATTGAATATGGCAACCTTGCAGATTTACACCCTGTATACTGTAGTGTATGCCTTTGCGCACAAACCTCCAAGGAAAGTATTTTGCTTCTATTTCTATATAATCGAACTGATTCGCAGGTTTTGGCGATTTGGCGCGTTTTTTATACACACTTTCTATAAAAAATTTATATAAAATTTTTGCGGGTTAGTTTTCCCTTTAATAAATGCTTATTTCCGTGGTTATGCGACATTTCCTGGACTCTATTAGCTAGATCCCTGGTTGCTCCCTTTGAGTTACGTCACAGGTACGCATCTATATTTCTTACGGATGCATCAATAAAACAGTTTAAAAAAATGATCTCCTAATGCTATCATAACAATGTTAAATGTGTTAGTTCGAACGCCAGTTCGCTTCCGGGTCAATACTCTAACCCAAATATCAAGAGAGTTGCAGTATATCATTAAAAGGGGAAATTATACAGAGCCAAACGAAACAGAACCGCCTCTCGAGATGTGTTGCGATTTAGGTTAAAGGCTGAGGCAGTAAAACATTCTGATTGCCTCTGTATGAGTGATTCAGTTTGACTGAGCACCGATAAAGATTTCAATAAAATTTTGATGGGGTACAACACCAAATACCAAGAAAGGCTGGTAGAAAGTTCTTGAACAGTTTATTATTGTATTAGAGCAAATAGTGAACAATCTTTTTCATCCTCCATGCTCGGGAAAGACTTCTTACCTCCCCAAAAACAGGGATGTAACTAGACTATAACACACCTATAAATCAAAACAGGGATATAAGTTTGACATTGGAACAAGATCTGCCTATACATATAGTTGGAATAAAATCTTCATGCTGAATAATTACGATTTTAAATGTCACGTTCATGTTTGATTTTAAAAATAGAACGGCGGGAATTTCATTGAAAATTAATAAAAAATATTTTTCCTTTACTTACAATTGTTTTATTTACCTCGCATGGAGAATGAAAAGCAGAGTGTTTACCTCGGGTGGAAGTATCAATAACACCCTCGAACTATATACGCCCTCGCTTCGCTCGTGTGCCTAAATATCTCGGGTGTTATTGATTGTTACTCTTGTGTAACAATCTACTATTAGCGTGTTCAATGTGTCTTAACATGCTTGATATACCTACAAGGCTCAGCTAGATATGCAGCTTGTGTGACCAAGCACTGGTTCCGAAAATTGAGTTTGTTATAAGAAGAAGATTTTGAAAAGTGGGACACTTTGCCAATTTCCTAAACTTTTAGGAGATGTAAAAACAGCCTGCGGAAATGTATTCATTTCTCATTAAAAGTACCAGGGAAGTAAAGTCGTTGTAGAGTTCTATCGTGAGCTCCCACGGGGTAGCGTTTTAAAGTCAACAACTGGAGCGTGGCTGAGCACTCTTCATATACCTATGCTTACCTACGCGCTGCTTATGTGCTCCTGGTGGTGACCTATTTAAATTTTGTTTGACACTTTTTTTCAAACAATTTTTTTATTTCTACGGTAATGTTTGTGTGTTTCTTTCGACATTCTGCAAAAAAATTTTACTGGTTTGTCTTAAAGCCGAAGATATTTACATATTTGCAGATTAATACAATAAGACACAAATAAAGCACTAACTAATTAACTAACAATATACATGTCAGTACAAGGGAACAAGATACAATTATAAAGACGCCACGAGCAACTGTTGTTATTAATTACCGTACGATTATTCAGCGAATTCTCGAAATAAACAATACGTTCACAATACAACCCTGAGGTCATTGTGATGTTGCTTTGTAAACATGTATAAATATTGATAATCTGTATCGCTGTTTACCTAACCACGTCATTTGTTAAAGGGACATAGAGAGACAAAATTGAATGAGTATCTATATGCAATACATAGTTTTTTATGCATCGCATATAGTTTTTTAAATGTTTTTGAAGTGAAAACTTCTTTAGCGGCGTTGTGCACTTTGAAGTATGGGTAAAAAATGTTAAACTCGCGTCAGGACACGTGACCTGATCGAAAATTCGTAAGACGGGGGGAGAGTAGACCGCAAGGAAGTAATATATGTTCAAGTTTTCATTTCTGCCGGCACTCCCGGAGTGCAATCCGTTGTTTTTTTCCGGAAGGTATAAATTAAGTAGGTAAGTGAATTTATTGAATTAGCGAAAGTTCAGGATATGAATTAGCCCACTAAAGTAAACAACTTTTCCGAAGGAAGAGGAATATGGGAGCCTAAAAGCTTCCTTCTAAGGTAATTAGCTGATTACCTTATAATTTTCACTACATTTTGAGATTTTTTTTTGAGTGACTACTAAGAATTACCCCTTAATGTTACGCTAATTAATTTAAAGTCGCCCCATATGTATAGAAGATACTAATTAATTGTGCGAAGCCAGGAAGCGCCGGGCGGGGCGACTGATAAGTAATCTAAAGTAGTTTAAGCGTTCAAACTACGGAAAATGAGATGTTACGACATGGAGTATTCGAACAGAAGGCCTAATTTAATTTGATTTAATTTGTTTATTTAAATGGAGGTTCAACAGCTTATAATAAACACAGTGTTTATCATTTTAAAAACAATAAGCCAATTACAGATCCTCACATGTAGTGTATTAATCTACACTACTAATATTATAAGGAGGAAAGTCTTGATTGTTTGTTTGTTTGCATTGAATAGGCTCCGAAACTACTGGACCGATTTGAAAAATTATTTCACCACTAGAATGTTACATTATCCCTGCGGCTCAAGAAGTGCGTTTCTCCACCGGGACCAGTTGTCAAATAATGATGTGTTCTATACTAAATTTTAAAGCATAAATTCAGCAATTCTGATATTCAGTCTTAGATTTACAGCATCAAAACTTTCGATACTGTGACCTGAAAACAGTGGGAAGCTGGAGAAAATTTCGTCACCGGCGCCATCTGTATCTCAAAAACTGCTAGCAGTACGAAAAAGATTTATAGTCCAATTTTTCGAGCAAAATTTCAGCAATCAATACCTCAAAAACTGATTTCATACGTTTGACCGAACGAGAGATATTTGCCGCTAAGTACTGGTAAGCTGGGGAAACGTTTCCCCAGCTTACCAGTACTGGCCACTCTATATCTCGGAAACTACGATAGGTACCAGTGAGTATTATGGCTCAAAATTTCACTCCTTGTCCTAAACTAGTGCTGTAAATATTTCATAGCCCCAGCTTCAGTACTTTTTAAGATAAAGGCAGTTTTTAATGGGAAGCTGGAGAAACGTTTCCCCAGCGGGCCAATACTGGAGATCGAAAAGTATTATGCCTAGCCATGTGATTTTAATATCAGATTATAGCTAGTAATTACAGCACTTGGCTGTAAAAAAATTAGGGTTCCAGGTCTTTTGGTTCATGCGCCAAGATGAAAAAACCTTTTTCCCGCCAAAAATAAATAACGGTCACTGAATGTGCCTGTTGGGCGACGTTGCCAGTTTGTGCGATGAGCAATTCGCGTTAGGTGACATGCCAAAATGAATCTTCTGAGCTTAGATTTAAAATACATTTTAAGTAGTTTGTTTACGTTATAGAAGTTAATGTAGTCTAAGAGCCGGGCATGTAAAATAGATTTTGAAATTTTATGAATATACTTCTCAATATAAAGTAATAATGGTGTATGTTATGTGAAAGCAAGCAATAAGCGCTTATTAGAGCTAATATAGCTCATTTGACGGCCGGTTTGGTCGAGTGGTAGTAACGCTGCCTCTTGATCGGCGGGTCCTGGGTTCGATCCCCAGTCGGGGCAAACATTTGTGTAAAAAGCAGATGTTTGTTCTCGGGTCATGGGTGTTTGTGTTTGTCTTTATGTGTGTTCCAAGGGACCCACGACACAAGGGAAAACCTTAGTGTGGGCCTTTGAATGTGCAACGTTTATTTGTTTTTGTAATTACCTACCTACTTCTACTTTTCAATTCGATGACGTCATCGGTCCTTAAAATAATGTAAACAAACAGGCTGTCAAAATACAAACCAATTGTGGTCATGTAATTATAATAATTGTTGCGGTTTTCTGTCTCTCTCTATTTATGTGTGAACAATACAATATGTTTATCTATTTTGCCTTTATAAAGCCAAAGCCGGGTTTCGAGTTTCAAAACCCCTAAGTAACATTATTTGCTAACCGAATAGAGCCGATAGGGACGCCCCTATTCGGTTAACAAACAATTTTAGGCGTTTTCGTCTTTGCAAGCACGTAGAGTCGGGTCCGCTGCACGATGTTTTCGTGTTAGAAAACTAACCGATTATTGTTTACTAACCGAATAGGGGCGTTTTGGTGTTTGCAAACGCGAAAAAACGGCGCAGCAGACCCGGCTTAATGTTGTTTGCTAACCGAATAGGGGCGTGGCCTGACAGTTTTTGCTAGCAAAATCGCAATAAAGTCGGGTCCGCTGCGCCATGTTTTTGCCAACATGTTTTTAAAACTTGGTTGTTAGAAAATTGGCGCGGCGGACTCGGCTTTATCTAGTTTGTTCTCAGTTGATTACATTTTTAAGGGGCAAAATTTTTATAATTGTTTGCCAGAATTGAAACACGTTTAGTAAGTAGGTATGGATTATTGAGACGCGATTCATTATTTGTTCCTTAGAACCTAACTTTTATGAGAAAGACAGGTAGTAGGTAATTATAGTTTATTCTTCAGACTTTAATTTCATCTCGTGAATTAAAAAAATATTAAATAAAACAACAAAATTTAAGTAGGTAAATCATATTTTTATTTAGTTTAACAATCAGCCATTATACAAGGCCGCTTTGATGTGAATTTGG